>CM028368.1:25749632-26349632 GCA_016624345.1 Platycodon grandiflorus
GGCTACTTATGTGAAGGTTTAAGGAAATTGGTTACGTCTTCCTAACAACTATAGCTTTTGGGAAAGATGGTAACGCTAAGATCCTAATAATCGGTTGGTATTAGAAAGAAGGTTGTCTTTAAACAACATGTTTAAACGTAAAGATTTTCTTAATGAAGATAATGATATTCTTTGTGAAGGAAGAGAAGGTCGCAAAGTTTTGGAAATGTTTGAATCTTTCATTAAGTAAGCCACAAAGGCATATATAAGCCACAAAGGTTTATCTATAAGAGGGTGAACTAACACTTTTATTTTCCTTGACTTGCTTTCGATGCATAGACATAGCTTCTGCAGAATTACTCCTCTTTTATGTATGTGACATCTATGTTGCACTACATTTCCTCCTTAAAGGTATATGTAATGAACATCTCCTCCTTATACTACAATTCATACTTAAAGGTATAAACAAATGTAAGGTGTCACACTACATCTCCTATATATGTATATGTCACATATACTCTCCTTGAAGGATAGTAAATGTATGTATATATCTCAACAAATTCCTTTGTGTATATGGCACACATATTTTCCTCCTTGATGATGTCACACATACTTGTTAGGAATATGCCTCCACAATAGCTATCTTACTCATCAAGATATTCCAACACGGTGATTTACTTGTTTCCATTACAACGCATATTCAACGAGTGGTAAAAGGGGCACGACTTGCTAGCGTGGCAACTCGTTGAATATTGCATAGGTTATTTAGTAGAAGTCTCCGTATATCCGAGTCTTTTGTCCTACCAAATGATCATCTCACATATGGATTAGCTCAATAAGTGCCATTAGATATTTCACCAGCAGATATCTCACTAGAAAACATCTCAACGATAGTTGTATCACAAGCGTAATATCTCTAGTAGATATTTTCCCAGCAAGACATCACTCCAACAATTATACAATGATGATATCCCAAGATTAGCTATGTTCTCTACAAGTCTCTTGCAAGAGCGAAGTTTAAAGAGGAACATCAGGGCCGTTCTCCAAATAAAGTCTACAAAGATTCGCAAAGATACATTACGCATCTCCCAATGCTTAAAGATATGCCTCGATGTCCGAACCCTCACGTTTATCCTTTAGATATTTCTTCTTCCGTGCTTGGTCCTAGTCTTCAAGATGCATCCTATAAAAGACCAATCACTTTGCACTTCATCTCGTGTCCGTACAACAAATCCCATCAATTCTTAGCCTAATTTACGACAAATCTCAAGACACAATCATTATAGAGATTTTTACCCAACGGTTCATACAAAGGTACTATACATTGAAGAACGAACAATTAAATGGGAAAAAATCAACTCGGCCACAACGGATCTCTTCTCTTCTCAAACCTATAAAAGAAACCTTTCATCCCCTTTTTAGAAACGTTGAGTGTGAAAGTGTTTGTGAGATTTCAAAGAGTGGAAAAACACAAGTGTAAAAACCAAACACTTTGTGGGAGAGTGATCTCGAAATTCGTAAGGCAAGAAGTTTTCACTTAGTCAAGAACATCCTTCTTGATTTGAGTTCTTTCTTCCTTCGAAAGACTCATTCTCTTTAACACTACACTTCATATCCATAGCTAGAGACTAAGCTTCTAGCCAACCTTACCGATGCGTAACCTTCTTGAAGATGTCCGATGAAGACCCTAAGCCAATAATCCAAATTACATTCGTATCGTGGACTTACATTTCATTGTGAGAGTTGTCGGTTGTGCAATAATGTGTCATCACATTTGGTCGAGTGCTTTGCACTCAGTTGTTCAAATACTTGTTATTTGAACAACCCATAATATTCTTTTCTAACTTCCCTTATCTTGTCATGCGGCATGTGCCTCTCCCCGAGGTACTTAGTGAGAGTCAAGGTTGAGGGTAAGTAATAAGTCTTCCCGCATCCCACTTCCTTTCCATAAAACCCCAAAGGTTGCTAGGTTAGAGAGTCTAGGTTGATGTACTAAACATGTTTATTTTTAAGTAAACCTCTCGCTAAATTTTAATACAAAATATATTTTACCGCATTCACTTTACTTATCTTTCCGTCAATATATGTTCTATATGTTGAGCAATCTGTTTTATGGAATGGAATAACTACATCTTATGAAGATTAAAATCTGTTGTTAACACTGTAAATGTACTTATTCATATTCAGCCAATTTGATCTTCAAGTATTACATTTGCTGTTAATCTCTTCGCTGCTTAACTCTTATACTTCAGCAAATGTAATAATCTCAACTTTTAAATATCTTTCAAGTCTACTGTGACAGAGTAGATGATGTCTGCTGAAGCACATGATCTCAACATCAGCTATGTCTCTTCTATAAAGACATGACCTTACCTGATAAATGTTTCATCTTCGTTCTTTAATGTATTTTAATTTTTCATGAAATTTTTTATGATGGTAACATAGGCTATTCACCCCGGCCCCCTCTAGCCTATATACTGAGCATACCTCATAGGACTAAAGGGACCTATCAGATCTCAATAGTCATATCAATACGTTTAATCAACTCATTAGTGATTTGGTGAGGTGGATGTGACGTTTGAGGAGGAGGACACGACCTGATGCTATTGAACTTTGCCTACATCTTCTACATATGAAAACCTTGTGACTACCTTGACATGGGGGAAGGAGACTTTAGAGTTGGAGCCTCAAGTTGAGTTTCTTGGCGTTTCATCAACGAGGGAAAAATAGTTGATGAATCAAGGAGAGGGGCTGTATGTGAAGGACAATCAGGAACGTGTCAGAAGTCAGTTTCGGGATGGTCAATAACAAAGGCAGAATTCCCAGTCTAATTCGAGGAAGAAGTACAAGGGTAGTTGTTTCAAGTGCTGCGGGAAGAAGGGGAACAAGAGACAGGATTGTCCGGAGAAAGGGAATGGTTCAAAGTCGGCTAATGTGGTCGAAGATGTCTCGGAAGAGATAGATGGTGACATGCTCGACTTCATCAGCTTTAGAGCATCCCGTAGATTCTAGATTATGGACTCTACATGTTTGTTTCATGTGACGTCCAATCGTGATTGGTTTGACACCACAGTCAATTAATTTTGGTATATTGATGTGGGTAATGGTGTTACACGTAAAATTGCTGGCATAGGAACTATAATAATTAAAATGTTTGATGGTGTGGTTAAAACATTATGTGATGTTATACATGTACCGAGGTTTCTAAAATCTAATTTCATTGGGCACCATGGATTCTAACGGGTTCTCCTATAAGGCCCAAGGTGGAGTTTTGAAAGTTGTAAGAGCATTGTGATAAAGGGGAAAAGAGCTCTAAAAACATCTATAGGTTGCTAGAGCACTATTGTAGGTGGAGTCACTTCGTTGAACTGAGGTAGACAAAGAAACTGTTCTTTGGCACATGGGTGAGAGAGGTATGCAAAGAATCTCACAAGAGGAAGTTGTTGAACGGTGTTAAAACTTGCAAACTAGATTTTCGCAAGTATTGTGTTCTTGAAAAGCAAACAAAGTGCAATTCAATACGGTACACATTCAACGAAGGGCATCCTTTACTATGTTCACTCGTATATCATTACTAGAAACGCACTAATTACTGTCGGATTAAACCGTCGCATCATCGATTTAAAACTATGAAATTACCGCTCGGATATCCGACGCAATTTCATTTTTCGGGATAAGAATTACCGTCTGATATATTCCAAATGAAATTGGTTCGACAGTTGATTCAGGAATATTCTTCGAATATACTTGTTAGGTCCATAGTGATGTGCTGTAGTATAGGCTAGAGGGGGTGAATAGCCTATACTACCTTTATTAAAAATTTCATCCTATTTTAATTAGTATGTTGGAAAGCATGGATGAAATAATTATCATGAATAGGTCATCTTCCTAGTTCAAGCAACACAAAGCCGATATAGTTGTATCGGACAATGTATCGCCAGCCTTAAAGAATAGATAATAGGAAGGCATTGTTATACTTAGTTGGTAGAAAATAGTTTGAGAAATGAAGGATTTGGCAAAGATAGTATAGGGCATAAGATTGAAGTAATCGTAAGTTAGAGCAAACAAGTTTATCATGAGGTCAACTAAAATCTTGTATTAGATGCATCAATTACTTTCCACACCGATTGCACAAGATATATCAAATTTTACAGAAAGATAAGTAAAGGCTGAATGTAATAAAAATATAATTTATATTAAAATTGTGAGAGGTTTGCTCAAAGACAAATGAGACTCTCTAACCTAGCAATCTCCCGGGGTAGAAGGAAAGTCAATTGGGATTTTGGGAAGACTTATAACTAACCTCCAACCTTTAACTCTCACCAAGTACCTTGGAAGGGGCTTGTTTGAGTAAAGTGGACGGAGGTAAGAAGAGAATATTAGGCGTTGTTTAAATAGCCGGTATTTAAACAACCGAGTGCCGTGCACTCGGCCAAATGTGATGAAAGCTTTTTGTGACAATCGACGCACTTATAATGTAGTATAAGTCTCGCGATATGAATGCAATGTGGATTATTAGGCTCGTTTCTTCATCGGACATCTTCAAGCTTGACGCCTCAACGAATTGCGTGATGCTTGGTCTCTTGCTAAAGATTTGAAGTGCAGCAGAATCGAAGAGACCGAGTCTTTCGAAGGAAGAAAGAACTCAAATTAAAAACCGAGTTTTTGATCAAGCAGACTTAGTCATTGGAATTTCTGTTTCCTCTCACACAAAGTGTTTGTTCTTACACTTGTGTTTCTCTACCCTTTGGTGTGGCTTCGATTGAAAGAATGAAGAAAAATTTCAATACCACATCCTCTCACATGCATAAGCATACACACGTCTGCTTTAATGTGAGAATAAGAGTCCTCTTATATAGGCCGAGAAGATGAAGGATTCGTTGGGGCTTTGAATGAGTTCCCGTTGAAAATCTGAATCATTAATGCATCGGAGTGCGTCGTTCAAAACTGTTGGGCAAAGACCTTCCGTTAAGCTTTTCTTGAAGTAGGTCCGTGAGTCAGTCGATGCATCTGACTGTCATGCATGCCTGGGATGTAGCGCCTGTGTTTGGTCTTTTATAGAATGAAGCCTTGAAGATCGGGATTACACAAAAGAGGAAATGTCTTCCGAGTAATAGTGAAGGCGCAGACATCAATGCGTATCTTGGGTTTGTCGAAAGATCTTGTATCAGATCTATTTTGACTGTAGCGTTTTGAGCAATGACCGATGTTCCTCTTGAATAATCGCCTTCTCTGCTGTTCTTCGATGAAGAGCTTGGTCGATACCGAGATCCGCCGATATAATACCGCTGTAGAGATTGTTGATGAGACACTACTGAAGGAATATCTCATGGAGAGACATTGATGGACATGTCCGCTAGTGCATGAAGAGCTAATCCATATGAAAGTTGTCATCACTTTGGTAGGACAAAGACTCGGATATGTACAAAGACTTCCTAGTTTAATGACCTATGCATTGTTTCAACAAGTCAGCCACACTAACCAAGACGCTGCTTTTTGCCACTTGTGAAACATGCGTTGTAACGGGAAAAGCAAATCATGTGTTGGAATATGCATACATATATATCGCTATTTTACGTGCATATTCCTAACATATACCTAAGGTCCGACAATAATTTCTCGTCTGAACAATCCGACAGATACAGAATATTCTTCGAATATTCCCTTTCGTCGAAAATTGGTTGTCAAATTAATGACTGAGAATCCGACAAGAATTTAAGTAAGAGTTTCGACGGAGCTTCGACGTAATTTAAAGAAAATCCCCAAATCGAACTCGCCCCCCTTTCATTCCTCATCTCTCTCTCTCTCTCTCTCTCTCTCTCTCTCTCTCGCGCGCTCTCTCCCCGCGCCACCCCGCCCTCTATCTCCCTAGGTATATATATTTTTTAATTTTTTAATTTTGTATTTAATTTATGTATTGTTTTAAATTTTGTATAAAAATGTATGTTTCTTTTTTTCCGTTTATATATGTATGTTTCGTTTTTTTTAGTATTTATTTATTTATTGTGAATGTATTCAATATAAATGTGTATATTTATGAATTTTATATTTTTATGTAAATGTGTATTTTATTTTGTTTTGTTAATGTTGGTGTAAAAAAATTTTAATTTCTGTATTTTGTGTAGTGTAGATTTATTCTGTATTTTTTTAATTTTTTGTTAAAAATGTATGTTTCTTTTTTTCTGTTTATATATATATATATATATATATATATATATTTTGTTTTCCGTAATTTTTTGTTAATGTGGGTGGTTAAATGTATTTTTCTTTAACTATTCCGTAATTTTAATGTGGGTATAATTTTAATGTGGGTATATAATGTTAATGTTAATGTGGGTGGTAGGGTAAGTTATTGTTTCTATTTATTGTTCATTGTCTTGAAAGTATGCTATATTACATGTCCTTCATGTTGGTTTGATAAAATGAAATGATACATGCTATATCGGTGTTTAAATCAAAGTGGTATTGTAAAATGTTCATGTTATGAATGTGGTGAATGTCTCTAAATGTAATTTTAATGTGGGTATATAATGTTAATATTAATGTGGGTGGTAGGGTGTTATTGCTTTGATTTCTTGTTCATTATTTTGAAAGCATGATATATTACATGTCCTATGTTGGTTTGATAAAATGAAATGATACATGCTATATCGGTGTTTAAATCAAAGTGGTATTGTGAAATTTTATTGTTAATGTGGTAAATGTGTATGTTTAAATGCGTAATTATGTATTTTTTAATTTTTTAAAAATATGTAATTTCTGTATATTTCTGCACTTTTTTTTTTTTGTATAAATTTATATGTTAGGGTGTATGTGTTGTTTGGTTAGATATACGTATGTTAGTGCGGTACCGATAGTTATTAGGTAAGTACTCTATGTATACGTACAATTAAACCCTAAATTTTAACCAATTAAATTATTAAATTATAAAAACCCTAAACCACATAACCTTAAACATGAACCGTTAACGTCTTAACCCTAACCCATACCCTTAACCTTAAAACCTAACCCTAAAAGACAAACTTAACCTTAAACCATACCTTTAACCCTAAACCATACCCTTAACCCTAGCTAAACCATTCCCTTAAACATAAAACCTAACTCTTATCCCTAATCCTAAACCTAATGTTAATCTTAAACTACATCCTTAATAAATCCTAAACCCTAAACCCTAAACACTAACCCTATACTATAACTCTAGTCACAACCTTAAAACCTTACTCTTGACCCTAAACCCCGACCTTAACCTTAAAACCTAACCCTAAAACCTAACCTAACCGTAAACTATACCCTTTACCTTAAACCGAAACCCTTAAACCCAACTTTAACCCTACTTTACCCCTAAACCATACCCTTAACCCCAACCTTTACCCTTAATCACAACCTTAAACTCTAAACCCCACCTGGTAACTGTAATCCCTATGGCAATCCCTAATCGGTAATCCCTAATTCCAACGGTAATCCCTAATCCCTAATTCGGTAATCCCTAATCCCTAATCACTAATCCCTATACCCTATACCCTATACCCTAAAGCTGGAGACATGCAATGGAAATTGGTTTACCTAAAGTGTAATATTAACAAAGGAGAAGAAAAAAAAAGAGGAAGAGGAAAGATAACAATAAACCTAAAAATTTAAATTAACCATATCTAAAACCCCCTATCTAAACCCTAAACCCTATCTAAATCCTAAACCCTATATACCTTATATTTATACCCTATTTAACTCAAGTTTGACTATTTATACGGTATCTATCATCATATTTGCCAACCCATCTTCGAGGTGATCATCCTTAGGCCTTCTTCATTATTATTGGATTCAAGATGGGAGATCCTTCAATTGAAGTACTTCATCACGGTCGAGCAATTTCTGATAAAATTTGTAATATTGTCATTTATCTCGCCGCCAATTAAGATTATTTAAGAAGAGGAAAGCATCCAGGATTGCCTAGTTTTTTAAAAAGAAGGAATTATTGATGTCGTTGATAGGCCGCCTGGTCCTTTCGATGCCTACAAATATTGCTGAGAAAGAGTTATCAGCCTTGAGAGTGAGCTCAAAAGGGTTGAAAACTATCCTTATGCTGGAGATATTACTAAGTTTTGTTAAAGCTTAGTCTTAACTCCAGTGTAAGGATAATTTGTAATCCTTTTTGACCTCACTCTCAAGTGCTGATAACTCTTCATCCTCAGCAATATTTGTAGGCTTCAATGAAGGATGGACAACTATCAACGACATCAAGAATTCCTCTTTTAAAAAACTACGTTGTCCTTGGATGCTTTCAAGAATTTTTCTTCTAAATAATCTTAATTCTAAGAGCAGAGATAAATGACGACGTACACAAATTTTATCAAGAAATTACTCGACAAATGAATGGAAGAGGTACTTCAATTGAATGATCTCCCATCTTGAATCCAATAAACCTACATTGATGTGGAAAATTTTTGACGATCAGCTTGGGAGATGGGTTGACAAGAATATGATGATAGATACTGATTATAAATAGTCATAACGAGTTAAATAGGGTTTAAGATATAGGGTTTATTAGGGTTTACAATACATGCCATTCATGTGATTACTTAATAGTGTATTCGATCTCATACTAATCGTTTGTTGCTTAATAGGAGTGATGTCGACTGACGATCGCAGTTGGATGTATAATCGGAGGTTGCCGAATTGTAATGATATTACAGATGAGTTTATTAGAGGTTTAAAGAGTTTTATCGAATTTGCTCTAGCGAACCCCAAATACATGAGTGGTAACAACATTAGGTGTCCATGTGATAGATGCAAAAATCGAAAGTACTTCCCTTCGATGATTGTTGAGAAGCACCTTCTCCAACACGGGTTTCAAGTTGGGTACAAGCGGTGGATAGCTCACGGTGAGAAAATTAGAGTATTGACTAGGCCAAAAAGTAACCAGCAGAGGAATTCCTACATGACGAACCCGAACCAAGAATACGAGTGTGAACGATGAACCGTTCGTGGTTTGGAAGATATGGTTCGGGATGTTCTTTGGTGCTCATTTTGACCGGTCGAGAACGCACGTCAAGAGAAGCCAAATCCTGTGCCTAATAAGTTCATTAATGCTATGGAGTCCGCAAGGGAGAAGTCGTATCCTGGCTTCGAAAGGCATCGTTTGGAGACTATGCGAGTTCCTAAACATCAAGTCGATTGCAATATTAGTCAATCTGGTTTCGATCGTCTCATGAAAGCACCGAAAAAGCTTACCGAAAGGGAATAAGATGAGAACTTCTATCGACAAAGAAGATGGTTGGGCATATTGGGTTAAAATATGAGAAGATTGATGCATGCAAGAATGATTGTATGCTTTTCTACAAGGAAGATTCAAACTTGAAAGAGTGTTCCGTGTGTGGCTAGGATAGATATAAGCCGAAACGGAGGGCCAGTTCAAAACGCAAAAAGAATTAACCTTATAAGCAGTTGCGTTACCTGCCTTTGACTTTGAGATTACAACGCCTCTACGTGTCTAAAGCTAATTCAAAAGCTATACGTTGGCACAAGGAAAGCCCGCGAGGATGGCGTGTTGACTCATCCGTCGACGGCTTGGCTTTGAAACAATTTGATGCAACCCATCCGACTTTGTGCGAAGCTAAAAATATAAGGTTGTGCATATGCGGATGGTTTTACTCCTTTCGGGCCTGGGGCGAAGTCCTACTCTTGTTGGCCGGTTATAGCTACCGTCTACAATCTTCCACCGTGGTTGTGTATGAGTGATCCTTACATGTTTTTGTCACTGTTCATACCTGGACCGACTAGCCTTGGCAAGAATATTGATGTTTATCTCTGCCCTTTGATTGACGAGTTAAAAATGCTCTAGGAAGACGGAGTGGAAACATGGGATGCATTCAAAGAAGAAAATTTTAAAATGAAAGCCGCGTTGATGTGGACGGTGAATGACTTCCTCTATGGGATGTTATCGGGTTGGAGCACACACGGAAGCCGGCATGTCCTATTTGTATGGATGACACTAATTCGTTCACACTCGAGCACTCTCATAAACATTGGTTTAATTGTCATCGTCAATTTTTACCGGATGACCACCCATTTAGATCACAGAAGTAGTAATTCACTAAGAATAGGGTTGAGCGTGATGAGGCGCCTAGACGTTTGAGCGGTGAAGTTGTTTATGAAAAGGTATCTAAACTAAGACCGGTGGGGAAGATGTTTGCAAAGGATAGACTACGAGATTTTGGTGTAAAGCATCATTGGACTAAGAAGAGTATATTTTGGGAGTTGCCGTATTGGAAAGATAATTTGACACGCCATAACCTTGACGTCATACACATTGAGAAGAATGTGTTTGACAATATTTTTAACACCATTATGGATTGGAAGGCCACTACCAAGGACACACCCAAAGCCCGAATGGACATGAAAGACATATGTAAGCGGCCTGCCTTGGAACTAAAAGAGGTCAATGGTAACACAGTGAAACCTGTCGCTCCATACATGCTAACCAAGGATCAAAGACTTCTAGTGTTGAAGTGGTTGAAGGGATTGAGGCTTCCAGACGGTTACGCTTCTAACATCGAAAATTGTGTAAGTGTAGAAGAAGGAAAGGTTCATGGTTTGAAGAGTCATGATTGTCACGTGTTACTAAACGAGATTACTTTCTATTGCGCTTAGAGACTTGTTGCTCGACAATATATGGATTGCGTTAACCGAGCTGAGTGAGTCATTCGTAGCGTTATCATCCAAAGACTCGTGGGTTGATAACATGAGAAGACTCAAGCGAGCATTGTCATGACGATTTGCAAACTTGAGAAGATCTTTCCTCCGTCTTTTTTATTCTATGGAGCATTTACCGGTCCACTTGGCATATGAAGCTAGGGTTGGGGGTCCAGTTCAATACATATGGATGTATCCATTTGAGAGGTAATTACTTGTCTCATAATAATCGTTTTCCTCTATAACATACTTAAAAGTCGTTTATAACTTGTGTAACATTTATTTATCTGTCATGCATCTGCAATTAGGTATCTCGGTCATTTGAAAAGGAAGATGAGGAACAGGCAAAGGTTGAGGCCTCAATATGCAAGGCTATTATTATAGAGGAAATTATTGCCTTTGCCGCGCAATATTTTCATCCCGATGTTGAAACGAGATTGACTAGGGTTGGGCGCAATTATGATGGTGGAGAGCCCGATGCTAATGGAGACATCTCATTATTTAATGCTCTGGCCGGCCACTCAAACCGGCTTAAGACTCGAATGCTAAGCAATAAGGAGTATGACGCCGAGACTCTATATACTCTTTAATTGTCCTGAGGTTGAGGAATATCTCAAGTAAGTTAATTATCAATTTCATTTAATTTTAGATAGTCGTCCGATTCAAATTAAAGTTGCAACATGCATAAATAACTCATATAAACTCTAAACCTAATGCGGTATGTTCAAGATCAAGCCGAGATGATATATTTGACGAATTGCGAGAAATCGTGACGAGAAAGAGTTTCCGTTGTGGTTACGCAAATATGTAAATATCATTTCCTGGCTCGATTTATATGTAGACATTTTATATATGCATCCAAACGGTACAATATCTCAGTCATTTAAAAATGCCTATTATGAATTACTTTCCAGGTTTTGGAACATCCTAATGACCCAAAATTCGCGAGATTAACTCACATATTTGCAAATCCGTTGATGAGAGTTACTTTATATAATATATATTATGTGAATGGCTATGTCTTCCATACGAAGGAATACGGGAGGGAAAACAAACAAGATAACAATGTCAATCTTAAAGGCAACCTTGACTATTATGGTGTCCTTAAAGTAGTCATCGAGTTACGATATCTCGGGAAGAAAAACATAGTCCTATTCAATTGTGACTAGCGAGACGCTGTACGAGGTAATGAGAGGGGATGGTGGGCTGTTTGGAAGATTAAGGCCAGAAGCACGATTGATATAGCATATCGGTCTGACGACATAACTACAGAATCGTCATTAGAAGGATGTTATCAAGAAGATGAAATGCCCGTGCCTCTATTTGTATCTTCGATAGTCATCCAATGGATGAAATACCCGTGCCTCCCTTGGGCCTGGAAATAGTATTACCCGTTGATTTGCTACCTCCTTCCCCGTTTGAAGACGAAGTCCCGATTATCAAAGGTGATGTAAAAAAAGATGACGAGGTAATAGAAGATGAAGAGGATTGGATGTCCGAGGATGACGATGAAGAAGAACTTGAGTTTTGTAGTAGCGACTCAAACACTGAGACTGAAGAATCTGAGAATGAAGAAAATGAAGACATTGAGAATGAAGACTCTGAGTAGTCTTGAATACCGTTTAGGTTCTTTTATTTTTTGTAAAAGATTAATAGTCATGTGTAGAACACTATTTGTATGTTACTTGTTATCATGAAGAAGATTCATTTTAATTTATGTTATGTATTTTAACTTAATTGTCATCTAAACTTAGTGTTAATTGTCATCATTAATATATTAATTATATTTTTATCATATATAGACATGTCAGGACGAGTGGTAGAGGTAGGGCCGGATCAAGGTCCGACTTCTACCTACTTGCATTACAGGTACACAGCCACCTGTACCTACAGGAGGAGCTGAGACTCACTTTTATCAGCCCGAGGATGTGCCCGACTCTCCCCACGATCCGATCAGCAAGGTTGGGTCATCATCTACCCCAGAGGTTGTTGATAGAGATGGTAGGATTATCATTACCATCTCCGGCCTTAAGTAGTAAGTAATAATTTTACAGTTTTAAAATTTTAATGCTTCCTTGGTTAAATATTAATTACATATTTGTGTAATATATTTGTTTAATAATATTTGATAGGTTTGCGGCGAGTATCCCGATCCGCCGCTTTATTGGACGCATCCTAGTTGCGATGAGGCACGAGAGACGCCACAAGATCGACGTGCCTAAGGAGGTCCGAGACTCCTGGTGGGATGATTTTAGGTAAGATAAGATATGTTAAAGTTTAATAATGTAATACTTTCTATCAAAGTTTATAATTAATATGTTTAAATTGGTCAAACTTGCAGTGGACTTATTGTTGGCCTGAGCACTCTGACGCCGAGGCGTACGAGGCGTTTAGGTTGTTGTGCGGTAAGAAGTACCGCGACTGGATCTACACCATGAAGAAGGCGTGGAATGAGAAGAGGGTGAGGGCTCCAGGTTTTATCGATAATGTCTGGGTTTGGTAAGTACATTATAATAAGTATACTTGATAATGGCTGAGCTCAACAGGGAGGGGGGTGAAGCACACCTCAAGGTCGATCAACACCTCCGAGCACCACTTGCGCATGGTAAGGACTTTAATGTGGTGTATTGTAATTAATACATGCTTTAATTATTAATTCCTCAAAACATATATAACATATTTTATTGTTTTACTTATAGTTTAAATTGATTTGTTGGGTAGCCATGTGGATGCTATGAAATCCATGGCTGAAAGCAGGGCTCTGAGTACAAATAAGTTGTTTTAGAAGGGGTTTGAGTGTAAATAGACTGCTTTATAACGATTTGAGTCTTAATAGGCTATTTTAGAAGGGTTTGAGTGTAAATAGGCCGTTATGAAAGGGTTTTGAGTTTAAATAGGTTGCTTTAGAAGGGTTTGAGTGCAAATAGCTTGTTTTAGAAGGCTCTGAGTGTAAATAAGTTATTTTAGCAAGGCTCGAGTGTAAATAAGTTGTTTTAGAAGGGTTTGAGTATAAATAGCCTATTTTATAACGATTTGAGTCTTAATAGGTTGATATGAGAAGGGATTGAGTTGAAATAGGCTGTCTTAGTAGGGTTTGAGTGTATATAAGCTGCTTTACATGGGTTTTGAGTGTAAATAGGCTACTTTAGCAGGCTCTGAGCCTCAATAGGTTGTTTTAGAAGGGGTTTGAGTGTAAATAGACTGCTTCATAATGATTTGAGTCTTAATAGGCTATTTTAGAAGGGTTTGAGTGTGAATAGGCCGTTATGAAAGGGTTTTAAGTTTAAATAGGCTGCTTTAGAAGGGTTTGAGTGCAAATAGCTCATTTTAGAAGGCTCTGAGTGTAAATAATATGTTTTAACAGGGCTCTGAGTGTAAATAAGTTGTTTTAAAAGGGGTTTAAGTGTAAATAAACTATTTTATAACAATTTGAGTCTTAATAGGTTGTTATGAGAAAGGATTGAGTTGAAATAGGCTGGCTTCGTAGGATTTGAGTGTATATAGGCTGTTTTACATGGGTTTTGGGTGTAAATAGGCTACTTTAGCAGGGTTTGAGTGTAAATAGGTTGTTTTAGAAGGGGTTTGAGTGTAAATAGACTGTTTTAGAATGATTTGAGTCTTAATAGACTATTTTAGAAGGGTTTGAGTGTAAATAGACCGTTATGAAAGGGTTTTGAGTTTAAATAGGCTGCTTTAGAAGGGTTTGAGTGTAAATAGGTTGTTTTTGAAGGGGTTTGAGTACAAATTGTTATTTTAAAAGGGGTTTAAGTGTAAATAGACTGTTTTAGAATGATTTGAGTCTTAATAGGCTGTTTTAGAAGGGTTTGAGTGTAAATAGGTTGTTATGAAAGGGTTTTAAGTTTAAATAGGCTGCTTTAGAAGGGTTTTAGTGTAAATAAGTTATTTTAGAAGGCTCTGAGTGTAAATAAGTTATTTTAGCAGGGCTCTAAGTATAAATAAATTATTTTAGAAGGGGTTTGAGTGTAAATAGACTATTTTATAATGATTTGAGTCTTAATAGGTTGTTATGAGAAGGGATTGAGTTCTAATAGGGTGTCTTAGTAGGGTTTGAGTATATATAGGCCATTTTTATTGTTTTCTTATAAGTTGATCATGTTATACCTTAATATGTATTGTTCGCTAATTTTAATTCATTATATTTGTAGAATCGACACTGCGGTACCGAGGTACCCTACATTGATTTATTTGCTGCGACCCACACCACTCCTACTCCTCCTGGTGCTGATTCGCCGTTTATCTTTGTCGATGAGACGGCAAAGAAAGCATTTGTAAGTATTACTTAAAATATTTTTGTGACGACCCAACCCCGACCCCGAGATGGGAACGCGGGTCAAGCCGTCCAAATAAGGACTACAATCATGCAAGGACTCGATTATCACAACTAACGTGACGCAACATTGGACACGAAATAAAACTCGGCATTACAAAGCCGGAATATTTATAAAACTTCAAAACCTGATATAACAATTAATAACAAGTAAACCAAGTCATCGGCGAAATTACAGCCGGAACCCAACACTAACAAGTCATGCTAATATATAAACACCCCGACGGCTAAACATGCCGGAGAAAACCACATCAATAAACAAGAGCAAAAGGGATGCTCAGCGGAAGTCTTAACAAGTGAACCATATACATGTAAACAAGGCTCGGCCAACAAGTGCCGGCAAATAACAAGAGACATAAGTAGAATATTCATTTAGTCTACAACAAGTACAAGTTACTATGATTACACATTCCCAAGCGAAGTCTAAATGACTTGCTTAAACCCAACGTCCTTGCAAAGAAGAAACCAAAAGCCAACGCTACCACCTCTAGGTGAACAATCACGAGCACGAGAAGACGATCAACCTCGAGAAGACGGACCTGGACGACTAGGATCTAAAACAATAAAGGGAGGGGTAAGTCATAAAGACTTTGTAAGTAACCAATATGCATGACAGATATAATGCAAGGCATACATAGCACGTATCAAGCAAGATCATGTTAGCACGTAGTTCTCATGTCGCGATGCACATTGTTTTCACATAGGTGCGTAATTAAATCACATAGGATTAGGATATGTTATAGAACCGGTGCCGCTTCGTAGTCCCTGAAATAGACAAGGTTATAACGATTGTATTTGTCGGATGCACGTGTATGATACATCGACCACGATTAGTATTATCCAAGCGCCCTTTTGGTTACGACATGGTACTCTTCTCCACCGTGATCGGTAGTGAAGGGTGTGTGCAAGTTATGGTATGGCGACTCATCGTCATCATGAACCTCATGATTCATGACTATGATGCATCGTTGACCATCGATACAATTCACTTAATGCCAGTGGACTAATGGTATGTCAAGTAGATATTTACTTGTCATACAAATCAAGTAAGGAGCAAGTTCGACAAGAGCGAACTTGTCCGAGTCAAGTAGATGTTTACTCACGTAATAAATCAAGTAATGGAGCGAGGTCGACAAGAGCGACTCGTCCGATCAAGTAAGCATGTTATTCTATAATGTACAAGTCGAGCAATAGATCAATCATGTCAAGAATTCCCAAGAACAAATTTACAATTCATTGAACTCTAAACGTCGTAGGGATTTATTTGTAGAGTCGGTATTGTTCAATGACTCTCTAACGCAACTCCGATGAGTTATTGCTAAAATATTCCTAAGTAGCGAATGAATGCTATGTGCAATTCATGGCTCTTTTCTAAGTTCTCGATTCATATGCAATTAGACTATATGTCATTCGTGACTTTTAGTCCATCAAGATTTAAGTCCCACACTTGTGAACCCTAACATGTCCATCAATTTTTGAAGTGATGAATTATAACAAGTCCAAGAACAAAAGTTATTCCAAGTTCATCCTAGAACATTATTCATACTTGACACAAGTCCAAATTATCAATGATGAGTCATTAACCCAAAATTTACAGAAATTTAACTTAAGGAATTTCAAGTTTTTAACATGATGCATGTCTTCTTAAACATGTAAACTAAAACTATCATGAAGGGAGCATACTTGATATTGAGCATACAAGACAAGGGATTGGGTACTTACCTCAAACACACAATTTAAACCAACAAAAGAAGAATCAAAGCCTCCCAAGTTGTTTCTCTAGTCTCAAGGAACACAAATATGGCTTTGCATGCAAGTTTGAGTGGTTGGAAATGGAGGAGATGAAAACACACAGTGATCTCACCAAGAACACACACGCTCTCTCTCAATTGTTCTTAGAGTTGTTTTGGGTGAAGTGGGTGAAGTGGAGGGTCATTCCAGTGTTGAGGCGTAAGGAAGGTATGAGTGAGCTGGTCTCTCACTTAGGGACGTGTCCCAACTTAAACAAACAGTCCACAAGTCAACAATTACTAAAATAAAGCCACAACAGGCGATCGCCCTCCCACGAAACAAGGCGATCGCTTTGACATTTCTACAAAGCGATCGCTTTGTTAAGGACCAAGCGATCGCTTTGTACCCGCTCAATAGTGCATTCTGTCTACAAAGCGATCGCTCGTCCAAAAACAAGGCGATCGCTTTGTACCCGATGCACCTCACCGAGTACAAAGTCATTTTGGTTACTAAAAATCATACCAAATCATTTTTGTATGAACAACACAAGTAAACAAAGCTAAAACAAGCATAGTTACCCAATTACCATTCATATACTAACATGGCATTTCTATTCATGCAAACAAGATATATAACATGCAATTTATGCAATTAAGAGAACTAGGATGTCACATCCTCCCTCCTTAAAGGAATTTAGTCCCTAAATTCACTTACCATCTAATCAAACAAGTATGGATACTTCTCTCGCATCTCACTCTCGTTTCCCAAGTGGCTTCTTCCATCAAATGATTCTTCCACAAAACTTTCACTAGTGGTATCCTCTTAGTCCTCAAGGTTTGTTCTTTGGTGTCAAGAATCTTCACCGGCTTCTCAACATAGGAAAGGTCGGGTTCAAAGGTAATCTCTTCATAGGCAAGAACATGTGATTCATCCTTCATATATTTGCGGAGCATAGAAACGTGAAACACATCATGAATACCCGAAATAGACGGTGGCAATGCAATCCGGTAAGCTAAAGAACCAACCCTCTCAAGAATTTCGAACGGACCAATATACCTTGGTGAAAGTTTCCCTTTCTTACCAAATCTCTTAGTACCCGCGGCGATATTTTCAAGAACACAAAGTCTCCAACTTGGAACTCAAGATCGCGTCTCCGGTTATCCGCATAGCTTTTCCGCCTACTCGAGCCGTACGCAATCTCTCTCTAATCAACTTGACATCCTTGGCCGATTGTTGTACCATTTCGAACCCCATAATTTAGCTTCTCCAACTTCGTCCCAACAAATTGGTGAACGACACTTACGCCCATACAAAGCCTCATAAGGAGCCATCTCAATGCTAGATTGGTAACTGTTATTATATGCAAACTCGCCAACGGTAGATGTGAATCCCAATTGCCCTTGAAATCCATAGCACAAGCACGAAGCATGTCCTCTAATATCCGTATCAATCTCTCCGATCCATCTCGATCGGGATGAAAAGCTGTACTCAAGTTAAGTTTGGTACCCAAGGCCTCTGTAATGAATGCCAAAATCTCGAGGTGAATCTAGGATCTCGTCCGACACAATACTAACGGGGACACCATGTAGCCCGATAATCTCCTGGATATACAATGCCGCCAACCGACTCAAACGTAAGTCATCGCAATAGGAATAAAATGGGACGACTTCGTCAACCTATCAACAATAACCCAAACAAATCGAAGCCCTACGAGTACGCGGCAACCCCGTGACAAAATCCATCGTGATATGTTCCCATTTCCACTCCGAATCTCAAGTGGTGAAGTAGACCGGCAGGTCTCGGTGCTCCGCCTTAACTCCGACATGTCAAACATCTAGAAACATATTCAGCTATCTCCTCTTCATACCGTTCCACCAAAATCGCTTCTTCAAGTCACGGTACATCTTAGTACTACTGGATGTATCGTGTACTTGGCTTTGTGAGCCTCATCAAGGACCATACGTTTCACTTCATCGGAAGAAGGAACACAAACCCTATTACGAAATGTCAAGATCCCATCACTGTTCATCGCAAACCCCGGTGTAGCATTCTCTCCCAATCGATCAATAATCTTCTTCAATTCAGATCAATAACTTGAGCCTCCTTAATCAACCCAAATAAAGCGGCGTAGCACGAACATTAGCAAATAGAACACTACGCCCACTTACAATAGGACTCCATTCCCGGACATCCTCTAGCATCTTCCATTCCCTCATCATCATACAAGACATATAAGCCTTCCTACTCAAGGCATCAGCAACAACATTCGCTTTTCCCGGATGGTAAAGAATAGTAAAATTATGATCCTTAAGCTTCTCCATCCAACGCCTCTGTCTCATATTCAACTCCTTCGCGAGAAGAGGTACTTCAAACTCTTATGATCTCGTATACACCTCAAACTTCGCTCCATACGGTAATGTCTCCACTTGTGAAGCGCGAAAACAATTGCCGCCAATTCAAGGTCGTGAGTTGGGTAATTCTGTTCATATGGTGACAACTTCTTCGAAGCATAGGCAATCACCTTCCCGTTTTGCATAAGCACGCAACCCAAGCCTTCTAACGAAGCGTCACTATAAATCACAAAGTTATCACATCCATTAGGCAATGCTAAAACAGAGCCGTGGTCAATCTTTTCTTCAACTCTTGAAACGGCCTCGCACTTATCACTCCAAATGAAAGTAGACTTTTCTCGAGTCAAATTAGTCATGGGAGTAGCAATCTTGGAGAATCCTCAATGAACCTACGGTAGTAACCCGCCAAGCCCAAGAAACTACGAACTTCGGTTACCGTTCTAGGAGTCTCCCATTTAGTAATAGCCTCCACCTTAGAAGGATCCACCGCAATACCCTCACTAGAAACAACGTGCCCAAGAAAAGATACTTGTTCAAGCCAAAATGCACACTTGCTAAATTTCGCATAAAGTTTCTTTTCTCGCAACAAGGAAAGAACCACTCTCAAATGGTTAGCATGTTCCTCTCGCGACTTTGAGTACACTAAAATATCATCGATGAAAACCACAACAAAGCAATCCAAATACTCATGAAACACCCGATTCATCAAGTCCATGAAAAGCAGCGCGTTTGTCAACCCAAACGGCATCACCACAAACTCATAGTGACCATAACGTGTCCGAAAAGCTGTCTTTGGGACATCCTCCGCCCGAACTCTCAACGGTGATAACCACTCCTCAAGTCTAGCTTGGAATACACCACGGATCCTCGAAGTTGATCGAAGAGATCATCAATGTGAGGTAAAGGGTACCTATTCTTGATAGTAACTGGTTCAATTGGCGATAGTCAATGCACAACCGCAAACTACCATCCTTCTTCTTCACAAACAATACCGGTGCACCCCACGGAGACACACTCGGTTTAATGAACTCCTTATCGAGAAGTTCCCGCAATTGGTCTTTCAACTCCCTCAACTCAGTGGGGCCATTCTATAAGGTGCTCTAGAAATTGGTGAAGTTCCCGGCAATAGTTCAATGCAAAACTCTAACTCTCGGTCGGGAGGTAATGCAAAATCATTTGAAAAGACATCCGGAAATTCATTAACTACCGGTACATCTTCTATATTAACAGTAGACATGCTAGTATCAAGCACACAAGCAATATACCCCGTGCACCCCGAGATAGAAGTTTCCTAGCCCGCAGCGAAATGATATGTATACTATTCATGGCATGATCACAGTAAACACAAATTCGAATACCGGCATGGCAAAAGTAACTCTTTTACGACGACAATCAACTAGAGCATGATAAGTGCACAACCAATCCATACCCAAGATCAAATCAAAATCCCGAATAGGCAAAACTACTAGATCCGCATGCAAGACCCGATCACATACAAGCACATCACAAGCTTTATAAACTTCCGACGCCAATAATTGATCACCCAACGGTGTAGACACTTCAAGCACATAAGGTAACGAGAAGGTAACACGCACAAATGCTCAATGAAATGCGATGCAACATAGGAATGAGAAGACCCGGATCTATAAGAACTCGAGCCCTATGGCCGAAGACTGAGAGAATACCTCCAATAACTGAGGTCGACTCTGGAACACCACGCTGGTCAAGCGCAAAAACACGAGCTTGGGCCTTAGGACGCCCATCACTATCCCTCTTGGTGCCCGATTGCTGAACCGAACCCACGGACTGAGTAGTCTTAAACTTGGGACAATCTTTCACTCGGTGACTTGAATCTCCACAACCCAAACACGCCCAAGTCCGACCCTACACTCATTGTACGAATGCCCAGTTTGTGACAAAAGAACACTCAACAGCTCACTCCGGCCTTGCCGCCTTGCGCGGCCGGGTACGATTATCACGACTATCGAAGTACGCCTAGGCTGTCCATCCGATCGCCGCCTCGACCACCGCTACGCGGTTGCCCTGACCAGACCGATTACCCGAAAACTGACCCCTTCCCGAATGCTGCGAGGTCACCTGAGATGACTGCTGCGATGACTGCTGATGCGAGGATCGCACAACAGCTTCGCCCGTGCTCTCTATATCTCTCGATCTCATAGCGCGATCAACCGCACCCCTATAGTCTCGTCAACCGCAATGACAAGAGCTGCCTTCTATACTCGGTCTTTAGACCCTTAACGAACTTGAGCACCCTCATGGGCTCATCGGGTACAAGATGTGCACATAACGAGACAGTTCGGTGAACTTGGCTGAATATCGAGCCACCGTCATAGAACCCTGTTCTAGATCCGGAACTCTTTCTCCCTCTTTCTCCTCACCACCATAGGTACATAAGAAGCCTTGAACTCCCTCTCGAAATTAGACCAAATCTTTGGAACCCGGTTAAGATCCCACTTGCCAACAATACTCTCCACCAATGATTCGCCGCCCTCTCGGCTTATACACGGCTAAGACAACCTTCTTCTTCCGTGCGCCTAGAGTGCAAAGATTTTCTCCAAGTCCTCCACCATAACTCGCTTTACTAGCATCGGACTCTCCTCGAAAGATGGAGGTTTCATCTTCAAGAACCTCTCCAAAGTAGTATTATTTCTAGCTCTAGGTCTGGCGGTGCCTCGTTACGAGGTGGTGAAACTTCCGCCTGCGGTTCTCGGTTCGTGGTGGTGGTGGAGGTGGTACACCTCCCGCTTGACCCTCTTGTGCCAACTCGGTCATAACGTCATCATTCTACGAAACAAGCCCGCCATACGGCATTCTCATCACCCCGATTCTCGAGTGGGGGTACCTCAACTTCAGTTCTTTCGAAATTCTAGCCTCGGCTCAAGAGAACCCTTCTAGGCCCGCCTCTACCTCGACCAATACCACCCACCGCTACTAGCCCCCGGTCTAGGTCGCACCATGATACACCTATAAGAAATCACTCGACGTTAGAACATCACACAAGAACTTAACCCAACTAGGCCATGGAACCTATCCCGCCGATAGCTAACCTATAAAGCTCGATACCAACCGTGACGACCCAACCCCGACCCCGAGATGGGAACGCGGGTCAAGCCGTTCAAATAAGGACTACAATCATGCAAGGACTCGATTATCACAACTAACGTGACGCAACATTGGACACGAAATAAAACTCGGCATTACAAAGCCGGAATATTTATAAAACTTCAAAACCCGATATAACAATTAATAACAAGTAAACCAAGTCATCGGCGAAATTACAAGGAACCCAACACTAACAAGTCATGCTAATATATAAACACCTCGACGGCTAAACATGCCGGAGAAAACCACATCAATAAACAAGAGCAAAGGGATGCTCAGGAAGTCTTAACAAGTGAACCATATACATGTAAACAAGGCTCGGCCAACAAGTGCCGGCAAATAACAAGAGACATAAGTAGAATATTCATTTAGTCTACAACAAGTACAAGTTACTATGATTACACATTCCCAAGCGAAGTCTAAATGACTTGCTTAAACCCAACGTCCTTGCAAAAGAAGAAACCAAAAGCCAACGCTACCACCTCTAGGTGAACAATCACGAGCACGAAGACGATCAACCTCGAGAAGACGGACTGGACGACTAGGATCTAAAACAAGAAAGGGAGGGGGTAAGTCATAAAGACTTTGTAAGTAACCAATATGCATGACAGATATAATGCAAGGCATACATAGCACGTATCAAGCAAGATCATG
Source organism: Platycodon grandiflorus (assembly GCA_016624345.1). Taxonomy (NCBI): domain Eukaryota; kingdom Viridiplantae; phylum Streptophyta; class Magnoliopsida; order Asterales; family Campanulaceae; genus Platycodon; species Platycodon grandiflorus. The sequence continues at coordinate 25,772,508 of CM028368.1, forward strand.
TTAGCACGTAGTTCTCATGTCGCGATGCACATTGTTTTCACATAGGTGCGTAATTAAATCACATAGGATTAGGATATGTTATAGAACCGGTGCCGCTTCGTAGTCCCCGAAATAGACAAGGTTATAACGATTGTATTTGTCGGATGCACGTGTATGATACATCGACCACGATTAGTATTATCCCAAGCGCCCTTTTGGTTACGACATGGTACTCTTCTCCACCGTGATCGGTAGTGAAGGGTGTGTGCAAGTTATGGTATGGCGACTCATCGTCATCATGAACCTCATGATTCATGACTATGATGCATCGTTGACCATCGATACAATTCACTTAATGCCTGGACTAATGGTATGTCAAGTAGATATTTACTTGTCATACAAATCAAGTAAGGAGCAAGTTCGACAAGAGCGAACTTGTCCGAGTCAAGTAGATGTTTACTCACGTAATAAATCAAGTAATGGAGCGAGGTCGACAAGAGCGACTCGTCCGATCAAGTAAGCATGTTATTCTATAATGTACAAGTCGAGCAATAGATCAATCATGTCAAGAATTCCCAAGAACAAATTTACAATTCATTGAACTCTAAACGTCGTAGGGATTTATTTGTAGAGTCGGTATTGTTCAATGACTCTCTAACGCAACTCCGATGAGTTATTGCTAAAATATTCCTAAGTAGCGAATGAATGCTATGTGCAATTCATGGCTCTTTTCTAAGTTCTCGATTCATATGCAATTAGACTATATGTCATTCGTGACTTTTAGTCCATCAAGATTTAAGTCCCACACTTGTGAATCCTAACATGTCCATCAATTTTTGAAGTGATGAATTATAACAAATCCAAGAACAAAAGTTATTCCAAGTTCATCCTAGAACGTTATTCATACTTGACACAAGTCCAAATTATCAATGATGAGTCATTAACCCAAAATTTACAGAATTTAACTTAAGGAATTTCAAGTTTTTAACATGATGCATGTCTTCTTAAACATGTAAACTAAAACTATCATGAAGGGAGCATACTTGATATTGAGCATACAAGACAAGGGATTGGGTACTTACCTCAAACACACAATTTAAACCAACAAAAGAAGAATCAAAGCCTCCCAAGTTGTTTCTCTAGTCTCAAGGAACACAAATATGGCTTTGCATGCAAGTTTGAGTGGTTGGAAATGGAGGAGATGAAAACACACGTGATCTCACCAAGAACACACACGCTCTCTCTCAATTGTTCTTAGAGTTGTTTTGGGTGAAGTGGGTGAAGTGGAGGGTCATTCCAGTGTGTTGAGGCAATAAGGAAGGTATGAGTGAGCTGGTCTCTCACTTAGGGACGTGTCCCAACTTAAACAAACAATCCACAAGTCAACAATTACTAAAATAAAGCTTCAGAACAGGCGATCGCCCTCCCACGAAACAAGGCGATCGCTTTGACACGCCACAAAGCGATCGCTTTGTTAAGGACCAGCGATCGCTTTGTACCCTTCTCAATAGTGCATTCTCGCTACAAAGCGATCGCTCCGTCCAAAAACAAGGCGATCGCTTTGTACCCGTATGCACCTCACTGAGTACAAAGTCATTTTGGTTACTAAAAATCATACCAAATCATTTTTGTATGAACAACACAAGTAAACAAAGCTAAAACAAGCAGTAGTTACCCAATTACCATTCATATACTAACATGGCATTTCTATTCATGCAAACAAGATATATAACATGCAATTTATGCAATTAAGAGAACTAGGATGTCACAATTTTAATTTAATTTTATTTATTAGTTAATTAAAATGTTATTATTAATGTTTTTATGACACAGAATGACTATAAGGCGAGTATGGACACGCAGGTCGCCGGCGGCCTTGTCGAGATGACCCCCCAGGTGCTGACGCCCTTTGTCGGCAACATTTGGCATTCGGTCACTGCGGAGTCACGGAAGAAGAGGGGATCTCGCCTCTACGGCTTTGGTGACCACGACGCCGCTATGTTGAGACCAGGCGGATCGACTTCTTCCTCGGTGACCGCGTCTTCTGGTCCTCCGTACCAGTCAGCTACCGAGCGTGCCCTGGTCGAGAAGATGCAGACTCTCGAGCAACTGGTGCAGCAGCAGCGAGCAGATGCAAAGAACAGCCCAAAGCATATGCAGCAGTTGGTGTGACACCCCGAGTCCGGTATCCAGTATTGAACCCCAACTCAATGCGCCAAACTAAAAGAAACAACTAAAGTCCACAGAAGTGAACGAGCTACACAAACTCAAAACCAAAATTTTGCAGCGAAAAACAACAACTATATAAAATCTAAGTTTAAAAAACTCGAATAATAAAACCATAACTAGAAAACCTCCACGGCCAAACACAAGCCGGAGAACGATACTAACTACCCACGAGCTAACATGCTCGGGAAAAGTACAATAATAAACGGCTCGACATCGAGTGTCGGCACCAAAAGAATACAACAATAAAAGGACTTACAAAACAATACTACCCATAAGTAAAGTTTACATAACTTTACATCAACCATCGTTCTCACCGAACTAAGAAACTAAGAAACATAAGTATAAACAGTTCAAAAGCAACTACTAAAAGATCAATCGCCAAAGACCAAGTGTCACCGACCACTATGTCATCCTTCGATTGCAATCTAAAATAGTCAACACAATAAGGGTGAGTCTAAAAGACCCCGTAACCTACTATAATGTATTGTATGCTATGAGTATGAATGCAACAATAAACCAAGACTCTACATGTAACTAGTCTAGGTAGCAATGCCAGCTTACCTAACATTTTAACTATAACCCGACAAGTCTAGGTGTTAGGTCCAAGGGTTGCTCAGTGTATAGGCTAGAGGGGGGGTGAATAGCCTATACTTGATGTATGAAAAATTTCATCCAATTTTTAGATATAATCTGAAGAATAGATGAAATGATTAATACAATTAGTTCATCTTCCTAATTCTGACTGCTTATTCGAAGTTAAAGAGATAGGACATCCTAGATCAGCAGATGTAGACTTTGGACATCATGGATCAGCAGATGTGAAGAGTGCAGTCGGAAGATGTTTGTTGAACTTAGCTGATAAAAATAAGTTTGAGCAGCGGAAGAATAAACAGCGTAAGTCAAACAATTTAGATTAAAGTAACTGTAAAGATTTGGTTTAAAATAGAGCTTAACAGTTGACTAAAATCTGTATTAGATGCATCATTTGCTTTCCTTAAACAGATTACACATGATAAGACAAATTATACAAGAAAGAGAAATCAAGGCTGAATGTAACAAACATATATATTATATTAAAATTCAGCAGAGGTTTACTCAAAGGCAAACATGCTTAGTACATCAACCTAGACTCTCTATCCTAGCAATCTCCCCGGAGGTAGAAGGAAAGTGAGATGGGATACCGGGAAGACTCATATTAGAACTCTAATCCTAGCAGCCTAACAACCTTGGAGGTCGGGAAGGAAAGTGCTAGTGTTAGAGTGAGAAGAGAATATTAGGAGTTGTTCAAATAGCAAGTATTTGAACAACTGAGTGCTAAGCACTCGGCCAAAAATGATGACAACTTGTTGCACAATCGGCACGCTTATAATGCAATATAAGTCCGCCGATATGAATGCAACTGACATTTAAGTTCTGGCTCTTCATCGGACATCTTCAAGCTTGGTCTGGCTTCAACGATCTGTGTGATGCTTGGTCTCTTTACTGGATAATGGAGTTGAGGCCACTGAAGAGACTGAGTTCTTCGAAGGAAGAAGAACTCAAATCAAAAGCAAAGTTGTTGATCAAGAAGAGCTTCTCAGCCTTTGAAATTTCTTCTCTCTCTCTCACAAAGTGTTTGTTCTTACACTTGTGTTTTCTCACTCTAAAGGAGTGGTTCTGGATTGAGTAAATGAAGATCAATACCATAACCTTTCTCAAGCATAAGCATACACTTCTTGCTCTCTATAGAGATGAGAATGAGAGTCTTCATATATAGGCTGGAGAAGAAGAGGTGACCGTTGGTGTATTGAATAGGTTTAAGCCCGTTGGTGATCTGAATCTCATAATGCAGCAGAGTACATTTTTGGATCTGTTGGGCAAAGACCTTCAGTTAGGTTTGTGTCTTGAAGGAGGTCCGTGAAACAGGCTGAACAGAATTGGACGTGTCGAGCTTAGCCTGGATGCAGCTGACTGATTTGGACGTATCATTGCTTTGAGGAGTGCGGCCCGTGCTTGTCCTTTTATGGAAATGAAGCTTTGAAGACCGCAAACACTGTACAGAAGAGGAAATGTCTACTGGATAAACGTGAAGGCGCAGTCATCGATGCGTATCTTGGATTTGTTAGACAGATCTTACAACGGATCTATTTTGACTTATAGCGCGTTGAGTAACGACCGATGTTTCTCGTGATTTACGCTTTCTGCTGTTCTCGATGAGGGATTTGGCCGATTCTGGGATCTGCCATTATAGAACTGCTGATGTAGAAGCCCGCTGATGGTCACGATGTTCCTCTTGAATAATTAGTTTCTCTGCAGTTGTTCTAATAAGGACTTTGGTGGATGCTGAGATCTGCCGATATAAAACTGCTGATTGTAGAGATAGCTAATAGGCAGTCATAGTCAAAGGAAATGTCTGCTAGTGAGACATTTGCCGATAGTCACGTCAGCTGGCAATTGAAGAGCTAATCCATATGAAAGTTTGTCATCATTCTGGTAGGACAAAGACTCGGATATGTACAAAGACTTCCTAGTCTAATGACCTATGCATCGTTTCAACAAGCTGCCACACTAACCGGTACGCAGCCCTTTTAGCCACTTGTGAAACATGCGTTGTAATGGGAACAAGCAAATCACTGTGTTGGAATATGCATACATTTATATCAGCTGATTCACAGGCATATTCCTAACAATCTCCTCCTATTTGCTTGGGACCATTACTACATTTGACTTATACATACCGCTCTTAAGCATTTGTTCAATCCTTAGTAATAACATGCCACTACTGAATATTCATTTTATATCAAGGCATGCCCTAGGTTGAACTTACAAGCGATAGCGTATGTATAGTCACCTATTGCTAAGTATTTACAGACTCAATAAATGAAAGAGCATATACGAAGCAATAACTGAAACATTTTTAGGCAATTATGAGATATAATTGATAATACTGCCTTGAAAATACTTTTGATGATTTTAAAAGTTTATAATAGGTAGAGTATCATCAGCGTACTATAGAAGTTGTTTAACTAGTCTGTTAAACTTTAATCTGTTAAACTTTCCTTTTCCTTAATGGTTTATCTGTATGTACAATATCAATCTGTCTAGCTTTTCTCCTCAATGTGTAGCTTTTCTCCTCAATGTTTTCTAGCTCTCCTCCTTAGAAATGATTTGCCTTAGAAAACATTGTCTAGCTTTGTCTAGCTTTCCTCCTTCTTAATGATTTTCTCCTCCTTAATGATTTGCTGTATGTATAAAGTCAATTTGTCTAGCTTTCCTCCTCCTTAATGGTCACAAGCCAAGATTCATCTTCTTTGTATAGATTTTTCTTAGAAATATATCTCCTCCTTATGGAAATTTCTCAAATTTCTCCTCCTCAATGTTTTTCTGTGTGTAGTGTGTTAATTATACTAAAATTCTCCTCCGTAGAGCTAATTCATAAGATATGAATTTCAGTAGAGGATAAGTATTTTCTCGATTTATGCCGTATAAATCTTTTCGCCTTACAGTTTTTCTTCTGCCGAGCTTGGTAGCAATTGGAGTAGGTAGTTTGATATATCGGCAGACGATCATTATATTTTATGTCGGCTAACGTTGAATATGTAGGCAGACCAGATAAAAGAAAAAGTTCTTAGACATCAGTGTGTGAAAAGGTATGGTTCACAGCAGTCATGTATAGGAAATGCATATCAAATGATGAGAGTGAGGCATTAAGATACAAATTTTGTGCCATTGCTTGTAATGAAGTATTACAAGAATGTAATGGGACAGATTTTATTTTTAATAGAAAAGGCAGAGAAGATAATCTGTCAAGTGGTTGGAACTACTTAATGTAGACTCTTCCTTAGAGGTATATCTAATTAAATCAGGAGAGTATGAGATATAAATAGCAGAAGAATTTTTATTATAGAGACATGTTGTTGAGAGGTATGTGGACATTCACTGGATGCATGAGATAAGCATCTAGAGATGACGTACTCATTTAACACTTTTAAAAAAAATCAAGTGTTAAAGTTTGGATATTATATCCTTGAGGGTATATGCATATTTGAAATGAAATAGAATTTCTGACATAGAGAGGCATGTACCAGGACAAATATGTAATATCTATATAACAAATATAGTAGCAGAATGAAGTAGCAATTTAAACAAAGGCATATTACAACATGGATGTGACAAACGAGAGTTTGTTTGCCTATGCAGAGACATAGTTAGACATTTTGGTAATGTAGATGATGACAATCTGCAGTCTTAATAGCTGGGATCGTGATTTGCAGTGATTGGATCATCATGAGCAATTGTTGGTAGATGCTCCTCCTGAGATGAAGATTGCTCGAGGTGAGAATTTGAGGCAGTGAGGTCAGAGGAAGAAATTGTTACAGAGGTTGAAGAAGGAATCCATGGAATGAAATTTGATACACTGTTCCTTGGGTCTAGCAGGCGCATTCTCACTCGTCGACTGATTGAGCGAGGTCGACGGATCACTGGACGAGAAATGGCTTGACGAGTGGTTAGGAAGATCATCATTCTTCGTCGCATTTCATTCTGAGAGATGGACGGATGCACAGAGTTGATCCCTTTGGGTGAACACATGATGAAGGTAGAATCAGGGAGATGAAGAAAAGATGATAATTAATCTTTGGAAGGCTTTGGATGTAAGTTGTCAATTTATGCATCCTTCCAGAGTTTTGAGAAGATGAAAGGGTGTCTTGGTTAGAGGAATGTGATTCGACGTTTTGAATGCCTAATGTAGTAAATGCATTTAATGACATTGTAATGATGTTCTGATTTGGAATTATGTCATCATGCTGAGTGTTTAGGACTATGATCTAGGCTCTTCTAGAGATAATATGAGCTGTTATTTTACTTCAAACGAATTGTTTGAGTAAATAAATCTTAAATAGAGCAAAGTTAAGGACGAGTTGGGGACGAATAACTTGTCCAAGCCATGTGACATAGATGTATACGATACACGTGTAGGAGTTTTAAAAAAATGTGTCTTAAGAAATTGTTTCCCAAGGAGATTTTGAAGGTTTTGATGAGCTTTCAAGGAATGTGGATACTATCAGCAGGGTGTGTTTGGTATCAGCTAAGGTAAGAACTGCTGATACCAATAGTTGTATCCATTATTGGCAGTGTGTCTAATATCAGCTAAGGTAAGAATTACTGATGCTAATTGTTATAACCATTTTTAACAGATAGAATCATTTTATAATGAACATCAATCTATTTAAGATTAAAATAGGTCAAGTAATTGAGATATTGAATGTGTACCTGTCACGATGTTCGTTCTTCTTTCTGTCCAACAGATCTTGGCATTCTATAGCAAGGGAAGAGATCTGCATAAGATTATATAGACCAGACCTGTTCTGAAGAGAGTGAGACGTAGCCTATATACGCAGGGTTATATCGGCTGTTCACTCCTGAGGAAAGACTTAATATTTGAAAATATCAGTCTTCCTAAGAATTCTTGAATTTCTAGCTATCTTGAGGATAGGACGAGTTACTAGAGATTTTTAACAACATCCTTTTGACAAAGAGCCACATGATAAGGTGTAGCAGAGTGTTTTGAATTCAATCTGTATACCAATTAGCTGTTGGCCATTATAATGGGAACAACTAATCAAGCCTTTATAACTACAATCTCATAGGTTACACAAGGTTTAGTAGTTGTCATAACTATGAACACAAAGTGCTGTTGAACTATCTTGAAAGATGTAAGCTTTTGATGTTTGGAAATTTTAACGACTGGGATTTTAGAATTTGAAGAAAATCCTTTTAGAAAATTCAAAAGCCTTTTACGATTTTATTTTGATTCAAAGATGCCTTGGTTCAAAGCAGATTTACTAATAATCTTGACCGTTTGAACATGAAGGATAGAGATTGAGAAATAGCAGATTCCTTGATAGGTTGACATGAAGGTCATGAAACTGCAGTCTGCCTATGTTGAGTGACTATAGGTATCGGCAGCTCTTGAATTTAATCATTGTGAAATGATTGAATTCAGAAAGGCAATTATCAGGGAGTCTAAGGATGAGAGTTTGAGCAGTAGTAAGAAATCATAACTCGATATAGTAGTCGTTCAAGAATGGTTTGCTGATGGGGTATCAGCAGAGTTTGTGTTTAGGCAGTGAGATCATTTCATTAAGGTCAATTCTTTGATCATCAGATGAACGTAGACATCATAAAGAATAATAAGTAAGTTTGATCAACACATTTAAAACACATCAATTCATGCTATCAAAGGAATGCACAAGTAGATAAGCATGAGAAAGTTGCGAACTTGTATTCAATAATCCAAGTAGTTTTACACCGTATGTTGCAGGGATCGGCTGATTACAAGAACAATACAACTGGAATTTTGACTGAACTGCAGATTACATGAGAAAGATACATAGTGATTCAATTTACAGTATGAGATCCATGTTACAAAGTTGTGTCCTAGAAGTCCTTATCCTAGACATTTGATGAGGGGTCATCACTCAAGGATTTAGAAGGAGATGGATATCAAGATGGCCGTGTTCTTTTGATCTCCTCCAACTCTCTGGGAGGCGAACATATTCACTTCTTCGGGTCATTATGAAAGCACCGAAGAGTGATGGCCACCGAGGATGTCCGCTTTGACCATGAATCCCCTTTGATAGACTCGGGGATGGATGGTGGCGATTAGCATTCGTCATCCTCATCAATTCCATATTAGCTACTTAATTCAGTAGAACTGAATTATCTGCATCGGCCATCTTTGAGGTGATGGTCGGCATACCTACATATAACCAGAAGACTTGTTGCACATGGCAATATATCAAATGCTTTCCAAACATTTGACACTTCTTTTCTGGGATCTTCTCGTGAAGTTCAAGTATGCAAGCGCACTTCCAAAGGTGGAATAAGTATGTGCTAATTGATTTTCACAAGGATTCATCTCGTAAACATTTTAGAGTATCAATGAGATTGATAACTAAAAGTTAGAAGAGAGAATGAAATCACTCTTGCTGGCATTGATTAATGGCTCTCCATCTTATCTTTTAAACTGATTGACAAAGAATATTCTTAAGTGTTCTGACAATCATGGTTTGCATTCATCCTTGTTAGCAAACTTATATGATTATCGGACAAGACAAAAGAAGATTTCTTTATCAATTGCTTTCTCAACAAGATTGTGGAACCATAATTAATGATTTCTGGTACACATGAATTGATGCAATTTCTCTCATGTTTGGTAACTGTGTTTTAGAAAAGATTTTGAACATGATTTTCACAGTTTATGAAAGGTCTTTGAAAATGCATCATTGAGAGAAATTTAGATCAGCTCTTGTGAAGTAACAGAAATAAAATCGAAACAACTCTGAATAAATATGAAGAAATCATACCCCGTTGTTGAGGAATTGACTTGATTGATTCTTAGGACTTGAACTTAGTAACATTTTGAGAGATTTTGAATCATTGATTTGTATCTAGTGTAATCAATTGGCAGTTTGTGAGTTTAGTCATAGTAGAGATTGGATGAAGAAGGAGCTCTACTTATACTCGGGAGGTTAGGCGAAGGGTACTCAATAATGGAGCTTAACTGTTGAGTTGTCCTTCTGATCACGCCTTGGCAGGGATAGGCTGTGAAGTCTAGATATTCTCAAGATTCTTGGAAAGGATTGATAATGACTGTTTGTCGTTTTCCAAAATTTTGAAAATACTCTTAACTTTAATCGAAGCAGTCAAACTTCGAAAAGTGTGCCTCCACCTTTAATAGACTTGAGAGAGTTGGTCATTAAAGGGTTTTTACTCCTATAAGTCAGCACATAAAACTAAGCTTATGAAGTGTTGGTTGGCAGATATGGAAATTCAGCCAACTGCAGGGTTTTAAAAACGTTTAAAATCAGCTGATAAGAAAAGTGCTGATGAGTTTTTGAAAACCATTTGCATAAGGCAAGTCATACAATCAATACAGATACATCAATAAAAGTGCAGTATGACAGGTTATTATGCATTATTTCTGATAATATGTATGAGCATATCAATTCAGCAGACATGAGCACAGGTCATTGGAAAGCAAATAGCTGACCTGTTTTGTGTATGCATGAGAGAAGGTCTTTATCAACTCCTTTGGACTTATCAGCAGATTTTTCGCATAGTAGTTCTGAAGTCCAGCAGGTGAGGATTTGACCTTGAGTGAGTGAAGGACATGAGTGAATTCTCATGAGCAATCAGCAGTCCTTCATAAGTCAGCAGCCATGATGGTATCTGCCGATGGAGAGTGATGTTGCATGTTTGACTCTTTCTGTCATATGAGTTCCTGCCTAAAGTACTCATAGAGAAATCGTTAGCAACATTTATGAGCCCAAAAAAAAATAGCTCTAGAAATCCAATAATACAAATGAGACTTAATAAGCATGACAAATGAATAATCATTCAAAATACAGCTTATAAGTGTAACCCAAAAAATTAAGAGATTAGGAGCTGGGGTTACTTCCTCATTAAACTCTTTGAACGCGTCTGCTCATAGTTGTTGAAGCACCAGTTCTAATATTGAGCATAGGTTCTTTGAGTGTATTCTTGCCCGGCTGAAGCTTTTCATTGAAGGAAGACAATTTCATCATTAATGTCCTTAGGCCAAGAACTTATAATCTCAGTGATTTTGGAGATGACATAACTTTGATTTCCTTTGAATTTCCTTTGAAACTCTTCTTATTTTATTTGCTCTAAACTTTTATAAAGAGTTTTCTCGAGAAGGTGTTGGATTGAAGCAATCGTTAGCCTTATGTCAAGAAAGCAAATTTTTAGAAGTGAATCTAAGTAATTCATCCATCATGTATGAGTTTAACCCATTTACTATAGGATATATCAAGGTTTAAAAGATAGATTTATGAGGCATGCATAATCCTTAGCAAGTCAATCTCCACTATAGTACTTCTCTTCATGATATCAATGTAATTCTGATATATGATAGATTTTTTTATAGTGATCACATGGTCATCACAATATTCTTTCTCACATGTTTTTGAAAACAAAATTTATTTTGATTTAGAGAATGTTTTCAAAAGGCTTCCAGGTTTCTCAGTCAAAAAGGTTTTTGTGAATAAAAGATTTTGGAAAAAGACTCTTTTTGACTATGCATCTAATCTGAGCAGCAGGATCTAAACTCTCAGGTTGTTAAGCCTGGAATAAAGTTTACAGAGTACTTGCTCTGATACCAATTGTTAGGTCCAAGGGTTGCTCAGTGTATAGGCTAGAGGGGGGGTGAATAGCCTATACTTGATGTATGAAAAATTTCATCCAATTTTTACATATAATCTGAAGAATAGATGAAATGATTAATACAATTAGTTCATCTTCCTAATTCTGACTGCTTATTCGAAGTTAAAGAGATAGGACATCCTAGATCAGCAGATGTAGACTTTGGACATCATGGATCAGCAGATGTGAAGAAATGCAGTCGGAAGATGTTTGTTGAACTTAGCTGATGAAAATAAGTTTGAGCAGCGGAAGAATAAACAGCGTAAGTCAAACAATTTAGATTAAAGTAACTGTAAAGATTTGGTTTAAAATAGAGCTTAACAGTTGACTAAAATCTATATTAGATGCATCATTTGCTTTCCTTAAACAGATTGCACATGATAAGACAAATTATACAAGAAAGAGAAATCAAGGCTGAATGTAACAAACATATATATTATATTAAAATTCAGCAGAGGTTTACTCAAAGGCAAACATGCTTAGTACATCAACCTAGACTCTCTATCCTAGCAATCTCCCCGGAGGTAGAAGAAAAGTGAGATGGGATACCGGGAAGACTCATATTAGAACTCTAATCCTAGCAGTTCCTAACAACCTTAGAGGTCAGGGAAGGAAAGTGCTAGTGTTAGAGTGATGTGAGAAGAGAATATTAGGAGTTGTTCAAATAGCAAGTATTTGAACAACTGAGTGCTAAGCACTCGGCCAAAAATGATGACAACTTGTTACACAATCGGCACAGCTTATAATGCAATATAAGTCTGCCGATATGAATGCAATCTGGACATTTAAGTTCTGGCTCTTCATCGGACATCTTCAAGCTTGGTCTGGCTTCAACGATCTGTGTGATGCTTGGTCTCTTTACTGGATAATGGAGTTGAGGCCACTGAAGAGACTGAGTTCTTCGAAGGAAGAAGAACTCAAATCAAAAACAAAGTTGTTGATCAAGCAGAGCTTCTCAGCCTTTGGAATTTCTTCTCTCTCTCTCACAAAGTGTTTGTTCTTACACTTGTGTTTTCTCACTCTAAAGGAGTGGTTCTGGATTGAGTAAATGAAGATCAATACCACAACCTTTCTCAAGCATAAGCATACACTTCTTGCTCTCTATAGAGATGAGAATGAGAGTCTTCATATATAGGCTGGAGAAGAAGAGGTGACCGTTGGTGTATTGAATAGGTTTAAGCCCGTTGGTGATCTGAATCTCATAATGCAGCAGAGTACATTTTTGGATCTGTTGGGCAAAGACCTTCAGTTAGGTTTGTGTCTTGAAGCTGGTCCGTGAAACAGGCTGGACAGAATTGGACGTGTCGAGCTTAGCCTGGATGCAGCTGACTGATTTGGACGTATCATTGCTTTGACTGGAGTGCAGCGTCCTGTGCTTGTCCTTTTATGGAAATGAAGCTTTGAAGACCGCAAACACTGTACAGAAGAGGAAATGTCTACTGGATAAACGTGAAGGCGCAGTCATCGATGCGTATCTTGGATTTGTCAGACAGATCTTACAACGGATCTATTTTGACTTATAGCGCGTTGAGTAACGACCGATGTTTCTCGTGATTTTACAGTTTCTCGGCAGTTGCTCTGATGAGGGATTTGGCCGATTCTGGGATCTGCCATTATAGAACTGCTGATGTAGAAGCCCGCTGATGGTCACGATGTTCCTCTTGAATAATTAGTTTCTCTGCAGTTGTTCTGATAAGGACTTTGGCGGATGCTGAGATCTGCCGATATAAAACTGCTGATTGTAGAGATAGCTAATAGGCAGTCATAGTCAAAGGAAATGTCTGCTAGTGAGACATTTGCCGATAGTCACGTCAGCTGGCAATTGAAGAGCTAATCCATATGAAAGTTTGTCATCATTCTGGTAGGACAAAGACTCGGATATGTACAAAGACTTCCTAGTCTAATGACCTATGCATCGTTTCAACAAGCTGCCACACTAACCGGTACGCAGCCCATTTAGCCACTTGTGAAACATGCGTTGTAATGGGAACAAGCAAATCACTGTGTTGGAATATGCATACATTTATATCAGCTGATTCACAGGCATATTCCTAACACTAGGTAATGAGTCCAACTTAACAATTAATCGACAAGTTGCTACATGCGATTATATGACATGGCAAAATGCTCAATAGTCAGAATGACATGGTAATAATATTTATACTCATACTGAACATGTATAATATCAAAAGTATACAAGTCACATAGATCACATAGCACTTTGATGTTCACATAAGTGCAACTTAAATATACCACATAAGTAAGGATATAATTCTGCATCCACAATCTCTGCGTTGCTCCTGCAATACACAAGAAAACATATGTGCCTCGATACCCATGTACGTAGTATCGACGTCCCCAATTAATACCATCGGGTTTAATAGCTAACCAAAGTTATGCGTATTGCTACAACAGTAGGGCTACATCCCACCTGCGGCCAACATGTGAGGGGTGTGTGCAAACTGGTACGGCAACCCACAGCGATTACGAAACACATTCGTAAAGACTATACATCGTCCCACCATAACTCTACCAAGAATGCCACTGGACTCAATACAATGCACAAGTAGATATTTCGTCATTCTCAACAAATCATCATGTGTTCTATTGACTCACATACCAAATCAACTCAATGTGCTTGTAATTACTAAATACACAATCAATCATCAATATAGGATGACTGTCCTACAGTAAATCATCAAAGTAGGATGATTGTCCTATCTCATACTAGAATAATCACATCACGCCCGTAATCACCGAACATGTAAACTAAACAAGACAATAGGCAAAGTAGGCCTATCGTACAACTCAACCGCCAAACATTGTCCGTGATAGCTAGACACATACCTAACGCCAACATAAGGTAAGTCTACTCATTCTTATAACCATTGATTAATACATATCCATTACACTCAACTTAGGATCCTTATAGTATCCTATAATCACTCAATATACTCTATTGAAGAGGCAGTTATATACAATTAACACTTGTTTATACAAGAGTATAGCTCAACTATTCAACGTAACTTGTAGTCAACCAATGTTTCACCAAGTCAACCAAGGTTAAAGATCTAATAAGTTATGAACCTATCAATTTGCCATCCCTCATGGTAGGGAACTAATATATGTCATGTAGGGGTTAATACTACCCCTTACTCAACTCCGTAGATTCAATTATGCGCATTAATAAAATTATCACATTAATTAACGTTTGTTTATTACGTCTTATTCGACTCCGCCAGAGTCAGTCACGAATAGCATGTTTTTAGATATAATTATACTATTTCATGTCGACTCGCTAGAGTCATTACATATATTTAAAATGTCGAAAAGCCACATTATCCCGCAAACTCTTATCACTCGCAATGCCCAATACACGAAGTGTCTACTACTCGTCACAATCTCGAATGTTTATCGTTAGTGCATAAACGACGAAATCTCAATGATTCGATATACTCAAAATTAAGAATAATATAGTGAAGTGTGATTATATTAAAACAAGTCATCGGCGACAATACCGCCGGAACCCAACTAAATAATGCACAAGTATACTTCAACCTCGATGAGTTCCTATTACTCGGAAGCAATGATTAACAAACAACAACAACAATAACAATCACAAAAATAATAGCAACAATATCAATCTCTACAAGTCTCTATTACTCGGAAACTACGATATCAACAATAAATCATAAACTCTTTCCCAATTCATAATCCTTACTCAAATAGGCAACGAAGTATAACCTAACATCAATTGTAGGAACTATTTATATGTTTCTACCAAAAAAATGTCACAAAATCATTGCTAACACATCTTATATGCTTTACTTTTCCAATTCAACTCGTAAACACACAAAACATTATAGTCACTTACATTCACAGCAAATTCACCACGAAATCAAAGGGGATTTGGATGGAAATGTACTCCTCCACAACCTCTACACCGCTATGGAGTCCAATCATCGATCCCACCCTCGATCTAGGCTCGAATCAAGCTTTCTCTCTCCAAAAATCCACTCTCTCTCTATAGAAACTTGGAAGAAGAAGAGGGATCCATGATACACCAATAGATCATGGAATCTCTTTGGTTAGAAATCTGCTCCTCGCCGTCCTCTACGCTACGGAAAAGACGGATCTTCGATCCGACTTCAAACGCTCAAGATATCGTGATTTTACCTCTTCACACTCTCTTCTTTCTCTCTCTATCACCAGCTGGGTTTTGAGGAAGAAAAAGAGAGAAAAAGGGTTGTGTTATCTCATTTAATCCATGGGTAAGTGTTTGGTCCAATCCTGGGCTTGTTTGAGCATTTTAAACCACTTAAAAATGTTAAAAACAGAGAAAGAACGAAAGCCGACGGAGCAGAGCTCGTCACTATGCGAGGGCATAGTGCGGCCGCATAGGAGCTATGCCATGGCATAGTGCGGCCGCATAAAAGTCAGAAAGTTTACCAATTCTATGCGAGCTAGCCTAGGGCGGCCGCATAAGGCTAAGGCGCTGAGCAGTTTTTCCGAAAATGTCTCCGTTTGATCTCGAAATGTCCCGGAGTGATCCTAAGTTGATTCTAACATTAAACAAAGGTCAAAGCACATCCAAAACTCAACCAAATTACTCCACAATAAGGCTTGAAGGATGAACAATACAAGTCTCACTCATACGCAAAGATGAACACACGAGACAACATACGAATCAACTCAACTTATGATTTAATGACAAGATTGGCATGCTTGCCAATCATAAGGGAGTCTCAACCAAGACAAGGTCAAGCAAACATGAGGGTTATACAATGTATACAAACGCTAATCGATGTCGAGAATGGTCTCGAACGAGTACGAAAACAATGCACTACTCATCATGGGTTAAT
This sequence comes from Platycodon grandiflorus, assembly GCA_016624345.1. NCBI lineage: Eukaryota > Viridiplantae > Streptophyta > Magnoliopsida > Asterales > Campanulaceae > Platycodon > Platycodon grandiflorus. Next base: position 25,788,782 of record CM028368.1, read on the forward strand.
CACGTGCCGAACACGAGTTATAACTTAACGCGTCATGAATAACTAGCATGACATCTCACACTCCAAGGGTTTCAAGGTCGATACGAAGTGATTATGAGTTAACTAGGAATGAAGTAGGGTCGGGGTCTTACATCCTCTCCCCCTTAAAAGAATACGACCACGAATTCAAGGATTGAACATCTACGGATGAATACATACATTACAACCATGCTTTACTAAAGAACACACTAGGGAAACCCACTATCAATAGTGAGTTAAAGTCTAACGACGAAGACGAGTTGGCCCAAATTATAGGTCATCAACCTCAAGTAACATTCACACGCGAGGTTCTTAACAGTTAGGTATAATTTCGAGACATAATCAATCTCGAGGTTCCATTGCGAGACTAATTACCGTCTCTAGTCAGGTTCACATTTAAAATACATCTTATAGAGTCATACTAACTCATCTTATATACATCTCATCACCACGATTCCACGGCGCAAAACCCATTTCCAATTATCCGTGGTACATTATTCAACAAATAGCCACGGAGAATCCTGCGATCAAGTAGGTTCGGGCTTATACGACCCTTGGGTCCACAAGATTATTCGATGTCATCATAATATCAAGGGAATAGGCTTGAAGTATATGGTACCACACCAAAATTCACACGAGTCATAAGGACTTTACCGTGAATAACGACGTCACAGGCTATAGCACAAGCCGATGACATTAAAAAAAAAAAAAGTCACTGAAACCACAAGCTAATATGCTCGTGTTATAAATACTAACTTTGATGGATCACAAGGTCGACATAGACAGTAATAAGAGTTCAAAACTCTTAAACACATTCGGTGGTATGAATCGGTATTATCGAATATTAATGTTGGATACTATATCGGCTACACGATACATAGAGGGTATCGCACTCTCCGCGATTACCTTCTCAAGGTATCTATATGACGCCCCAACCCGGATCTCTATACGAAATCCCAAGGTCGGGTCGCCAAAACAACATAACGACAACCAAATAAGAAAAGCACGTGGTGTAACCACCCGTACTTACAACTAGCACAACTTGTAAACCTGATTTAAAACAAACATGTCTTCGGCAAAACTACAGCCGGAATTCAACAACTAAAACCACAAGTCTAAAATTTGTGAAACAAAACAACTACAACGACAACAACAACATCGGCCACAACATGCCAAAAATATAAACATAACCACGAGTCACAACATGCTCGGGAAAAAGGAACTAAACTGTATCAAGTTATAAACACAAGCACGACATACACATGTCGGCTACCAAAAGAATAATTAAGGTTTACAACACTAACAAATACTCCCCAAGTAAAGTCTACATAGCTTTACACAACCGTCATCCTCACCAAAAGAAATACTGTTAAACAACAACAAGCTCCAAGAGCTACTAGACCAAAATACAACCTTCGAGCTAAATGGAGTCTCACTGACCTCATCGGGAACCGCTAGGCTGGCTCGGATCTAAGGAAAAATATTTAAACAACAAACGGGGTGAGTCGAAACTCAATAAGTTACTAAATGCAACTACATGACATGGCTTAATGCTCAAGCTGAAATCATAACATGGCATTAACATTTATATACCACAACAAGGCATGTATCATCATCTTTGAAATACAATTCATTCAACTCACATAGCACCTTGATTAACACATAAGTGCTCGTAAATAAACCACGTTATAAAAAGGATATCATTTCTCTTTCTTCATCTTTGTGTTGCTCTTGCAATATACAAAACAACCATCGTGTACCGATACTCATGTGTGATGTATCGACCATTTCGGCAAAATCCACCGGGTCCCCCAACAAAATCCATCGGGTTCTTCTAGCAAACCAAAGTCATGCGTATTGCTACAACAATGGGGCTATATCCCATCTGCGGCCAACAGATGAGGGTGTGTGAACTCCAGTACGACGACTCATAGCGATCACAAACATTGATTTGTGAAGACTATAGGTTGTCCCACCATAACATGAACAACAACGACACCAACTGGACTTACACAACACACAAGTGGGCATTCTTACTCAACTTATGCAAATAACCGTCAAGTTCAAAAGTAGTGAACTTGACAAATATCACGTAGATTATATTATTCTACAACATATAATCATCAAACATATTGTTCAAAGTCTTAAAACACAACCTTAGAGCTAATTTACAAGTCTCTAACATACTAGTATCAAATACCCGGAGGACCGAAATCCATATCAATTGAACTCTAATTTTCGTAGTAATTTAACTTGTGATTCAGATAATTATAATCTTCCCAAAAATCTACTTTTGGGTGTCATTTCGTAAAGTTCATAAAATTTGGTATAATTGCTATATGCAATTTTCACCTTTTAAAGTTTCTAACATGTTCTTTAATTCAATTCCATGGTTGAGCTCTTAAATTCAACATGCAACATCATCCAAACCCAACACTTAACACATAAACATGTTATACATCTTAACATATCATTTAGACATGAATATACCAAGTATACAAGTCATGCATGTATAATTAAGAACAGGTATGCAATTCTTTCTAAGCATACAAAGGGGATTAGTAACTTACCTAGAATATGGAAATCAAACCAATGAAAACAAGATCAAAGCCTTGCTAAGTAGTCTCCTAGTCTTCCTCTACACATGCATGGTCTTGGATGACAAATTAAATGGTTGAATTGAGAGAACCTTCACCACACACACAAATCTCACCTCCCAGAACACACAGTAACTCTCTCAAGCTTTCAAGGTTGATGTTGAGTGAAATGGGAGACATGAAAACTCTCCTTAGAGTGTTTAAGGGGTGCTAGAAGGGCTGGTTTGAGTTTTGGGGACGTGGCCTCAAGTCACCCAAGGTAATTTAAGTGAGAAAAGGACAAGAAAAACTCGGCTGAACAGGGCTGCTGACGGGGAGGCTGCCTGGGCGCCCGCCCAGTTTCCAGATTTTCTGATTTTTTGGTTAACTTCAAAGACATGCCTAGGATGATCTAAAACTCCAAAAATTACAAATAAGGTATGGTTGGAAAGCTCTTTGAGTCTAGTTTACACAGAATCAAACGGATTGCAAATCTGAGTTTTCTACAAAAATCTATGGCCAATCTACTACAGAATGTCTGGATGGACAGAATTTCGGGTTTAAGCATGTACCTATGCTTTTATGTGTATCATTTTCTATCTTAGTGTTAAAACAAAATGTTTATAAAGTATTCCCAAATGATCCTAACATGATCCTAACCTCCAATAAGGTTTAAACACACTTGAAACTCATTCAAAACACATATAACAAAGCTTATAATAAAATGCGTTCTAAGTACGAATGATTAACAAGAATTAAAACACAAACCAAAGTATTTTAATCGCATGAAATTAATGTATGACTCAATCAACATGTTGTTCAATCAAGTCTAACAAACATGCTCAATATAATAACGATATCATATGATACACAAGTCATCCATAGGAGAAACCAAGGTATTACAATCTATACGAAATAATGTTCTAACGAATGAGTTCTTAATCAAAGTACCCATGGTAATCCCATAATTAGGAAATAGATAATCAATGCAATAAGTCACGATGGTCGCAGCTTTTACGAAATTCATTCACATAATCTCACCTCCTAACTTTGACTCGCTCCATTGGAGTCTTGAGTTGGTGCAAGAGGATTTGGTGGGGTTACATGTTCAACCCGAGGTGCCTCAGCTAGGGCCACATTCAATTGATCCTCAAGTTCTCTCATTTCTCGTAATGCGTGTCTGAGTTAGAATACGGTTGGGTGCATGACTGACATCCTTGCAGTCTTCCTAGTTCGTGCCATCCTGCTATAGGCATACAATAGAGATGTTAGATCTCTAAAGGAAAGTGGAACACATTAAGTGATTCGACTAAAGGCATACTTTTCAATGGAAATTTCTCAGTTCTTAACCCAACACATACATCATATACGTAGGGTTATAACATAAACCATCTCACCGTGCCAATCGACACACACATACGGTTATACGGTCTATTCGTATGTACACTCAATAAAATTTGACTGAATTAGCATACCAGTCTACAATACATCATACAAGGTAAATATCTCATGCTCACCACTGGGGTGACTAACCCAAATCCAATATCTTTACAGTCAGGCTAATATACTGTTCACGTGACAATTACAAGTCACAAATGGCTAATCACAAGCCTATAACAATTCTTGTTCAACCGAGCACGACGGCCCATACAAACACCTATACATATCAAACCATTACACAAGGAATGATACACAATCCACACAAAATGCATAAATATGTCAAAGAGCATCAATTCCATTTACTTGTCCATTCCATTTGGTAATAAGGTAAGGCAATTTCAATCTATCATACTATTAACTTGGTCTCGACGAATATCTCTTGACAACCAAATTAGGGGCCCTTCTGAAGTGGCTTCAAAAGATTCCATCGCAGGGCGTTAGGGACAAGTGATTACAAATATGCCCTTTTAAATCGATCTCATGCACATAAGTGTCAATTACAAGCAAATGTACTTAATTGTAACATATATCTCTAGTATGTACAAGTTTTGCATTCCATGACGTGATATGCAAGAATGAGGCATTTAAATTAGTACGAACTCATAATATCGCACTATATGGACTCGTGACCCAAAATTTTAAGTCTTCCACATCTATCCCTTTTAATGATTAATAATCACATGCCTTAGACGTTTCTTAAAACGTCTCGGCTATACATCTATACGATTAACAAGACCACCTAAGTTGGTCAAATCATAACATTAAACTTTTCAAGTGACTCACACTAGGCGTCGTCATTCTAGCGAGGACCTAGTGCGCACTCAGAAATCTCCATAGAAGAATCAACGGACTACCAATCATTAGTCCCCGCTCTCGTGAGCGTAAGAACTAAACTATTCCCATCCAACATGGGCGAACTCCAACAATTCATTTATAACTATCCAATACTTATACACAAACACTCGACGTTACTCGTTCAACCCAATACCCAAACCACCTCAGCCGAAGATCCTATCCTGGAGAATAGCTAACTTAAGCTCTGATACCAACTATGACACCCCGAGTCCGGGATCTGGTGTTGAACCCCAACTCGGTGCGCCAAACTAAAAGAAACAACTAAAGTCCACAGAACTGAACGAGCTACACAAACTCAAAACCAAAATTATGCAGCGTAAAACCACAACTACATAAAATCTAAGTTTCAAAAACTCAAATAACAAAACCATAACTAGCAAACCTCCACGGCCAAACACAAATCGGATAACGATAATAACTACCCACGAGCTAACATGCTTGGGAAAAGTACAATAATAAACGGCTCGACATCGAGTGTCGGCACCAAAAGAACACAACAATAAAAGGAGTTACAAAACAATACTACCCATAAGTAAAATTTACATAACTTTACATCAACCATCGTTCTCATTGAACTAAGAAACATAAGTATAAACAGGCTCCGAAAAGTAACTACCAAAAGATCAATCTGTCAGCACCCGCAAGTCTTACCGACCTCACTATGTCATCCTTCGATTGCAATCTAAAAGAGTCAACACAATAAGGGTGAGTCTAAAAGACCCCGTAAGCTACTATAATGTATTGTATGCTATGAGTATGAATGCAACAGTAAACCAAGACTCTACATGTAACTAGTCTAGGTAGCAATGCCAGCTTACCTAACATTTTAACTACAACCCGACAAGTCTAGGTAATGAGTCCAACTTAACAATTAATCCACAAGTTGCTACATGCGATTATATCACATGGCAAAATGCTCAATAGTAAGAATGACATGGTAATAACATTTATACTCATACTGAACATGTATAATATCAAAAGTATACAAGTCACATAGATCACATAGCACTTTGATGTTCACATAAGTGCAACTTAAATATACCACATAAGTAAGGATATAATTCTGCATCCATAATCTCCGCGTTGCTCTTGCAATACACGAGAAAACATATATGCCTCGATACCCGTGTACGTAGTATCGACGTCCCCGATTAATACCATCGGGTTCAATAGCTAACCAAAGTCATGCATATTGCTACAACAGTGGGGCTACATCCCACCTGCGGCCAACAGGTGAGGGGTGTGTGCAAACCGGTACGGCGACCCATAGCGATTACGAAACACATTCGTAAAGACTATACATCGTCCCACCATAACTCTACCAAGAATGCCAGCTGGACTCAATACAATGCACAAGTAAATATTCAGTCGTCATTCTCAACAAATCATCATGTGTTCTATTGACTCACATACCAAATCAACTCAATGTGTTTGTAATTACTAAATACACAATCAATCATCAATGTAGGATGACTGTCCTACAGTCAATCATTAAAGTAGGATGATTGTCCTATCTCATACTAGAACAATCACATCACGTCTGTAATCACTGAACATGTAAACTAAACAAGACAATAGGCAAAGTAGGCCTATCGTACAACTCAACCGCCAAACAGTGTCCGTGATAGCTAGACACATACCTAACCCCAACATAAGGTAAGTCTACTCGTTCTTACAACCATTGATTAATACATATCCATTACACTCAACTTAGGATCCTTATAGTATCCTATAATCACTCAATATACTCTATTGAAGAGGCAGTAATATACAATTAACACTTGTTTATACAAGAGTATAGCTCAACTATTCAACGTAACTTGTAGTCAACTAATGTTTCACCTAGTCAACCAAGGTTAAAGATCTAATAAGTTATGAACCTATCAATTTGCCATCCCTCATGGTAGGGAACTAATATATGTCATGTAGGGGTTGATACTACCCCTTACTCAACTTTGTAGATTTGATTATGCCCATTAATAAAATCATCACATTAAGCAACGTTTGTTTATTACGTCTTAGATGTGTTGCTGGATGTGCCCATAGATGTGTTGTTGGATGTGCCCACATTACTGACTACATTTCTACACAGTCTTAAAAGATTCAGAAGAAGTGGTCTTTCTCTGGCACACAGACTATAGAGGATATCATATTCCTCTTGTTTACTATCATTTAAAGAAGCAAGTATAAAAACTTAACAACTAGTGAAAATCATACAAAAAGCTCTATATGTAACTGATGTATACATATTAGAATAGCTCACCCAAAATATGAAAGATATAACCTATCAGATCTAATAAACAGAAGATAGGTGAAAACAAAAGCATTGCGCTGAAACATTATGAATGTGTCCTTAGATGTGGCCTCGGATATGGCAGCAGCAGGCTTTAAACTCTCTCTTGAAAATAATATCTGTGTATATTCTTTATGTTTTGTACTTCGGTCGGTTTTACAAGGTTGAGTCCTCCTCTTTATATATGCATCAAAGAGACCTAGAATCCTTGTAAAACAAGTAAACAACATACCATAAAAGGATTAGTAGGTTAGGAAATAACCAAGGACTTTAAGAAAGATAGACTTACCATACCATAATGATTCTTTAACCGACACAAACTCTTAAGCCAGCCGTTTCTTCAAGGAATAACACGACACACAAAAAATCCGAAAGCTTGACAATTATAAACCCTAAGTTCTAACAATATCACAATCCCTAATATAATATAAACTCCCTAAAACATCATTTCTGAAAAAGGATTAAACAGATAAATAAATAATTAACAATTAGTAAAACCATGAAAGGCAAAACTAATAATTAATTAAACTAAACAATTTAATTATTTTATAATCGCAATAATTCAATATCCAACAATTCAGTTTTAAGATGCATGACAAAATGTTTATTGCTCCAAACATTTTGCGGTACAGGAGAGAAATCTTGAGAACATGTTTGTGTAACTATTCTCAAGAGGTAGTGTGTGAGAATATGTCATGACGTTTTACTATCTTGCTTTAAAGAAATCTTCTCTGATATACAGAATGAATCATTCAATTATTATTAGAAAGAAAGTATTTAAGTATACATACTTATTGTTCTTAAAGACTGATAAAACGATAGTTGTACAGAATTTTCTAAATGTATGGACTATCTGGACTTACTTGTTTATTTAAAATCTTGTTTTTCCCATAGTTCCTTTTGTATAAGAACATTTCACTAACTTGGTTGATATAATTCTCTAAGTTTCATTGGGAAATTTTCCTAATACTTTGCTGACGCTTAGTTGAAGATATGAATGACACCAATTTATACTTAGCAAGACTATGGAAATATTCTTGTGTTCATCCTGACTCTTCGTCTCCAAGGCTCCAAAGACTCTAGCACATATCACCAATGCCTCCTTCGAAACAATCTTCAATGATAAAAGTATGTTGCATCAAAGGTACTTGTGAAGGTATATATGATCCTAAATGCTTACAGTAATTAGATTATATCTTCTTGTGATATCTGCCTTATGATTTTCTCGAGCTACATCTAGCTCATAACCTTTTCTTCAAAGATATAGTGACAGGGAACATGTGTTCTCTTCATCTGTGAGAAAACATATCACTCTTATCAGCCATGTTGATGAAACAACTGATAAAGGAAGAAGTTCTGATATTTACCAATCTTCATCACCACACATAGCTTAACTGACTTATACAGAAACACTTTGTCTCTCTGAACCACCGAACTTCTTATATACACACTCAACATCGAAGGGCTGCTAAAGACTCATATCCATGGAACAGCCTTCGACGTCGTTCGTGTGACTTGCCTATAGAAAGGTGGTCACAAGTAAGCTCTTCGTTTTAAAACACTTCATGAAGCCAATTATACGTGTTGGTTCATATAAGTTAAACACTTCATGAACTTAGTTATATATGCTAATTCATAGAAGTAAGAGGCAATCTTCAAACACTTATTTGTTCATGTATTGAAGAAAGACATTTCATAGGTGTTTATAATGTGAGAGATCTTTATTTCTAAAATTAAATATTGAAACTCTGAAAGAAATAATTTTTTTTCGTCTTCCAAAAACTCACATTAAAACCTGAATAATTACCCAGAACTCTTCATGATTATTCCTATCTGGGTAATTGAAAAGACGCTTTGAAACTTTAAGTCTTATTTAATTAAAATTGTCTTTTCGTCTAACATCTATGAGTATATAAAAGGGACTTGAGTTGATTCAAGCTTTCTCAAAACACAACTATTCTATTTACTATCTTAAAACTCCCTAAGTTGATTCAAGCTTTCTCAAATAAAAAAAATAAAAAAAAAAAGTTACTTTTAGTTTGTCTCAAATCTCTATAGTATCTCTCATTGTCTCAACAATCAATATGAAACGAATTATCATTTTACTGTTGATATGCTTAATTTCTAATATCACAATTTGTCAGTGATACTAATTAAGATTTAATCATGATATGCTCTATGCACTTTGTGATTATCTAAATAAGAAATTATAAATAGATTTTCGTTTGCATTTGTTTACGAAATTTGACACTAAAATAAATCTTTGATTGTTTGGGTGTTCACAAGTTCTTGCAATCTACTCCGTAACGATATTTATTAGTGTTGCTTGAAGTTGTGTATATACAAAATCTTAGACTTATTCCAAATTGCCAAACCTTTATTATCAAATTCAAACTTATTTCAATTAATTTTTGTTAGTAAACTACTCACTCCGTTTCAAAAAGATTGACGTTTTAGAGTTGTGCACACATATATATATTAAGAAATTTTATAAGGTGACAAATATACCCTTATTAAATATCTTTAATTTTTGTGCTAGGAGTAGTTGAAAAGATAAATTAGAAGGAGATAGCCATTGGGAGAAGATAAAGTATTTAATGAAGAGATGATCAATTATTGGAACTTGTGAGAAGACAAGGGTAAATTAGGTAAAACATGCATTGAAAACCTAAAACGACAATCTTTTTGAAATAAATTTTTAGAGCTAAAACGACAAATATTTTGAAACAGAGGGAGTATCTGGTATTCATATTCTCATGTGATACTTACATATATTAAAACAAACTTATGCTGAAATTGATAAGAAAGTACTGCATGAAAATTTTCTTTTTGGTTGGTCTGGGAGGGATGAGCTTTTGAGAGGTCGCCTTCTCTTTTTCTCTCTCCCGCTCCTTCCACCTGTCATTAAAGCATTGAATCACCGGTACATCTCTTTCTCTCTTTTTCTTCTTCTTTACTCGCACTACCTCTATTGTTTCTTATTTCGGTGTTTCTTTACAAATCCCCTAGGTCGTTTAAACAATTCATTCAACGACCTTAGGGTCATTCGAACGACTTATGAAAGACCTTAGGGTCGTTTGAAAAAACCCTAGGGTCATTCAAACAACTCATGAACGATCATCAACGACCCTAAACAACCCCAAGGTTGTTCAAAAAAACCTAGGACTCGTCGAGGGTCGTTCGAATAAACACTAGGTTGTTTGAACGACTCGTGAACAACCACTTATGAGTCGTTCAAAAAAAAAGTATTATGGGATTTTTACAAAAAAAAAAAGGCCTTAAGAGATGTTTTGGAGTAAATTAAGTCATATAAGAACTCCAAGGGTTCGACTGGGCATATATGAAGAAACCCCAATTATTTACGCGAGATGTATCTATAATTGTCTAGATTTATCTAGTCATGATGAATTAAATGACCATAATTCAAAAGTTATACAAATTCCTATTGATTCATGATTCTTACTAAGATAAGAATTTGATTTTGTGTTCTCACATGCTCAATGGATTTCTAATTGTTGCATGCAACGAACCAATGTAGTATAACAACTAGAGGCACTAAGATTGCAAATCATACCCAAGCGTCCCAATCTTTTCTCTAAAGAACGAACCCTTGAATTGTATTGATACCTTAAACAAAAAGACATAAAATTGAAATAATTGATGAATCCTATTTTCTAGCCCTCCCAAACCTTGCCTTTTCCCCAATCAAATGCAATTATTTACTTAGTTTAATTTCTTATTCTTATTATTTAATTTAGTTCAATTAATTCAAAATCATTGTTTTTAATTTCCTTTTTTGTTTAGTAATAGCTAGATTAATTGAATCAATACACAAGTCCCTATGGGAAAACCAATCAAGAAATTTGTTTTATTTAATTGGGAAAAATACGTAACAAAATAATATTAACCATTACAGTTTGAAATTTGTACACTGAAGCTTCCTTGGCCGCGGGTCGGAGCTCTCGCCGACCTCAACCTCTTCCGCAACGACTACCTTCCACTCGTCAGGGACCTTCTTTCTTGCCTTTCTTTAGTGGGATGAACATATGGAAAGAGGGTGAGTGGTAGTTGAGGACATAGAAGCGTAAGATTTATAACCGGTAGATTAGGAGGGTTGCAAGAACTCGAACATCAATGTTTTTTCAACCCAAAAAAACACAAAAATGGGCCATAAAGCTACGAGGCTGAACGTGCCCTTAATGTGAAAGATCATATTTTGTTTAAAAAGTACATTTGTATACAACTGTTATCCTGTCAGTAAAATCAGAGTCAAGGAATGAACCAAACCTTCACGGTTGTCTTTGTAACCATTTGTTCGTAAAACAATAGAGGGGGACGTTTCATGGCATCCAGCAACAATCGCTAGTGACAGTAGCTGATAGAGATGGGAACCTTGGGTCGAACTTCCATAGATTTCTATCCCTCAAGCAACAGCACTTCAATTTTTTCCCATCATTGATTCTTGAAACCTCTTTCCAATGCATCAAACACTTTCTGCAAGGTGACCTCCTCGACGATGATAACCTTGTCCCTTGATTTAGATCCAGCCCCTAAAGAAACCTGCCTCCTTTTGACCCCTAAAACCTATCCATTAGGAGAAAATAAGAAACAAAGAGATAAATGCCTGAAATGAACTCTTTTAGATAAAAAGTGGGAATGACCCAAACAAAAACCACAATTAAAATAGTCGAGGAGAGAAAGGGTATATAGAGTCAAGTCGCACACAAAAACTGGAACTAAAAAAGGTGCAGTAAAGAAATCAAGTCGAATTGAGTCGTACATCTTTCAGTTTCTTTTAATAGTTTCAATAAGTTGCAGAAAACAAAAATCTTATTTACTAACAAGTCCAATGATTGTAGGCTTTATGAAGAAGAGTAATGTACAAAAAAAAATAGAATATGTTAAAAACATAGTAAAACACAGAAGATAATGTGGTTTGCCTAAAAGCACAGACACCTTGCACATATATAAAAGGAATAGCCATAGATTTTATTAATGATGGCAGCAATAATGCAACTTTTAACTGAACCTTCCACGTTTCCAAATTTAACTACAGCAGTAGCAATTAATGCAAATGCTGCAGTTTTCTGTGTGCAACTGTGATCTTCAATCGCTTAGGAAAGACATCTTCAACAAGTCACACCAAGAATCATTTCTATATTAACATCCTAACAAGATCTAATTTCTTCAACAACAAACTAGTTTAGGTCAGAATAGGCTCCTCATATGTACAGATTCGTGAGATAGGCCATTATCATATAAATCTGATGTTAAACTTATTGGATAATAATATTTTCGGTTTAAACGTAATGCTTGGAATATTTAGCAAACCTCAGGCTCTATAGAGTCCCAACACAAAAGACGATGAAGTTTAAGGGACTCTATCATAACAAGATGTCCCAAAATACTAAATAGGTGGATGCACTAGTTTAAGGGTGCTCGTTGCAGCTGCCTCAGGATGTATAAATCAGCGAGAGGCATAGTTATGAAAGGCGCTCGCCTAAGGCGAGGCGAGGCATTGGCGCCTCAGTTTTGGTCAGGCGAGGCATTTTATGAAAGGCAAGGTCGAGGCGTTCGCCTCTCTCGACTGGGAGCAAGGCGAGAGGCGTGCGAAGGCGACGCCTTTGTGACATGCCCTAAAACCCTAGTAGTTTTAACCATATCTGGAATTTTCTCCTTTTAAATCTAGACATATTTTTCTAGATCTAGACAAAACAGCTCAATATTTGACCAATCCAAGGCCACAGTGGTCATCGCCTTATGGAGACGAACAGATGTGTGCCATTTCCACCGCCGGTTCTCGCCGAAAAAAGTTGACGGTGCCGAAAAAAGTCGCCGGTGCCGGAGAAGCTTCGCCGGACTTGCGCAGACAAGGTCGCCGACTCTTGCTAGTTGAGATCTGAGAATGGTTGGCTGGTTTGAAGAGTATCAGATGGTTTCCTATCATTTTTTAAGAAAAAAATGTAGTTTTGGTATAAATACTAAACTTAAAAGTGTTATTATTATTATTTGGGAGCTTAGTTACCGGAGTTAATTTTATTTATAACTAGTTTATGAAATATTTTATAATATATAATATTTTAAAATTATTTTTCCTAATTTATCGCCTTTCGGTCGCCCGCCACTCACCTCACCTTTCACCTTAAAAAAGTACCTCTCGCTCGCCTCTCGCCTACCGCCTTTAGTAACTATGGCGAGAGGCACCTCGTGCGTCAAGGCACGGAGTAGCATGGGCAAACGGTGATTTAAGAAACTAGTCCAAGTTAAGTAGGTAACCGAGAATATAATCCACCAATTCCAAACGTGGCAAAGCCAGGAATTTTAGGAAGGGGGTCAATATTATATTATTTTAAGGCAGAAAATGATATTTGTAGTATTGGAATTTCTCGAAAGAGGGTCAAAATTGTAACTCAATGCAATTTTGTTCTAAAACAAAGGGGGTCAAATCTGATAAAACTATTAATTTTAGTTGTAAATACTCATTTTTCTCAAAAATTTAAGGTACTAAAATGACAATTTTCCAAATTAAAGGGGGTCAAGTGAACCCCATGATGCTTGTGCGGTTTTGCCACTGAATTCCAACACCTGGCCAAGAAAGTTTCTTCCAACAACCACATGATTAGCCACTACAGTAAGCTAATCCCGTATTAGCCAAAGACATGGGTTAATCCAAGGCTTCGTAGAGTCGTAGACCCAATCAAACCTGCCATGTCACCGAGCAACCCATCCTTTTAAACAGATAGGGTAAACACCAATATAGCAAGACTTGGAGCAAGGCTGTCAGTACTGAGAATAACACAGCAAAACAACCCAAGAGAAATCAAACCCGCATCCGAACATGCCCTCATTAAGAAACAAAAGACTCCAACGCAACTCTCCGCCGCACGCACCACAAAAGCTTCTATCTACCACTTGAAGGTTACAAAAATATAAGGGGAAGCATTGCATATACAGAAGCTCAGCAGGGCTTTGTCCAATGTGGAATGAATGTCCAATCTTTCTTTTGCTGAATTGGAATTTTGTCATAGGGGCATGTTTGCCCATTGCCCATACATCATTAGAGCATTGACAATAGAAATTTTAAGAAACCTTTTAAGTCCTGAAATTGTGGGACAACCAACTCATAGAAATTTATTCCTGTGGAGGAAAGTTCGGACCAAAGGATGTCGAGGGTAACCATAAATGAGTAGAGCTGCAAACAAGGCAGGTAGATTCAAACACTTGATATTCAAAGATTGGTTTGTTAGCATGATCGAGCTTGAACAACAAGATACTACTTGACTTGATTTTGGCTCTCAAGCCTAACACAAACAAGCTTCTAATCGAACCGAGCACCAGCAATATGGTATTTCCAATAAAAAGTTCAAAAGCGTATCCAGTGGAGGTCAACAAACTGAGCTTGAAGATTGTTGAAGCTTGGTTTTTAATCTCTCAAGTTGATCTCAACGAGCTTTTAGCAAACCAAACATAAGCAGAACTCGAGTAGCTTGGTTTGTTATTCAGCATTAACCAAAATCTTACACCAAGTAAATTGAAGTCTTGGAATAAGAACATGGGTCTAAGCTACTGAAGCAATAAATGTTGCTATAACAATTCTCAAGACATTCAGAAGTAGCTCCTGAGGACCAAATTCTCAAGGCAGCAAAATAAGAAAGGATTGATTATTGTGGAGGCCCGTAGGAGAAGTAAAAAGCCTTGCACAAAAAAGGGCAAGGATCATTGGCTGAATGAGGGGGAGGGTGAGACAAAATTTTACTTAAAGAAATGGTTAAGAGAAGAAATATCAATGAAGTTACCGTCTACTATTACCGAAAATCAGGAGTAAACGGTGGAATCTGATGAGGTCAAGTGGTGGAATACAAGTGATTCCTCCTACCATACAATTCCTTGTTTGAGATTATTGATAAGCACACATCTCCAGAGCAATATGATAGTTTGAGTAACCCTGTAACCAAACAGGAAGCAAAGACAACTTCATTCTCCATTGCTCCAAACAAGAGCCTACACGAATTTAACTGCTACTCCTTTACGATATTGACGGCTTGATTTATATTATATGTTTATTATTTCATCCAATCAGATTATGCAGGGTATTTACTTTTGTTCCTATGATGTGGGTATTAGTTACTTGGTGAGTTTGGAATTGCCGGATTGGGTCCTATAAAACTAGGTGTAATACTATACATATTGCATCTAATCATAATTCCCATAAGAGGATGAAGCACATTGAGGGTTGATTGTCATTTCATTTGGGAGAAGTTCCTGCAAAATCTTCATCTGCCACTCATGTTCTATTAAAGGCTTGATGATATTTCATGAAGGCATTGCATGGTTCTCAGATTAATCATACTAGTGGTAAGCTGAGCATGCTTCTCCAGCTTGAGTGGGAGTGTTGTAAGTTTTCTGTGTCTGTGTGTGTCTCTGTGTATATATATTGTAGAAAACATGTACATTTAGTAAATCGGAATATAAATGGGTGGAAAGGAATCTGCCAAATAGTGAAATGATTAAGTTGTTCATATTGTAACAGTATATAGGTTGTTCTTTAATAGAAAAAATGAAATCATCCTAAATTAATAGAAAGGATATACAGAATTGGATAAGAGATCTGCTATACAAAGAAGGGGGAGTTATTTATTTATTTTTATTTTATTTTTGATAGGTAAAAAGAGGGGCGAAATAATGAAATAAACAAGACAACAAACTAACACAAGACCAAAACCAAAAACCATAGGAGCCTGCCATTCACTCGCCAAATCAGTCAAAGAAAGGCCCCTGAACATCCCTAAGCTCTAGCTTAATTAGTGAAAATTTCCTCTCAAAAGTTGTAGAGTTTCGCTCAGTCCAGATCCACCAAAAAACAAGAAATATCACCTAATTCCATAGAAATCTCCCCTCCTTTCCTTGACCAAAGCCCTTACATTTCCGAACCAAAAAATACTCCATTGTGTGATGGCTGACCCAAGACTCCAGATTCATTACATGTAACGACCCGAGCACGAAGCCTGGTCCGCCACGCATAGCCCACACACTGGCCCACTAAGCACCTGGGTGACCCACCACAAGCCACCCAAAAGTCCAAGGGGAAAACCCCATGACTTACTTGCCAAAAAAGATGTGGCTTGAACACTCAGTTGCCCAAACCCAAGCCCCCTTCATCAATGGGTTTACAGACATACTCACAACTTACCAAGTGATCCCTCTTTACCTCGCCCACCCCTAACGAAAGAAAAATCAGTATAAATAGTTTCTGCCAAACCAAGTCGAGGTTAAGACTTCTCAGATGTAATTTATCTTCTTCTCTTCTTTGTTTTGTCTAGTAGGTAACAAGAATTAAGCTGAAAATTTCTTTATATATATATATATATATATATATATATATATATATATAAAGAATTTGGAATCTTGGTTGATGCTGCCTCATTCTCTCCAGCGTTTAGAAAAACATCACATCAAATTCTGTAGCGTCGGAGCATAAAGGCATTCTCCTTTAAAGCTTGAGACTCAGTGTCATGAGCATATATTTTCTTCTTTTGTCAAAAAAAAAAAAAAGGAAAAAGAAAATACAGTGCAGGATCAGCATAACCTACCAGTTTTCGTAAAAGGCTTGACTCATCATGAACATCAACAATAATCCTTGTTAAGACAAGCTTTTCATAGTGTTCAAACTCTTCATGGACCCTTCCCCATACTTCAAATCCAATCACCATGTAGGTCCCCACTTATCAGGACCACCTACACCCCTCTAATGGGCCTCACCCCAGCCAAGAGGAAGGACAATTCATGTAATACCCTGACCCCACCTCGAATAGATATGAGAAATAGACGTGACTTAGAAGTTGCCACCTATGGCACCAACATCATACATTTTATTTGTATTTTTATTATTTTTTTTTATTGATAAAAAAGAATAATTCTAGAATAAGAAAAAAATGTACAAAAATAGCAAATAAGCCATCCACTGATACAAAAAAAGGAAAAAGAAAAATACAAAAAAGAGAGAGACTAGTGCGAACTGCACTCCTATTTCTCGCAATAGTAACTACGGAGTACAGACACTCCCCTAAAAGCTCCAAAAGTGATGCTGAAAGAGAAGCATGAAAGGAAATTCTCTCTTTCAACAAAGAAATGCACATCGCCTTATCCCAAAAGATACGAAAATTCCTCTCATTCCAAACGCACCACAATTTACTAAAGATAGCACATTGCCATAACATCTGAGCATCCTGTACCTTACTACCCCCAAACCCCATATATCGAACCAATAGCAAAGCCTGAACTGAATAGGGTCCCATCCAATCCTCCCCACTAATGTCAAATAAATAGCACCATAACCTTTTTTTTTTTTTGATAAGTATATAAATAGCACCATAAATTCCATGCAACAAGGCAATGCAGGAAAAGGTGGTCATGAATCTCATTATTACGCCAGCACATCACATCACACAGATATTTGGCGAAAGGGCCTTAATGCAGCCTGCACCTGGCATCATTGGTGTTCAGCCGATTCAGCAGTGTTTAGCTGATTCAGGACTAATGACCAGGCAAATGCCTTAAGCTTATACAAACCTTGGATTTCCAAATAAAAGTTGCAACTGGGATAGCGTGAGGAATTCGAGATTTAAGGAGAGCTTTCCCAAAAGACTTGACCGAGAAAAAAAACCCGCTAGAATGAACCAAAAATACTAGATCGGCCTGATAAGAATGAAGTAGATCAGACAAAGGAAAAGCAATCACATCCTGAACGTCTCTATCATTCAAATTCCTAACAAAATTAAGAAAAAAGTACTACCCTCCCAAACAAGAAAACTAGAAATAGGAGAATCATGAGTGGTAGATAACCGATATAAACGAGAAAATATATGCAAAAAGGAGATGTCCCAACCCAATGATGCTCCCAGAAACAAACACAATTCTCATTTACCAAAACATAACGTATACGAAGCTGGAAGAGATGAATGATGGATGAATTTCCAAGGACTTGCATAGGTGAGAGAAGTACGAGTCTCAGTAGAGTATCCCATCCATTCCTCTATTGCTCTGAACGCCAAGCTTGCTCTTTATAACCTTATGCCACAAGGAATAAGGCTCCAAGGGAAACTGCCACATCCACTTACCAATCAGGGAAATATTCTTAAGAACCAAATTCCCGATTCCTAACCCACCCTCCTTATGCGTGTACACATTAGCCCAAGCTAGCAAATGATCCCTACACTCTTCACTCGCCCCACTCCATATAAGTCATCTCATAATCCCTTCCAAACTTTAGGCAACCCCCATGGGGAGCTTAAATAGGGATAAAAAATTAATAGGATTACTGGAGAGACACGACTCAATCAAAGTAAGCATACCGCCCAAAGAGAAATAGGCGCAGCGTGCTTCCACCAATCCAACCGTTTCGACATCTTCTCAACGATAAGATCCTAAAATGAAACAATCGAGGATTCTAAAGGAACCCCATAAACTTCTAGATAGGCCTATGGTGGGCCTAGTTGACCAGGTACTTAGTAGGCCACTGCGTGGGCTAAATGTAAGACCACACTAACTAAGCATCTGTGGCATTACAAATGATATCTGAACGGGTTTGCTTGGAAATGTGAAACAAAATGCTGTGCAAGACAACGTTCTACAAAGTTCTACTGTTATTCATACTGATGCAGTTGCTGCTACCTACAAAGCTTCCTCAAAGAGCTGGACAAGATTATTTGCAATTTTTTCTAGAGTTCTGCGAGCAGCCTAGACATCACAAGTCGAATTGATGCTTTATGTGTAGCCCTATATCAGAGGGGGGCTTGGGCATCGGACCTATATATGAGACTAGAGAGGCACTTCAAGCAAAATTGGTTTGGAGTTATCTTCAAGGTTCTTCCCTTTGGGCTGTTATTGTTAGATCTAAATATGGTGATCGTTCTTATGTGATCAATACTGTTGTTCCTGTATTAGCTTCTGCAGGATGGAAGAAAATTCAGCTCTTGATTGCTAAGGTCCATGAGCATTCTCAGTGGATTATTTGGCCAAGGTAATGTAAATATGTGGGGTACTAATTGGTGTGTTTCTGTTTTACATCCAACTTTCGGGTTTAATGAACATTTGACTGTGCGCCAGTTGATTAACGATCCTACGCTTTTGGCCAATCCGATCAATAATGTTGAGATCTCTTTGCATAAAGCAATTTAGGACGTGTCTATTGATGAAACTCAAGTCGATCAAATCTGTTGGCAGCCTGCCAGCAATGGGAAATTTCACTTCTTATTGGCACACTTCTAGAATCTCAAATGGGCATAATCCAATTGTTTCTAAATGTTGGAATATGCATGTCCCTACCTCTGTCACTATCTTTATGTGGCAGCTATTTTAAGATTGCCTTTTAGTGGATGGTAGGTTGAAGAGTTTACATAGTTTTATGGTGTCCAAATGTAGTTGCTGTGAGAACATTGTCAGATATATGTTTGCTATTTTTGCAAACAGCTTAATATGCTTTTGCGTGTTCTTCGGTGCACAACCTTTTGCAGTACTGGATTCTTCATTCTTCTTCTTCTTCCAATCAGCTTTGCTTTTTAAGGATTGTTATTTGTTCCCTCATTCTGTTGAAGATATGGAAAGCAGAGATATTCGAGCATCTTTGATGGCATTAGCATGAATGATAACATTATTATGAGTCAGGTTTCCCATGTAGCAGCCCAAGTTTCACCCCAAAAAAAAATTCTCCCCCTCTTGTGCTTTATCTGCTCATGGCCAGTTACATGTATCTAGTTTGCTCATTCTTGTCAAACTTGTTAATTATAAGGGTAAGTGGATAAACTGGCATCCCCCTACTGTGGGTTTAAACTGAATACTGATGGTTCTTATCTCAAGAATAAAACAATGGGAAGAGGTGTTTATAAGGGGGATGCTGATGATTCGATTGCCGCTGCTTTCTGGCTAATTATGGGCATATTTGCTGAAGCAGCTCCCTTGCTTGATGGTCATAAATGGCTCTAAATCATGTTATGGTTGAATGTGACTCCCAAATATGGTGCAGATTTATCAAGGAAAGCTTACAATATCGTCAGCCATTCATTATTTATTTAGAAGCTGCAAAATGTATAGTGATATTGTTCTCTCCATCTCTCATGTCTACAAGGAAACTAACAGACTTGCAGATGCATTGGCCTCTCATGCTCACTTGGGCATGAATTTCAAGAACTTATATAGTGTTGTTGATCTTCCTAAAGATTGTAGGGACATTGTTAGAGAGGATAGATTGGGTGGTTTATGTCTTTAGACGTAGATAAACTTGTTTTTGATATTTTTGAGGCAAGGCTTTTGTCCCCCTCTTTGTATATCTATTCTTTTTGTATCTTCAATAAAATCTTAGGCAGTTCAACGCTCCTTTCCCAAAAAGAAAACATCGCTCAAGAGCGTAGATGTGGGAGCTATCTCTTGAACCCGTACGACCCACCTCTTGAATCCTACATCACTAGGTGCCAACCCAGTAGGCCTTGATGGGACCGTCATGGATTTAAGTAGGGGATATTGTAGTATCCCAATCCCACATTGGACAGATGTGCCTTATAAGTGGCCACAAGCTCATACTGAGCGCCAACATAATCCATGGACTGTTGGCTTGTTATGATGGCCTAATTGACTCAGGTGATTTGTGGACCAATACATAGCGAACCAGCGGCGTTACAATTCATCCCTTTGTATAACTTTCTCGTATGGACATAGTGCATCTTAATGATGGAGTTTTCAAATAAGTAATGCGCAACCAACTCTCCCAAAGAGGAAAATGTTTCTTCTTTTTTTTTCCTAAGATCCTGAATTCACTTCCAAGTTCCAAATGGACTAACAAGAAATGTAAAGTGCAATTGATTCACTATTTAGGCTCTTAGAGCCCATTTAGTGCAACGTTTTAAAAATGCAGCTTTTTTAAAACGCAGCGTTTTTGGAACACAGCTTTTTTAAAACGCAATTTTTTTGTAAATGTGTTTGGTGTAGCGTTTTAAAAAAATTGATTTTTGATTTGATTATTTGTCTACGATGACAATTTTATCCTTTTATACAACTTACCTATCAAGTGTAGGAGTAATAATTTTATAACAAATAATTATACACTAGGTATAATCACTCAAAGCTCTAGTACAGTTATTTGTACAACCACTAACACCACTCACATACTACTATTATTGACACAAAAAATAACCTTTGTTAAATCATCTCACGAAATCCCAGAGTGTTGCCTCCCCTCGTTCTCTTTCTCTCTCCCTCTCTCTCTCTCTAAACTCTAACGTACCCACAATAGAGTTTATCTCTCTGCTTCACTCCCTGTAGAAATGAATTTCCATAGTTTGCTTAAGGTCTCTTATTTTTCCATGGCGATCACGTTTCGGGTGGTGAGTAGGTGGTGGATTTCAAAGCTTCACTCTCCGCAACTCGCTAACTATTCCCAATTCCCTCTCAACCTTGAAAACAATGTTCTTTCTTCCTCCAATTTTGGTTGGTGTTACTCCTAATTTTGTTTTACTTTCAATTGATTACTTCGCTAATCTTTTATGAAACTGGTGTTTTCAGTTAATCAAGGTGAAATTTGTAATTTAAGAGTTGATTTCACTCTATTTGGAAAAACTTCATGGAAAAGAACAACACAGGGATTTATAATTTTGGAGTTGATTTTACTCTGTTTGGTGAAGATGCATGCTTGAAGATCCATTGAACTTAAATCTGATTGTTTGATCAAAGGACAAGCAAGGGTTGTTTTCGCCAAAGTACAAAGTCTCAGCGTTTTGTGCCGAGCGTTTTGAAAAAGCTACAATTTGTAGCGGTGCTAACGCGGTGACGTTTTGTAATCGCACCGTTTTGGTATTTTGAAGCAGCGGTTTAGGCCAAAACGCAGCTCCAAACAATCTATAAAGAGGATTCAACATATATGCAGATGAGTAGTGTTTAAATTTTTATCATTGATGCAAAATTACCAATAGTATCAATAATAGTTTTCAGAAATTTTCCTACTTATCAAAATAATAATAATAATAATAATAATAAATTTCAGAATTTTGTGAGGATTACCAAACGGAAGAAGAACTTACAGAGCTAATGTAATCAAGGAGCGCTGCGTTAGCTTCACCATCCTTTGCAGGGGCGTCAATTTGAACCCCTAATGCATCATCGTTAAAATCTGCAAAATTAATTAATTAATTAATGAAAGAAATTCATAAATAACACAAGGTTTGATTGATTGATTGATCAGTGAAGAAAAAAACCAGTTACGGCGGCGAGTTTGGAACCGGGCTTGGCGTGTACAGTAATGGCGACGGATGACGGAGGGATGAAGCGCATACATGCAGGGAATTTGACAGCTCCTGAAGACGCAGGAGACTGAGTTGACTCGGTTGAGTTGCCTTTCGCTTTGGCTTTCTTAGTTGGGGCCATTTTTTATTCTAACAAACCAAGATATGCCGTTTCTTTCGGGGCCATTTATAGAGCTAATGCTACGGGGACTTTGATCATTAATCACTCTGTCTAAATAAAATTGAGAAATGTTAAACAGATTACAGTTATAAAATTGTACTCCCTCTGTCCCTAAATTATTGTCTGGGTTGACCCGATACACGGATTAAGAAAATTTAATTGACTTGATTATTAATATTGGAATAATATTAAAATAGTGTGTTGTTTCCTTTAATACCCATGTGTATGTAGCCCATAATTAAAGTAGGAAGAAAAAGTAAGGGTAAAATAGTAAAAGTGATGTTCTAAAAAGGAAAGTTTCAAACAAGACAATTATTTAGGGACAGACGAAAAAGGAAAGGAAGACAATAATTTAGGGACGGAGGGAGTATTATAGTTAGCAGTAGGGTGTTTTACGGTATAACTTGTCAATGAATTAATATTTGTACCGTACAATACTACATTGCTTGATATAAACTAAATTTATAGCTATATCAATTTCTATAAAAGATTGGTTTAAAAATCAATTTTATAACTTTATTTTTTCTCCAAAAATTTAATAAGTTAACTTTACCTTTTTTTTCCACTTAAATTAATTTACTTGAACTGTTTCAATTAATATGATCATTGATTGAGTGAGCTTATTGACTTTTCAGTCTAAGTAAAGTGATTAAAGTATGAATAAAAGTGTGAAGTAAACTTAATGAATTTTAAGTGAAAATAGAGCGACCAAATTGATTTTTAAGGTTAAAACATTTAGAAGAAAAAAAAATTATATACACGCTCCAGATCTTCTGTAATCTATACTAGTCTCCGCCTTTTCAAGTGTTCATTTTCAGGTTTTCACTAAAATCAACGAGGTTAATTTTTGATCCATTTTAATTGCATATATATATATATATATATATATATAATATCCTTAATATTTATATATAACATTGCAAGTTTACGCTAAAACATAGGTGTCAAAGTGAAATTAGTGAAATTAAACAAAAGTAGACATCATTTTTAGGACAAGAAAATTTTAAACATGGAAACTTATTTCGAAACGGAGGGAATACTAGTTTGTACCACTAAAACACGCAATCCACTTACATAGAATAATTAGAAATATATGTATTTTGTCTAAACAAAATCTTTAATTTTCTTTTTACATTAGTAAAATAAAAATGCGTGAGCTATGTTTTCTGTTTGGTACAGGGCTGTTTGATTCGGCTTATCGGAAAGTGCTTATTGCTTATGACTTACTATAAGTTGTTTTTGAAGCGTTTGATTTCACTTATGAGAAGATAAGTCATAAGTCATGTACAAGTCATTTAAAGCACATGTGAGACCATAAGTTATAAGCACCAGGCACGGTGCTTGTTTTTTACTTTTCAAAAACAAGTAAGTAATCTTCTTTAGTAAAATTTTCTATATTCTAAAATTACCCTTAATAATATTAATAATAATAATAATAATAATAATAATAATAATATTGATAATAAATAATAATGATAGTAGTAAATAATCATAATAAATATAATAATAATAACAAATAATAATAAGAATAAACTATACAAAATAATAATATTATTAAATATTAATATTAATAAATTATAATAATAGTAATAAAAATAAAATAATACATAATAATTTTAATAAATAATTATTATTATTATAATTTTAATAATATTAATAATAAATTTATAATAATAAATAATAATATTAAATATTAATATTAATAAATAATAATAGAAATACATCATAATAATACATAATAATTGTAATACACGTTAATAATAAATATAATAATAATAAATAAATCATAGTGAATAATGATAATAATAATAATAAATATATTAATAATAAATAATAATAAATAAATAATAATAATGATTCAAAGAATATTCAATTATTAGAGTATTTTTGTCTTATATTTTAATTCAGCACTTTTTCAGATTATCAATCAAACAGTCGCACTAACTTAAAACAGCTAATCAGCACTCGAAAAGTTAAATCAAACAGCATCAGTTCACGAGTCATCAGTTATAAGTCATCGGTCATAAGTTATCAGCTGTAAGTAATCAGCTATAAGTAATCAATCATAAGTCATTTCTCATCAGCTAAATCAAACAGGCTCGTAAGATTAGGTACAAAGTTGTGGTACAAAGATATGGAATCACCTACAAGCTTTTTCTATTTGTGAAATCTTTTTTATTTTTTGTTTTATTTATTTATTTTGTTTGAAGGCTACAACTTTAGAGATGAATTCGGCTTCTATAAGCTTATTGAACAATCCTCGGTACAACTCAACCACCGGTCAATTGGTCCATCCGTGAATTCCAACTTTCTAATAAAGTGCTCCCTCCACTCCTAAAAAGAATTTTGTTCTCATTTTTTGTCACTTATATGCTTTGTAAACTTTACATGTTGTGCTGATACTTTTATCATTTCACCCATTGATTTGCTTATTCCTATAATTAATACCCCTTCCGTTCTAAATAAGGAATTTATTCTATTTTTAGTTGTTTCACTTAAAGAGTCTACATTCAAAAATTATGTATGCAATATTTATAACCTTTCAACTTTAGCCTCCACATGTAATATAAGCATCTTGTCTGTGTTTAACATTTTTGAAAGAGTGGGGTTATTTGCACCCACACTTCCTCTTAATACACCCTCTAAAAAATAATTACAAAAAAAGTTATCCCTTAAAAATACATTATTACCCTTGCCCCTTCTAAATATACTCACTCATATGAAATCACACCAACAAAACATCTAAATACACCAACTCAAATATTTGCCTACACCCTCTTGCTAGCACCCATATCTCCTTCACTCACAACTCCTACAACTTCTTCCCATCTTCTTCCAACTTCTTCCCAAATTCTTCCTAAAACCCTAAAGTTTCCAACATCTACATTGTTACAAGAATCAATCATGGAGCTTAAAGAAATGAAGACAGTGAATGTAAGTATCTCTACCTATTTCAAATTTAAAAATTGAATTTTCATGGCTTTTTCGAACAAAACACAAGTAGCTAGGTCGTGTAGTGTTCAGCTAGGATATGAAGAACATGGCAATGGTGTTCGGTCACCCCAAACCGAACACCACAGGAAAGGTCGGTTAGTAGCTACCGAACACAACAGCATTGTTCGGTGGCTTCTAATCGAACATCCCTGTGGTGTTTGGCTAGGGGTGATCGAACACCATTGTCATGTTCCTCATGTCCTAGCCGAACAGTAGGTTTTTTACTCTTTGTTGTTGATTTTCTTTTTTTCGTTATTGTTAACAGGATTCAAACATGTTGTCCACGGAGGCTAGTGTTGTTGAGAATAATGAGATTACTCCCGTTCAAGATATGGTTATAGATTACTCAAATGTGTTTACGACGTATGAATTGTTTTTGTCTCATAAGACATAGTTTGATTGGGTGCGTGCTAAAGGAAGGGAGCATGGAATTGTGATAATAATTATTTACATCAGACAGTGGTTTGGCTAACCAAAGACCTCGGTTACTTTTGGATTGTGAACGTAGTGAAAAATACCATGAATTCAAGAAAGTTGAGAAATTGTCTCGAGTTGCAAACCAAGAGGAAAATGTTGAAAAGGACGTTGCAAACAAATCAAAAAGGAAAAAAGAAACGGGAACGAAGAAGTATGATTGTCCATTTCATTTGAGGGGTAGACAATTATCACTTGATGGAGAATGGAAATTGGAAGTTCAATATGGTGTGCACAATCATCCAACTGCAGAGTATTTGGAGGGCCACTCATATGCTGGTTGATTATTAACGGAAGAGGAGGATTATGTTATTGATTTGTCACATACAAATAGTTAACCCAAGGACATTTTGTTTGGATTAAAAGAAAAATTTGTAGATAATAAGTCCACAATAAGGACTATCTACAAAAATTTGCAGATAATAAGTCCACAATAAGGACTATCTACAATGCTTGTCTGAAGAGTAGATCTAGTTGTCGAGCGTGATGATCGATCGCAAATGCAACAGCTTATGTTTAAATTGGAGGAACATGGATATTTATATCATCATTGACATTGCGAGAAGACCAACACTGTGAAGGATTTGTTCTTTGCTCACCCAACGAGCGTTGAGTTATTGCGTGCTTTTCCAAACGTCCTCTTTATGGATTGTACGTACAAGACAAATGGGTACAAGTTACCTTTATATGAGATTGTTAGTGTGACATCGACACAAATGACATTTTCTATTACGGCCGCCTATTTAGAGTTCAAGCGAGAAGACAACTATATGTGGGTGTGCACAATCTTTAAAGCATTGATGGACCAATCCTCCCTACCCCACGTGATTGTTACAGGTAAAGAAATTGCTTTGATGAATGCAATTGAGAGAATCTTTCCCACCTCGAGACATTTCCTTTGTCGATGGCATATTAACAAGAACATATTGGCAAATTACAAAAAAATATTCTGTGTGGAAGATAAATGAGATTTTTTTTGCCTGGCTTGAAATCAGTTGGTGCTTGCAGATACTGAGGAATCGTATAATGACCAACTTCGTAAACTGCAGTCAGACCTCAAAGAACAACCACTTGCAGTTAAATATGTCATGGAGCAATGGGTGGTGCCCTACAAGGAAAGATTTATGTCTCTGCTTGGACGAATACTGTTATGTATTTTGAGAATACCACAACAAATAGGTATATTAACTTTAGTGAATGTTGTTTTCATTGTTTTATATATTTCGTTAGATACATACCTAAAATGAGTTTATATTATTTCAAGGTGGAAGGTCAACATGCATTGTTGAAAAGACAGCTTGGATCGAGTCAAGGTAACTTTGAGACAAGTTGGCGACATATTCACACCATCATTGAGACTTCACACACTGTAATCAAACAATCATTTAAGAAGAGCAAAAATGTAGTCCAGTATAAATACAAATCAATTGAATTTAGAGAGCTACGATGTATGGTGTCTATACATGCATTGAACAAGATATATGACGAAATGACCGGTATTGGAGAAGGTGGTGTTGTCACGACCCGACCCAAGATCCTATGTGGAATCTCGTCCAGTGCGTGAAACGAGAACACAAAATGCATAATATCAAAAGTCATTTTCATGAGAAAACCATGTAATGCAAATGTATGACTTTTAAAAGCAAAACAAACCTCAACGGCAATACAACAAGTCAGAGAACAACACAAAACTAGTTATCGAAACCACAAGCTAAAGGGCTCGAAACAACAAAGTAACTATTTCAGAGTACGCGGAAAATAAGAGTTAATAATACACAAGCCTGACAACCATGTCGGCAACTACAAAAGAATATTAACCAAATATCAAGTGCGGGACATCTACCCAACTTTACATTGTCTAGTTAACATGTGTTAGGACTATGCCTATGAAACAGCTGATACATATGTTTGCATATTCTAACACAGTGATTTGTTTGTTCCCATTACAACGCATGTTTCACAAGTGGCTAAAAGGGCTGCGTACCGGTTAGTGTGGCAGCTTGATGAAACAATGCATAGGTCATTAGACTAGGAAGTCTTTGTACATGTCCAAGTCTTTGTCCTACCGATAAAAGATGACTCTTCATATGGATTAGCTCTATCAGCGCCAACAGACATCTCAACCAGCAATGTCTCACCAGCAGACATTCCTACTAGCCATGTCTTATCAGCAATCTTTACTCCAGCAATCTTAGGTCGGCAAATCTCAGTATCAGCCATGCTCTTCATTAGACAACTACAGAGAAGCTGATTATTCACAAGAAGAACATCGGTCGTTGCTCAATGCTACAAGTCAAAATAGATCTGTTACAAGATCTTCCTGACAGCTCAAGATACGCATCGATGTCTGTACTTTGACTATTATTCAGAAAATATTTTCTCTTTTGTGTATTGGTCCCAGTCTCCAAGGCTACATTCCATAAAAGGCCAAACACAGTGCGCTACATCCCAGGCCTGCTCGTCAAGTCTCTTTCATCCAGCCTGATTCACGGACCAACTTCAAGACAAAAGCTTAAACGGAAGGTCTTTGCCCAACAGTTTAAACAATGTATTCTGATGCATTAGTGATCCAAATCTCTAACGGTTAAAAACTCATCAAAGCCTCAACGACTCCTTCATCTTCTCTAGCCTATAAAAGAAACCTCTCATTCTTCATTCAAGCATGCGTGGTGGCGGTAGTGGTGATCCTAATGCTTTCAAACTGCAACACCACTTAGAGTGAGAAAACACAAGTGTAAGAACAAACACTTTGTGGGAGAGAAAACAGAAATTCCAAAGGCTAAGAAGTTTTGCTTGATCAAGAACTTTGTTCTTGATTTGAGTTCTTTCTTCCTTCGAAAGACTCAGTCTCTTCAGCAGCTACACTTCAAATCCTCAGCTAGAGACCAAGCTCCCTGCAAGTCGTTGAAGACTAATCAAGCTTGAAGATGTCCGATGAAGAACCAGAGCATAATAATCCATATTGCATTCATATCGGTAGACTTATACTACATTATAAGGGCTGTCGATTGTGCAATGAATTGTCATCACTCTTGGCCGAGTGCTCAGCACTCAATTGTTCAAAAATTTGTTATTTGAACAACGCCTAATATTTTCTTCTCACAAAAAATCTATCGAGTTAATACTACAGGAAGACAACTCAATAAATATTGACTACATCTTCCAATGTATTTTCGATAGATTTGATTTCGCTTTCTTAATCTCTCCATTTTCTTTCCTAGGAGATTGCTAGGATAGAGAGTCTAGGTTGATGTATTAAGCATGTTTGTCTTTGAGCAAACCTCTGCTGAATTTTAATATAAATCATATTTCATTACACTCAGCCTTTACTTATCTTTCCTGTAATTTATGATATAAATCTTATGCAATCTGGTTGTGGAAAGTAATTGATTCATCTAATACAAGATTTTAGCTTACTGTTGTGATAAACTTGTACCTATTTGTTTATAGTTGCTTTAATCTTGTCTGCTATACTTATGTTGTTTATTCTTCCGCTGCTTAAAATCTTCTATACCAGCTAAGTATAACAATATCTTCCTATCAGCTATTCTTCAAGTCTGCTGATGCATATCAGCTGATTCCACTATATCGGCTGTGTTGCTTGAACTAGGAAGATGATTTATTCTTGTTAATTATTTCATCCATGTTTCTCAACTTAAATTTTAAAATAGGATTAAATTTTCAATAAACATCATATAGGCTATTCACCCCCTCTAGCCTATATTCTGAGCACAACCTTATGGACCTAACAACATGTATACCCTCGACCTCACCAAAAAGAAAAGTACAGAGGCTCAAGGAGCAACTACCCAAAAGAACAACTGTCGAGCTCATTGAAGACAACGCAAGATCACTGAGGGTTTCTCGCCGGTTCGGGATCCAAGGAAAATAAATAAACAATAGACGGGGTGAATTTAAAACTCAATAAGCTACTAATGCAACGATATGGCATGCGAGATGTGAACATTAATAAGAATCAAGTATAACAATATTTATCATAGCGGGATAAATCTCGAAGCATAATAGATAACAAGTATCTAATAAAAACACATATCACATAGCATGCATCTCATGTACGAGCGCTATGTAAACACATATAAAAGGATACCATCGAGGTACATCTATGACACACAAACTTCCAACCAACCAACCAATAATACCAAGGTAAAAACCGTTGATGTCGTTCTCGATCATCAAACTCATAACCAAGTGTCATAGTAAACCATTTTCTATATTCAAGTCGACGTGAAGATCCGGTCCATACGACCCGAGAAACAATCATGGTATAGATCGCCAAGGTCGCGTTTATTCCGTACAACTCTTAGTGCTATAACCCCTACCGTGGCTAATGGTAGGGTGAGGCCCATTGTATTGGCCTTCGGTTATTAAGTAGCCTCGGCTCACGCAATAATCGAACGTCAATACACCTCCAACAAATATGACATGGACTTAACGAATGCTCAAGTAGATGTTTACTCGACACATTATCATAACCAATCAAAATGCTCAAGTAGATGTTTACTCAACATTTAATAAAAAAATGTGTTATATTCCAAAGTAGGGAGTACACGACACAAAAACAACATACTCATGTAGGTGAAGTGAATCTACTACACATAACCATTTAATCAACAATATTTCTGAAGAATAACACAATACCATTAATCGTATATCGTGTAACCAATAGCCCACGGATATCTTAAATCCTCAAGGGCTCACAAAACACATAAGTGATCACATTCATTATCGAACCCTAACCGACTTCGTTCGAGTCATTTAATTACTAGTGATGTCGAGTTACGAAAGTGGTCTTGTACTTTAACCTAGTACATTAATGCCCAAAATCGAATTCCCAACAATATAGAATGACCAATAACATGTTTAACAAGTCCATAATGATATTTCATGGAAAGAATCCAATATTCACAAATCTAGCATGGTAACTTCACATTTTAGAAGTCTAAGATGTCAAATGAGACATAAATAGAGAAGAAGAGAGGATAGTAGCTTACCTCTTGAAGAAATAAACCAAGGAAGAAGAAATCAAACTGAAGATGAAGTCTCCTCAAGTCTCTAAGGCTTTCCAAGGTCGAATCTCTAACTTCCTAGCTTGAAACTTGGAAAAAACTTGACTTCTCTCTCTAAAAACATGGGTAAAGATAAACACCTAAGATTCCACCATGGATTGAAGATGTTGCTCAGTTAAAAATGATCCCCTAGTTGTGCTCTACACCCCAGCAAAGACGGATCGTGAATCTGACACCGAATGATCAAGTTATGGCAAGATCACCCTTCAATCTCCCTCAAACCCTCTCTAAGCTCTTTCTCTAACTTCTATGGTGTTTAGGATATGAAGTGAGGACCTCCAAGGCTCCTTTGGGGTGTTTAAGAGGCTGGGAATTGAGCCTTAACTGGCCTAGAGACATGGCACTCCATAGGCCAAGCAAATTTTAAGTTGGGAGAAGATAGAAAAATCTCGGTTGAACAGTAACGGGTCAGGGCGATCGCTTTGCCCTCTCACTGGGCGATCGCTTTGACCTCTAGTTGCAGGGCGATTGCTTTGATCTCCCCAGGGCGATCGCTTTGTGTCCAGCTTCTCTGAACTCTCAAAAAATGCTCCGAAATGCTCCCGAAATGGTTCTAAATGATCCTAAAGTGATTCTAAGTTTAAAGGAAGGTCAAAACACTCGAGAAAGGTTCCCGAAATAACCTATAATAAGGCTAGAAGTTCAATGCATTACCAACACTATCAATTATAAGATTTAAACAACAATTTCAAGGCAGATGAACGCATGGAGTTAAACATGAACGTGAATGACATTTGAATGGCATGAACTATGCGAGATATAAAAATGACGTAAGTGATATGAATGATGCAAATGTTGCGGTTGTTACAGGTGTAGACCCTGTGTTGTGTGGATATCTATTGAGAAAGATATGTGGACTTTCTTGTGGTCATGAGATTTCTGAATATATGAAATTGGAGATGCCGATTCCCCTTGATCAGGTTGATACCTTTTGTAGAATTGTATGAAACAAATATCGGACCATGTTCCCACTTATTTGCCTTTGCTTATTTCTAATACATCGTATCAACGTTGAACAACATATAGCATCCTTTAATTTTCAAGGTTGTATGAATGTATTGAATTTTTCAAGGTTGAAAACACCTGGGTTGTGTTCGGCCACTATTGGAACACCGCAGCAGTGCTTACCCAGTGTTGGTGGAACACCACAGCACTGTTCGGTCAACACTGATTGAACACTGTTGTGGTGTTCCATCAGCAGTGGCCGAACACAACTCAGGTGTTTTCAACCTTGATCATCTTTGTGTGTTTTCAACCTAAGAATGATTCACGTCAACCCTTCCAATCCATTAAACAAACCTAAACATACACTACTAGAGTCATTCATAACATGCATGTGAAACAAACCCAAAATACAATATATCCAAAGTCAAATAAATAATATCAAACTCAAATACATAATATCCAAACTCAAATGAAATATCCAAACTCAAATCAAATATCCAAATTGAACTGAAATACATAATATCCAAACTCAACATCCAACATAAATGTTACATCAGAAATACATAACCATAACATTAATGTAACATTAATCCATATATAAACAAACCCAAAGTGCATAACATCCAAAGTTAAATACAGAATATCCAAAGTAAATGAAATACATAATATCCTTCATAAAATGAAATACATAATATCCTTCGTCAACGTCCTCTCCTTCTACGACTAGGTACAACATGCGAAGGTCATGCTTGATCTAGCACAACATGTGATGTTCTCGCATCATCTGGACCTCCTAATGCATCATATGCTCGTAGGATCACTAACCCAAACTCTTCAGCAGAGATAGATTGGTCTCCAGATCTCAATCACTACACGATTGGTTCCATCAAACCCTGTGCAGACTTGACAATATCCCAAGCATATGACGAAGCAGTATCAGTTGCGTTGCTCACGTAGGAGGACCGACGGTTAGGGATTTCAACAATAGGATGTGAATGTGTGTAATACCATTCAAGATATCTATGTGCACACTGTCTTGGTGGTCGGGCAGGTCTACCAAGTCGTTCGTTAGATAACACGTGACTATCCTAATTTATAAAATATTGTACAAGCGTCGCCCATATCGGCGTAGTCTGTTGGGTTTGTTTTATGGGGACACCGGGAACAATATTGACGTATGGAATCGTCTTCACATATCCAAACTGTCGCTGGGCTCGGTCAAGATGATATGGCTCCACAACTATGTTTGCTGAGATGCATCCATGGTAATACAAAATGATGTGGAATGGAAAATGTACCCTCACACTATCTGTATAAGTCTTACAAATAACCTATAACAATTTAAGAAATAAAAATTTAAAACATGTATATTGACCATGCATTTCAATGAGCAAAAATATATAAAAACACATAAATACTTACTTTACTGGGTCTAACAGAGTCAAGAACCTCCCGCACTGCCATTAATCTTTCCATAATTGCTCCTTGATTGGCCTTTAATAGCCATCTTATTGCAAGCGAATTTTCCTCATTGTAGTCAACGTCATGTAAAGGCCTTAACATTTGGCATCGTTCGTATATCCATGCTCACATGAAATGCAATAAAACACATAATAAGACGCATAAATATTTATTTTAACATCTTGAAAATAAGTAAAAACATGAATTTATTACATCCACACTAACGTTGAATATTCATCCATCTGCTTGACATTATGTGAGATCCCAAAAATTACCTATTTTTATTTTAAAGTATACACGAACTTAATACTATTTTAAATTTATTTGACTTAAAAACATTTTTTTGACTTTTTATTTATCCATATTATTTTAATACTAAAGTTATCACATTATTTGGTTAATATATTGGTGTTTTACTAAATTTGACATTTTCATATTTTGTTTAAGTTTGAGGTACTTTATTTTGTTTAAACTAGAATGTACAAGAAGTGCTTATTATATAATATTAATTTATACTTGGTGAAACTTTTATGTCCAAATAAGGATTTGAAATTTGCCAAAGATACCTATTTTGTCAAACTTAGCATGGAAGATTTTTCGGTTAGTTATACACGTGCAACAACAAAAGTGATTCACCTACTGTAACTTGGGCAAGGTTGACTCATCAATATTTACTGGGAATATTATACAACAAAACTAGAGATGTTAAATAGACTAGCTCTAGCGGTTTTGGGTCAATTTTAACGGATCGTGAGTTAAATGGTTCAGTTTTTTTGGGCCACTAATATTACAAAGGGTGAATTACAGGCCGGTCCCTTTTTAAACATTTATAATCGCTCCAGTCCACTCATCTTTTTTAAAAACTGGAAAAAGATATTTTTGGGGCAAAAAGACGATTATACCATTAATGAAAGAAAAACACGCGCACTTCCGTAACCCAATGCATCGCGATGCACTACTTTGACATCGCAATGCATCACTTTGGCATTGCAATGCACCAATTATTGCATCGCGATGCACCACTTTTGGCATCGCGATGCAACAATTGGTGCATCGCGATCATCGCAGCGCGCTTTAGGGAACTAACGCATCGCGATGCACCAATTGTTGCATCGCGATGCACCAATTGTTGCATCGCGATGCACCACTTTTGGCATCGCGATGCAACAATTGGTGCATCGCGATCATCTTAGCGCGTTTTAGGGAACCAACGCATCGCGATGCACCACTTTTGGCATCGCGATGCAACAATTGGTGCATCGCGATCATCGCAGCGCGCTTTAGGGAACCAACGCATCGCGATGCACCACTTTTGGCATCGCGATGCAACGATCATCGCAGCGCTTTAGGGAACTTGATTTTCGTTTACCTTTCGGGGGCGTTGCCCCCGAACCCCCATGAGGGACGCTGTCCCCTCGACCCCTGCGACCTGACTGGGCAGGTCAAACCCCGTTGTGTTGCCCAGCATACTGCGATTTGCGAATTAAATCAGTCCAAGAACATCTTCCTCTGTTTTTGGACAGCACACTGTCAAGCTTGATTTGAAGCTAAAAAATAGTGTTTTTTTGTAGAAAAATTGTGCACAAATATAGTACTAAGTTAGGATAATAATATGAGATTGATTTTAAACAAATTCGAAGCTTAAAACAGAGATTTAAGTGGCCAAAACAGCTCAAGAACAAAGAAAAACGGGATGAACTCAAAAAATTTAAATTTGATCAAATTCGTGTTTTATGCATGAAAATTGATACCCAAACACGAGGAAAGACTATATTAACAACATGAAATCATTTATACATCTTTGAATCTCAAATCTGAAGCAACCATGTTGTTGAGGGTATTTTAGGAAGAAAATTTTTAAAATGCCTTTTAGCGGTTAAAAAAAAAAGGGTGTACTGGAGAGAAAAAAAGTTTGGGAAAGTGGACCGGCCAGCAATTTCTCCTATTACAAACCTAACCCTACCCTAGCGGGTTTCGGGCTAAACGGGCCACTATCGGGCCACGATTAAACATATAATATAACAATATTTTAAAATAGTGAATCGATAAACCATTCATAACTTTGATAGTTTCTTATATTTTTCAAAAGAAATATAAACTAGACATTTTTTTACATCGATGTCTTATAATTTCTAACTTGTTATTCTCAAAATAAATAATATAATAGCTCTACTAAGCAGTTCTTTCCAAAATTTTTGTTTATATTTCAATATTTATTCACAAGTACACAAAGAAAACCTGTAGTACGAAGGATAAATGTGTTTGACTTTGGATTAAAGGTTGTTGGTTTTATTCTCATGGTAGTTATTTTACGTATCTCCTAAACTTTTTACGGCTTAATTAATATTACGCGGGCTGGCGGGCCAATCCTGAAACCTAGCGGGCCAGCCCTAAAAAGCCCTGATTTTAAACGGACCAAAAATATTAAACCCTAACCCTATTTTTTTTTTGTTTAAACGGGCCAACCCTACGGGTCGTGGCCCTTTTAACATCTTTAATTACAAAACCCATTCTTTTATATTTTTAGTTAAGCCATGATCAGACTTAACAAAAACAAACGCAGTGCACTTTTCCTCCGTCCGCTGTTCCTTCGTTGCTATTAAGCTGTGTGACATTATTTTGTATATGATGTCGATTTAGTTTGCGATGCTTCGGTATTTTGACAAACCGACTTCGTAGGGTCAATATGCTCGACTAGTAGATCATTTTTATTGGTAAACCTCAAAGTTTAATCGGTAATATTTTCGTGGGTTGGTAAGTTACTAATCCCTTTATTATTGTAATTGTTATTGCATGATTAAATAGATAAATCTCATACTAGAATTGTTGTTAATGAGTAGAAATAATAATACTTGTTAAATAGTTGATGTGATGTTTATGTTAGCTTCTTTGAGTGGATAATGATACCAAATAGGTGATATTAAAAGTAATGCTAAAAATAGTATTAATAATATAGGACGGTATTAGGGGTCGCCGTGATAACTCGAAAATCAATACCGACTCGAAGGAAGTCAAATTGGATATAATAAAAATTATATCATGTTGGTGGGAAGTTAATTAAAAATGTTAATTGACTCAAACGGAATCATGTAGGATGTAATGAAAATTACATCGAGCTATTAAATAAGTTAATTTGTAATTTTAATTGACTCGAACGGAATCAAATAGGACATAATAAAATTATGTCGGATAAAATAATGAATTAAGTAAGATTATAATTGACCCCATGAGGTCGAATAGCGTGTAATATAAATTATTATGAGTTATATGTTAGCTTCCTATGATATTAAGGAAATAGTTAAATTTAATAAAAGACTTAGTTAAATTAGTAATATTAATTTGTTATGTCAAAGGATAGTTGACTATGTGTTGAGTTAGATGGCTATGTTATTTCCTACAGTTAAATGAGGGATTGATTAAGTTATAGTTAACTTGTCGCAGAAGTGATAACAGGTACGGCTGAATAATTCTCAGACAGTTGTGTATCATAATACGTGATGTGAGATACAAGACAACAATAATCATTAATAAATGATATACGACTTAATCTTGTGATGGGAGTTAACAACTTATCTTACTATCACTCTATTATAGGTGATATAACAAGTATATAAAAGTTACGTGCACAGTATGTGACGAAAGCGAGATACGTATAAATTTGCGGAGGTTATGTAGTAAATGGTTATATGACTAACCTTGGTGGCTGGTCATTGGATAACTTACAATACGTAAGACATCAAAACATATTGTGTTGTTATATGTGATTCACTAAGAACACATACTTTGTTAGTATGATTTATATTTGATTATATGTGATTCAGTAGAATACATCGTGGTTAATGTGATTCAGTAGAACACATCGTGGTTAATGTGATTGTATGTGATTCAGTAGAACACTTCGTGGTTTAATGTGACTGTATGTGATTCAATAAAGACACATCCTAATTTGTTTAGCATGGCAAGTAAACATCTACTTGTGCTAGAGCTGTCAATACGAGTTGAACCCGCCGGGCCAGCCCAACCCGTCACCATAATGGGTTGGGTTGGGTTGATACATTTTGATCCCGCCTAGGAGGCGGGTCAAACAAGCTGAACCAATCGGGCCAGCGGGTTGGGGCAGGTTGGGTTGGGCTAACCCGCCAAATTGCTTGATTATATAAATTTAGTTTGACTCTTTGATTTTTAAGAAGTGTAGTTATATTCCTTTAACTTTTTTGGCATTAATTTGTTAGATTGTTTCTTGGTCTTTTGTTTGATTTTTTATTTCATTAATTAAAAATTAAAAATAGTTGTGATATGTTTTTTTTTTTAATTTGTTAGACATTGAGTTTATTTAAGAATTGTTTTTGGCGGGTTGGCCCGCCCCAATCCGTAGACCATGGCGGGTTGGGTTGGGTTGGGTTGAGATATTCCAGCCCACTCATTTGGCGGGTCAGCCCAACCCGCTGGCCCGTTTTAATAGCTCTAACTTGTGCATTGTATCGAGTCCAGCTAGTATATGTGTTTTGTTTTGGGGGTGTATTGGCGCACAGTTATTATAGGAGCCGGAGCTACGTAATAGTTGTACGCCAATACATTCGGCCATTCCTCGCCGTTGGCCACGGTAGAGGGTAGCTGCGGTTATTGCAATATGTGTAACCTACCTTAAAGCTACAAACACTCTAGTTTTCATGGGTCGTAGGGAACAGGTATTAGAGGTGTCCAAATGGTTCAAACCGCCGATTCCGGTTTGGAACAGCCGGTTTGCCAAAACGCTATTGTACAAACTGTAATCGAACCGTATGTGGCCGGTTCCGGTTCCGGTTCTCCGGTTCTTGTTTCCCGATTTTTTTTAATTTTTTAACTATTATAAAGTGTACAAAAAAGTGTTATACTTTAGTTATTAAAAGTTATAAATTAGAAATTGTAAAAACTTTAGACTTTAGTTATGAAAAATTAAAAGTATACAAATTTTTTTGCAAAAGTTTTGTAATGATAACAAAATTTTGAGAACTTAAAAAAACTTACAATAAAAGTTTATGAAGTGAAAAATAAAAAGATAAAAAATCAGGGGCGGTACCCTGACTAATTTTAGTAATCATAATAAAAAATTACAAAAGGGGGGGGGGGGACAACCAATTAAAGGAGCCTTACCTCTATTTTACAATTTGTTCAATAAATAAAAAATTCTAATCTTTACAATCTACAATCTATAAATAAAAAATTTCAATCTACAATTTTTATATAAAAGATTCTAATCTACAAATTACAATTCACTTACCTCATGGAACGGCGTAGTTCAATCGCTTCCGATTGATGCTTCATCGTCAAAGGCGTCGTCGTCGGAACCGCTTTTCATGTCTTGTTGTCTTTTTTCGGCCTTCACCCAATCACCGAGCAAAATTTGATTCTCTAAATTAACAACGTTCAACCTTGACCTTCTTTCATCCAAAACATATCCTCCCACACTAATGATTCTTCTACGGCGACAGTTGAAG
Organism: Platycodon grandiflorus; assembly: GCA_016624345.1. NCBI lineage: Eukaryota > Viridiplantae > Streptophyta > Magnoliopsida > Asterales > Campanulaceae > Platycodon > Platycodon grandiflorus. The sequence continues at coordinate 25,827,852 of CM028368.1, forward strand.
CGGGAGAAGCTATGATCTCCTTTGCAATCAACGATAACAATAGGATAATTTGTGGCCCTTCTCGCCCACCACTTTAAAATATCAAATGATTCTATAGACTCAAAACTAGTTGTTAAATATGTATCAAGTTCAATATAAATGTTAGAACTGCCTCGTTGACGTTTTTGAGTTCTTGAATTTACAAAATTATCTACCCATGCTAATGAGTCAACACTACCACTGCTACTAGCATATAAATTTTCACGAACATTAGCTTGATCACCACCATGAAGTATGTAACATTCCTTAAAAATATCGTATAAAGTATTTTTAACTTGACCTACAACGTCTTTTGCCTTTGGGATAGGAACAATTATAGTTAAATCAATGCCATCGGGGAATAAATTTGCATAATAATAATCAAGTAATCCTTCTAAACCATCTAGTCTTATCCTGGGATCTAATAGTTTAGCAAATAAAAATATGCTCGAAATGTTCAAAAAATATTTTAGCCATTTTTGTCTCATACTAGCAATACATTCACCTAAAACTGGACAATCATTAAAATGCTTGAATATAACACTAATTTTAGCACAATGTTCTAAAACTAATATGGAAGTAGGATAATAAGAACCAGATAATTGTTTGGTAGCGTCTTTAAAAGTTTTCAAAATTTTACATAAATTATTACCAGCATCCCATTGATAAGGAAATAACCTATCAGTACAATCTATTTGTGTAAAAAATGAGCACAATGCTTCCCTATATTCATAAGATTGATTTAACATTTTATAGGTAGAATTTCATTGGGTTGGAACATCTATGCTAAATTTTTTAGGTTTAATTTTATTATGTGTACAAAATTTAATCCATTTTTTGGTTACATTTGAATGTCTAACCAAATAAGAAATTACTTCTCTATTTGGATGTACTTCATCACGTAAAATAGTTAAATCATCTTGCACACACAAATTTAAAATATGACATATGCATCTAATTTGAAAAAATTTACCACCGATTGATGGTTGACAAATTTCAATGAGTTGTGGTAAACTAGCAATATTATTTGAAGCATTGTCAAATCCAATTGAAAATTTTTTTTGAACTAAACCATATTCTTGTAAACTGTAAGAATTTTATGACAAATATTAGTAGCGTTATACGTAGTATCAAATTCTCTATATGCAATTAATCGTTTTTGTAATGTCCATGTATTATCAATCCAATGACATGTAATTCCTATATAATTATGCATTTGTCAATGATCACTCCAAATATCGGCACATATTGAAACTTTTTACGATAATTTTAAAAACTCAGACTTTAAGTTGTGTTTATATTCAAGTACTCTATTCTTTATATCACGAATAAGTGTATTTCTATGAATTTCTTTAGCGGCGGGATTCAAAGTCAAATGTGTTAAATCGGTCCAATCACTATTATTTGCAAAATTAAAAGGTAGTCCTCTAGAGCACACAAAACTTTCCATTTGTTTTCTATAATTAATTTCATTAAATCTAAATAATTGAGAAGGCGTACCTCCACCATGTGATGATGCCGCAAATCCTTGTAGTTGTGTTTGATTTTGTTCATTTCCAACTTTGTCGGGATGCTTCGTGTTCACGTGCTTCGTAAACGTCTCGTATCCACCACCATGTTCATGTTTATAACATTTGCCACAATATTTGCAAGTGATTTTATAAAGAGTACCTTCAACATGTTCTTTATCGAAATGCAAGGTAAAGATATCGGATCTTCCCATTGTATTGGCTCGACCTCGGCCTCAACCTCGACCTTGACCGCTTGTTGCACCATCAATTTGAGTTTGACTTTCTTGAGTTGAAGGTTGTGTGTCACGACCCGACCCGGACTCCTACATGGAATCCCGAATCGGATCGCGAGGAACACGAGAACACGGAATACACATCTCAAAAATTTCTTAAGATGCAAGTATAAAGCGAATGTATAAAACTTTGTAATGCACGTGCAAAGCTTTTCTTTAAAACCAAAACAATACTTCATTGGCATAATAACAAGCCGGAAACTAAACTTGTTTAAAACATGGTTTGAATACAAAACCAAACATGTAACATAAACCTCCATGAGTAACAAGCTCGGAGAACAACAACAATATCCAAATCAGAGTATGCGAAAGTAACGAATAATAAGGATTACATCAAGCATGACAACCATGTCGGCATAACCAAAAGAATAGCACAATCACAAGAACCAACACACACTACCCAACATTACATAGTTTAGGTAACAATGTATACCCTCGGCCTCACCAAAAGAAATACAAAGGCCAGAAAAGCATGACTAAAAGAACAACCTGCACAAACGCCGAGACGAAGCAAACTCCTACTATGGATTCCTCGCCGAACCGTGATCTAAGGAAAACAAATAAACATTGGACGGGGTGAGTTTAAAAATCAATAAGCTACTAATGCATCAATATGTCATACGAGATGTGGGACAATAATATTAACAAGTATAACAAGCTATGGCATGATGTATCATTCACGAAACATAGCATATATTAAACATCTCATGACAAAAAGTTACCCTATACTACACGAGAGGCTCGACGATTGCCAACCGACTCATACCAGTTGAAAACCGTGACCAACATTCGCACATATAGGAACCACATAAGTGCAATATGTAAACACCTTTTAAAGGATACTGTATTGAGGTACACCTCAAATATACCCAATACTTCTAACCAACCAACATATAAAATACCAATGGAGGAGCCGTTGTTGACGTGCTTGATCGACGAATCAAATCATAACCAATTCTGTGTGAACCATTTTCTGAATTCACGTCGACGGGTGATCTTGGTCCCTACGACCCAAGAATCAACCACGGAATAGCTTACCAAGGTTGCGTTTATTCCATACAACAAATAGCGCTATGCCCCTACTGATGTGATTCCACGATCGTGACAAAGCGAAACCAACCAAGAATGCGGATTGAAGATAGATAACGACGAATTGAAACAAAAAGATAGGGAGCTTCCTTCAACCCTAGGGTGGATTTAATCCCTAGAACCTTGGGGTGCAACCTTAACCCACTAATCGCAATTGATTAGGAATCAAGATCACGGAACGCCATAAGCCTGCAGCTCAACAAACTTGATAAGTTCAAGGGTTAATTCTAGTCCAAGAAATCTCTCAAAAGCTCACAATATTGTGAAAACTCAATTTAATTTAATAATATTCAATGTTAATGAATTCCTTACATAAGATGGCCTATTTATAGGCTGAAATAACCCTACTAAAACCCTATAACGTTTCAGAATAATAAACTTCTAAGAAATAGGACAAAAATAATTTATCAAAAATCTCGTCGCTATGCGGACGCCCTATGCGGTCGCATATGATTTGCAAGACTCCCATGCGGACGCACTATGCGGCCGCATATTTTCCAGAAACTTCAGTTGATGAGCGCGATTGCCCTATGCAGCCGCATGGTTTCCAAAATCCTTAGCCATCCCATGCGGACGCACTATGCGGTCGCCCTATGCAGCCACATGGTTTCCAGAATCCTTAGCCATCCCATGTGGACGCACTATGTGGCCGCATATATTTCCAGAACTGAATGCGGACGCCTGGCACGGACGCTTAGACTGACAGATCTTCTTTTGTATTCTCCAATATGCACATGATCCTCCTTACATGGTCTTGAACATCATTGGGTGTCGAACTGGTCCTAAGCTCTTGTACAAGTGTTACGAGAGCTTCTCGAACTTTCTTGATTCGCGCTCTTGTCATCGGACCTCCAGGTATCACCAACGGATCTCTTGGAATGTTGGGTGGTCTTGATCCTTGGTCTCTATCACCTACCGTGGCCAACAATAAGGCGAGGCTCGATGTATTGGCTTTCAACTATTACGTAGCCCCGACTCCCGTAATAATTGAGCGTCAATACACCGCCAACAAATAATTCATGGACATAACAAATGCATAAGTAGATGTTTACTTGACATTCACAACAACACTACACACTCCAAGATAGGGAATACAATATCATTAAACATGATTGTCTCAAGTAGGTCATAATAATCCTACTCACATAATCAACCATCTCATAATATTTACGAGAATTAAACAACAACATCAAACACAATTTGGGTAACTAATTTTTCCAACAAAACTTTCGTATCACAACGAAATCCCTAAGTCACACACTTGGTCTCATCAATTATAAAAATCTATTCAACTCCATTAGAGTCATCAATTGTTTCTAATGATTTCGAATCGACGAAGAATCATTTTTACTTCAAGATTAACAAGTGATACCATGTCTATGTGTACCAACCAAGAAAAAATAAGTCTTCCAACATATAAAACAATTCATCCACAAAATTAACATGGCTCAACATCAAAACATACACAAACATTTTGATTTCAACATATAAATGTCATTTTACAAGGCTAGGATGTCATACAAGACATAAATTGACAAGGAGAGGGGTAGTAGCTTACCTCTAGCAAAAATTAACCAAGAAAAACTTCATGAAACCCACATGTAATCTAAGGGAAGTGATCTCCTAGTCATTAGCTTCACAATGGCAAAGTCGGATCGTGATTTGGACTACAAATGAGCAATCTAGCTCACCTTCTCACTCTAGGACTTTCTCTACTCTCTCTCTAAACTCCAAGGATGAAGATGGAGAAATGAGGAGAGTTTCAGCTCTCAAATGGTGTTAAGGAGTCTCACCAAGTCTGATCTAAGAGCCCCAGGTCGTGGCTAAACCTCAGCCTTTGGATGTAAGTCAAATGGTCAAATCACTTAAAAGTTCGTCAAACAAATAAAGCAGAGCACGACGTTAAGCGGCCGCGCTATGCGGACGCATAGCTCCTATGCGAGCTCCCTATGTGGCCGTATACAATCCAGAATCTTTGGGGTTCTAAGCGAGCTGGTGCAATTCGGGCGTATAGCTCCTACGTAAGCGCCTTAGGCGGCCGCATAGAGTCCAGAAACTTTAAGTCTTTATGCAAGGTCGCACCATGCGGCTGCATAGCGACAGGTTCAGGTCAAAAGGCTTCCAAAGTGATTCCAAAACACTCCCAAATCATCCAAAGATGATACCAACCTCAAAGCAAGACCAAACACAAAATAAACTCATCTAAACAACTGCTAACAAGGTTAAGAATGCAATTCATTACAAGTACCAACAATTGCATGGATGAGACACTAAACAAGGCATAAGAGAAGTATGAAATCAACTCAAATGCAAACATGCTAGGATGAAGAATGTACATGAAATGACAATGATAGCAATGAAGTACATAAACACGAAGTATACAAATGTCATGAATGATGCGGGTGTTACATTGTGTTTCGAAGTTGTGGGTTGGACCCGTGGGGGGAATTCCCACTCCCACACCCATTGGATCGACAACATCCACTTCGTCATCGCTCAATTCTTGCCAACTTGGAAGATCGATCGTATTTGTATGCAAATTTTGCCATACACTATCGTCGGGAGGGGGAGGAATGGAGATGTTTCGTTGATTTTGAAGTGCCATGACCTTGCCCTTACCCTTTGTGGATTGAGAAGAAGACATTTTTTTGTAGTATAAATTATGATTTATAAAATGTATAAATATAATTTATAGAATGTAAAAATAATTTCAAAGTAAGTATAGAACTAGAAGTATAAAATAATTTATAGTAAGTATAAGATATTAAATAATTTGAGAGTTAAAGAGAATTGAGAGATCAAGAGAATTGAGAGATGAAGAGAATCGAGAGAATTGATAGATGAAGTTCGAGAGATCAGTGTAGGAAACAGTGGAGGGGAGTGGAGCCGTGGAGGGTATTTAAATGTGAAAAGTTTTAGAAAAAAAAAACAATTTTATGTGTTTTCTGACAAAAAAACGGTTCAAAGTTCAAAAGGCTAATTAAAAAAAACAAACAAAAACTTAATAATACGGCAGTTGCTTGTGCTGTTGTGCATTGTGCAGAGAGAAATCAAAAGATGAGAACTTTTGCCTCTTTTGTCCCATCACTCACAGTTTTATAAATAAATAAAAAAGTATCTAGTACTGAAGCTTCAGCAGGCCTAGGCAATTTGCCTCTTCAGTCTCTTGTCCCAATTTCCATCACTCACATTTAAAAAAAAAAGAAAAAGAAAAAAAAAGGAGTAATGAAGCTTCAGTAGGCCTAGGTTATGAAATAATGAAAGGCTAAAAGCTAGCAACAGGCTAGTAAAGATAAAAAAAAGCTTCAGGCTTCAGCAAGTCGCCCAGTAGCAGCTGTAGGGGCCGGGTTTTTAAAATTTTTGAATTTTAAATTTTAAAAATTTATTGTTTTGGCGGTTCAAACTGCCGGTTTGGAACCGAAATTGAACTGGCAGTTTGGAACCGGAGAAAAATCGACGGGTCATGGTTTTTGATAAATAGAAACCAAAACTGAACCGTGGAACCGACGGTTCCAGTTTGAGGATGGTTACGGTTCGTCACGGTTCTGGTTTAGACGGTTTTCAAAACAGTTCGGTTCCGGTTCGAACTGTCGGTTCCGAACTGTTTGGACACCTCTATCAGGTATGCTTGGGTGAGGGTTGTGTGTGACTCTTGGATACGTATAGAGGACCTTTATTTGCACTGCAATAGCAGCACTGGTATTATGTGATTCACTTCTGCTAGGAGTGAAAAGGTTGGAAGTATATTGAACGTCGGAGATGTATCTCGACACAGTATCCTTTTGATATGTGTTTACTTACAGCTCTTATGTGCTTCCTATATGAACGAGTTGGTCATGGTCTCCAACTAGTATGGGACGGTTCGCGGCAGCTAAGCCTCTTGTGTAGTATGAGGTTGAATGTTTATTCATGATACTTGTTACCTGTCATCAATATCAAAAATTGTATATCTTGTTATTACTACTTTCAAAGTTTTGGATAATAGCATGCCATGTAGTTGCATTTAGTAACTTACTGAGATTCGTCTCACACCATTCCTTTTTATTGTTTTCCTTAGACCCAAACAGGCGAGGAGATCCAACGCAGTAAAGACAGTTTAGCTAAAAGTTGATAGTAGGTTATATATTAGCTAATACTTTATTAGAACATGAATATAGTTCTTTTGCGAGGACGTGGGTTGATGTTGGGTTATATAAGCTCAGTATGTTGGGTAGTATTGTGTTGTAATTTGTAAACTTATTCTTTTGATATCAACCTGTAAGGTCGAGGTTGTATAAGTACAGTATAACTTCCGCTGGTTATGTTTTATATCAGTTGTGGCTTTGAGCCCTGATTATTACAAGTTGTTTTCTAGAGTTGTTAGCTTGTGACTATACTATTATGTTGTTTTCCGGCTTGTGTTATAGCCGTTGAGGTAATTGTTGTTGTGATTCTGAGCTAGTAGGGCTCACATGTGATACGTGGATATCGTTAATTATTGTTGTTTATTGCACCAACACGAGGTACCAAATCAGGTCTCAGGTTTAGGACGCTACACACTAACTTTAGACGCTCGCTCTAGCTTTCTATAGAGATAAGTTAGAGTGACAGCTCCCCATGCATATGTATGAATGCTGTCAAGATCAACTAGGAACTCCAAGATACGATGTGTTGACCCGAGCGCCACTCTTATCAGAAAAAATAGTATAACCTAAGGTGTACAACAGATAAGCCCTAACTGAGAATGCACGCCGTTTCGGATCATCAGACATATCATCTTGACTAAGGATCTCCTTGAGCCACTCTAGCTTCACAAAGGACCCCCTGACACCTTGCATTCCTTCTATCGCTTCAGCATAAGAAACTCCTAACACATTTTTAACATCATATGTGAAGGCTGGTGTAAAACTCAGTTTTGATAAAACTGGAATCCCTGTGATCGGAAGACCTGTAAGACAAAAGATATCATCTAATGTGATTGTCATTTCGCCGGAGGGTAGGTGAAAGCTATTGGTCTCAGGGTGCCACCGTTCCACAAAAGTATTGTGATGGAGGACCACCAAGTGATGTCAACAAAGATCCAACAAGCAAGTCCGACAACAACGATCCATTGAAGATCAAGGATGAGCCAATAACAAGAGTAAGAGCTAAAAGAATGAATCAAGCCTTAGCAAGCCTTATTTTACAAGTCCAAGATCAAGCCCAAGCATGGAAGGCAATTGAAGAGCTCAAAATAGTGCATGTGATTCAAGCCCAAAAAGAGGAGTCCACTAAAGGGTTCTAGAAGCCTTGTAGCCGTGTTCTAACTTCTAGAAACCCTAGGGCAGGTGTTCTCTTAAAGAAAACCCTAGGGCCGGCCGTTTCAACCCTTCTAGAAGCCCTTGGCCGTGTTTTCTACTCCTTCCCTACTTCCTTGTTCCTTCTTTGACTAGGAAAGTTTATCTTGTTTTTAGTATGTTTTAGTTTTCCTTTTTAAATAGGAGTCTTATTATTAGGCAGTTTTTATTCCTTTCCTAGTTTGGATTTGGTAATTAATATTCTCCTAGAATAATTAGGATGCTTTTCTCCAGCCTATATATAGGCGTCCTTCATCAGGGTAATGGGAGATTTTGATTAATTAAATTATTGTGAGTTTTCAACTCTTTTAAAGAAACATAGTTTTGTTAGAATTGCATCAAACTTTGGATTAAGTTTGTGGTTTCTCTTAAATTTGTGGTTCTTAATTCTACAAAATTAAGGGTCTCGAATCATACCAAGGTTCTTAGCTTCGTTTCTACGTAAGCTAGGGGTAACGGTCACTTTTGATTGATTATCAAGTCCTTGGATTGTCTTCCGCGAGTTTTGTTTTCTTAAACGTGGGTTCCAAGTTCGTTATAACTTGTGGGTATCGTTTGGAATCACATCACAGTGACCAATACTTTATTAACTTAATAGTATGATACTCGCCTTAATCGAAACAACTTGGAGGCTTTGACAAGATCCAACCATCTTTCAGAACATACACTTTTACGACAACTCCACTCAAATAGTTTTGATGCATGATTGTTACACTTGAGAACCCCTCTTTCTTCCTCATTCCATATCCATCGTGCTACGTGTGTCTCATAAGTATTCAGTAAGAATGGATTAACAGGACCACCGAAAATGGGGTATATGTCTCGTCTTCTCTATCCTCTTTAATAACTTCTTCTCCCTCATCTCCAACACCTTCATTTCTTCTCAATTCTTCTCTATCCTCTCTAAAACTTGCATCTATTTAAAAATCATAATCATGCATGCGTAGAGGAGGTTGTTCTTATTCCTGTCACACGTGTGGGGGATCTTGTGGCTATTGTTGTTCACACTCTCTTTGTCTTCTATTTAAAGTTGTAGATCTTTTCCTTTCATATAATTTTGCTGCACATAAGAAATATTTTTAGTTAAATCGATTAAAAAAGAAATGTAAATAATCACACTATGTTGTTCAATAGAGATTGAAGGAACACCACTACATTATTCGACTAGGGCTGGAGGAACACCACAGTGGTTTTCGGCCAGAGCTGAAGGAACACCACAGTGGTGTTCGGTCAATACCAGTCAAACACCACAATGGTGTTTGGTTGGGGTTGGCCGAACACCACAGTGATGTTCGGTTAGGTTTGACCGAACACTACTGTGGTGTTTCTCTAGCCCTAGCCGAACACCACTGTGGTGTTCCTTCAACCAGTCCCAAATACACCAGATGGCAATTTTGAACAAAACCCAACAATTGCCATATACATTGCAATGCTTTAACACTGAAACTGAAATGAAATGTTATTTAAACTTGAAAATGGAAAAGATTTCATACCTAGGGCCTTTCTCATTGTGAGTTGAAAGTTCTTCTTTTACTTCTTCCTTTTCTTCTTCTTCTTTCTCCAAACTTGAAGATGGTTGCGTTCTTCTTCTTCTTCTTATTTTTCTTTTTCTTCTTTTTCTTCTTCTTCTTCTTCTTCTACTTGCTTTGCTTCAAAATGGTAGTGTGCGTATGAGGAGAGAGAGAGAGGGTAATGAAGCTTGTGTTTGGTGGGAGGGGTGCGGGTTGGTGAACGACTGAACTAGGGAGGAAAATGGGTGTGAATTAGGTTAGGTGCATTTAGAAATGGGGAAATGATGTATTGATATTGGGTGGGTGTGTTGAGAAGGAAAGAGTGTTTTAATTGGGAGGGGTAAAATAAGAAACATAGGGGGTGGTGTATTAAGAAGTTAGGATGGTGTAAAATTTTAGTACGGGGTGTATTATATTAGATGCAGTTCTTCAATGTATCAGAGTACGACATTTGTTATGAACAGTTGAGTAAAAATCTTTATGAAGATTTGGTCTTGATTTATGTCCGTGATTCAGGCTGAGTGGATGAGACTTGACGTGCAGGCCTGGATTTAAGCACACTGTAATTGGTCCTTTATGGAATACGTCTTGAAAATTGGGACCAAACACGGAAGTGAAAATGTTCAGAGGGTAATAGTGAGGCTGATGCGTATCTTTAAGTTATCAGAGAGATTTGTAGAGTGTCCTTTGCGAATCTTTGTAAACTTTAATGCTTGGAGAACGACCGATGTCCCTCTTTGAACTTTGCAGTACTTTTGCAGTCGTCTGATATAGAACATGGCTAAGTGAAGTTTGCTGGAGAGACATTGCTGGTAGAAATGTCTGCTGGTGAGACATTGCTGGTAGAGATGTCTGCCGGTGCTTTAGAAAGCTAATCCATGTGAAATGTCATCATGAATTGGTAGGACACAGACTCGGACATGTACAAACACTTCGTAATTATTAGCAACTTATGAAACATCCGTTGTAATGGGAATAAACAAATCACTGTGTAGAAATATGCAAACATATATATCAGCTGTTTCACAGGCATATTCCTAACAATAGGTACGTAATTATTAATTTTATCTACATAATTACGATTATATAATTTTTTTTTGTTTGAAATTAATTTAATTTTAATTAATTAATTGTAGAAGAATGAAAGAAGTGGATGGTTAGTTTTAGTAAGAGCGGATCGTTATTTTGTTGGTGATAACTGGTAATTAAAGTTGGGGGTAATTTTGTCAATCTTAAAAAATATGAAAGGTCTTCATCCACCTCTCTTGCTTTATTATACATATATGAATGTATGTCGAGCCGAGACTCTTTTAAAAACACGGGAGTATAACAATGTTCCAAACGCGAAAAGCGCGAACCATTGAGCTACGCTCCGTCAGCTCAATTAGACTTTACGCGACTTTACACTCGACTCCCATATATCATAGGCGCTAAACGCAGCTCTCCATATGCTAAATGTAGCCTTTCGGTATAATTATTGACTTGCTCTCGTTTTTTATATAAAGAAAATTTTTAACTTAAAAATCTCACTTTCATTTGTTTCGAATGTGTATGTTTTTGACATGGGAAAGTGTTGAATTTTATTTTTTTGCTTAGTTATTTGCTTTTATTATGTATGTTTTTGACATATTTTGTGTTAAGTTTTATTTTTTTGCTTAGTTATTTGCTTCTATTGTGTATATTTTTGACATATTTTGTATTAAATTTAATTTTTTTGCTTTATTATTTGCTTCTATTGTGTATATTTTTGACATATTTTGTGTTAAATGTGTTTTATTTTTACTTTATTATTGTGTTATAATGTAAATTTTTTTAACAAAAATAAAATTCAAATGGACATGCGCCTAGCAGGCGCATATACCTTTGTTCTTCATTTTTTAATTGTTGCACTTTTAGCCCTTAAATTTGTAAATTTCTGAAAAATTGCACTTTACACCCTTAATTTGTTAATTTCGTTAAATTTTTTATTTTGGTAAAGTGCAAATTTCTACTATTAAGTTAAACAATTTAACAAAATTAACAAATTCAAGGGGGTATAGTGCAATTTTTTTAAAATTTTACAAATTTAGGGGGGTAAATGTGCAACAGTTAAAAAATAAAGAACAAGGGTACGTACGCCTGCGCCTGTCTTTTTTTTGTTGTTGTTGCAAAAATGTACATTATAATACAATAATAAAAACAAAAAAAATTAAATTTAACATAAAGTATGTCAAAAACATACACATTCGAAGTAAATGAAAGTGACTTTTACGTTAAAAATTTTCTATATATAAAAGACGAGGTAAGTTAGTAATTTTGCCGGGAAGCTCGGGGGAAGGCTGCGTTTAGCGCCTCCCGTTTGGATAAAGTGCGTTTGAATAAACATATGTATTTTCCAAACAATAATATGTACATTTTTGCAAACGAAAAAAATAAAAATTCAGGTGTCATGCATCACTTGTTGATCCAAAACTTTTCGATCATCAGATCGCAAATGTGCAAATTACTAGTGTAAGTCCCCAACCCTTTTGGCTAGGTGAAGATTATTTATATGAGAAATACCATCGAAATTACTGTCGTGACATCAATGTTATCAAGTCGTGAAACCAATTGACTTTGGTGAAGCAATACAATTACAATGCATCCAAAAGCTCAAACTTTAACCAAATGACGTAGAAGAATTGAACTAACGCTTTTGGGTGGAACAAAAAATTGAGTCAAACTACTCGGATTTGGCTCAAGTCTAGCTTGATAAAGTTGAACTCAGCTCAAGTTCGTTTAAAAAATGAGCCAAATTCATGCCTAAAATCAAACCCATTATTCAAATCGAGCAAAATCTAAACATCATATGTGACGCTCCGAGTCTGGGGTCCGATGTTGAACCCCAACTCGGTGCGCCAAAATACCAAGGACAACTGAAACAACTGATAAAAAGGAGCTACGAAAGCTCAAACAAAAACTATGCAGCCGAATACAAGTAAAAATGTGAGTTTCAAAAACTCAAGCAACAACCTCAACAAAATAAACTTCAACGGCCAAATATACGCCGGAGAACAACACTAAGATAAACCCAACAATAAAAACCTCGACGGCTAAATACACGAGCCGGAGAAACAATAATACTATAATACCACGAGTCAGAAATCCAAAATAATAGAGTACAACAACCGGCACGACCTCACAAGTCGGCACCAAAATACAAATCTGAAGAATACAGCTATTTCTACCCATATACTAAGTTTACATAACTTAGTGAACCTCACGATCTCACAATACAAGAAATAAGAAGAAAATGACAATACAAATACATCTTGCTAACTTCAAGCTTCAAGATTCGCTGCGCTGGAACTTAACCTGCAAACTGAGTAGGTTGTTGGGTGAGTCTAAAAGACTCCGTATGACACTATAATGTATAAGGTGCTATGAGTATGAATGCAACAGTAAACCAAGACTCTAAATGCACTAATCTTGGTAACAATTTTAGCTTAACCATTAATCGACAAGTTACTACATGTGACTATATGGCATGACATTATGCACAACAATATAACAGGAAAATAAACATGTAATAGCACATAAGGGCAACCAACCCTATACTAACGAGAGGCGCAGTAGCCGCCAACCTTCCCATACCAGTTAGAGACCACGACCAACATTCGCTCGTATAGGAAACACATAAAGAGCGTAAAGTAAACACATAAAGGTGGATATGGTGGATTCGAGGTACACCTCCAAATCCCTTGTAACACTTCCGACCTTATAGCTCCATGAAGTCATAATATATGGTGGTGCTGCTGCTGCTGTACACCAATATCAAGGATCGACCAAAGCAACAATAATAGATGATTATGTCGCTGCTGCTGTACATAAATCACAAGGGACCGATGCTCGTATCCCAGAACTACATAAATGTACCTGATCGCGTCAAGCACAATCTACAAGTACTCGTTGTGAACTGTTTTCCGTATTTACGTCGACGTATCGCTCGATCACCTACGACCCGAGAAAAATACGGATCTAGCCACTTACAAATATCACAGGGACCGGTATTCATATCCCACAGATATATAAAAATGTCGACACATACACAGTTACGTTTATTCCATACAACTGTGGGGCTAGAGAAACCCCTACCGTGGCCAATGGTATGGCATGGCCAGATGTATTAGCCTTCGGCTATTACGTAGCCCCGGCTCCCGCAATAACCGAGCGTCAATACACCCTCAAATGCACATACGCCAGCTGGACTCGATGCAATACACAAATAGATGTTTACTTGTCATGTTAAACCATTCAAAGTGTGTTCTATTGAATCACAACTTAACAAAATCAAATAATGATGTGTTCTATTGAATCACATACCAAATCGACATGCAGTGCTTGTAAATACAAAACACACCATCAATCATCAAAGTAGGATGATTGTCCTATCACAGACTAGAATAATTACAACATGTCCGTTATCACAGAACATATAAACTAAACAAGACAATAGGCAAAGTAGGCCTATTGTACAACTCAACCGAATTATCTAAGTCTGCTAATGCTAGACATCACAATCGCAATATTCGTAAGTCTACTCGTACTTACCACCGTCAATCAATACATAACCATTATACTCAACTTAGGATCTATATAGTATCCTAGAATCACTCAAGACATTCTATATCATGTATAACATAATCCATCACTTATCGTTATCGTCGTGTACTATGTATATCACGACTCATTACAAATCACATCGTCCGTATTGGAACGATAAACACGGTATGTTATCTTCTATTCGACTCCGCCAGAGTCAGTCAAGACTAGTGTTTGTACGCATAAAGATTCAGTATTTCATTATAGTCTTTGGACTCCGTTATAGCCGTTATCGGGATGAACCAGAGTATCACCCCTAAATAACCATTTTGTCTACGATACCATTAGTCGGTGTATATACCACCCACAAAAACTTCACAAACTCATCGCAAGTAATCTAACGACAAAATCTCAACGAGTTGCTAATATACAAAGTCTATTAACACAACATGATTTTTCCAGCACTGCACAACTGCACCGTTAAATTCACCAAATATTCCACAAAAATCTAAATATTACAATTATTCCATATTTAGAAACTAGACATCTGGAACTATAATTTACCACTTTTAATTACCTCATTTGGACTTATAATCATCAAGAATCAGTCACTTAAAGTTAGATCTAATACCCAGAATTTTCAGCAATAGTTTACTCGGCGCAGTGATAAAACATAACCTAAACGAGGTACTTACCGACCTCTAAAATTTATGAAAATTTACAGAGAACAACTTAACATACATAAGAATAACTTATCCAAAATTTAGAAAATTTCCAATAATAGATTAGTACCATACTTTTCACGAAAATAGCCCAAAACAGGGACTGCAACTAACTTGAAATTCATTTGTTTTTCGTTCTAACTTGTAACCAACATCTCGCCAAATATTCTACGCATGTCCAAATATTATGAATCTTACACACCCAGAAACTAGACATTTCAAATGACAATTTACCATTTTAAATCAGTCCATTTAGACTTATATTCATCCACATGCAACCATATAAAGATTGAACTACAACCCAGGATATCCAGCAACAATTCATTCTGCGTAGCGATATTACAAGACCTATTTGAGGTACTTCCCAATATCAAAACTCAATGAAAATTTACAGGATGCTACACAACATATAAATGTAAAACATATCCAAAAATTAGGCAATTTCCATTGACGGATTTTTCCCAAAAAATTCTGCAATATAACCCAAAGCAGTGACTAAGCTTATTTCAAGAACCATGTATATGGTTTCATAAGATCATCAATTCTTTCCCAAATCATATTTCCAAGTTAAGCTAGCAACTTAGTACAACACAACATTATTTGGAGTGACCAATTTCATATTTCCAAGAAATTAACACAAAGATGAACAACCAACACATCCTACATACTTTACTCTTCCAATTCAACTCATAAACCATCAAAACATTATAGTTACTTACCTCTTTGATGAATTCACTCCAAGAAAACTTAAGGAATTCCACATGCAATCTGTAGAGAATGATCCCCTTGTCAATAGTTTTAAAATGGTGTGCTTGGATTGTTGAGTCTCTTCTCCAAACTCAAGAAATGCACCTTTCTCTCTCTAAGCTCTTCTCTCTCTTTCTCCCTCTCTAGCTTTCCATGGATGAAGAAGGTGAAATGGAGAGTATTTGGTGACTCTCTTGTGGTCTAAAGATAGAGTCTCAGCTGGTCAAAGAGTCTTAATTTCGTAGCCCTACTCTCAGTCAAGGAAAATGAGTCAAACGGTTAAAGGGGTCAAAAGTTCAACAAAACCAAAAATGGCCAAATCCTGTCGAAATTCTGATTTTCAGTCAACTTTATAGACGTTCCTAGGATGATGTACAAATTTAAAAATTACAAATAAAGTGTCTTTGGAAAGCTCTTTGAGTCTAATTTCTAACGGATCTAAATTTCGAGTTTTCTAGACAAAGTTATGGCCAATCTACTACAGACTATTCGGATGGACAGAATTTCGAATTTAAGCATGTATCCGTGCTTTTATGTGTATCTTTTTCTATCTTAAGGTCAAAACACATTCAAAACTCAACCTAATCATCCCGCATTGATGCACGAATGACAAAGAACTCAAGACCGACAAAGAACTCGAGACTCAAATGTACCCGAAGTTAAACACACGAAACAACACTCAAATTGACCCGACAAGTGAACTAGGAAAGAAGTAGGATCGAGGTATTACATCATAGCTAGGCCGTTAGTCTCGCAAGCCTTGTATGCCACAAGGCTTGGCTCATAACGTCTGATGGTTAAAAAACAAACGTTTATATGATTTATATTACACAATCAATCACAGAAAATATTGAAATTGATTGCAAAAATCATTCAATCAATCAATCACTGTTACATTCTCTTCTCAGATTCTTGTAAAACTTATAATCAAAGGGTAAGCACCCCCACTTGACTATCATCCATATGCATTATAGTTATTTACGCTCACAAAGATATACAAAAAGGAGGAATGGGGTTAGACAAAACATACTTCTAAGATATATAGGAGAGGGAATCCCAGCACTTGAACCAAAAAAGAGAACTGTACATATTTTTTATGGACATAAAGCCAACTTGATCTCAAACACCAGGGGATGAAATTCTGGCAGATGCAGAGTTGGCATCTTTTCGAGACCTTCCTCCCTGCTTAAGCAACAGATCTTTCATCTCCCTGTATCCTCGGAGCTCCTCCAATGCATCCGCTGTGGTCCTGGACCCAAGAAGCCCAGAAGATGTCATACTTATCGAAGCAGCTTGCTGAGACATTCCTGGCTCCTGAATAGCCTCTTGCGTGCGACTGCTCAAGGTTTCAGGCCTCGATGCTTGCAACAAAGTTTTTGATTCAGAGACATCTCGGCGGAGTGGTGGGGCTTTCTTCAGCATACGAACAAGAGCACCAACCGCAGCATCTTGCGACTTTCTGACTGGAAATAATCCTCCAGGCTCATGCAGTTCACATGGATGTCGTGTTTGATCAAATGAGCCAGCTCTGGGAGAAGGATAGCATTCAGGTCAAATTTTGCAGGAAAAGAATATTAAAATATGCGGTTCTAAAAGTAGTAACTCCACTTATGTACAGCAGGACATAATGGAAGTCAAGGCAAGCTCTTCCATGAAAAGACAGATCGAGATGGTCCCATTTGCCAGTGAAACAAGAGGTTCTGATCTTATTCTTAGAAATTAAGCAACAAATTCCTCAATCGCCACTTTTCATTGAACAATGAAACGGTACTTGATTATGTATTAATGATATAAGTATATATATATATATATATATATATATATATATATATATATATATACACACACACATATATATAAAAGAGACGAGATTTAATTTTAGTTTTGGTGTCATATAAATGCAAGTATATGTAAAAGTGTGTATCCGTGCACATATATATTGTTGAATCCCAAGAGCTTAAGCTTCTAGATAAGTTGGTAACTTGGTATTGGGGCTCACTTCCTTCTAGACTTCTAGTATATATAATAATATATATATATACATATATACTTGGGGTTATAAAAGAGACGACATTTAAAAAAGTTTCGGTGTCATATAAATGCAAGTATATGTAAAAGTGTGTATCCGTGCATATATATATTGTTGAGTCCCAAGAGCTTAAGCTTCTAGATAAGTTGGTAACCTGGTACCGGGGCTCACTTCCTTCTAGTTACAGTTTGCTGCCATTGCAAACACAAGCAACATAACAATCTTATAAATGCAGTCTGAGCCATACATCTTGAGTCGCACGCAGTCACATTGGAACCCCTAGCATTCAACCCTTAGTCCCTTTGTCCAAATGATCATCAAAACCTTGCTACAACTTACCTGTCCACTATGCTAAGCAATCTATTGGCCACTTCTCAAAGTCAGTTGTACTATTGGAGTTGTCGTCATGTTTCCATTACGCTTATGTTCTTTTTTGGAATAGAAAAAGAGGATATCATGCAAAGGAAAAATATACAAATGAGGATAAGAAATCCACTATTACAGGCAGGTGGAAAGAGAAACAAAGAACAAACAGAACACAAGACCCAACCTAAAGAGCGAGAGCAACCTGTCAATCTCCCGCAAGTCTATCACCGAGTCGGTCAAAAGGCAAAACCCCAGAACATCTCCCTCGCATTAGCCCAAAGAGAGGCCAGAAAGACCACACGCTTGCACATCAGATTAAAAGTTAAATTCTTGTCACTAAAAATTCTGGAGTTCCTCTCAGGCGAGATACACCAAATGTAAGGATAGCTCTCATTCACGCACACACAAAAAAAGTTCAGGGTAGCAAAGATTGCCTAGTTACAAAACGTTCTCCCTCGTTTTCCAAACCCCTTCTATGAGGGCTGGCCCGAGACTCATCATACACTGCAAAAAGAGACAAATCCCAAGCCATATTACAGTGAAGAAGGAAAGAGATGGATGTGTCTCACTAACCGTGTCTCACTAGTCAGCATGCAAAGAACACAAATATTCGGACTTGACGCTGTTTTAGGTCAACTTCTTTGCCAGCAATAATCGTCAATATTGAGCTTTCCGTGCATAAGATGCCAAACAAAAGCTCTAATTTGGAAAGGAGCCTTAGCCTTCCGCAGGAAATCGGAAAGGAGGAAAGGTAAGGGAATAATATTGGTATTAGTTCAATTCTAGCCAAAATCATAGTATGATTAGGAGAATAGTCTTAGCCTGTAAATAAAGATGTAATGAAGATCCGTGAGAACCATTGCAATGAAGATCGTGAATGCACGCATTTAGAGTTCCACGTGAAGTCACAAAGACTTTGGCTATAATGCTTCTTTAAAACTACCTTGATGGCTTAGCTGATTAAGATAAGGATTCTGAAGCCTAATTTCAGGTTAGTTTTTCACAGTGTCAGAACTCTTACCCTTACCCGTATTTTCAGCTTTTTGCTTAAGGGACTGGCTATGCTTGTTAGTTTTTGTACGTAGATCACTTTTGGATGATCATTATCTTTTATATGCTTGATTGGGGAATGAGACTTTGTTTTCTGACATCTCAAAAGTGAAGGACGACTCATTATCTGGAAACCAAATGTAGTAGCTTAGCTACTTGGAATCCCTACCCTGTTTGTTAAACTTGACTAGAACTCTTTCTTCTCGATTATTTGTTTGTATGATAGGAGACCTTATAACTAGGATCACAGAGATTTTGTGTTGTGTGTGTGTATACGTGGGGGGGGGGAGGGGGAATTGTAATTGTTGTTAAATACTCATTAATTGGAGATTGCCGAAATTTGGGGCCATCTGTTTAAAGAGACGGGAAGAGGGCAAAGAGGTGGAGAGGAAGTAGGAATCTGGTGGTACAATGGTAGACACACACACACACACACATATATATGTATTTGTTGTTAATTACTCATCAATTGGAGATTGCAGAAATTTGGAGCCATCTGTTTAGAGAGGCGGGAAAAGGGCAAAGAAAGAGGAGAGTAGGAATTTGGTCATTGGTGGCATAAAGTACAATGATACTCTAACAAAGATTAATGAAAAGGGACCATCAAAGAAAGGATTTGTGAAAAACGATATTATGAATAAAAAGTCGTAAGATCAACCTTCCCTTCTAATATTTAGGGGTGGTTCTCAAGTTAACTTATAGAGCCCTCCCTTCATTAATCTTTGTTGGAGTATATATATATATATATATACTCCAACAAAGATTAATGAAAGGAAACATCAACCTTTCAATCAATTTATCTTTCATGTGCATAGCATAGATCTACAATAGTATAGAAAGAGAGCCCTCCCTTCTACGATTTACGGGTGATTCTCCATTAGTTTATTATAGTCCCTTAAATGCTTCTAGTCTTTTATTACCTCATCAACTGTCCCAACCACTTGTGGAAGAGAGGAGAGCAGGATCATTTAGTGGCTGGGGATGAAGTGTGCCTGCCTAAAGACAAGGGAGGGCTCACTATTGGAATCTCATCCGTCGGAAAGTCTTTCTAGTGGGTAAGTGGCTTTGGCATTTTCCCTCGAAAAACTTGGCAATCGGCATAAAGTGATTTGGAGCAAATTTTGGATGCATCAAGATGGGTGGGATGTCAGCATCAGTATTTCAATGACAGACAATGAACAACAGATGCCCTTGGAGTTTATCCATCTGTGTTATCCATTGTTTCTCTCATACTCGATTCAGGAGAGGGGGTGTGGGATTGTGTACATTCTCTGGAAGATGTGTGGGCAGGGGACATTCTTTGCAATTTGCTTTTCCTCGACTATTTTGTCTCTAGTCCGTCCATTTGGCTCCTATTTCAGGGTTTCTCTTGAGTGGAGGGAATAATGAAACTTCTTGGGATTTGCACTTCTTTCACCACCTTAACAATCGGGAGGCAGATGAGGTGGTCACTCTTCTTGATATTCTCTTACAAGTGAGATTTTCTTTGGGTTCCGACTCTCAGGTCTGGGTTTTAGAGGATTCTAGTCACTATTCTTGTCTTTCTTTTCTTTCTCATTGATCCGTTTTACTCCTCTTCCTTATTTGGAAAGCTCAGGTTCCAAGATTAGAGCTTTTGTTTGGTCTATCATTTTTAATAAACTCAATAGTAATACTAATGACATGTTTTCAAAAGCGTCGGCCAAACCAAAGGATTTCCCCGGATTAGTGTGTGATATGTAAGAGTTATTCTGAATCCCACAATCATCGGTTTCTCCATCTTGGGGGTGGGATTGGATTAGTCCTGCATCTACTAATTTTTTTCTTCACATGAGTTTAGAGGCTTCAGGTGAGGAGACAATGATTCTATTTTGTGGCAGCATGGGGTTTTCACTATTCTTTAGTGCATTTGGACAAAGCATAGTTCCAAAATCTTAGGGGATTGGGCTTTATCGATGACTCTATTGTGGGATAGGGTCGATTAAGCGCAATTGGGATGCTTTGCTTTTTTAGATTTTTTGTGTATTTTTCTCATTTTTTTGTCCTTCGTTTCTTTTCTGATGGACTCCTGGTCAGTCCTCTCGTATATTTTAAATGCCCTGATCTACAAAACTTCTTTTACCACGAAAAAAAGAAGAAAAAACTACGGTATGTGTCTAGCATAACTAGAGTACATAGAAATCAGACCAAGAGAATTGCAAATTATGATATTTTTATAGAAAAAAATATGTCAATAAGGAAGAAAATAGGAGCGGGACGATCAACAAACCTGACCAAAAAAGTGGGAAACCAAAAAAACAACAAAATAAATTTGCACGACAGTCCTTGACAAGATCGATCAAGTCGGTCCTCTAGAAGACCCTAAAGCTTT
Organism: Platycodon grandiflorus; assembly: GCA_016624345.1. Classification (NCBI taxonomy): domain Eukaryota; kingdom Viridiplantae; phylum Streptophyta; class Magnoliopsida; order Asterales; family Campanulaceae; genus Platycodon; species Platycodon grandiflorus. The sequence goes on from CM028368.1 coordinate 25,849,413, forward strand.
TGCCCATGGCAAAGCTAGGAAAACCACCCGATCCAAGAAAGAATATACAGAGTCTTTGATTATCAAAGATCCTACAGCTCCTCTAAGTTCAAATGCTATGAGCAATGTATTTATCCTGTCCCAAACTAATCAAGATAACAATGTACTGAATACTTCACAGAGAAAATTGCTGTCTTAACCAGAAGAAGGTTCCTTACTTTGTCCTTTACTACATTCTTCCTAAAATGAATGCCTCCTTTGAGGTTTTATTTTGTCCCAAGATGAATGTCACTTCTACTTCAAATTGGCCCATCCATGCTCCATTTAACAATGAATAAGGTCACCTTCTAAATCCCGCGCTTTTGGACGAGATGACATGACACTCAATGTAGGGCAGGGATAGTTGTTCTTGTTTACTTTGGGCTAGGAAAGCAACTTCTCATCCATGCTTAATTGACACTCAATGTGGGCCACATGTAATCTTTTATTCATTTGACAAGTTCTTTATTCTTTCAATCATGCAAGATGGCTTTTAATCATATCATATACTATGCATAGACGTAACCATACTTGTGTTTAAATTCCCATATTACATTGTCATTTTTCTCCATTCTAAACATAACTTTGATAGGTTGAATAGTAAAGTTTATCCAGAAAAGGTTGGAAAAGAAATAAAAGGATCATAAAGAAAAGCTAATAATGCAGGATTGGTAAATAAAAATAGACATTACCTACTACCGGGATCTGTCACATCATCATCATCCACCACAAAGGGGCCAGAAAACTCTGAATCATCATAATTATCCTCAAAAGATAGCCTACTGGAGCTTCTAGAAACGGATTTCGCCGGGGAGCTGTTGGATGCTATCTTCACCCTGGACAGTCTTCCAGTCTCATCTTTCCCTACTGAGGGCAACTAAACCATACAAAATCCCTCCCACGTTATGATAACATCTGAAAATATAATAAAGTAGAAGTTTTTCATAAAGTCAATCAGCACATACCTTCTCAATTGTTGAGCCAGCCAGGAGTAATCCTGAATTCCTCTCCAACTTAAAACTGTTTGGTCTAGTAGCTTTAAGGGGAGGAGAAGGGGGCAAAATTTGCTTGTTGGACAACAAAGGAGCATCCGCAAGCCTAGATGCAGGTATGTTAACAGGAGCACTATCGGACCTCAGCAAGGCTTTTGACATATGACTCCCGGGAACGTAGGTAGGTGGTGAAGGAGATGGAGATGGAGAAAAGGATGGGGATGGCCAATACTCATCAAAACTTGTATTCTTGGAGTGAATCTGAGGTGCTTCAGACAAATGACGAGGTAAACTTGTAGGAGGAAGCTGTTTGGAAACCAGTTTAGAGAGAGAAGCACGAGACTCTGAATACGTCGGTGACGGTGAAGGAAATGCAGAGGTAGGTGAGGCCCTGTTCAAATCATAACTCCAGCTATGTCGCCTCCCAAATGGCGAGGAAGATCGAGAAGCTTGAGACATAGGCAGGGACGGGAGCCTCTTAAGTGGATCAGCCATTGGACTACCGACATAGTCAGGTATAAACTGTGGGGACATAGGGGTTGATGTTTCCGAACTCACATCAGAAACTGAAGAATGATACAACACCGAAATGCAGAGCCTACCACAAGAAGTGTCCACGGGTGTAAAAACAAAGCGTTGCATTTCCGCCTCCTCCTTCCGAGTGAAAGGCTCAACAAAGGAAGAGACCCTATGGGTAAGGTTAAATGTCCGAATTCGGCCTGATGAATTGAGGTCACGAAAGAGTTTATACGCAGGCAGAAGCCTGACAGTTAAATATAACGACCTCAAAAGCAAAATACACTTTTTATATAATGCATGTGAACTAGTAGAACTCAACCTCTTGCTCCCAGAACCACTATCCCTACAGTTCTTCCGACTCTCATACTGCACAACCCACCTCTCAATACACTTTTCAGTCTTCGCCTCGCACCCAAATTCATCAGTCTCTGAATTCCAAACAAATGGAAGGCGCTCTTTCAACGAAAAATTTCGAGCAAGTGCCCTTCTCGGGGAACAATTGACAACAGGGTCCCAACCACTTGGCCTTTGCACAAAAACCACATCAACCACCATCGGTTCAAGGTTACTTTGACGCCAAAAATCAATATTCTCAAGTGCGGCAGGGCAATCGCGGAGGGCCAAATTAAACCACTTGTCTCTAGGCCTAAAACTTGAAGAGGACGACGACGATGACGAAGGGGAAGATAATACTTGCTCCCCACTATAATTCCGAGAAGACGCATAGGGACACCTAGATTCAAGTATTATGTGGAGACTCTTTGTAAAGAATTCAGTAATTATCTGTTCCATTTTCCTAGGTTCCGAGTGAGTATTACCATGATATGATGCCATATTTTTTTTTTCGATTACCAGCAAATAAACATCAACTTGAACTAAACACAAGAAGCAGCAGCATGAAAAAAAGAAGTGTATCAACAATGAAATCACAATCAAAACCGAAGCCGAAATCAAACTAATGAGGTAAAAAAAGTAGGATTAAGCAACAGTTATGGACTGACCTTTGATGGATTGCAAAACTTGAAGGAAGACCAAGGGTTTAAGAGCAGATAACCAATCGACTATATCTATATAAAACTGTATGTATGTGTGTGTGTTTATACTTGAATTCTATTGTATGCTATAATTAATTATGTATAATCAGCGAGTTGATTAGGAAGAACCCTAAAAAAGAAGCTGAGCCCTGAAATTCAATACAAGACGATGATGATGATGATGAACAGTGGGAGAGGAGTTCGGGAGAGAATTTTCTCCTAGTTTGCAAGGTTGAATCGGAGGCCCTAGTTTGCTCTTGCTCATCTACTGATTGCTCATATCATCTACTGATAATGGTTGGCCAAGTTTTGGTGTTCTACGTGGGGCTTTCGATGAATTTAGGTCCCCCTTCCCATAAATATCACCTAGGTTTTATACATCCGTATTTTAGGTATTTTTTTGGCTTTCCAAAGTATTTTCTATTTTCAAAAATTCAATACTAAGTAGGATAGGATTACGTAACGGTAAAACACTCCCTACTAAATTTTTTAATTCCGAGCAGGCTTGTTAAAATTATTCATCTGATTAAGGAGTATGTAAGATTCTTTATGAATATTTCTTATCATAAATAATTTTCTTGTAATCATTACTTAAGTTTTCGTTAAAGTGTCTATAATCAATCAAATTGTAAATAGCTTGCGTACTATATTGTCTTAAGGAACTTTGTTAGGACTTAGTAACAATAGAGTATGGTGAAGAATGATATGGACAAGATATGAGACTTGTGTTGTCCAATCCAAGTCTGTATATGTCTTTAACTACAAGTCCGTTGATATGAGGAGTCGAAGCACGTCTACGTAGCATGTATAAAAAGATTTTCTTGGATATCTTTAAATCCTATCCATTGAAAGAAAGTTGACTGCGAAGTACTATCTCCTGTATAAGCACATGGGACTGACAAAAAAGTATATTCCTCTTTGATGTAACTTTTTAGGAAATGACATCCAGAAAGTTATTCTGAAGCTGTATCTCTTTGAGTATAATCGTCTCAAGCCAATAATTTGCTACAGTGTAAATGGCTCATTTGAACCTGTCAATCAAAGCTCAGCCAGTAGGAAAGCTCTATGCATTTAATGCATTTCAAATTCAGATTCAAAATGGTTGAAATGTCTCAAACAGCTCCAACAAGATCTGAGATATAAATTATAATACTTGAAGCATTGAAGACAACTCTTGGTAACACTCAGAATTTCCAACTACTTCGAACAAGAGAATCCAAGTACATTCAAGAGAGAGCTTGACAGAATTATTTCACCATTCAAGAGCCACAAAACAACATCTGCACTCACCTCTTAGTCTTTATTGTTCTTTTGTTTGTTTATAATTATTCTATTGTTGCACACCCACTAAGAGTAAATTGTTCTTTTTACAGAACTCCTCTTAATTATATTTCTCATAGGTCAAAACTATTTTTGATCACGATCCATTAAAGATTAAGAAGAGTTATTGCGCTCAACTTATTGTGTTTGATATCAAAGCTTGCGCTGAATTGATAGCAAAGCTTGCGCTCAACTTATTGTGTTGAACCCAAACTACATACAATAACTTGTGATAAGTGTTCTATTACGTTAATTAATTATTTATTAACAGCACTTTAAGTGCTTTCATAAACGCATCATATCACAAACACTTTTGATATATATCTGTTTAAATTGTTAGACAATATTGTGATTAACTTTTAAAAGTATTCAGTTGCCTCAACTTATTCAATAAGTTGATTATTTCATTGAAATTGAAAAGTAGACCAGTTTAAGAATTTAAAATGGTCATTGGCTATTCAACCCCCCACACACCTCTAGCCTATTTTTGAGCCCTTCGAGTATAACGTTTGGTATTAGAGTTTGACTCTTCGAAACTTGTTTTCCTAGATTAACCTCTTGAGAGTAAAGATCCATGGCTCATCATATGATGCATACATCAAACGTAAATCACGTCCCAATATTGGACAAGGACCTTTTTGATGTGTGGAATGACAAGATCAAAACCAAAGAAGGCAAATCCAAATGATGGCATAGCAGGAGCACTAGTAGAGGTTGATAAGCCTGGGGAAGAATGGACCAAAAAGGATAGAAAGTTGGATGATCTTGATGGAAAAGCTTTCAACATAATAGCTAGTGCTTTGGACACTAATACATATCTACAAGTCATTCGGTACGATACATCAAAAGAAATGTGTGATGCTCCATCGTTGAATACTTGGAAGGAGATCACGAGACAAGAGAACCAACACTACACATATATACAACTGTTCGACTCTTTTAAGAAGGATCCCAAAAAGTCTTTTAGACAAGCCCACGACAGGTACTGTGAGGTAGTCAATTCTTGCTTTTCATTAGGTGAAGAATATAGTAAAAAGGAATTGAATATGAGGTTTCTGGCCTTATTAGGCAGTCTATGTCATGTAAAAACAACATCTATGAAAGACTCTAAAGACTTGAGTAGAATGACTCTTAGAAGCATTTACTAAGCCTTAAGGTTTATGAACTTGAAATAGGTCAAGCTCAATAAATGGAAAAACATTTAAATTTTTTTTATTTACTTGCCTTAGCGGAAGAATCAACATCTTCTAAACAATTTGAAATCCCACCGACCTCTACTCATGAAGAAGATATGATCTTTGACGAACAATTCACCATGTTCGTTAAGAAATATCAACGCTTTAAAAAGGACCACCAAAAAAGTTCCCTTAGGCAGCCTTTTATTTAAAAAGGACCACCGAAAAAGTTCCCTTAGGCAGCCATTTAAAAGGCTGTTGAGGTCAAGATGTGTTTCAATTCTAAGAAACCAAAAGACATCCTTCTAGTTGTCCACAACCAAAATTTGAGTTTTACAAAAAGACATCCGTTAAATACTTTTTTTAAAACAAAGAAGGATGTTGACTGAGGACAAAGAATAAGACAAAATGCCAACGTGGTATAAGACTAATTCTGAAGAGGAGAATGAGTGTGACTTCTTTGAAGAAGTACACATTTTCCTTATGGGAAAAAGTCCTCCCATGACGCTGAAACGGTGTCTTATCTATAATCTCTCAACAAGAGGATGATGAGCATGTTGAACCTTCCAGATAGGAACTCATCAAAAATGTTGACATCATGTTAGAAGAGTTCTCTGCCTTCATGTTAGGAATATGCCTCTGAAATAGCTGATATATATGTTTGTATATTCCAACACAGTGATTTCGTATTTTTCACAAGTGGCTAAAAGGGTTGCGTACCGATTAGCGTGACAACTTGCTGAAATAATGCATAGGTCAATAAACTAGGAAGTCTTTATACATGTCCGGGTCTTTGTCCTACCAACAATGTCTTACCAGCAAACATTTCTACCAACAATGTTTCACCAGCAGACTTCACTCCTGCAGTTTTACATCGGCAGTTACTCCAGTATCAGCCATGCTCTTAAAAGACTACTGCAAAAGTACTGCAAAGTTCAAAGAGGAACATCGGTCGTTCTCCAAGCTTTAAAGTTTACAAAGATTCGCAAAGGACACTCTACAAATCTTCCTGACAGCTTAAAGGTATGCATCGATGTCTGAGCCTTCACTATTATCCTCTGAACATTTTCTCTTCCGTGCTTGGTCCTAGTCTTCAAGACGTATTCCATAAAGGACCAGTCACAGTGTGCTTCTGTGAGCGCACCGATCCGTAGATCGTTCCCTTTGGGGCCTTTTTCGCTTTTGTCTCTATTGATTTTATGATTTGATAAACATGAAAAACATGCTTATCTTTTGAAAACAGAGTCGCCATTCTCGTTTATAAAGTAAACGAGAGAAAACCTTTAGATTATGAGTTCGGGGGCCAAGTTAAGATTTGGGAAGGTTTTACGCACCCAATTCGACCTTTCGGTCTCTACACATTTGCATGCTCGTATTTATTTATCGCAAGTTTGTTATTTTATGCTATATACATGTATTTAAAATGTATTAAAATAATATACATTCTTCAAATAAAAATTTATTTACATATCTAAATGAACTAATGAACGGAAGGGGTTACCTTCTGTCGTTTTATAGAAATCGGGCCAAGTTCTAGGCCGTTGTGTAATATTGGATCAAGCTAGCTCGTAGCCTGACCGTTGTGCTTCCACTGCTACCGATCGAGGAAATGAAGACTTATGTTTTGTGTGTGTTGAGAGAGAGTCAATACTCTTTTCTTCCTCAAAGAGAGGCTTGATAGAGAGAGAGAGTGTGTGTGTGTGTGTGTGTGTGTGAGAGAGCTCTTCTGAGGGAGTTCTCTTATTGTTGAAAGAGAGAGCTGATCATCTCTTTATATAGGGGAGCCTGGGAGAGATATTTGATGAAACTCTCGGGGCCAAGCAAGGAGGAAGGTTCCTCCAGCCTTCAAAGTCTTCAGCAGCTAGGCGGCTTGACTTCTGGGGCAATGTCAGATGTGATGCGCTGCGCAGCGCACCAGACCCTATTTGGGTGTATCAACGCACTCAACAAGGCATCATCGCACCAAACCTTGTTTTTGGCTTTTTCCAGGCTTTGTGTCTTGCACTTTGGCCCTTCTAAGCTGTGTATCTTCAGTCTGGACCCTTGATGTTGATCTAACTTAAGGTTGTTTATGTGTTGGACATCGTTAGTCCTGTTGTATCTTCGAGCTTGACCCTTGATGTTGATCTAACTAAAGTTTGTTGTATTTATTGGACGTTGACAGTCCGTTGTGTATGTTGTTTCCTGAGATAATCATAGAAACATGTATTAGTCCATTTGTAAATAAATAATTATTTATTGAACAATTTGTATAATGTAGGTGTACAAATTCTGGGTGTCTACAGAGCCCCTCGACTACGTTTGCTTAGAAGTAAGCGGGCGTCGTCGAAAAAGATAGACATCTAGCTTCGTACTAGTAATTGGATGGTCAAACTCTTCATCGGAGTTTGTGTGACCATGTGTGTATGTGTGTGGGTGACAACATGTGTCAAAGAGCGACCGGATCTCCAGGGGAGACTGCCTACATATCTCTATAAACAAAATTAGGTCAAAACGTAGTTCAAATCTCTTCAGGGAAGAAATTTGATTCTGAAATGTATTTTGTGGGTGACAAAAATGTCAAAGGGTGACTGGATCTCCATGGGAAGTCCTACGTATCTCTATAAAGAGAATTAGGTCGAAACATAGTTCAAATCTCTTCAGGGAAGAAATTTGATTGTGAAATGTTGTGTTTGAGGATGGTTCACTTCCAGACCCCGGGTTTATACCCATTGAGAAATGACCAAAAGAAAGCTGTACCAATGCAGAATGAGGCAAATTACAGTTTAGGATAAGCTGTAAATTGACATAAAACAAAGATACTATTTTTATGTGGCATCCGGGGGACGGATTCTGAACTGTGTTGGATGGCAGGCCCGTTTGAGCGGTTGATTTCCAAATGCCTCAGGTTTAGACCTGTGGGGGAAATGACCGGATGTCCAGGTGTGCAAACGTGTATGAATGCACTGCACTTCTGTGTGGTGTCCAGGGGACACTTTTTTGGGGATGATGCGCACGACCATTGGTAATGCTTTTGTTGAGATATGCTGTGTAGATTCCTATGGGAATTCTGCTGGAGATGATGGATTGGACGGCAGGGCCACTGGGAGTAACTCCACTGGGGATTGTTCTTGAAAATATGTTGATGGTGGACTTCCGTTAGGGCGTCCAGTTAACGACTGTTAGTTGGACGTTAAGTTGCCGTTAGAAGGACTTGGGGGTGCAAATCGCAAAATGCTAAAACTTGGAGGAAAAAGGGGAAAATCCCTTTCTTCCTTAAAGGAAGAACACTGTAGTAGCAGCAACATTGTTGCTGCCGTGTTTTCTCTCTCTCTCAAATCTTCATCTCTTCTCTGATTTTTTCCAAAATTTGTCTGAAATCACTCAAATTTTTCGAGGTTTATCGCCCCAAAATTATTTGTAGCGATAATGGCTAACATTTTGGACTCAGAAAATGAGATTCTTGTCGATGTGGGTGTCGGTGACGAACAAGCCGACGAGGTAATGGCGCAGAATCGGGTCCACTATCCATTCTCGGATAGTAATCCGAACGATACTCATCGTGACCGGAGCAGTCACATCTCTTCTTTAGATCCACCCACGGTGAGTTTTCGGAAAACCCACTTGTTCCGCAAAGTATGCTAAATTTGAAAATTTTGTATTATTTGCTGGACTCTTGATGTTAATCCTGCAATTGTTAGTATCCAAGTAGCAAATATATGTTGTTGTATGTTGAATCTAAGCAAAATATGTGAATTTATACAATATGAGTATAAACAAGTATGTATATCTTGTGGATTTTGCATGCTTAAAGTGCCTACTTTAATTGCAAATTTGAACATGTTAGGATAAAAATTTCTCGAAATCGAGAATATATATGTGTAAGGGGATGAACAAAGATGGAAACCCCCAAGTTGATTTTGTTGGGGTGACTCAAAATGTATGAATTTTTCTTGCCCAAAGTTGCGCGAAAGTCGCACACCAACTGTTTGAAAAAAAGCTTCAATGAAGAAAAGTGAAGAAAAGCCCTCACTAAACATTTGAAAATATTTTATTTTGATCCTGGGATTCTGGGGATGGGATTTGGAGAATGTATGGAAAAGAAAAACTTTCAAGGTTTTTTTTTTTTTTTTGCATAGCAAATATGAATGAAATGACATAATGTGCATTTATGAAATGACATATAAAAAATAAAAAAAATGTGCACGTGTGCTGTATGCTGACACGCTGAAATTGATTTTTTATTGTTTTGCAGTCATGGAGGAGGATCACTCGCATATGGGCGAATGAGAACATGGTGAGGGAGATCTAAGATTAACTCCCTCGGTTGATTCAGGAGAGGGTGGATGGTACCTGTCTTGGTACGTTTATCCAGAATATGGGTGGTTTTATCGTCTGCAGCAATATCCAAGAGGTGTTGCGGTGTTTCTGGTGAGACACCACCCATACCTTCCACCTTCCGTGAGGCGAGGTGACCATGACGCCTGCTGATTTTTCAGTGATCACGGGGCTACCGACTGGTCAGGGCCAGGCTATTGAGCCAGATTTCCAGCTGCGACATCGTCCCGATGTCATTGCTCAGCTGTTGGGATTTTCTCCGGTGTATAAGAGCTTTGACGAGATTCTCGTCAGCTATGTAAGAGAGTGGTTGCTTCAAAATGTGGACCTTGTCGACACGGCCAATCGGTCTGCTGTAAGCTGATTTGTTCGGGTTTTCTTATTCTTGGCACTGGGGATCACCCTCTTTGCCAATGCTTCCTCAACTTTGTGAGTATCTCTACTCTACTGTTTGAGGCGACTGCGCCATCTGGGCGACTTTGACTGGGGATAGGCTGGCCTGGCAGAGTGTTATTTCTTTATGGATCATGCCACCCGAAATGTCGCCAGTAGTGTAACTGGCTGCAATGTGGCTTGGGAGGTAATATTCGGAATAAAAATCTTTATTTTAAAAACTTCTTTTGTCGTTTTAAAATAAATACTGATTCATTGTTTTTGATGTAACAGGCTTGGGCGTATGCGGTGTTCAGCTTTCATCCTTTCACTCTCCGCACCAGGGTGATGACCCCACCATTTGTGGTGAACTTCCGGACTTCAAACTGGAAGTACGCTCAGAGGGTTCCTGCTCGGCCTGACACTGAGGTGATTCGGACTGCGATTATCAACTCCAGTCCTAGTCTGTCCTTCTTCCCTTGGGGTCAGCTGTCTGCTTCCTATGGTCCGGCCCAGACGGCCAATGGTTGTCGTATTTTGATGGTTTTCATCATGTGCGACTCGATGTATCTGGGAGATCGGGTTAATCGCCAGCATGGGCCCAACGTGGGCCAGCCTCTAACATCGCCTTCACCACCCTTCGGGATGATGACTCTGGATGTGATGCCTAGACATGAATGGTATCTCGCGAGGGAGGCCATCGATCCACATAGATATGTGGAGATGGATTACGGGGTGTTCGTGCAGACCGTGATGTATCCTCCTCCTCCTCCTTCTCAGGAAGCGAAGGGTCCGTTTCCCATCTTTGTGGGAGAGATTGGGTCGTTTGCGGGAAGGATATATTATCCGGAGGTCTCGTTGACGATTGGTTATGGAGAGGTGAGAACTACAGGGAGAAGGACCTGAGCGGTGGTGAGATTCCACCACATGACTATCTTTCGCGAGGGAGAGATCTGGTATATCTCTGACCACTCCGTGTATATATTATCTGTCTATTTTATCTACACATATTTGCATATTGATAAATAAATGTGCTGTATGAACAGGTGCTGGCTAGCTTCTATCAGAAGCTATTAAGCAGATTTTACAAGTTGTCCGATCTATATCTGAAGTTGAAGGCCGGGGCCAGTGATTTCACTTGCCGAGGAGGCACGGACCCGACTGGGCCGCGTCGCAGAGGTGGCAGGAGCGGAGGCTCTAGAGGTGCCAGTACTAGCAGGTCGAAGAGAGGAAGACAATGATTTCCTTTCTTTTTTTTTTTAAATGTATTTGTAAGCAAATTTTATTTACTCTGTACATTGTTTATTAATAGTAAAATGCAAAAAGAAAACCTAAGGTCTCAATTCTAATTGCTTTTAATTACACAAATTATGCTGTGGGAGTAAAAATAGGTATTTGGCCGAGGCGGCTGTTGGTTGATGCATAATTGGTGGCTTTCGTACGAGAGGAAAAATCTTTAAATTTGTAGCGGCTGCTACGTTGTGGTTATAGGCCTGCTGCCTATTTGATGAAGAATCACCCCTGGAGTGATAATTGGAGCATCCCTTACTCGAAGAATATGGCCTCTGTCGGATGAGAGATATGGACTGGAGGGCTGAACAAACAAAAAGCCAATGCATGGTTTGGTGCGCGGCGCACTAGGCTTGGTATCCGAGCACCAAACTGCTCCTTTCTGTCCTGTTGCTCAATTTGATGTGCTGGGACATGCTATGTTCCAATTTTCTTTGCCTAAAGCCTAGGGATTATCATTGCTGTCGGGAGAATCCTTTTGATTGCTTCATTTGCCTTCTTCTGCACAAGATAACAGATCGAAGCAATTCAGTGCCAAGCCTCTTTCCTTCGCACTTCTCTTTCTTTCCCTAAGAAAACTTCTCGTCTTTCACGACAGATTTCTTTTATCAAACACTCTTCTTTTGAAGATGAACCATTCTTTCGAGACTATTGCAGATTACAAGGCCCGTATGAATGACTGGTGCCTTAGTCTTAGTGCCACCGAAAAGGGGTATCTCGCGGACACTTATGGTTTTCGATGTGCATTCAGATGAAGATGTATTCGAATTTACTGGCACATGAAACGGGGTGCATCCCGTTTCTGGTCTTTAGAAAATCATCTCTTCAACTTCTCATTGAATGAGATGTGTCCCTCCTTTGAAGATTTTTGTTCTTTGACCGGCACATCTATTGGTGGTCCTATTGTGATACCACTACTGAGGAAACCTCCCTTGGTGCTTATCCAAGAATTGTTTGGTTTCACTATCTGAGAGGCCCGTAATATGTTGCACGATCGACTTTTTGGCCTAACTTAACTTTCGAGGCTTTTTGCCAATTACCAACCCGACGACGTTTATTTAAAGCACCGGCAGACAGCTTTTTTCCTGTGTATATTAGGAAAATTCTTCCTAATTAACCTTGACGGTTATGTCGACATATAGGTCTTGGATGTTGTATTGCATGCTAGGGGACGAGTAAGCAACATAATTCCTATCATTCTGGCGGAGACTCTTCTCGGTTTAGACAGTTATGCTAACGGAGAAGAACAGTTTCCTTTTGGCAGCCCCATTTTCTTGCATATGTGGCTGGAAGAATGCTTCATGATGATTATCCCTCCAGTACCTGGCACGAGATATCATCCAATCAATTACGCCCAGAGGGATCACCAACATGATCATTTGGTGACTGAACAGGATTGGGTGGAGCATTTTCTATGTGTCCCTTCATTTGGCATTGTATGGGTTGTACCCCATTGGAAAATTCGGCGATTTATATCGGGGACTCACCGATTCGCACAAGTCATAATTGTAGGGCTTCGTGCTATGACCTTTTACTATGCTTCCCGGGTGATGCGCTAATTTGGGTTGGAGCAAAGGCTGCCTGACACTGGCCTCCCTGAGTTCGGGACAAGCGAGCTCAATGGTGACATTTGTAGGGATCTTCGAGGGTGGTGGGGCCACGAAACAGGGCCACGCACTGTTCCTTCCTTAGATCATATCCCTTTTGAGAATATCTGTCTTTCCATCGATTATCTGACATGGCTGGTCCCGCAGTCGATGGAGCATTCATTCAACATAAGACTCACTCTGAAGTGTCTGCTTGGTAAAATTGTGACCAATGGAGCAGACGCTTGTTTGCTGGAGATTGGTGAATCTATGGAAGACTCTAGTCTAGAGATTTATGCCAGGGATCCTTGGCAACTTCAGCGCAGTCGAGGGATTATCCCTCATGACTCGCGAAGATCTGACGGAGCTGAGACCAGTGGTGGTAGTGAGTGCGAGAGGAGGAGCGCTAACAAGAGCGGGAGAAGCTTGAGAGGCTGGCGTGGTGAACGCCGTAGGAGAGAGAGTGTAATGATGGTTAATGTAACTGTATGTGAAATAGATTAAGACAGAATATGAATGCATGTAAGTCTTATCTATGTACTCCTTGGTGGCCAAATCGAGGACTTTGTTATAAATTAAGAGTGTGTTATTATTATTATGTGAGTAGTGGTCTTTCCCTTGTGTGATCAAAACAACATGACAGGGGGAACAAAATAAATATTATAAAATGTATAAGTAAACAATCGAACCCGAAGGCAACCTACGTATCTCATGAAGAGAATCAGGACAAATTGTAGTTCAATCCAGATTCGCGAGAGACATATATTTTTATTTTTATTTCTCCAATGTTTTATCTCTCTCATTTTTTTTCGAATTCTAATTTTTGCCTAGGCCGCCCTTTCGGGTTTTTGACCTACCGAGTTATTTTTAGAAGGTGGAGAAAAGTATTTACAAACACAAGTAAAACTAAATACAAGATAGCTGAGCTGGCAACTACGCATAGTATTTCTTGAGCTTGTCCATGTTGAAGGGCTGAATGAGGCCTTCTCCATTTTCATTGGTGAGGAAGACTATGCCCCGCTTGACTGTATGAGCCTGACTACGTACGGTCCCATCCATGGTGATTTCCACTTTCCAAAACTGTCGATATAGCTAGGCAGCTTTTCCCGGAGAACTAAGTCGCCTAATTTGATATTTCGGGCTCTGACCCGTTTGTTGAAAGATCGAGCAATCCTCCTTTGGTATGCTCGTGTGTGCTTTAAAGCCATCAATCTCCTTTCATCCAGGAGTGCCAGTTCATTATACCGATGCTTAAGCCAATCAGCTTCAGCCACCTCGGCCACTATCATCACCCTCAAGAAAGGGATTTCAACTTCAATAGGCAATACTGCCTCCATGTCATAGGCAACAGAAAATAGGGTAGCTCTAGTAGGCTATGAACAAAAGTACGATAGCCCCAAAGTGCTAATGGCAATTTGTCGGGCCAATCTCTCCCGATATCTGCCATTTTTCGAATGATGTTTTCCAATGTTTTGTTGACTGCTTCTATAGTGCCATTGGCCAGCGCCCTGTAAGGTGAAGACTTGTGCCGCTGTACTTGGAACTCATCCAGTACTCGGTTGACTTCTCACTTGAAGTGTGTACCATTGTCAGAGATCATCTCAAAGGGTACCCCAAATCGGTAAATGATGTTTGTCTTGATAAATTCTGCAACCTTCTTGGCATTCAGAACTTTGTATGAAGCGGCTTCAACCCACTTTGTGAAGTAGTCAACGGCAACTAGAACATACTCATGGCTGTTCGATCCTTTCGGGTACACTTGCCCTATGACGTCAATTCCCCATGTTGAGAAAGGCCATGGTGCTGTAGAATTGTATAGCATGTGAGGAGGCATGTAACACCCCGAACCTTCTTATGCATTATTTACTTGGTTTATGTGTTAAACTTGCTTCATTAACGTGCTAATTAAACTATGCTTTGCTTGACATGTTAATTTCATAATTATGAAAATTGTTATATTCGTTATACATTGATAAATTGATCGTTATGACTCTTGACATTGGTTTGAAGTGTTAGAAATGTTGTATGATCACTTCTAGGTGTACCCAAGTGTCCAAACCAAGGAAATAGAGTAAAAATAGAGGTGGGTTGGACAGATTGTTTGGCACGGCCGTGTGCCTTTCTTTGGCACGGCCGTGCAAGAGGATATATTGCCCCAGAATGTTTGGCACGACCGTGCAGCACTCTTTGGCACGACCGTGCGAGAGTTGCACGGCCGTGCGAGTTCCTTGACGCGGCCGTGCAAGTCGTACTGAGTTCAAAAATTAGGATTTTGAAATGACCATTGTACCCTTAAAATCTAACACATGTGTGGCTCTCCTTGAGCCACGTCACTACCCTTCCCCAAGTCTGATTTTTAGTCACTTAAATGGGTGGAGAGACTTCACTTCTCTCCACTCTTCCCTCCATTTTCACCATTAAAGCCTAGGTGTGTGTGTGTGGGAGAAATAGTGAGACTAGTGTGTGTGAGTGTGTTCCCGGAGATCCAACCGTCCGATCAACGATCCGAGACCGTCATTGTGTTGGGGTTGAGCTAGGGAACAACTTGGGTGGCTTCGATCTTACTTTTGTTGCGTTGATTTTCGTCACGAGGTAAGTTACTAAACCCCCTTTGTATGCTTAAGCTTCAAAGTGTGTTAGATCATCAATATTGTTGTATGACTTGCTTTAAAGGTTGTTTTTATGTATAAATCTCTAGGTTGAGATGAGTACATTATACTTGTGCTATGAGTATGTGTTGAATGATATTAATGAGCAAAGATTTGCACATAAATGTTAGGATTTGAACAAATAGAGAACTTGAGACTTGAAAATGGGTGGTCTTGCATTTAGCATTGAAACCCTAATTTAGTGAACTCTAGTAATGACTCCGAGAAGTAGATTTTAGGGAAGATTATGACTCCCCGAACAACATATTAGATTACTACGAGGTTTAGAGTCCGATTGATCGAGATTCTAGTCCTCCGTACTTTGATACTGTTAAATTAGAGACTTGTGTATAGCTCTAATGTGTTGAGTCGAATGTTTACATATTTGTTAAATGATGATGAGTGATGAAATAGAATAATATACTTGTCATTTGTCAAGTTCACTACTTTTGAACTTGACGGTTATTTGCATTAGATGAATAAGAACATCTACTTGTGCATTGTGTAAGTCCAGGCGTCGTTGGTTGAGTAAGGTAGGACGACCTATGGTCTTCACAAATTAACGTTTGTGATCGCCATAAGTCGCCGCAGTTTCACACACCCTCTTCGTTGGCCAGAAGTAGCCCCATTGTTGTAGCAATACGCATGGCTTTGGTTTGCTAAGTTTGAACTCGATAGGTTTATCGGGGACGTCGATACCACACACACGGGTATCGAGGACACGTTTGGTTATTTTGTGTATTGCAGGAGCAACGCAAAGAATGGACAAAGAAATATCATATCCTTTATAATGTGGTTTGTTACAAGCACTTATGTGAACATCAAGGTGCCATTGAGACATGTTACATGTGTATATAAATATGATGTTATCTGTTGGTTGTGATATATGTAAATGAGCTGAAATGTTAAAGTTATCGTTGAGCATTATACCATGTCATATAGTTGCATTTAGTAACTTATTGAGTTTCGACTCACCCCGTTTGTTGTTTAATTGTTTTCCTTAGATCCGAGCCAGGCGGGAAGTTCGCGGTGAGGTCGATTAGTTCCACTACTTAGCTCGCAGTGGTCTTTTGCTTTGTTGGTCATGGAACTCTTTTGTTGATAGTAGACAATTCTTTTGGTGAGGACGATAAAGCAAAGTCATGTAGACTTTGCTTGGGTAGTATGTATACTGTTTGTACCTTTTATTCTTTTGGTAGCCGACACGTGTATGTCGAGCTCGTATACAAAAAAATGTTTAATTCAGTTATTTTCCCAAGTATGTCGTAGCTTGCGGTTTTGTGATTGGTTCCGGCATGTTGTGGCCGAGGTAGTTATTTTTATTAAGGATGCTTCTTAAAACTCATACTTGTGTTTTATTAGTTGGGTTCCGGCTGTAACGTCGCCGATGATTGACTTTATATTGTCAAAGTTTTTGTTAAACAAGGTTTTGTGGTGCGTACGAATTGTTGCGCCACGTGCTTTTATTAATTGTTGTCGTTATTTGCTTGTCGTTTTGGCGCGTCGACTTGGGATTTCGCATTGGAATCCGGGTCGGGGCGTCACAGTTGGTATCAGAGCAATGGTTTTGCTGTCGCCAGGATAGGTTCCTTGGCCTAGGTGGGTATGGTTTGTTGTTGAGAATCCTAACGTCGAGTGATGTGTGTAGGTCATAATGGTGGAAACTAGGAACGGAGCAAGTACCAGGGACCGGTGCGAATGCCGGAGAGGGTGATGAGAGCGGGAATGTCAACCGCTCGTGACGATCCCCGAACGTAACTAGGACAACCAAAATGAGGATATGGCAAACATGTACCGTAGGATGCTCGAGTTGATGAATGAGATGACTCGGCGGATGAATGCGGGGCAAGACCGCAACCCGAGGTAGAGGCACCACAACCGGAGGGGGGCACCACAACCGGAAGTAATAGTATTGGAACCGGAAGCAAGACCGAGGAACAACACAACTACACTTGAGAAATTCTTGAAGATGAAACCCCGAACTTTTTCGGGAGAGCCCGAACAAAAGCCGAGTTGTGGATCGAGCACATAGTGAAAATATTTGCAGCTCGGGTTGCACCGATGATGAGAAGGTCACTCTAGCGGTGTTCAAGCTAGAGGGAGCAGCAGAGCACGGTGGCAAGTGCTACAGAGAGCTGGGATTTGCAGAGAATACCTCATACTTGGCCTAATTTCCGAGGGAGTTCAAGGCCCAATACGTCCAATGTAGTTCGGGAGAAGAGAGAAAGGGAATTTTATGATCGGAGCAGGTAGCATGTCCGTGGCTCGATTCGGCCAAGTTCACCGAGTTGGCACGTTATTGTACCCACTTGGTTCCGAACGAGGCTAGGAAGACACAGTTTATTAAGGGGTTGAAGACCGAGTACAGAAAGCATCGTCGCAGCTAGGATACCGTAGTGCGGTGGACCGAGCATATGGGATTGAAAGTGACATCGAGGAGCATAAGGGGAGAATGAATGCGAATTCTCAACAGTCTTCGCAGTCACCGGCGAGGACAAGGTTCGGGCAATCGGGGTAACTACAACAACAACAACAACCGCAGGGAAATCGAACAGGCACCTTCCGATGTGCAATCAAGACAATCATCGAGTGGACGGGAACGGTTCTTCTTCTTCTGGGCAACGAGGTGCTCGGTGATATGTAATTATTGTTCGAGGCCGGGTCATACGGAGAACATTTGCTTGAGTAAGTTGGGGTATAAACCAGGGCAATGCTTTAACCGTGGTGAAGCAGCCACTTGAAAAGGGATTGCCCCAAACCAAAGGGTAGTCGGTCGTGGAGTGCGAGTCGCCATCTAGCGGTACGAAGAGAGACGACGGTAGGCCCAAGGTTCAGGTCGTGTTTTTGCGCTCGACCAACAGGAGTGCCGAGTCTACGTCCGTGATAGGAGGTAGTCTTTTCTTTGTAGTAGAGCACGAGTTCTTATAGATCCCGGTTCATCGCATTCATATGTTGCATCTCATTTTGTGAAAAATTTGTGTGTGTTGCCCCAATCTTTACCTTTCGTGCTTGAGGTGTCTACCCCGTTGGGAGCATATGTTGGCTTCGAGGTATACCGAGCTTGTGACATACCGATAGGTGATCACACTTTGCATGCCGACTTGGTGTGCCGCCCATACGTGATTTTGATGTGATACTTGGCATGGATTGGTTGTGTGTTTATCATGCTTTAGTAGATTGCCATAGTAAGAAGGTTACTTTTGCTATGCCGGGTGTTCCCGAGTTTGTATTTGTGGGTGATTTGTTAAGAGTAGTATACATGTTATTTGAGGGCTAGAAAGTTGTTGTCACGTGGGTGTGCGGGTTATTTGGCGTGTGTAGTTGACAAGAGCATTTCCACACCAAAGATAGAAGAAGTTCCGGTGGTTTGTGAATTCCCGACGTGTTTTCGACCGATTATGATATGCCTCCCGATAGGGAAGTAGAGTTTTGTATTGAGCTATTACCGGGGACTACTCCTATTTCTAAGGCCCCTTATAGAATGGCACCCATGAGTTGAAAGAATTGAAAGAGCGACAGGAACTTCTTGATAGGGAATTCATTAGACCAAGCGTATCACCTTGGGGTGCTCCAGTTTTATTTGTGAGGAAGAAGGATGGTACTTTGAGGTTGTGCATCGATTACGACGGTTGAATCAGTGACAATCAAGAACAAGTACCCTTTACCACACATCGATGATCTATTCGACCAATTGCAAGGGTCGGTCGTGTATTCCAAGTTGGACTTGAGGAGTGGGTATCATCGGTTGAAGGTTCGAGCGGAAGACATTCCCAAACGGCCTTTCGCACAAGATATGGCCATTATGAGTTTGTGGTTATGCCGTTTGGGTTGACAAACGCACCGGCGGTGTTTATGGATTTGATGAATCGTGTGTTTCATCAATACCTAGATTGTTTTGTGGTGGTCTTTATTGATGACATACTTGTTTACTCTAAGTCACGGGAAGAACATGAGCAGCACCGAGGGTAGTATTATCGGTTCTTCGGGAGAAAGCTTGTATGCTAAGTTTAGCAAGTGTGCCTTCGGTTAGAGAAGGTATCATTCTTGGGTCATGTGGTTTCGAGGATGGGATAGCAGTTGATCCATCCAAGGTAGGCAAGAACGAAGTGGAAAACACCGAGTACGCTACCGAGGTTCGTAGTTTCTTGGGTTTGGCGGGGTATTATCGGAGATTCATTGAGGGATTTTCCAAGATTGCTACACCTCGACGAATTTAACAAAGAAAACGACACCGTTTGCGTGGAATGAGAAATGTGAGTCTAGTTTTCAAGAGTTGAAAAGACGTTTGACGACATCTCCTATTTTGACGTTGCCTAGTGGAGGTGACAACTTCGTGGTGTATAGTGACGCCTCGAAGGAGGGCTTGGGTTGTGTACTCATGCGAGAATGGGAAAGTTATTGCTTATGCTTCGAAGAAATTGACACTCCGAAGAATTATCCTACTCATGATTTGGAGCTGGCTGCGATCATATTTGCGTTGCATAAGTGGAAACATTACCTATACGGAGCAAAGTTTGAGGTTTTCACGGATCACAAGAGTTTGAGATATCTTTTCTCGCAAAAGGAGTTGAACATGAGACAACGTAGGTGGATGGAGAAATTGAAAGACCATGACTGTACGATCCTTTATCATCCCGGGAAAGCGAATGTTGTAGCAGATGCATTGAGTAGAAAGACGTATGTCTCTTGCTTAATGGTTCGAGAATGGAAGATGTTGGAGGATTTGCGAGATTGGAATCCTTCCGAGACAGAACGGGGAGTAATCTTTGCGAATATTCGAGCCACACCCATTTTGTTCCAACAGATTAAAGAGGCTCAAGTTGATGACCCAGAGATTGTTAAGATAGTTAGTGAGATGGGCAAGGGAAAAATGCCCGACTTTGCGATGAGCAGTGATGGAATTCTTACATTTCGGGGAAGAGTTTGCGTTCCTTCAAATGAAGTGGTTAAACGACAAGTTCTTGATGAGGCTCACAAGGCAAAGTATACTATACATCCGGGGAGTACCAAAATGTATAGGGATTTGAAGAAACAGTTTTGGTGGAGTGGGATGAAACGAGAAATTGCGGAGTATGTTTCGAGGTGTTTGACTTGTCAACAGGTAAAAGCCGAGCACCAAAGGCCAGCGGGTTTGTTGCAACCACTTGAGATTCCCGAGTGGAAGTGGGAGCACATCACGATGGATTTTGTGACAGGATTACCCCGTACTCGTCGAGGATTTGATGCCGTTTGGGTTATTGTGGATAGGTTGACCAAATCGGCGCACTTTATTCCGATTGCGATAACTTATTCTTTGAGTCAGTTGGCGGCGTTGTATATTCAAGAGATAGTGAGGTTGCACGGAGTTCCAGTGAGTATTGTGTCGGACCGAGATCCGAGGTTTACATCGAGGTTTTGGCAGGCGTTACAGGAGGCTATGGGGACGAAATTAAACTTTAGTACGGCCTTTCACCCTCAATCGGATGGACAATCGGAGAGGTTAATTCAAGTACTTGAGGATATGTTGCGTGCGTGCACGGTAGACTTTAAAGGGAGTTGGGATACTCATTTACCCTTAGCGGAGTTTGCCTATAACAATAGTTTCCAAGCGAGTATTGGGATGGCGCCGTACGAGGCTTTGTATGGTCGGAAGTGTAGATCGCCGATTTGTTGGGATGAGGTTGGCGGCGAAAATTTGGGGTTCGAATTAGTGCAACAGTCGGTTGAGAGTGTGAAGGTTATTCGGGATAGACTACTCACTGCACATAGTCGACAGAAAAGCTATGCCGATAATCGGAGACGAGATCTCGAGTTTCAGGTAGGAGATTATGTGTTCCTTAAAGTATCGCCACGTAGGGGTACTAAGAGGTTCGGCAAGAAAGGGAAGTTATCACCGAGATACATTGGTCCGTTTGAGATCCTCGATAAAGTGGGGACTTTGGCCTATAGAATTGCATTACCGCCTTCGTTGTCGGAAATCCATAACGTGTTTCATGTGTCGATGCTTCGGAAGTACATGAAGGACGACTCGCATGTGTTAGAGTATGAGGAAATTACCTTCGAGCCCGACCTATCATATGTCGAACAACCGGTGAAGATTCTTGACACTAAGGAACAAACCTTACGAACTAAACGGATCCCACTAGTCAAAGTGCTTTGGAGGAATCACGACATCGAGGAAGCTACTTGGGAGACCGAGGCCGATATGCGTGAGAAATACCCCCATCTTTTTGAGGAACTTGGTAAGGAATTTAGGGACTAAATTCTTTTAAGGAGGAGAGGATGTAACACCCCGAACCTTCTTATGCATTATTTACTTGGTTTATGTGTTAAACTTGCTTCATTAACGTGCTAATTGAACTATGCTTTGCTTGACATGTTAATTTCATAATTATGAGAATTGTTATATTCGTTATACATTGATAAATTGATCGTTATGACTCTTGACATTGGTTTGAAGTGTTAGAAATGTTGTATGATCACTCCTAGGTGTACCCAAGTGTCCAAACCAAGGAAATAGAGTAAAAATAGAGGTGGGTTGGATAGATTGTTTGGCACGGCCGTGTGCCTTTCTTTGGCACGGCCGTGCAAGAGGATATATTGCCCTGAATGTTTGGCACGACCGTGCGGCACTCTTTGGCACGACCGTGCAGAGTTGCACGGCCGTGCGAGTTCCTTGACGCGTGCAAGTCGCGAGTTCAAAAATCAGGATTTTGAAATGACCATTGTACCCTTAAAATCTAACACATGTGTGGCTCTCCTTGAGCCACGTCACTACCCTTCCCCAAGTCTGATTTTTAGTCACTTAAATGGGTGGAGAGACTTCACTTCTCCACTCTTCCCTCCATTTTCACCATTAAAGCCTAGGTGTGTGTGTGTGGGAGAAATAGTGAGACTAGTGTGTGTGAGTGTGTTCCCGGAGATCCAACCGTCCGATCAACGATCCGAGACCGTCATTGTGTTGGGGTTGAGCTAGGGAACAACTTGGGTGGCTTCGATCTTACTTTTGTTGCGTTGATTTTCGTCACGAGGTAAGTTACTAAACCCCTTTGTATGCTTAAGCTTCAAAGTGTGTTAGATCATCAATATTGTTGTATGACTTGCTTTAAAGGTTGTTTTTATGTATAAATCTCTAGGTTGAGATGAGTACATTATACTTGTGCTATGAGTATGTGTTGAATGATATTAATGAGCAAAGATTTGCACATAAATGTTAGGATTTGAACAAATAGAGAACTTGAGACTTGAAAATGGGTGGTCTTGCATTTAGCATTGAAACCCTAATTTAGTGAACTCTAGTAATGACTCAGAAGTAGATTTTAGGGAAGATTATGACTCTCCGAACAACATATTAGATTACTACGAGGTTTAGAGTCCGATTGATCGAGATTCTAGTCCTCCGTACTTTGATCTTGTTAAATTAGAGACTTGTGTATAGCTCTAATGTGTTGAGTCGAATGTTTACATATTTGTTAAATGAGGATGAGTGATGAAATAGAATAATATACTTGTCATTTGTCAAGTTCACTACTTTTGAACTTGACGGTTATTTGCATTAGATGAATAAGAACATCTACTTGTGCATTGTGTAAGTCCAGTGGCGTCGTTGGTTGAGTAAGGTAGGACGACCTATGGTCTTCACAAATTAACGTTTGTGATCGCCATAAGTCGCCGTAGAAGTTTCACACACCCTCTTACGTGGCCCGAGAAGTAGCCCCATTGTTGTAGCAATACGCATGGCTTTGGTTTGCTAAGTTTGAACTCGATAGGTTTATCGGGGACGTCGATACCACACACACGGGTATCGAGGACACGTTTGGTTATTTTGTGTATTGCAGGAGCAACGCAAAGAATGGACAAAGAAATATCATATCCTTTATAATGTGGTTTGTTACAAGCACTTATGTGAACATCAAGGTGCCATTGAGACATGTTACATGTGTATATAAATATGATGTTATCTGTTGGTTGTGATATATGTAAATGAGCTGAAATGTTAAAGTTATCGTTGAGCATTATACCATGTCATATAGTTGCATTTAGTAACTTATTGAGTTTCGACTCACCCCGTTTGTTGTTTAATTGTTTTCCTTAGATCCGAGCCAGGCGGGAAGTTCGCGGTGAGGTCGATTAGTTCCACTACTTAGCTCGCAGGTGGTCTTTTGCTTTGTTGGTCATGGAACTCTTTTGTTGATAGTCAGACAATTCTTTTGGTGAGGACGACTGGTAAAGCAAAGTCATGTAGACTTTGCTTGGGTAGTATGTATACTCTGTTTGTACCTTTTATTCTTTTGGTAGCCGACACGTGTATGTCGAGCTCGTATACAAAAAAAAATGTTTAATTCAGTTATTTTCCCAAGTATGTCGTAGCTTGCGGTTTTCGTACAGTTGGTTCCGGCATGTTGTGGCCGAGGTAGTTATTTTTATTAAGGATGCTTCTTAAAACTCATACTTGTGTTTTATTAGTTGGGTTCCGGCTGTAACGTCGCCGATGATTGACTTTATATTGTCAAAGTTTTTGTTAAACAAGGTTTTGTGGTGCGTACGAATTGTTGCGCCACGTGCTTTTATTAATTGTTGTCGTTATTTGCTTGTCGTTTTGGCGCGTCGACTTGGGATTTCGCATTGGAATCCGGGTCGGGGCGTCACAAGGCAGATGTTGCAAGTTGGCGAATCTCTGACACCTATTGCAACGACGCACCTATCTGATGCAGTCAATTTCCATTGTACTCCAGTAATAACCTTACCGGATTACTTTTTTCGAGAGCATGTGCCCATTCCTGTGCGGACCACAAGTACCACCGTGCAGCAGATCCATAACTTGCTCAACTTTCAGTTGATCAATGCAAAGGAGGTTAAGTCCTTGATAATGCCTTTTGTATAGATTGTCAGCACTGATTACAAATTGGGAAGCCCATCTTCGCAAGGCAATCCTACCTTTTCTCTCAGTGTTGGGTGGATACTCACCCTTTTTTAGCAAATTCCAAACATCTAGATACCAAGGCCCATCGGCTCTTTCTTGATCTTTTTCAATGTCAAAACAAAATGCTGGTGTATGTTTCGTCCCAATGACGAAGGGTTGGACATTAAACTCAGCGGGGATCATAACTAGCGATGCCAAAGTTGCCAGAGTGTCCGCGAAGCAATTTCGATCTCGGGGGAGATAGTGAAATGATACAACTGCAGTCTAGCATCCTGCGTCTTCCATTTTCTTTCAACCTGATTTATGATCAAAGCTGAATCACCGTATACTTTTAATTCTTCGGTGCCATTTTCAAGGCTTCCTCCAAGCCAGCTATACAAGCTTCATACTCGGTGGTGTTGTTGGAATATTCAAATTCTAATCGTATAGCCAAAGGCGTATATGTATCCCTGGGATCGATCAACAGTATTCCTATACGTAACCTCTCTTGTTGGCGGCTCCATCAAAGAAGAGTTGCCATTTGCACGTGCTGTCCTTAATTTCGAGAATCCCTTTATCAGGAAAATTCGGTTCTTCAAACTCTTTTGCTTCTATCGGCAGGTCTGCCAACTGATCAGCTATTATACTTCCTTTGATTGACTTTCTCCTTGCATAAGTTATATCGAACTCATTTAGCAAGAAAGACCATTTGGCAAGCCTGCTCTAAAGTGATGACTTTTATGTACTTGATTGGGTCTATCCTGGAAATCACCTTTATAGGCAATATTTGAAAATAAATTTTGAGTCTCTACGTCACCCATACTAGACCTATGCAACTCTTCTCAAGTACGGAGTAGTTCAATTCGCTGCCCTGCAACTTTCTACTGACAAAGTAGATGGCGTTCTCAGTGTGAGAATCTTCTTTTTCTTGTGCCAACATGGCTCCAACCGTGGTGTCCTTGATGGTTAGGTATAATAATAAGCTCTTCAGTTTGTGAGGAGGAGCTAGAATTGGCAGACTAGCTAGGTACTCCTTGACTTTTCTAAATGCTTGCTGGCACTTTTTGTCCTATTCTTTATCTGTATCCTTTTTGAGAAGCTTGAGCAGAGGTTCACACATGGATGTCAACTACTGAATAAAATGACTGATGTACTGTAATCGGCCCAAAGAGCCTTTGACTTCACTCGGAGTTGTTGGCTGCAGCATATCTCTGATGGCTTTGACCTTTGAAGGATCCACCTCAATTCCATTGTCGGTTACCATTAATCTCAAGACTTTTCCTCGGGTGACCCCGAATATACACTTAGTGGGATTGAGTTTCATTTGGTACTTGCACAATCTCTGAAAGAACTTGCGAAGATCTCTCAAATGAGCACTGTCTGTGTCTACTGAATGAATAATCATGTCATCTACATACACCTCTACTTCTTTGTGAATCATGTCATGAAAAAGCGTGGTAGCAGCTCTTTCGTATGTAGTTCCAGTGTTTTTCAATTCGAAGGGCATGACTGTATAATAGTAGGTTCCCCAAGGGGTGATGAAGGAAGTTTTCTCCTGATCTTCTTCTGCCATCTTGATCTGATTGTAACCGAGCATTCCATCCACAAAAGACCGTATCTTATGTGAAGCTACTGCGTCCACGAAAATGTCAATGTTGGGTAGGGGAAAGTCATCTTTCGGAGATGCTTTGTTGAGGTCCCGAAAATCCACACAAATCCGAACCTTACCGTTCGGCTTTGGTACTGTCACGATGTTGGATAACCATATCGAGTATTCGACTACTTTGATGAACTTGACTTTCAACTGCTTGATGGTTTCTTCCTTGACTTGCAGGGACCGTTTAGGCTTGATTCTGCGGAGCTTCTGCTTCACCGGCTTGGTATCGGGGTATAGCGGAATCCTATATTCAACAGTCGCTCGATCCAGCCCAGGCATATCAATGTTGCTATTTCTTCGTTTGATCAATGTTTCTCTTTCTTCGTCTTGCATGTAGCTTCCAATCTTGACCTTCCTGAATTCATCATTCAGCCCCAGATTGAAGGTGGATAAGTCTTCTTGCAGAGCTTCCAATCGGCGCTCCCCTCATTGTTTGATCATCTTAGCTAATTCAAATAAAAAGTCTTTATCTTTTGGATCCCCATTATTAATCGATTCATTATTAACAGGATGATTTATCATGTTTTCAGTTAATTCATCTTTTAACACATTGGCAACCAAGGAGTACACAGAAACACTTGCATTATCATTAATGAAAGGAAGGGTTACAAGGTTGACCACCTCATCGAGGTCCTCACAGGTGAGATCCTCGATTTTGGCTTCAGGAATAGAACCAATTGATGACCAGTTCTTAACAAAAGGGGAAGGAGGGGGTAAGGTGTATCCAAAGCGCTCCACCAGGTCCTCGGCCTTCAGCAACAGTCCTGTAGTTGTGTACTAGTTTTGAAGCGAATTGTATGCCACTATCTCAAATTCTATTACTGTATCCTTTGTGCTATTTGCTGCTTCGTCGATCAATCCCAGAAAATAGTCTCCCACGAAGTCTTCTCGGAATAGAGCCAGGGCAGAGTTTTCCTGATCAATAGTCCATGTGTTCTCGACCGTCACTACCTTGTAAGAGGTGTCACGAGGGCCGATAACCACTTCTTCAATTTCTTCTACTATGAGGCTGATGTCGTTGAAGATCTCCCATCCGGGGTGCATCTTTCTGCTATTGTCCATCCACGACTCAGGAAACATGAGGTAAGCCATGGTTTTTCCATGCTTGATAAAGTATCCATTCAGGGTCTTCCTGTAGGGGTTCATGGGAGGCGCCATGTACGGCTGGTTCTTCTGAACTGCTCTGTTTCTCTTGCGCTTCTCTTCCATTACTGCTGCTACTTCTGCAGGTGTTGGATTGTATCCCAGCCCAAAAGGTGGTATGCATTCTTTGATGTCGTCTTGTATCAGGTTGATTCTGCCTTGCTGACTCTTGCCCAGCCCCAGTCCTGACATGTAGCCTATGTTGCGGATCATGCAATAAGGGACTATCTCTCTAGGTTCCATAGCTTTCTAGTAACTGATGCCAGTTTCTCCTGCATGCTGGATTGCATTCACCCTTTCCTGTGGGATTACTTCGAATTCGCTCAAAAAGATGCCAGTGTCATCATGCTCAATTTTGAGAATAGGAACATCCCCTTTCTCTCTTGATTCCATGAGTTTGTCTGCCAAAATAATGACTATATGATCCTCGTGGATAAACTTCACACATTGATGGAGTGATGAAGCTACTCCTTTCACGCTATGAATCCACGGACGGCCTAACAGTAGACTGAAAGTAGAAGGGATATCCAATACTTGGAACTCAACAGGCATTTCCAATGGGCCAATGGTTAGCATAAGCGTTACCACCCCGAGCATGCATCGACTGGTGTTATCATTGGTTCGCACTGACTACAAAGATGGAGCTAAGTCCGAGAGCTTCGTTCCCAGCTTGGCTAGAGTTGTTGTTGGATAGACATTCAGGGATGAATCGTTGTCTATTAAAACTTTCGGTACGCTCTTCTCTTGGACACCGACAGTAATATGCAGTGTATCAACATGGTCGACACCTCCTTTTGGTAAATCAAGGTTAGTGAACATGAGAACATTCCCAAAGTGGATGTTTCCAATCATTTGAGTCAACTCGTCGGGCGAGGTCCCGATGGGAATGATAGCTTGACTTAATGACTTGGCAAGGCTATCACGGTGGATTTTGGAGGAACAGAGAAGACCCCAAATGGAGACATTGGCCAGGGTCTTCTTTATCTGAGTGAGGAGAGCGTCTTCAATGTCTTTAGCCCTATTGTCCTTGGTACTAGTATCAACTTCTTTATTTTTCCTTGACGGACCACCCATATCTTGAGCTGCTTGGTATGCTCGACCAAATCGAGTGAGATGAGAGACATCGCCTCCTATCCAAGAGGCTTTCTTGATGTTGTTCACTTATGCTTGGAAAGTATCCTTGGCACTGGACAAAATTTCGTTCCAAGAGAGCATGTTGCATTCGAAATTATCCTCTTTTGAAGACAAAGGGATTAAAAAGTACGATAATGGAGCGTTGCTGATTTCAAATCCAGCAAGGGAGCTCACATCTTCTGTTTTGAACTGGATGGTATTGACATGGTTAGCTGGTAGAGGATTGTTCCCTACATTAGGCATGGGGTGTGGTTTCTCAATAATTTTGTCATCGATTAGATTTTGGATTGCTCACTGGAGCACGAAGCATTTTTTAGTGAGGTGTCCACTGAACTGATGATATTCACAATATTTTGCATGGTCCCATGTGACAGGCAATGTGTTAGGAGGTCTGTAACCTTCAATAGGTTTGAGGACTCCTTGTGCTTTCAGCCCCCGAAAAACCAATGACATAGGAGCGTATAACTCATCAAATTGTCTATCATTTCTACGGAAATTATTTCTTGCACCTCGGTTATTGTTGTTTTCCAATGCATTTACAAACCTATCAGGTGAATAATTGAAAGGCATATTTCCATAATTCTAAGCAGATGGTACAATTGGCAAGGCCATAGTCGAAACATTCCCTAACATATTTACAACAGGTGCAGACATTGCTGCTGTCTTTCCTTTCGAGTATCGAAATGAGCTTGGAGAGGGATCGACCTTGATCTGTCTGGTACGGATCTCCGTGTTGATGCAAAATTTGACATCTAAGATTGTAGAGAAATCAGCATAAGGTAGCATACGATCCAGATAAATCGGCTGAAGGCTTCTTAAGAAGATCCTGACTTGTTTAAGTGGGTCAGGCCTGTCCAGGGTTTGGGCAATCTTCTTTCTCCACCTTTCGGCATACTCAGAAAATGTCTCCTTCTCTCTTTGGGTGCACGAATCAAGATCTCTCCTGTGCTTTTCCCAATTACTGTTATCTTTGTATCTTTTCTGAAATTCATCTGTGAGTTTATCCCATGTAGCAATTACAGTGCTGTCTACAGACATCAACCATTGCTTGGCAGCCCTAATTAAAGTTAAGTGAAAATTGGAGGCCATTGCTTCGAAACTTTTCCCTCTTTGCTGCATAGCATGAGCGTAAGACCTACGATGGGCAATAGGGCATCTTGTCCCATCGAATTTCTCGATATCAGGCATTTTAAATTTTGGTGGTAAAATGGCAGCAGGCTGCAGTGTCATTGCTCGGGCGGTGAATTCGCCTTTGTTCAAGACTTTTAGAACCATTTCTTTCAATTCTCTGATCGTTCCTTTATTTGCAAGTTCAGTATCGTTGGTATCAACCATAGTTGTGCCCGAAAATTGCCATACTGGAGGAACTAGGTAAGGTGGTGCGTAGCCAGCAAATGGATAGATTGGTTTGGCTGAAGGATGAGGGTTGTAACTGTTTGGGTTTAGATGTTGACTATCCTGGATTGGATTGGTCAAGTGGAATGAAAATGTATTTGGATTAGGGAAAGGAATATTGGTAGGCGGAGATGTAATGCGAGTTGTGGGAGGTGTAGTAGTGTTTGGAATTAGGATTGTGGTAGTCTGAGACTGGTGATGGATGTTCGGATTGACATTTGGCTGAGGAAGAAATGTGTTAGGGTAAGAAGGGTAAGTGTTTGGATATGGGGGATATGGATAGTAGGCATGCGGGTATGTGAAATAGGTGTTTGGATTGGGCAAGCTTCCATTCACGCTTGAGGGTGATAGGTCAACAGTTCCTGTAAAAATGGGCAAAGTCCTGTTATCAGCCCCTTGACCTTGGATAAGGGCTGAAAACCTATTGATCATGGCTTCCATGTTCTAATCCATCCATTGTTGCATGGCTGGGGTTGGAGTATATCCTGGAGCCCCTGTGTCATGTCCTACAGAAGTGTTATCTTTTTGATCGGCCATCTGATTCCAATGTAGACTTTCTGTACTTGATTCTGAATCCAAGCTTGAAGCTCTTGTCAACCTTCCAGTGCTAGTCCTTCTCCAGTTTAAAGCTAGGTTTCTGAAAGGTTGGGATATGGGTAGGAGTTAGGTTCTGGAAGTGTTTCTGGGTACAACACAATTTCATTGTTCCTCTTTTCCCTTTGACTTACCCTAAGATGGTTGGACAAGCGACAATGCTTTGTTTTGACTTATGAACCGTTCCTGGAACAGTGGATTCTCTCGCCAGAATATAGGACCTTCGTATTCCACCTGTATTTCGACTTCCCAAGATTGGACAGATCTCAGGCGAAGGGACTATATTCTCTTCAGGATCCACCATCCAAATATTTTAGGCATATGTCATTGACTTCTTTGTTAATCCTGTACATGAGGACTTTTTTTGTCGACCTTTTGATCACCATGATTTCCTTTTAGGAGAGTATAACTCTTTTTTGATTTTCGTCTTTTTTTATTTTTGATGTTTTTTTTCTCAACATCTTTTTTTCTTTTTGCTGTGATCAAACAGACTCTTTTGTTGGTCGACGACACTTTTTTGTGATTTTTGATTTCTTTTGTCTTTATGCACAGGAATGACAAAGTATGTTTGTGACAATAAGAACCAACCGGTCTTTTGAAGCGTCCTAGAAATCTACATGAATTGTGCGTGGCTATGCAGGGTTAGAATGACTTACTTCCCGGGGGACGATTAGTAATCGCGCGGAAAGGGATAGTGTGGGCTGAAGGAATGCCGGGCGCATTACTTACCCAGTTTCACTTCAACGTGGCTATACCAGGGTTTGAAGCTTGGTAACAGTTCAGAATAAATGAGTGCATGTGTGTGCGCAGTATCTAAGAGATTGTTTTTGCAATTTATAACAAATGAAAGTGAGACAGATATATACAGAATAAGAGGGAGATATGTCCATTTTTTTTCTGATTCATGTGATGTGGGTTGTGTTTTGTTAGCAGTTAAAAATAGCAGGAAAGGAAACACATCCACAGATCGAGGTTTTAAAGCATCGAGGAAAGAAAGAAAAAGAAATAGAAAAATTGGGAATTCTATCCTATTTCTAATTATTACATTTGCATCCTATTTCTCAAAATAAAAAAGACATAAATGAATGTACAAGCAAATGATGGGCGTTGATGCCCGAATAAATGTACAAAAATGAATAAATGAATTTGTACCTGTAGGGATTAGTATGGACCGAGTAGTATATATATACTACACAAATAACATTTTAGTCATGTTAGAAAAATAAATAAATTCGCGAAATTTAAACATGTGAGCAAGCAATTGTGTATAAAAAAAAATGAGTCTGGCTCTCTTTTTTATTTATTTAAAAATAAATGTCCCCAGCAGAGTCGCCACTGTGAGCGCCCCGATCCGCAGATCGTTCTCTTTGGGGCTTTTTTCGCTCTTGTCTTGTGGTTTTCCTCTGTTGATTTTATGATTTGATAAACATGAAAAACATGCTTATCTTTTGAAAACAGAGTCGCCACTCTCGTTTATAAAGTAAATGGGAGAAAAACTTTAGATTGTGGGTTCGGGGGCCAAGTTACGATTTAGGAAGGTTTTACGCACCCAATTCGCCCTTTCGGTCTCTACACATTTGCATGCTTGTATTTATTTATCGCAAGTTTGTTATTTTATGCTATATACATGTATTTAAAATGTATTGAAATAATATACATTCTTCAAATAAAAATTTATTTACAAATCTAAATGAACTAACGAACGGAAGTGGTTACCTTCTATCGTTTTACAGAAATCGGGCCAAGTTCTAGGCCGTTGTGTAATATTGGATCAAGCTAGCTCGTAACCTGATCGTTGTGCTTCCACTGCTACCGATTGAGGAAAGGAAGACTTACGCTTTGTGTGTGTTGAGAGAGAGTCAATACTCTTTTCTCTTTTCTTTCTATCTTTTTTTCCTCAAAGAGAGGCTTGATAGAGAGAGAGAGAGAGAGAGAGAGAGAGAGAGAGAGTGTGTGTGTGTGTGTGTGTGTGTGAGAGAGAGCTCTTCTGAGGGAGTTCTCTAGTTGTTGAAAGAGAGAGCTAATCATTTCTTTATATAGGGGAGCCTGGGAGAGATATTTGATGAAACTCTCGGGGCCAAGCAAGGAGGAAGGTTCCTCCAACCTTCAAAGTCTTCAGCAGCCAGGCGGCTTGACTTCTGGGGCAATGTCAGATGTGGTGCGCGGTGCACCAGGCATGGTGTCCGTGAACCAAACCTTGTTTGGGTGTATCAGCGCACTCACCAAGGCTTCAGTGCACCAAACCTTATTTTTGACTTTTTCCAGGCTTTGTGTCTTGCACTTTCGCCCTTCTAAGCTGTGTATCTTCAGTCTGGACCCTTGATGTTGATCTAACTGAAAGTTGATTGTGTGTTGGACGTCGTTAGTCCTTTTGTATCTTCGAGTTTGACCCTTGATGTTGATCTAACCGAGGTTTGTTGTATTTGTTGGACGTTGACAGTCCATTGTATATGTTGTTTCCTGAGATAATCATAGAAACATGTATTAGTCCATTTGTAAATAAACAATTATTTATTGGACAATTCGTATTATGTAGGTGTATGAATTCTGGGTGTCTACAGCTTTAATCCAGGCCTGCACGTTAAGGTCCATCCACTCAGCCTGAATCACAGACAGAAATCAAGACCAAATCTTTATATAGATTTTTACTCAACAGTTCATAACAAATGTACTCTAATACATTGAAGAACGAACCTCTCCAACGGGCAAAAATCAATCCAAGTAAACAACAGATCCTTCCTTCTCTCTGCCTATAAAAGAAACCTCTCATCCCTGGTCAACTAATGCGAAAGTGTGCGAGAACACAAAGAATGGGAAAAACACAAAGTGTAAGAACAAACACTTTGTGGGAGAGTGATCTGAAATTCTAAAGGCAAAAAGAAGCTTCGCTTAATCAAGAACTTCTTTCTTGATTTGGGTTCTTTCTTCCTTTGAAAGTCTCAGTCTCTTTAACAACTATACCTCTCATCCATAGCTAGAGACTAAGCATCCAGCCTACCATTGAAGATTGCACCTGCTTAAAGATGTCCAATGAAGAAACAAAGCTTAATATCCACATTGCATTCATACCGGCAGATTTGTACTCCATTACAAGGGCTGTCTATTGTGCAATAAAGTGTCATCATAGTTGGTCGAGTACTTTGTACTCAGTTATTCAAATACTTGCTATTTGAACAACTCATTATTTCCTCTTCTCACTTCCACCCCACCTTTGCCTCGCTATTTACTTTCTCTAAGGTACTTGGTGAGAGTTAAAGGATGAGGGTTGGTTACAAGTCTTCCTGGCATCCCACTCCTTTCCATGAAATCCCGGGATTGCTAGGATAGAGACTTTAGGTTGATGTACTAAGCATGTTTACCTTAGAGTAAACCTTTGCTGAATTTTAATAGAAAATATATTTCTTTACACTTTACTTATCTTTCCTTTTAAATGTACTATTCATTTAAGCAATCTATTCATGGAAAGCGATATTTGCATCTAATGAAGATTCAAGACTGCTAATACGATGTAATTGTATATATTTACGCACAGCTATCTTTAATCTTCTATATTATACTTTTGCTGATAGTTCTTTCACTGCTTTACTCTCTTATATCAGCAAAGTGTAATAATTTTAATTTTTCAGCAGTTAGTCATATTTACTGTGACAAAGTAAATAAGGTCTGCTGAAGCATATCAGCCATTCATTGTATTAGCTATATTGCTTTTAAAGAAAATTGACTTGGCCTGATAATCATTTCGTCCCTGTCCTAACATATTTCAAAATTGGATGAGATTTTTAAATGAAGGTAACATAGGCTATTCACCCCCCTTCTTGCCTATATTCTGAGCATATCAACATGGACCTAACACTTCAGAAAATGTTATGCAGAGCTAGTTGTAAGTTATGACAAACTTGCCAAAGAGAAATCCACTTTGTTGTTTGAGGTTGAACTCCTAAATAGACAAAAAAAAAATGAGAATATAAAAGTGCAAGAAGATAATAAATCATGAAAGAACTAGTCACTTGCTTAATTGAACAGCTCAATGAGCTGAGAGAAGAAAACAGTGATCTCAAAAGATCATTGATAACTGGAACAACTCAAGATGGACCTTTGATAAAATCCTATCAAATCAAAAGCCCAGTGAGGACAAAACGGGGTTAGGATATCAAACTGAGTTTTAATGTAGGAAGTACTTTTAACTCTAAGAAGTTATTCTTAATTTGTAAGTTTTTTAGAAACCAACTATTTTAGAACATGAATCTAACAAAGGGAAGCAAGGTTTAGGATACGAAAAGTTCCCTATGTCTATCCTAAGGTTCAACATGAAAAGGTTTTCACGGATAATTTGAAAGCCAAGCAAATGCTCGATAATGACAATCTTACATACGGTAAGGTTAATATTCAAAAGCCTTCTATCAGCAAGACTACTAAGGCAAAGCCTTTTCGAAATTAAGCTTAAGAATACTCGACCTATTTTTGTTAAGTTTGTTAAAGAAAAGTCTACTGATAACAAGATTAACTATGATAAGGTTTAAAATCAAAGACCTCCGATCAAAAAGCATGCTAAGACCAAGCATTTTGACCTTAGGTCTAGGAAATATCAACCCAAGGTCACTAAGCCTGTTACGTGCAAGCTTACTGAACCAAAGGATCATGTTCATGAAAAGGCTTCAAAAGTACATGTTGATGCATAACTTAAGCATGGTTTTCATAAATGTCACCTCTGTAAGTCTCCAGGTCATTTCATCCATGAATGCCTTATTAGATTCATACTTAAGGTTAAAGGGTTTATACCTACTAAAACCAAACATGTATGGTTTCCAAAAGGTTGCTAGCCCTCTGGACCCAAAACGAAAAAAAGGGACCATGAATTTTCATTTCTATTTTTAAGGAATATGGCTAACAATGAAAATGAGAGAGATCTATGGTATCTAGACAGTAGATGGTCAGGGTGTATGACAGGCAATAGTGATCTTCTCTCCAACATTATTGAAGCAATGGGTCCCTAAGTATATTTGGTGATAATGCCAAAGGGAAAACAATTGGTATTATTCTCAGTGGCTCAAAATTGGCTAGAAGAGGGGTTAATGTGAATCTAAAGACCAAGAGGCATTTCACAAAGTTTGGGGGCTCTTTTGCATGTTTTGAGAGTCTATTTGAAGTTCAATGGGCCTCTTTCGCAAGTTCTGGAGGAAGCCTTGGAATCATTTCAAGGTCACTGGGCAATTTCAGAAACTAGAGGGGATTAGTTGTCTTAGGAATATGTCTACACAACATTTGCTATATATGATTGCATATTCCAAACTGTGATTTGCTCGTCATCATTACAACGCATATTCCACGAGTGGCTAAAAGGGCTACGTACCGGTTAGCGTTACAACTCATTGAATATTGCATAGGACACTAGACTAGGAAGTCTTTATACATATCTGAGTCTTTGTCCTACCAACTTATGATGATCACTCAAATGGATTAGCTCTACAAGTGCTAAGCACCAGCAGATATCTCACTAGAAGATGTCTTAACAAGTAGTTACTCTTCAGTAGATCAGCAACCTTTAATCAGTAGACCTTGAGGTCTGGAAGCTCCAGCGTGTCAAGAAGGCTGATGACGTGAAATTGGAAGTCCAGCTCAGATCTAAGATATTTATCAACTAGATATTATTTCAAATGTATCTAGTTGATCAGCTTCAAAGTTGACTTCCCAAACAGACTTCTCAAAGGATCACATGGGAAAATTAATTATGATTTCTTTATTTGTGTATCCTGAAGAAAAAGTGTTAGTACTGGAAAAAGTGCTTTTCAGTTCAAAGAGGAAAGCTAGCCGTTTCTTCAAAGCTGCCACGATTATAGGGATTCGCAAAAGTATTTTGGCAGATCTCCTTTTTAGCATAAAGATACGCCTAAATATCTAAGCCTCACTCTTATCCATTGGATATTTCTTCTCTTGTACTTGATCTAAGTTTTCAAGACATATCTCCAAAAAGTCAAGCTATAGTGCACTACTCCTGTCAAGTCCTATCCAGCTAAAGCCTAATTCTCTGGAAAAATATCAAGACAAATATTCAGAAAAGATTTCTTCAACCAATAGTCTAAATGATGCACTCTGAAGCATCAACAGACATTCACTCCAACGGTTAGAAATCTACTCAAGTCTCAACGGATCCTTTACCTCTTTGCCTATAAAAGAAATCTCTCATCCCTTTTCCAAATGGTGTGTGTGTGTGTGTGCGTAAAGAAATTAGTTAAACTGTGAGACCACCAGAAAGTGGAAAAAACATAAGTGTAAGAACAAACATTTTGTGTGAGAGAGATCAATCAGAAATTCATAAGGCAAGAAACTTCACTTAATCAAGAACTCACTTCTTGATTTGAGTTCTTTTTTCCTTCGAAAGACTCAGTCTCTACTACTTCTAAACTCTAGATCTACTGCAAGAGATTAAGCCTCCAGCCTGACATTGAAGACAGAACCTGGTTGAAGATGTCCGATGAAGATCATGGCTAATAATCCACATTACATTTATACCGATAGACTTGTATTCCATTGCAAGAGTTGTCGGTTGTGCAATAATGTATCATCATAGTTGGTCGAGTGCTTTGCACTCAGTTGTTCAAATACTGGCTATTTGAACAACCTATAATATTGTCTTCTCACATTACAGTCACATTGGCACTGCCATTTCCCTCTCCCTAAGGGACTTGAGATTGCTAAGGTAAGAGTTCACATGTATGTCTTCCCTTTCCCCTTCTGTCTTCCTTTCCATGAAACCCTTAAAGGTTGCTAGGATAGAGAGTCTAGGTTGATGTATTATGCATGTTAACCTTTGAGTAAATCTCTGTTGAATTATAATATATAATATATTTCTCTACATTTAGCTTTTTACTTATCTTTCCTGTATTATATGTTCTACATATTAAGCAATCTGTTCATGGAAAAGATAGTTATATCTAATAAAGATCTAAGTTTGCTATTGTGTTGTATTTGTTGTAATCTAGTCATATCTACTTTGATCTTACATGTTATATATATTTGTTGTAAGTCATTCCGCTGCACAACTCATTTGAAACAACAAATATTATAACATCAATTTTCAAGCAGTAGCTTAAGTCCACTTACTGAAGCAAACCTGCTGATCCAGCACCAGCAGAGTTGCTTTGCGAGGAAATTGACTAGACCCGATAAACATTTCATCTTTGTTCTTAAAGATATTTCAAAATATGATGAAATTTTAAATGAAGGTCATATAGGCTATTCACCCCTCCTTTAGCCTATATTCTGAGCATACCTACGGGACCTAATAATTGGTATCAGAGCAAGTACTCTGCGAATTTCATTCCAGGTCTAACAACCTGAGAGTTTGATCCTGTTGCTCAGATTAGATGCATAGTCAAATGACGTCTTCAAAAATCTTATTTCTTAAAACTTTTGACAGGGATGGTAGGAAGCCATTTTGAAAAACCTTTTACAAACTCAAATCATTTTTTTTTTCAAAACTTATGTGAGAGTCAGTTACTATGATACTATTTGTTTGTTGTGGGAAATTCTCTTAAATGACAGAAGGTAATTCTTCAATTGACATTTTGAAGAAAAGTACTACTGGTGTGTAATGTGATTTACTGGGATATAAATTAAGGATGT
Source organism: Platycodon grandiflorus (assembly GCA_016624345.1). Lineage (NCBI taxonomy): Eukaryota > Viridiplantae > Streptophyta > Magnoliopsida > Asterales > Campanulaceae > Platycodon > Platycodon grandiflorus. Next base: position 25,887,111 of record CM028368.1, read on the forward strand.
TCATACAAAACCTTTCTGTGAAAATCCTGTGAAGAAATTCATTTATGACCCAGAGTTGCATTTATCATAATTTTTAAGTATGATACATCCGTATTTAACTTCGTTTTAATTAAAAATTATTTTTCAAAATTTTTGATATATCTTCTAGCAGATTCATTATTTCTTAGTTGATGGATGAGCTACTAAGATGCTTCTTTAAAAGATTGCTTTCTTGATATAAGGCTAACGATTGTTCCAATCTAACACATTTTCAAGAAAACTCTTCAGTTAAAATACTTATGATTTTGTATCAGAAGATATTGAGGTTTCTTATCAGAATCTATTTGGACATGTCTAGTGTCAAAAACTTCCTATCATGGAGTTTCCTGATCCCTACACTCTATGATACTTAGTTTTTGAAGACTTTGCTAGTTATCCACTTAGAGAAAGTTCGAAACTAATCATTGAAAGGTCAAAGCAAAATTACAAGTTCATTTTAAGTATTTAAAAGGAAATCAATTAAAACATCTTTCAAGTATGTTGGATGTTAGCTCTCTTCCAAGGAAATCAATGATGAAACTGTTCCTCTTTAACTAGATCTGTGCTCAACTACATATGTGATCTTCAACAACTAGGAGCATGAAAGATCAACGGGAAAGTGAGAAAATAATCCAGGTTCTTAATTATATTCTGAACACCCACGATTACTCATTTTACACGTGGACATCATCTTATGGCTACCTCGCGACCTGTAAGAGTCCAGTCGATGACATAGGGACATAGAAGCTCGCTAAAACCAGGTAGCCTGAGAGGCACAGGCCACATTCATCATAACGCCCGGCGAAGACGACAACTGCGAAGTCAGACGGTCGACCTGAAGCTAATAAGCGACCTAGAACTGCTCTAGGGCGACCTCACAGATGAACAAGCGACCTGACAGATGTCAGGCCCACCTCGGCGACATAGATCGACCTGGGGGTTGGCCAGGCCGACCTCTCACATATCCTCCTAGCTCGATAAAGGCAAGAGTCCTATACAGAAACACTACTTTGAATAGTCCTAATATAATCCTTCTCCACATCTCTCCTATACGTATAAGGAAACGTGACCCTCAAGAAATGGGAATGACTCCTAGTCTGTATCTGATAAGGATTATGACCACATCCCTATAAATAGCATCTTCAACAGACCTCATAAGGTACGCACATACAGACTTGCTTCTATACTGTCCCAGCTTTATCACACCTACACAGTATTGCTAATTCTCACGCCGGAGGGTTATCGCTGGGACAACCCAGCGCCCCTAACGGTGTTCTTTGCTTGATTACAGGTTTTCAGACAATCTTCAAAGTCAATCCCTGCAACGTCCGCCGGAATCCTACCTAGACTACACACGTGGACCAGACACGACACCCAATCCTTTTTGGCGTGATCATATTCTATAATGGATTATTCTTAATTCTATGTCTAGCTCATAAATATTGCTAATGATTTTTCGATGAGTATTAAGCCAGGAACTCAAATGACAAAAAATCTCAGGTGCAACATATCTCTTTCTCAACAAACTTCTTATAGCTGCCGATACTTAAAGGATTGATGAAAACTTATTGATATATCACTCCAATCTTTTACCTATCTTTCTCTCTCACAAGTCATATAATCTTTTATGATTATTGATATGACTGCTTTGCCAGCACATATTCAAGGCAGGTATCTAAACTGACTTGTTATATGCATGCATCTATATCTGCTTAACACTCCTATGTGATTTTAGATCAAGATATGATGCTAAAATAAAGTTATGTCATACTACTATGCACTTCATGATATATTTATTCACTTGTATGATGTGCTTTATTTACTTGTACTTCATAAGCTCAGTTATATGTGCTGACTTATGAAAGTTAAACTTTTAAAGTCTAGTCTTGTCTACTAGTCTATTAAAAGTAGAGGCACACTTTTCGAAACTGACTATTTCTGAAAGGTAAAAAACTAATCTTAAGATCTCGGTCAAATCAAAATCTTTAGAAAAACCTTTATGTCAAAACGAAATCTTTTTGCTTTTTTAAAAAGGGTTTTATCGAATCTCGATAGTAACGTACCCTTGGTTCTCTCGCCTGACATTTCCTAGGGTATGTCAAAAGAACTTCTTGAATAGTGAAAAGCACTTATTACTCCGTCCTTTCGTCTAGCCTCTGTGAGTTTAAACAGACCCTTTCATTCTTCCCAACTTTATTGTTAAAACTCACAAACTGCTTAGAAATCTTGTAATATTAAACACTGATTCAAACATTTTCTCAAAATGTTACTAAGTATCAATTTACAATTTTGATCTGTTCATCATCTTAACAACTGGGTAAGAATTGCTTAAATCCTTTGTTTGGTTTATTTCTGTTGTATGAAATGGGTTGATTTAAATCTCTCAGATCTATTTTTAAATCAAAAATCCTTTAACATTAAATCTGTGAGAGTTAAATTTTGCTCTATTAAATTTGTGACACAAGATACTTCTTCTAAGTTCTGATGTCTTATAAAGTTTTAGAAGAATGTTGTTTCATGACATTCATTCTCGTTGACTCAAACTTTTGACTTTCGGAACTCTAAGAATGTCTTTGATATCACTTTACTTGAAAGGCAAAATGAAATTCTATCAATTAATGTGCTTAGTAATTCTGCTCCTTCATTCAACAATTGGTTATCAGAATTTTCTTTTGATATACGTAACTATTCATAGATGAATTACTTTGGCAACCACTTAGCATGTACCAATCTGACCATCCTGACTCTGCTTACATAAATGAGCTTTTCAATGAAGATCCCAGGAAAAATTTAGCCAATGTCCAATGAGCATCTGGTTGAGTGTTGTTCATACAGCACACCTAGAACTATGTTTGTATATTAGCCATCATCTGCAAGATGGCCGAGGCAGAAAAGGTCTCCATGGTTGGAGAGGTAGCAAAATGAGATAATTGATGAAGAAGATTAGCTGCTAGTGACTCATATCCTCCTTTGTATTCTTCAAAGGGGATTTGTGGTCTAAGCAGGGAAATCTTATTTGGCTTCTTCCTTGAGGTCTCGACTAGTGACCTCTTGGACAAGGTTCTTCCTCCTCCCCCAGAGTTGGAGAAGATCCAAAAGTATGAGTCATTTTGATCCATTCCGAACTCCTTGGCTGCGTTGTAACCAGCCTTGGTATTTAGACGTGAATATCAAAGATGATGCCCTATAGCTAGTTTCATATTTAAACTGAATCATTGTTCAACATCTACTTGTAAACCTTAGCAGTAAAGTCAATTCAAGTTGTATTGTTCTTATATTTTGCAATTCTCTGTAAAATCATGCTTAATCTATTTGGATTATTGCATACAAGTTCAACAACTTTCCTTCATGTCTATCTGTTCTTCATTGTACATACTATGATAGCTAGAATCTCTGTGTTTGAATTATATTGATCCCATAAATTCTCTTCAATCTTGTGATTTCATTTTATAATAAATAAAGTTTGAAGTTCGCATATAAATGGAGGTCTTATAATTTTAAACACAACTCTGTTGTTACCCCATCTACAAAATTATCCTTAATTATCTACTATACAGTGATTTATTGTCTCTCCTAAAGTAAACTAATCTTCTTTAACTTATGGATAATTGCCTTTTTAATTTCACCAGCTCACCTTGGTCAATTCAAAGTCTACTGAACCATTCTAAGACAAATTCTTGGACACAGTCTTAAAGTAGACTGCAACACTTAAAAGATGACCTTTTAGGTCTATACTTCACTTTTAAGCAATCCTAAGATGATTTGTTTAAATCACCCAAAAGGAGGCTACAAAATTATTACTCAATTTCTAAAAGTTGAATTTTAAAACTAAAAGATTTCTAGTAAGTCTGCTAAAAACAAAGTTGCTTGTTGCCCACATTAAAGTTTGCTGAAAACCTTGTATTCTGAAAAAGGGATTATCGTTAAAAGTATATGGAAATACTTATGTGCTTCAAATCCAAAATCCCTATGATTTAAACTAAATATCAAGGATCTCATCTTTCTTTGACAAACGCAACAGAAATCCTTGTTTCAATACAGAAAACTCTCAAATATTGTATGTCTGCTGAGATTATTGTAATAAAAGGAAAAATTAGCTAAACATCATAATGACAATTGAAACTCCCAGTTATCTGCATTCGTAGACAGCTTATTAGATTTAAACAATTGGTATATACCCCGGTAAATAACAATTGATATCATTTTGATGAATATCTAATTAGTATTAGACCAAATTTGAATAGGTATCTATCCTTTATCCCGTGGAAACCTGATAAAAGGAGAATTGTTGATCTTAAAGGATTATGACATAACTTACCAAACACAGTTAGATACTTTTGGATTCTTAGAAAGACTACTGTTGTCAAAACATAGTCCTTCCTCAGGAATGATCGGCTGATATGACCCCTGTTGTCAACATTATGCCTCATTCTCTCTTCAGAATCATGAAGAACAGGTCCAAGTATGAAAGAAAACCTTCAGCAAACTTTCTACTCTGCTAAATGTTCAAATGACCTGACTCCGCACAGACAAGAGCCTCCACTTCAAAGGTAAGTACTCACTGTACACTTTTGTCTCACTTTTCTCCGCCAAAGACAAAGAGCTCTTAAACTCTTTCATTTAAAAACTTTGTCTTGAATGATGATGCTTCATCATCAGTATACCATGTCAAAGAAATATCACAAATCTTTAAAATCCAAATACATATATAGTAATGAGTGTCTCGTTTCTATGTGACTCTTTGGCTTCATTATCAACAATTGGTATTTACATCTTGTTTATATATTTCTCCTGTTCTTCTCAAAATTGATCTTTGTTCTTCAGATTGTGAATCCATACCTCACCTCTACCACCTCAGCAGACTCCCATTCTTACTCCTTAGTCTGCTGAACCTTAAATCTAACCATCTACTCCATCCTTCTAACTCTTTTCACAATTAATATCACTAGACCTTCACAATCCTCCTAGGAAGAAGAAGAAAAACCAAGAAACAACATTCTGCTGTTGAGGAGGAGCCTTCTGCTCCAAGGGAGAAGAAGTAGAACAACAAGCTTACTATTGCTGTTGATGAGACCTCTGCTCATTCGAAGAAAGGGCAAGTCAAAACAAAAAGCTACTGACCCTGTTCCTTTAGCCCCTGCTAAGATTGAAGAGGAGCCCGAAGAGGAGGAACTTGCTGAAGTCCCTCCCCAAAGGAAGAGACCTAGGTAGGCATACACATTACCCCTATCTCTCAAATCTTTCTCAACCTCTCCCATAAACTCTCCAGAACAACTCTCTTCTCCACCACCATATTTTTTAACATCCCATCCAAGTCTGCTGACTCTCTAAGATTCCTCTTTAAGATATCATCATTAGCAGACCTTTTCCTTTCAACTCTCATTCTCATATCCCCCAGGAATCATTTGAGGAGAAGCCTCTTGATCAGTCTTCACCCAAGGCATTCATTTAGGAGGAATAACTTGTCAATTTCTATCTCTCCTTCAGACTGATATCAGCTTATCAATTGTTTATTCGTTAATTGATGTCATTAATCCTCGGCTACCCTCGATTGCAAAAGTCTACAGATCCCGCACATCATCTAACAATTGGTATTAATTGACAATTGGTACAAAGCTTTAGGATCTTTAGATATAGCTTTTGGGATAGATAGTAGTGCTGAGATCCTACAAATACCGGTATCACCTAACCTTAGCCAAAACCCTACCTTAACCAAATCTTTACCTTAGCCAAAACCTAACCTTCACCAAAACCTAACCTTAGCTAAATCACTATTTGAAAGAATTTAAGGTACTTTTTGAAAAGAACGAAACATAAGTTACAGTTATTCTCTCCGAAATAGATACATCGTCTTCAATCTATTCAGTAATTGGTATCTTCTCTATCCATATTGTCCATATATCTGATAACTCACCCCTACTATGCAGATAAAGCTTTCACTCCATCTAAATACTCTTTACTCTCCAAAACTGCTTAAATTCCTTCGTGGCTACTCCCTAAATGCTTGATGATATTGTATTCTTGCGACCATTAAGGAGGAGAAATGGTGTGACATACATAAAGCACATAAAGTAGGAGGAGAAATAGTGACACTTACATAAAGTAAGATAAATACTGAAGGAGGAGAAATTCTACTTAAAAGGAGAAATGGCGCGACACATGGTAAGCACATGAAGAAGGAAGAGAAGCTTCAAAGGAGGAAATAATAGAAATGTTAGTTCACCCTCAAGTTCAATCCTTCCCCAGATAAACCTTTGTGGATTATCTAATGGATGGAAATGAAGGATGCTGATATCTCTATCTTCATTAAGAAATATTTTTCTGAAAACATTTACTTTAATGAAGCATGCTTGTAACACCCGCACTATTTGCATCATTCGCATTCATTCTATATTTGTGCCTCTTATATTAACATCGTCATTTCATGTGCATAAATCATTCAAATGTACTTGCAATTGAGTTTGTTGTACACTTTTCAAGTGTATGAAAATGTGTTAGAAGTTTCATTGTTATTTGCATTTGAGTTGATGTGCATCTAAAGCTTCATTTTATGTGGTTTGGAATATGTTATGGTTATGTTTTGAACTTGGTTTGAGTTTGGTATCATCATTGGGTGACTTAGGAATGTTTTAGAATCACTTTGGTTTGATTTTGGTGATTTTTGGCCTAACCCAGACATTATGCAGCCGCATTATGCCAAGGCCTCACATTCTGGATTTCATGCAGCCGCACAAGGCGTCCACATGAGACCCATGCGACCGCACTAAGCCAGCCGCTCAAAAACCCTAAGGTTACTGGATTCTATGCGGACGCATGGCGCGCCCGCATAGCGACGGGCTCTGTTCATTAAATTGACTTGTTGACCTCAATCCAATGGCTGAAAATTAGTCACGACCATTGACCATCTCTCCAGCCTCACTTAATCACTTAAACACACTTAGAGACACATTTTATACACACATTTCTTCACCTTCAACCTTGGCAAGTTGAGAGAGAAAAGAAGAAGAGTTTATGCTAGAAATTCTTGTAGTTAGATTAATTGAAGACCAAATCACAATCCAACACTTCCATTTTGAAGCTCTTGGCTAGGAGAAGCCATCCTTAACATTGCATGTTACTTTCCTTGGGTTAAATCTTCAAGTTGTAAGCTACTATCCCTTGTTCTTCCTCAATTATGAATTGTTATTCATATTGGACTTGTTATTTGATGAAATGTGTTAGAAATCATCAATTTTGAGTATGTTTGATTATGTTGACCCTTCAAATTCGTGGTTGACTTTGTGAATGTGTTTGGAGACTCATGTTTACATGTTAGAAATGTGAAATATGGTTAGTAATTGTTAAGTTTACGGTATGATTAATTCGTGTAAACTCGAACTCATTAGAAACCAAAAATGACTCTAACGGAGTTCGTTAGGATTTCATAATTTATGAGACCACGTGTGTGATTTGGGAATTCTCGAATGATTCGAGTGATTCGTTTGGAAATTTGGTTACACTGGTTGTGTGTTTGATATTACGTAAATTGTCGTAATTTTTATAAGTTGGTTATTTGTGGTGTGAGATTATTATAACTCACTTGTGACATTCGCATCATTGTTATATGTTACCGTTGTGGTGTACTCCCTACTTTGGAGTATGATCTTTTATTTTAAATGTCGAGTAAACATCTACTTATGCATTTAGTTAAGTCCATGGCATATGTGTTGGCGGTGTATTGACGCTCGATTATTGCGGGAGCTGGGGCTACGTAATAGTCGAAGGCCAATACATCGGGCCTCGCCCTACCGTTGGCCACGGTAGGGGTATAGCGCCATTTGTTGTACGGAATAAACGCAACCATAGTAAGCTATATCCGTGGTTGATTCTTGGGTTGTAGGGACCGAGATCACCCGTCGACGTGAATACAGAAGATGGTTCACAATGTGTTATGTTATTTGGTTGTCTTGTTCGAGCACGTCAACAACGGCTCTACATTTGGTATATTATTGGTTGGTTGGTTGGAAGTATTGGTTTGGTCGGAGGTGTACCTCGACACCGTATCTTTGTAACCTGTTTACCTATAGCTCTTATGTGCTTCCTGTATGAGCGAATGTTGGTCATGATTTCCAACCGGTATGGGACGGTTGGCGATCGTCGAGCCTCTCGCGTAGTATGGGGTTGTTTGGCTATGTGCAACACTTGTTACTTTCGTTTTGAATTGAAATGGTTTCATGATAACATGAGTACGTGTTATATTTATTGTCTTGCATTTAGCATGCCATATTGTTGCATTAGTAGCTCATTGGGTTTCGACTCACCCCGTTTTGTGTTTATTTGTTTTCCTTAGATCAAGCGCCGGCGAGGAATCCCTAGTGCTCGAGTTTAGTTTCGATTGGACGTCATCTTTTGGTAGTGCACCTTATGCCTAGTATTTTCTTTTGGTGAGGCCGAGGGTGTACTTGTTATCTAAACAATGTATTTGTTGGGTAGTAGTCTCGACTGTTATTGATATATTCTTTTGTTGTGCCGGCATGGTTGCCATGCTGTTGTATACATTTCTTAACTTTAATTCCGCGCACTCTGATATGGTTTATACATGTACCGAGCCTGTTAGCTCGAGTTTGTTGTTGCTAGCTAACGTGTTGTTTCTCCGGCCTGTTTCGCCGTTGAGGTTTAGTATTGTTTTAAAGGTTTTTGTTGTTTAAAGAAAACTTGCACGTGCATTACAGGGTTTTCTCATGACTTTGCATTCGTGTTAAATGGAATTTTTGAGATGCTACTTTCGTGTTCCCACGTTTACTCGCGAACCGAACGGGATTCACATCGGATCTCGGGTCGGGTCGCGATAGTGCTAATCTTTTCCAACGTTCTGCTGACCTTCTATCTACTTCACCAGAATATCACTACCTTCATTAAGAAACATTTTTCTCTGATACTTAAATAACTCTTTTAAGTATTCGGTAAATATCAACAGCACCTTTCAAAAAGCTTTTTCAATTCTTTCTGAATTGTTACGAAGGCTACTGTTAAACTACTTTCTTGAAAACATAAAACAAGATAGATACAATGGTTTCAAAATTAGTATCCTGGAGAAATTCTTAAAACATGCTTACACTTTACTTTGTACATTAATGAATTGCTCTAAAAAATATTCTTGCCAAAATTCTTCAACTCGTTCAAATCATCGTGCAAGAAAGATCTTTTCAAAAATATTTTTGTGGCCTGCTCATCAATTATACCTCATAATTGCCTAAAGATGTTTGTACTATTGCTATGTATTTGTACTTTCATTTATTGAGTCTAATATTTAGCAATAGACGATTATACAAAAGCTATCACTTATATGTTCAGCCTAGGGCATGCTTTGAGATAAAATGATCATTCATTAGTAGGCATGTTATTACTAAGGACTGAACATTTGTTTTAAAAGCTTTATGTATATGTCAAATGTAGTATTGACCCAAACAAATAGGAGGAGATTATTAGGAATATGCTTGCACAACATTTGCTATATGTTTGCATATTCCAAACTGTGATTTGCTCGTCACCATTACAACGCATATTCTATGAGTGGCTAAAAGGACTGCGTACTAGTTAGCGTGGAAACTCATTGAATATTGCATAGGTCATTAGACTAGGAAGTCTTTGTACATATCCGAGTCTTTATCCTACCAACTTATGATGATTACTCAAATGGATTAGCTCTACAAGTGCCAAGCACCAGCAGATATCTCACTAGAAGATGTCTTAACAAGCAGTTACTCTTCAGCAGATCAGTAGCCTTCAATCAGCAGAACTTGAGATCTGGAAACTCCAGCGTGTCAAGAAGGCTGAAGACGTGAAATTGGAAGTCTAGCTCAGATCTAATTAAGATATTTATCAACTAGATATTATTTCAAATGTATCTAGTTGATCAATTTCAAAGTTGAATTCCCAAAAATACTTCTCAAAGGATCACATGGGCGAATTAATTATGATTTCCCTATTTGTGTATCTTGAAGAAAAAGTGTCAGTACTGCAAAAAATGCTTTTCAGTTCAAAGAGGAAAGCTAACCGTTTCTTCAAAGTTGCCACGATTACAGGGATTCACAAAAGCATTTTTATAGATCTCCTTTTTAGCATAAAGATTCGCCTAAATATCTAAGCCTCACTCTTATCCATTAGATATTTCCTCTCCTGTACTTGATCCTAGTTTTCAAGTCATATCTCCAAAAAGTCAAGCTACAGTGCACTATTCCTAAAAAGCCTACAACGTCAAGTCCTATCCAGCTAAAGCATGTTTCTCCGGAAAGATATCAAGATAAATATTCAGAAAAGATTTCTTCAACCAACAGTCTAAACGATGCGCTCTGAAGCATCAACTGTAACGACCCGAGCCCGAAGCCCAGTCCGCCACTCATAGCCCACGCACTGGCCCACTAAGCACCTTGGGTCAACTGGCCCACCACAAGCCACCCAAAAGTCCATGGATAGGTTGGTGCCCAGTGGTAGTGGGTGGCCACTTATAAAGCACACACAAGTCCCACATCTACCTGATGTGGGATATCACATCAACGGACATTCTTTCCAACGGTTAGAAATCTACTCAAGTCTCAACGGATCCTTTACCTCTTCGCTTATAAAAGAAATCTATCATCCCTCTTCCAAGTGGTGTGTGCGTGTGAAGTAATCAGTTAAACTATGAGACCACCAGAAAGTGGGAAAAATACAAGTGTAAGAAAAAACACTTTGTGTGAGAGAGATCGATCAGAAATTCATAATGTAACGAGAGCACAGTCCGCCACGCATAGCCCGATGGCCCTAAGCACCTTGGGTCAGCGGCCCACCAAGCCACCCAAAGTCCATGGATAGGTTGGTGCCTAGTGGTAGTGGGTGACATCTAATAAGGCACAAAGTCCACATCTACCGATGTGGGATATCACAATCTCCCACTTGAATCCTTGACGTCCTCGTAGACCAAGAGAGGATCGGCACCGGGCGTGTGTTCCGACACATTACGGCGGGACCCGCTCGATACCATTTGTAACGAAGCCGCCGGTCCGCCACGCATAGCACGGCCCACTAAGTACCTTGGGTCGGCCCACCACAAGCCACCAAGTCCATGGATAGGTTGGTGCCTAGTGGTAGTGGGTGACATCTAATAAGGCACACACAAGTCCCATATCTACCCGATGTGGGATATCACAATCTCCCCATTGGGTAGATGTGGGGCTTGTGTGTGCCTTATAAGTGCCACCCACTACCACGGGCACCAACCTATCCATGGATGGCCAGCGTTGACTCAGTGTTTAGTGGGCGGTCGTGATATGCGTGGCGGCCCGCTCGTTACAAATGTATCGGCGGTCCCCGAAAATGTGTCGAACACACGCCGGGGCGATCGTGTGACGAGACGTCAAGGATTCAAGTAGGGGAGATTGTGATATCCCACACGGTAGATGGGACTGTGTGTGCTTATAAAGCCACCCACTATCACCGGGCACCAACCTATCCATGGACTTTGTAGCAAGTAGGTTGACCCTGTGTAGTGGGCCGTGATGCGTGGCGACCGGGCTTCGGGTTCGGGTCGTTACACATAAGGCAGTAAACTTCGCTTAATCAAGAACTCACTTCTTGATTTGAGTTCTTCCTTCCTTTGAAAGACTCAGTCTCTACTGCTTCTAGAATTCAGATCTACTGCAAGAGATTAAGCCTCCAGCCTGACGTTGAAGACAGAACCTGCTTGAAGATGACCGATGAAGATCACGAGCTAATAATCCACATTGCATGTCTTCCTTTTTGCCTTCTGTCTTTTTTTCCATGAAACCCTGGAAGGTTGCTAGGATAGAGAGTCTAGGTTGATGTATTATGCATGTTCACCTTTGAGTAAACCTCTGCTGAATTTTAATATATAATATATTTCTCTACATTCAGCCTTTACTTATCTTTCTTGTATTATATGTTATATATATTAAACAATCTGTTCATGGAAAAAATAGTTGAATCTAATGAAGATCTAAGTCTGCTATTGTGTTGTATTTGTTCTAATCTAGTCATAACTACTTCGATTTTACATGTTATATATTTTTGTTATAAGTCATTTCGCTGCACAACTCATTTGGAACAACAAATATTATAACATCAATTTTCAAGCAGTAGCTTAAGTCTACTATGACCGAGTAGCAAAAGTCTGCTGAAGCAAACTTGCTGATCCAGCACCAGCAGAGTTGCTTTGCGAGGAAATTGACTAGACCCAATAAACATTTTATCTTTGTTCTTAAAGATATTTCAAAATATGATAAAATTTTAAATGAAGGTAATATAAGCTATTCACCCCCCGCCTCTAGCCTATATTTTGAGCATAGCTATGGGACCTAACAGGTTGTGAATCCTACAAATGATGGAAAGCGGTAAGGTGATTGCTTGGTAATGCTACGGCGCTGCGCATGGTTTTTTTTAGCGTAAAACAAAAAGACTAGTCCTAAGGCTCAGGATTTAGCGCGAGAACAATGATGAGGCTACTGGCGTTGTGCCAAGTCTAGAATTTCCTACTTCATTTTTGAAACTCATTTTTACCTACTTTGACTTGGTTTTTTTTTTCCTTATTGCTTTAAGACTTACCCTAACTATAAAAGGGGTTCAATAGCTTTGTAATTGGCAAATTTTGATATTGATTTAAAATATTTTCATATTAATTATGATTTCGTGAGAAATCTCATAGAGTAGGGTTTCTTGTTCTTGAGAAAGTATCATGTTTATTGAGTTGCAAACTTGTGGGTGTTCACGTATTTTCGGTTCCTCGTTATTGCAACTAGTGGGTTGAAGATGCACCCAAGGTTCTAAGGTTTATCAATTCAGCCTAGGGTTGAAGGAAACTCAAACTATCTATTCTATTTTTTTCATTGTTTTTGTATTAATTCTTGTTGATTACTGTTGCAATGGTTTGTCTTTGAATTCGTTCATGGGTTCTTACCAGGGGGTTGAATAGCTTATGACCAAGTTAAATTTAAACTAGTCTTCTTTCCAATTTTATAAAATATGCCAACTTATTAATTAAGTTGGGCCATCCGATTATTTTGGAAAGAAAGTTTCTAAAGCAAACTACTTATATTAACACACTTTTATAGGTACGCTTTGAAACTAGATGCAATACTGGAAGTTACTTAACAGTTTTCAAAGAGATATATATATATATTAAAGTTTAAAAACAATTAAGTAAACAAACACAGATTTGAAGTGACATTGATAATAGTGCGTTAAGGCATTGAATTCTGTTAAAGGCTTGTGCTACATCGATTAACAAAGTGGTCAACTTGGAATTTAGAAATATGTGCACTATTTTACCCTACTTAGATTCTTTACATGTCCACACTTTGTATCATGTATTCAAAGATAAAAACTTGAGTTTATTAAATATGTTGATCTCTAGTGAATCGTGAACAAAAGTAATCTTGACTGAATGTTTCAATAATAATAAGATATGGGAGGTTGGGCAACCAAACTACATAAACAAGTTTACGTCATCAATTGAACCACTTAGCTTGGAGACTTCTGTAGTCAACACTTGAATATGGTAATTTCTAAGAGCATCACCAATGTAAATGTGAATATAAAAAAAGTGGGTGTCACCTAAAATTTACAAATTTAAAAAAAAAAAAATTACAATGCAATTGCAGAATATGATGTGTCAACTAAATTATTTCCTATTTGTTATTAGATATTTTATTTTTTGACTTCCAATGCACATTGTGAAGGAGGATGTGAATTCACATCCTCCTTTACAATATGCATTGAAAGTCAAAAAATTAATTACTCCTTCCGTTCCAGGCAAAGAGTCCAGTTTTGACTTTTTTCAGTCAACTTAGTTAAAGTTTGACCGATAATTAACATAAATTTAGTGATTTTTACAAAGTTTTGAAAGTTGCAATCCATAGTATTATTAAAATAGTTTTTAATTAATAAAATTTTATTTCCTAAAACATAAGCAAAATGTGTAAAATTTTGATTTGATTTAGTCAAATGTTGATTTTTAAAAAAGGAAAGTGGACTCTTTGATTGGAACGGAGGGAGTATCTATTAACCAATAGGAAACAATTTAGTTGACACATCATATTCGCATTCCTTGTCCACAATTGCATTGAAGAGTTTTTTTTCCTTAAAAAATATGTAAATTTTAGGTGACACCTAATTTTTCCACATTCACATTTAGATGCTCAAAGCGTCCAAGACACGTGTTAGAGTCGTCAAGAATTTAAATTAAGCAAGATTCGTCGAAATTTTAAATTAAGTAAGGTTCGTCGAGAATTTAAATTATGGTTCGTAAATACTGTATTACTGTTCCAATCGGATAAACTTGTCAAACAACTAAAAATAAAAAAGAAGAAGAAGAAAGACCGAGTCAAAAACCGTTGTGTGAGGGAACAAAAACGCAGAGTGGCTATCAGTATCGACGATCGAACTCTGAGCTTCTTCGTCTCCTCAATATATAACAAACCGCAAGAAATCAGACCCATTTTATTGGGTTCTTTCTTTGTGATTGGAGAGAAATGGCCACAAAGATTGTTCGCCCTCCAATCACAGCTGCCCACGTGGTCCCTCCAATCCCCATTATCATCAACAATAACAATAAGATAATAATCACAAAGCACAAACCAATCTCAGCCACTCACCAAGTCCCAATCGGGTTTGGGTTTAGACCCATTTTCGCCATTAAAGCTTCAGAGCAAAGCTATGGTTTAGCTGAAGAAGAACAAGCATCCACAGTTGACCAAGTCAAAGCAGACATTTACGAGGCAATACAAGGTATCATATTTTGTTTTTTTTGTTTTTTCTTAATTCGTGACAGTAATATGTTACAGAATAAGGTAACTTTCCTTTTCCGTATTCAAACCTGCATTGTTAGTAAATGAATTTGTTACGAAATAGTTTTTGATTTCCGTAAAAGGTATCAATAGAGGCATTTTTGGAATCCCATCTGGAAAGAAATCTGAGATAGAAAGTCTCGTCAAGCTGCTCGAGTCTCAAAATCCTACTCCAGATCCAACTCTACACCTTCAAAAGGTGATTTTTCACTTACTTTTTTCGTCAATTTTACATTAATTAGAACAATATCAAATTACTGCTTAACATATCCGTTTACAAGTGTCATGTTTTGACTTTTTTAAGTTAAATTAAGAGCCCGTTTGGTGTAGCGTTTTGAAAACACAGTGTTTTAAAAACGCAGCATTTCTAAAACGCAGATTATTTAAAACGTGGCTTTTTTCTTTATAATGCGTTTGAGATATTATGTAAAAAACGCTGCTTTTTATTCCCTACTGCGTTTTAAAATTTGCGTTTTGAGAAAAAGTTAGGAATTCTAACGTTTTAAAATGCAGCTACGTTTTGAAAACACAGCGTTTTCTACCGCAGCATTGAAACGCTAAGTTAAGGAATAAGCTGCGTTTTGGCCAAAACGCGCGAACAAACGAGCTCTAAGTGTTTTTCAAATAAAAATTTGACGTGTATTTTTGTTTGATTTTAAAAATCATAAAACACTAATCTGTAGTACATAATAAAATATATTACAAATTACTCCCTCTGTTCCAAGTAGAGAGTCTGCTATACTATTTTGGGATGATTCACTTAAAAGAATAAACTTTTAAAAAATTATGCTTACAATTTTTATAATCTTTCATCTCTACCATCCACTATGTTGTAATCATTTTGGTTGTGCTTAAGTATTTTTGTAATTATGACCAAATCTAATAACACTAATATATCCCTTAATAATTAGACTTTTTAAATGTGTACTCTTTGAATGGAACGGAGGGAGTACGTGTTTTATGATTTTGAAAAAATATATATACTTCAAATACTCAAATTTTTATTTGAAAAACACTCTGTTTGACTTAAAAAATTGAAAATAATACACTTATTTAGGAATGGAGGGAGTATCTGCTTTGTATTAGGTAATGAAATTTTAATCATGAGTACCTTATTAAAAATATTACTTCCTCCGTCCCTAAATTATTGTCTTCCTTTCCTTTTTCGTCCGTTCCAAAATAATTGTCTTGTTTGAAACTTTCCTTTTTAGAACATCACTTTTACTATTTTACCCTTACTTTTTCTTCCTACTTTAATTATGGGCCACATACACATAGACATTAAAGGAAACAACACACTTTTTCAATACTATTCCAATATTAATAATCAAGTCAATTGAGTTTTCTTAATCCGTGTGTCGGGTCAATCCAGACAATAATTTAGGGACGGAGGGAGTATTAATTTAGAAGTTTGCAAAGTAAGTAAAGTTTTATAAATTTTCAGTCAAAGCTTAATCAGGTTGACTAAAAAAGTCAGAGTAAAACTTTTTTTTTTTTTTGGGTGGAGAGAGTTTATAAAATTTAATTGTGATGGTGATGAATTGATTTGATTTTATTTGGGAGTTAGGTGAGTGGATGCTGGAAGCTTGTTTATAGTACAATAACCATACTTGGATCCAAGAGAACCAAGCTAGGATTGCGAGATTTTATCACTTTGGGGGACTTCTTCCAGATTATTGATGTTGATGAGGTACTTTTACTATTCAGTTGATGAGTTGGGATCCTTTTTATTAATAGATCCCTTCAATGCACATTTGGATAATCGATACATATACATACCTGTATTTGTCAAGCATCGGAAGTTGCATTGACGGAATTGAGAGAATCTTGAAATGAAAACGAGTCGAGTCGAATGTTGACCACTTGTATATCTTAATGCTCTGATAATTACGGAGTACTCTTCAATAGCGCGATAATCTCACCAATAGATTTCACTCAGCTTTGTCTGTGAGTATCCAATTAATGTTCAGGCCTAACTAGGAATTTGAAAAAAAATGAAAAAAAGAAGAGTAAATTTGGTCTTCTCTACTGCTTTATAGTAATCTTTTTGAGGAACCACTTTTAGATGAATTCTCCATATTGTAGATGATGCTATTACCACTCCACATTCGCATGAAACCGCTCTCTATGGTAAAATTCACTTCTACCTTATGATTTTTGTATTCCATCGTGAAGTGCTTGTTACCTCGACCTCTTATTTTTGTCAAAATACCCGTGCCAAAGTGGAACGACACGACATGGGTGTGAATGTTGGGGTGGGTGTGGCAGCTTTAGACTAAATTTAGTGCAGAATCTTAAACTTTTGGCAGATCCGACATCCATATGTGGTCTTCATAGCAGAGTCCAGGTAACAGGTAAAGTGCCTTCATTGAAAAGAGGAGTCTCAATACCATCGTCCCAGTAGCTATTCAAAATTTTATGAAATTTTGTTAGTACGTAGTATATTACCTGTTATAGCGGTGAATAGGTGTTTCAAGGCGCAAGATACATTGCCAAATTGTTATGCGCCTTTCTGTGATTAGAGATCAGGAAAAATGTATTGTTAGTGGAAGGGTATTGTAAGTTTGCTCCAATTCTATGTTATTAAGCAATGCAATTTATACTTGGATCTTGAAGCCAATAGTTATTACTTATTGGAAAACCCTTTGTTCTCAAAACTGAAGAAAGTCCTTGTAGAAGACATTGGTTTTATTTATTTTTCTCTGATATTCATTTATACACAAATGATCTGCACTTGAGGGTAGAGAAAGAACAGTTTTAGTCTCTATTGTTTAGCAATAGGATTGTCACGATGGTGGAATCACCGGTATACCTTATGTTCTTCAACTTCAATGATTCCATTTCATTTTTGTACAATTCAAATTTGCAAATAGTCAAGTGCTATTATATAGTTTTCGTAATATCCTTTCACTAAATTTCATAATTTTGTGATGGGGAAAATGGAGGGCAAAGCAGTTAATTTGATCAAGTTCAATGCCAGTGGACTGAAATTGTTGAATGGAGAGCTGACAATTGAAGCTTCTTTCAAAATTGCATCCAGATCAGTTGAGATTTCATTTATTTTCTGCATTTTTCTAGCTCTTTTACTACTGTTCATAATTAACAACTCTCTTTGACGATACTTTAATCAATTTTATCAAACTTTTGTCATTCAAAATCCAAGAGAGTCGATATCCGTTACAACAACTCAAAGATCACTCCAGACCAGGTATGCATGATGTTCCTATCATCCTGAAAGCTATTCATATGCTTCTTTCCTTTTATTGAACTAAATAGTCTTCTTTCTACTGTTTTTCTCAACAGTTGATGAATGTATTCAGAAAAAATTACGGACTTCTTCTTGGGATCTTTAATCCAGATGGTTGGCTCGAGATTACGTATCCTTTATAGCAGATATATTGTACATTTTTATAACTGGGATCTCGTATTAGAATAAAGGTAGATTGGTAGAGGTAAGTTGTACCTTGATTTGTTCGTGACAGATATGTTGATGCTACGATGAGGATAGGGAGGGATGATAAAGGCAACATTTTCATATTAGAGAGATCAGAGGAGAATCCCTGATGACTTTTGCCGTTACATAATACACATACAGAGTCCTTGAATTTGCAGCCTCGTTTGAACATCTGACGATGGCAGAGAATGACCGACCACTGTGGGGTTCTCGTTATAAATGGAAGCGCTAGCTTGAGATGGTCGTAGTGAGGCCCGGAGTTCAGAGAGAGCAGCATTGTATTTAGATGCAGAACTCTTGCAATGTCATACGAGAATACAAAAACGATTGCGATAATTCACTGAAGCTTCATTAGTATTTCATTCAGAAATTTTAACTGTGCCTTCATTACAGGTTTGATTCTGAGAAAATTATTGGTTCTTCTTGTAAAAGTAACTTTTCAAACTAAATGTTATCTCACTCATTAAACTCTTTTTTTCTTTTCAACCATCACTATGGAGTTAAACTAACGATTTTGTTCGTTAAGTTGTCATGTGCATGTGATCATAATTTTTCAAGTGTATTATAGGAAAATTTTGTCGAAGTTATACCCAATTAAACTTCAAGTGTTTTTTTTTTTTTTTGTTGGTACAATTAAAGAAAAAAGGTTCTTTTTTTCCAAAGTAAATTTCTCCTTATTTTCCTTTTCTTTTTACCTTTCTAACAATCACAACAATAAAGATGTCGTTGGATCAAGAAAGAATTAACTCTAAGTTACCGTTTGGTTCGGTGGAATGTATTGGGTGGAATGGAATGGTGAATGAGATTTCATTTCTGTAAGATTTGGAATGAGAATTGAACGACCTCAACCTTCAACTGGACACGTGGCGACATCGTAACTTCATAAGCTCCAGCTGGATATATGCCAAGGTGGCTCACCATCCTGTCTATATGACAACCTGGCAGTTACACCACGACACGTCGCTCACTTTACCAGTATACTCTTCCAGAGCGCTGACCACAGGGACTCACAGTGCGACCTGGAGGCATCCCAGGCCGACCACATCAACGTCGGGCGACCTGGATACATACCAGGCCAACCTCGACTGTACCAGCATCGAGCAACCTAGACCAGGCCGACCTCGATGTTGCTCCTCTCAGCCCAGCAAAATAGAGTCCTTTACGGAATCACCTCTCGCCTAGGAAGAGTCTTGCTGAAACTCTATATACATCAGTCCTAAGCACACAAGGAAACGTAATCCGAAAAACATGAGAATTGATCATATCTCTCCCATTCCGAAACCTTCTAGGATTATGGCTCATCTCTTTATAAATAAGCACCACCCTCATAAGCCTCATAAGGTACATGCAAATTACTTGCTTACAACATATTCTCTTAGCTTTACATCTCCGCTGAAGTATTGCTAATTCCCACGCCTGAGGGTTATTGCTGGGACAACCCAGTCCCCCCTTACGGTGTTCTTTGTTGATCACAGGTTCAAAGTTACTTACACTTCAAGGGCAATCCCTGCAATGCAAGCCAGAATCCTACTAGACTACACGTGTGGATCAGACGTGGTCACCTTCACCAACAACTCTTTTTTGCGTGATCAGTTTGGTTCTGTTGCCGGGACCGAAGTTTTTCTGTGATCAATCATGACAACCTCCAAGCAAGTCTCCAAGTAGGCATGTCACACCCCAATTCAAGTCACTACACGTAGCCTAAATTCGGGTATGACCCGGTTTAAAATAATCAAAATAACCACGTGATAAACAATATAACATCGGAAATAACAGTATGGCGATAAGTCATCCAAACTCATAAACTGAAAATATACAACTGAGTCATCACAACTCATCCAACCGATATACAGACCAACATAGAAGGCATCCAGCCTTTTTATACAATACAACAGAAAATAGTGTTTAAAACTCTAGACAGTAAAACAACCACTGTCTAACATATACAAAGAGAAGTCTACCCCAAAAGAAAACAACCTTCTAATCTCGCAGCGAGTTGCACATTCTCACATACGCGAACCCTTTGCCTCGCTCCGATCTAAGGAAAACAATAATGAAAGGGTGAGTCACATATGACCCAGTAAGATTCCACTAAACTGATGCATGTTATGCATGTATGCAACAGTAATAGATGCTAACACAAGCAGCATATATTCGGCATAAGTAATAACAGATTAAGTCACAAGTAACCAGCATAATCAATAACCAACTAAGTCCCATTACCAGCGTAAGAAGGATCACGATTGCCAACTGTCCCATACCAGTTGGAAATAATGACCAACCTAGAAAGTAATGAGCTCACAACAGTTTTTTTTTTTTTTTAAGAAACAGGGACGGCACCCTGGGAGATTTTATTAATAATAAAAAAGATACAAACATGAGGGGGACAACCAGCCTTGCCCTTATAAATGGGAGGACGGAGGAGCCTTACCTCGAAAGGAAAATACAAAAGGAACTATTTCCTATAACTATAGAAACCCAAAAAGTCCTGCCTGAAGGCTACCAAAACCTCTCTAGGAAGATCGTCTTGATTCGAAAAAAATTGCATACCCCTATGACTGTGAGCATTCGCAGCAAGTCTATCAGCTGTATGATTTTGTTGGCGAAAGACATGCACAATATCATAACTATCCAAGAGCTCTCGACAACGTCGAAGGTCATATACCTCCAAGGGGGAACTTGCTTATTTTTTATAACCATAACTGCAACTGAAGAATCCGATTCAACCAAGACTGACTGCAACTGAAGAGATCTACACATAAACAAACCATCTCGAAGCACTAAAATTTCAACCCGCATATTACTCCCTTGCCCATAAAAGGAAGAAAATGCCCGAACAAAACCGCCCTCACAATCCCGAATAATACCGCCTCCCGAACATACTCCATCAATTGAAGAACCGTCAGTATTAAGCGTAAACTGATGAGATGTGGACGGCTTCCACCTCAACCAACGGCCAATCCTCGGGATATAAGGGACAATCGGCAACTGAAGAATTTCCAAACCAATTTGAGCCATCCTATTAATGGAAGATTTAGGATGAAAGACCAACAACATGCCCTGTAAATCTCTAAGGATGCTTCGAGTAATCTTGCCCAAATTCATCGGAACACTGTCAAAGATCGCAGCACATCTAGCCTTCTATATCTCCCAGCACCCAAACAAAAAAATACCAAGGAATACCGCACCCAATTGGTTAGAGACAGGAAAGTTACCAACCCAGCTGTCGAATAGATGTTGCATATTAACAAAGTGATGAATTTTACCAAAAGGAATAGCAAACTTTTCCCAGCAATAAAGACTTTATCGTCTAGGAATAGTTCTCTCCAAAGAATGTTGTACAGATTTTTCTTTGAAGCTTTTATGAACTAGCAGTTGAAGATGAAGACTATCAGAATGTAAGAAGAGGTTCATTAGATTGATCGCTAGTTCTCTTCAATGCTGTCATGAAGTCTTCTTTTTACACTCAGGGAGATTTAGGTAGCCGTTGAAGATCTTCAGCTTTGGAGAATTTGCTGCCACGTGTCCGCCCGCCAACAGCTCAGCCCGCCTTCTGATCCAGACCTGGCCCATTTCCACCTTTTCGAGCCCGTTCCCTCTCTCTTCTCTCACCCGTTTCTGCAGCGGTTGACCAGCGGTCCTCCGGCCCGTCTTGCCCCGTCTCCAAAATCGGATCAACATCCTCCTTTGCCCATTTTCAGCCTTGAATCTTCACTTTTATTCTGATTTTACCATTGGCTTGCCCAAAACTAAAAAATCTCTCACTTAAAAATCTCCCCAGGCAGCTCAAAGGAAAGAAGCCCCCAACAGGCCGAGAAGCAACACAAGCTTTCTTTCTCCCCCTTTTTCTCCACCTTTACACCCAAATTAAATGCACTCATTCTAAGGGTTTGGAGCATCAAATCAAGGGTCAAAGAAGCATTTGCAAGGCTTTGCAACCATGGATTTTGACATTAATCGGTTTAATTTTACCTATCATTATCTCAAGTTTAATGTTGTATTTTCTTGGAATCTTTGTCTTGTAAATGTGGAATTGGTGATGAGCTAATTATATTTATGGATTGCGATTATTTTCTATGATGAATGTGATGTTTTAATTTAATCTCTCTCTCTCTCTCTCTCTCTCTCTCTCTCTCTCTCTCTATTTTGTATACAATCATGCTAGGTTACTAAATTGCTTAATGCTTTTAATTAATTCACAATTAATTAATTGATTTGAGAAATGTTTTGGATCCGCGAAAGCTACCTTACATTTTGGACCTAGCAATTTAGTAGTACATTTCGGACCTAGCAATTTAGTAGTTGGTGTTCTGTGACACACACCAATAGCCTTCGGCTACCGGGATGACTTGTAGAAAAATAGAGAGAATATCACTCTACAAAGTATTACCCATTATCTTGGTTATTATTGTGTGTTCTTAATGCTTTTAATGGAGTCGCGAACCACTAGATGATCACTAGAATTGTAGGGTAAGATGCAAGAGCCTGTCCTATAATTTCGAAAATCACAATAATTGTCTTTGTGACGCTAGACCGAGAGGTAACGAGCGTTCTTAGATAGTCATGGGGTGCTTGATCGATAATGCGGCTATTTTTTCCTTGCTATAAGATGCGAGAGCCCGTAGTGGGGATTGATAGCTAGACTTATTATAAGATGCGAGAGCCCGTAGTGGGGATTGGTAGCTAGACGTACTATAAGATGCGAGAGCCCGTAGTGAATATCATCAACGTGCGCCCGACTACCAAGACTTGAGTTAAAGAAAAGTAGAGAGAGGTTAGAATAGACATTGGCTAGACTAGAAATATCACAATCCTATCATTTTAACCTTGATTTGATGTTGCCGCCGTATCATCGTTGCCTCGTTAATTTAATTTACTTTCTTGCTTTCTGTTTCTTTATTTTCTTTTTATTTTCAATTCTCATTTTCGTTAGCTTAGATAAAATTAGGTGTGCCCAATTTTAGTACTTAGGATTTATTTCTAGCACTATCTCTGTGGGATCGATACTTGTGCTTGCACACTTTATTACTTGATACGACCGAGTATTCTTGCTAGTCGCGTGTTTTATGCCCATCAAAGAACAAGAAGAAGAAGTAGTAGTCCTATAATACTTGTCACGACCCGACCCGAGATCCTATGTGGAACCTCGTTCGATGCGTGAAACTAGAACACAAAATGCATATTTCAAAAGTCATTTTCGTACAAAAATCCTGTAATGCAAGTGTATATTTTTAAAAGCAAAACAAAACCTCAACGACAATATAACAAGTTGGAGAATAACACATTAGCTAGCCAACAAACCCACGAGCTAGAGAACTCGGGATAAACATACATCCATAACAGAGTGCACGGAATATAAGAGTTAACAATATATACAAAGCCTGACAGCCATGTCGGTATTACAAAAGAATATTACACAAGTGTCAAGTACAAGACATCTACCCAACGATACATCGTTTATATAACATGTACACCCTCGACCTTACCAAAAGAAAATACAAAGGCTCAAGGAGCAACTACCTAAAAGAAAGCCTGACAAGCTCACCAACAACGATGCAAGCTTACTGGGGGTTTTTCGCTGGATCGGGATCTAAGGAAAACAAATAAAAAATGGACGGGGTGAGTTTAAAACTCAATAAGCTAATAATGCAACAAGATGACATGCGGGATATGAACATTAATGAGAACAAGTATAACAATATTTGTCATAGCATAATGAATCTCGAAGCATAATAGATAACAAGTATCTCATGGTAACACATATCACATAGCATGCATCTCATGTAGGAGCGATATGTAAACACATATAAAAGGATACCGTCGAGGTACACTTCCGACATACAATACTTCCAACCATCCAACCAACCTATAATACCAAAGTAAAAACCACTTTTTCAGGTTATCAATCAAACAATCACACTAACTTAAAGACAGCTCATCAGAACTTTGAAAAGTTAAATCAAACAACACCAGTTTATAAGTCATCAGTTATAAATCATCAGCTATAAGTCATCAATCATAAGTCATTTCTCATCAGTTAAATCAAACAGGCCCTTAGTCACCTCTACTTCACCACCAAAATGGAGCCCTCACAATTTATAAGGTTGGGGATGACTAGTGAATGGAAAACTCAATTTCTCAAACGAGGTAATACCACTACAGAATTTGTTTTACATGGAGCATCTAGAACGAAAAAGATTGTCAAGATGCACTTCCATTATATTCTCTCCTTCTTTATTTTTATTTATTTTTTTTTGAAGAAAACAAGAATACGAAAGAGAAATCAACGAAAAAGAAAACAAAGACAACTTGGATAAGAAAACAAAGAGAACAAAATTATGAGAAACACATGGATAATTTCTACAAACCCGTTTTTTTTTAAAAACTATGGTTTTCTAAGAACAAAGACGAAGATGACACGAAGAGAACAAGAATTTGAAGAAACAAGAATATGGATAAAACAAGCATAACTAAGAAATTGAAAAGACGAAGACAACAAGGATTCAATGAATTCAAGAATACGAAGAAAAAAAATACGAAGAAGAACACGAAGATCAATAATACGAAGAAAAACAAGAATGAATACGTTTGTTACCTCTTTGTGGCTCTGATACCAAATGATGTGAACCCAATGAATGAAATCAAAGAAGAAAACACTCGAACAATCCATGAGAAGAAATAGGGGAAAAAAATAAGGATAGTATGAGTTTCCCTCAACTCTAGGGCGGATATACCAATCCCTAGAACCTTGGGGGTGCTCTTTCAACCCATTAATCGCAATTGATTAGGAACCAAAAGCATGCGATCACCCACAAGTTTTCAACTCACTAAACAAATCTTATAAAATCGAAAGAAATAAGAAAACCTAATCCAAGGAATTTCTCCGACTCACAATATGTGAAAAGTGCATAACTCAACAATATGAATCAATCTAATGTATAACAATATTTGAAAGACTTTTATATAAGCTAAAAAATTGAACCAAAACCCAAAAATATTAAGGATACGGAATCATCAAGCAAAAAGAAGTAATAAAGTCACAAAAGCCCGAAATAAAGCAGGCTTGACGCATCGCCACATTTAATGGCCCGGCGCCAGAATGATTGTTCCTGTGCTATGACTTCAATCGTAGTGCTCGTACCTCTGTCTAGCTCTTTTTTGACGCAATAAAATATTCCAAAAGTGTTAGTTAGACCCCCTAACGTCCCAAGAACTCAGTTAAGTGTACATCCAATGTTGGTGAGTGTGTTCGGTTCCAAAATATGCAGAGGAGCCCCAAAACTATAAAATGCTTCTTGGTAGTTAGATTCACATCATCATGTTTCCTTTGTATTGTCGGGGAGACAGGGAGGGAGAGGGAAAGCTTTGAATAGTGGGGAGAAAAGGGGATATCGATAGACTGGTAAATATATGAGTCAATTTTTAGTGGTTCAATGGCGTTTAAAATCAATTGTGTCGGATTTGAGTTTCGTATGAAAACTTTCTCTATACTAACAATTTTTCTTTCAAGAAAAAATTAGCATATAATTAATTATACGCAAAATATAAATAAATTTTTCGATACCCTCCTAAAATTATTAGGTACAAAATGTAATTGAACAAAAGAAATTTTGGCCAACTTATGAAGGGTAGTGGAAAATTTAGGAATAGAGGAAGAAAAAAGCCGAAAGCCTGTCAATGCCAGGTCACCCTATCTTTTCTCGTGGTGGAAATGATTCCCCCCTTCTCTCTCTCTTACAAATTTAGCCTTCATTTCATTTGCATTTCACAATTCTCTCTCTCTCTCTCTCTCTCTCTCTCTCTCTCTCTCTCTCTCTCTCTCTCTCTATATATATATATATATATATATAGGAGTATTACTTACATTCGGTTCTCCATTTCGCTTTGACGTCGTCGCCGAGACAGAGAGAGAGAGAGAGCCGGCCAGCGTCTTCGGAGGTTGGCTTGCGAACTTATAGCTTTCTTTCTCTCTGTTCCTCTGTTCAATCCAAAAGGTAAATTTTTTCATTTTTTTATTTTTGGCTACGATCGCTTTTATGATCTGCTGAGACATGATTAGATTATTAGATTCCTTGATTTCTTTTGGTTTTGATTCTAGGTTTGAAATCTGCTGGGAAGAGATAGATCTGTGCTTGAATCGAATTGACTTGTTTTAGAAATTTGTTATTTTAGATAGATTAGACATTTACTGATTTAAGCATCAACATGTGATTTAATAATATCTTTGATCTGTTTGTTGTTTCTATGGATCTGGTCTTTCTGTTTGGCCTCGCGCACTTTTTATTACTCTTTTTCGATTTTTATGTAAATTTGAAGTTGGATCTGTGATGGAAATGGGTTTGTAATTGATTTTGAGCCTCCTTTTGATTGCTGTTCATGTCTAAAGTTGATCATCCGGTTAATAAGATAGATTTGTCGAAATTCACCTAGCGCAACCAATCCTAGTCCTGCTAGTGTGTTTGTTATGATTACGTGTACCTTAAGGTTGTGTTGGGGAAGTTGTAGTGGAACAAATATTAATCGCTTATGTTTGTTTCTGTGGTGGATTTTGGATTAAGTTAGGGTATGATAAACTGTGTAGCTTGTAGAACACTTGGTGTGAGTGAAGAAAATAGTTGAATTTGAGTATATTTCTGTTTTTGTTGATTGTTGACCCATTTTCAAAACCCTTTATTGTAAAATTTTAAACTCATTAAGCACCAACTACTTCTTAAAGCATTTACTTTAGAGATTGTTGTCGCCAATACAAGGTGGTTAATCCTCCATTTTGAATTATGGGCATAAGGATGCTGTTCTCCGAATTGATATCATAATGTACCGCTTAAATGTTTAAGTGTAGATATCAGAACAGAAATGTACTTGGTTTTATCCAATAGTATGAGGATTGCCGTCTCAATGTTGACATTTTCACCAAAGGATATTTTGCAAGACGATTAGTATGTCCAGAGGTTGCTTGTTGTCTCATGTTATATCTGGCTTTGATGTGTGTTGTGCAGCTGTATAGAACATGGCTGACGCCGAGGATATTCAGCCTCTTGTTTGTGATAATGGAACTGGAATGGTGAAGGTTAGTTGAGTCATTTGATCGTGCTGTAAATTTAGTCCAATACATTTACTTATTTTTCTTGGGTTTTTTAATTTATAATCATAATAATAAATCCTTCAGGCTGGGTTTGCCGGTGATGATGCTCCGAGGGCAGTTTTCCCTAGTATTGTTGGCAGACCGCGACACACTGGTGTTATGGTTGGAATGGGCCAGAAGGATGCTTATGTAGGAGATGAAGCCCAATCCAAAAGAGGTATCCTTACCTTGAAGTATCCTATTGAGCATGGTATTGTCAGCAACTGGGATGACATGGAGAAGATCTGGCATCACACTTTCTACAATGAACTACGTGTTGCTCCTGAAGAGCACCCAGTGCTTCTAACTGAGGCTCCTCTCAACCCTAAAGCCAACAGAGAGAAAATGACCCAGATAATGTTTGAGACCTTTAATGTTCCTGCTATGTATGTTGCCATCCAGGCTGTTCTTTCTCTATATGCCAGTGGACGTACAACCGGTTAGTCAAAAATGCTTTCAAAGTTTGCAATCTTGTAAATAGAGTCACGGCTTATTTTATACTGAAATATTTTATCCTTGAACAGGTATTGTACTCGACTCTGGCGATGGCGTGTCGCACACGGTTCCAATTTACGAAGGTTACGCCCTTCCCCATGCCATCCTTCGTTTGGACCTTGCTGGCCGTGACCTCACTGATTCCCTGATGAAGATCCTCACTGAAAGGGGTTACATGTTCACCACGACCGCCGAACGGGAAATTGTCCGTGATATGAAGGAAAAGCTTGCGTATGTAGCACTGGACTACGAGCAGGAGCTTGAAACTGCCAAGAGTAGTTCATCTGTTGAAAAGAACTACGAATTACCTGATGGGCAAGTCATCACTATTGGTGCAGAGAGATTCCGTTGCCCAGAGGTTCTCTTCCAACCATCTTTGATTGGAATGGAAGCTGCAGGGATCCACGAGACGACCTACAACTCTATCATGAAGTGCGATGTTGATATCAGGAAGGATCTTTATGGAAACATTGTCCTCAGTGGTGGGTCTACCATGTTTCCTGGCATTGCGGACCGTATGAGCAAGGAAATTACTGCTCTTGCCCCCAGCAGCATGAAGATTAAGGTGGTTGCACCTCCAGAGAGAAAATATAGTGTGTGGATCGGAGGATCCATCCTTGCATCCCTCAGCACGTTCCAACAGGTAAAGTTTCGTTTTTCATCCCCTTTCTTTTTTTTGCTATGCAGTCGTATGTTTGCTTCCACTGGGCTCTGTTAACATTCAACTTGCTTTGTTTTTTGGAATCAGATGTGGATATCCAAAGGTGAATATGATGAGTCTGGTCCATCCATTGTCCATAGGAAGTGCTTCTAAGGTTGAGTTGTATTGATTTCAATGGTGAGTTCCATTTTCCCTATTTAGTTGGCTTTTTGTATTGTGTTTCATGTGAACTAAGTTTGTCAGACATGGAGAAGTAGTGTTGAGTCGGGTTTAATGGAAGGAGGGGGGAGAAAGGTGATTCTGATGTATGCAATATCTAGTCAACTCCTATGTTTGTAGTTGGAGATTGGATGTGATTTTTTTTTTTGCTTAAATTTTCATTTGAAGGTTCTTTTTCTTGGAACAATTATGTTAATATTTATGTTATGAGAATTTTTCTGTTAGTGTTGGCATGTGGAGAAAGCTGTCACAGGAAGTATATTTATTCATGCATTGGAAGCTTCTAAATACATTAGTGGGGTGCAATATTGATAGAGTGCAATTTTATCTACCTGGATAATTCAAATGTTATAAGTTTTCTTCAAATTTTATTGACTATGGTTGTGAATTTTTCCTAGTATTCTTTACCTGTTTTTTCCAGTATCTACACCTAGCTTCTATTTTTTTTTTTCCTGTTGTAAAATGTGTCCCTGAGGGGTAAGATTGTGGGGTATGTTGTGTGCTGGGTATAGTGATTGGCGTAACACGTCTATATCAAAGAACCTCAAAAGAGTAAAGGTCGGCGTGGAGATCAAGACTAATCAGGTAAAGAGAAAGAGGGTAAATGCTGAATACTCACTAGCTCTATATTATTGAATAACGATTCCCCTGTAAAATGAGGTTTATCGTCTCTATTTATAATGATTATGACCTCTATTTATAATGAGTATAAGATGACACTGTAAATATTTTAAGATTCTTTGTTAGGAGTCATTATCATATTGACCATCCAATGATCATATGACACGTGCCTCGTAAGCAGAGACCACAATTAGTTCTTTCTCTCTTCGGTAATCAAGAGCTCTCTTCGGTAATCAGATCACACGTGTCACACATGCATGATAATATACGTGTACAACAGATGAGACTTTTTCTTGACTTCAGTCGCCAAATCAATAACCTTTGAGGTTCCCAAGAATCGGCTCGGCCTTTTGGGGGTTCAGGGACTCTAGGCCGGTCGTTACACTTAAGAGTAGATCATTCGGTAGTGTTCTGAGTCATTCTTGAAGGATGTAAGTGCTAGTGGTAAATTGTTGCCCTTTACCTGAGGCATAAAGTTAAGTCCTTGGAATTCTAATGTTTGGGGATCCGGGCTCCCTGACGAGTTGGATCTCATAGGGTCAGGAGGCAAGATTCTCCACGTTTGGACCCTTGGTCAGCTTGCTCACGGAGACTATTAACAAAGTCGGGGTGCGGCCATAGAGACTTGGTTGTCAAATCCCTTAGGCTAAAGCACTCGATCTCGGCCTCCCTTTGGGCTCTCTCCCGGAACCTAGTACCTTCTCGCAAGCTAGGTCTTAGTTCGGGGAGCAGTGGGTGAATACGTGACAATCATAACCCTTACTACACCTCTCTTCTTCGTTTTTTAATATTTTAATTTTTTTTGGAAGCACAAAACCACTTATATACATGATAAACCTTCGTTCTTAAATAAATGTCAAACGTCATGTTCTCATTTTTTGTGTTTTTCCAAATTATCTTTACATTATCTAAAATTCATTATTTAGAAAAACACTATTTACCCTTACTTTACATTAATGATGGGTACAACAGAATTTGTTTATAGATTTGGTTTATTGTTAGTATCGCAGCGTTGTATAATACAGTTAGCATTGTCGTGCTGTGTAATACAACTACATGATGCATCAATAGTTATACTGTACAATATTGCAATGCTAATTGTAAACTAAATCTGTAAATAAATTTTGTTGCTCTATAATTATCTTTATTTATAATAGTTGATTAATTTTTTTTAATCTGTATTCTAGGTCAAAACAGTTATTTAGGAACGGATGATATTATCATATACAATATAAAGTGACGGCGGAGGGATGGGATGGGATGAGATTTGCCTTTTCCATTCCACCCCATTATAAGTTTTTCATTTCCATTTTTATTCCATCCCCGTGATGGGAAATTAAAAGGTAATTTTATTAATGTTAACATGAAATTAAAAGGTAATTTCATTAATATTTTGTTATCGCTTTTTTCATTCTCATTTCCTTCCCACTTTTCCAAATTTTAGCTAATTATTTTCAATGCTTGCTAAAAAATGTGTTCTTTATTTAATCAAAACAAGGATGGAAGGACTGACCTCAAGTATTGGTGATACCGATGACGTGATATTATCAACCAATTAAAATGCAGTAAATCCCAATAATTTTGTTCCAGCGAGAATGCTAATTTACGTGCAGTCAGTATCTATCCCACTTCTTGGCGTCTTTATTGTTCTTTAAGTAATACTGGTTGTCCCTTTTTAGTCTCTTTAAATAACCTAAGATGTCTACTAAAGTAAGTACTTATCTATTACATTTATTTAAATTAAATTTATATAGAAGAAAATACCAGTTTTTTTTATTCATATTATAAATTACATAAATTAAAACTAGCATATATATTATTATGCAATATTGTGAAAATAAGGTTTAACAAAAATAAAATCTTAATTATGATAATGACTTTTGTATTTAATGTTAATATTTATTTTTGTAATAAATAATTGGGAGAGTCTATTTTCACTACAATATTTGTTTATCCACTACATTCACTAAAATTTAATTAGGTTAATCAATATCTTGACACAATTTGCCCTTCACACCCAATTAAGTTATTTTTATCCTTTATTTGTTTTTGCAAATAGTATTATATTCAATCGTGCACATGAAAATAAAAAAAATTATATGCAAAAATTAGAAAATATAAATGAGATATCTAAATAGAAAATAATGCAAAAGTCTAATTCGCTTACAAATAAAAAAATATAAATGACAAATTAGACTAAAGAAAAGAGTGACATGAGTTATATAATACTCCCTCCGTTCCTAAATTATCGTTCTGCTTTTTTTTTTTTTGGTTTCAAAATAATTGTCTTCTTTCCAACTTTCCTTTTAAGGAAAATAACTTTTATCATTTTACCCTTTTAAAATTTACTCTTCAATAGTGGGACCCACTCCAAGGGACCCACCACTTACCCATTTACAGCTGTTTTTTACCAATGTCAGTCTTCAATCATCACAATTTTTCTTTTTTGCCAGGTAAATTATACAGTAATCATAAAAATTTGAATTTTTCAAAAGTTTTATAGGAGGGAGTATATTTCATACTGTATTTTTATATAACTCAAAAAGTCTAGTGGCAGTATTATTTCAAGGGTAAAAATGGAAAGTTCTAAAAATGCAAATATTTATATTTGAGTCAATTGCTTTTTCTGGTGTGTCGGTCAAACAGGACTGTAATTTAAAAACATAGGGAGAACTATTAAATTACGAAGTGTAAATCATGAATTTTAAATAAATAACTTGAATGGAAAATTAATTAATGAATATATGTTTAGTGATTATTTAAAAGATTTTTATAATAAATTGGCAATTGTACAACATCTTTTAGTTTTTTTAATTTGACATTAATATCAATTTTCTTAAAAAAAATAGTTGAAGAAATTAAATAAAAAATAATGGATAGAATTAATTTTTTAGTGTTGACGAATAGGCATAATTATTTGAGAAGATATGAAAAAATAAAATTTAAGTTATAAAGAAAAAAAATAAAATAAGGCAAGTATTTAAAGGACAATTGTGTCATGACAATCATTTATTCATTTAACCATTAATGAATATAGTGAATTAGTAAAATTTATAATGGAAATAGACTCTTCCTAAATAATTTGTGTTTAAAAAGTAATTTCTTCACTTCTAGTTGACTATCTTATTCATTTCTCTTCTTTTATGAGCATAAATGATTAAATATGATTCTTCAAGCAAGTACGAAAAGAAATCAAAAATACATTGTTCATTTGATATATTGAAAAAATAAATCCTGGTGAAAAGTAACTTGGTAAATTTCAATAATATTCCCAAAAAAAAAAAAAATTTATGATTGTAACTACATACAGATGTATCTAATTCTTTTTTCAAATGTATATATATATATATATATATATATCCTCAAAAAGAATAAGTGTGTTTTGACTTAGAAACGTGAAAACATAAAACTAGTGGCCTTTTAGTTGAAAGAATGAAGCAAAAGCAAGTTTAAAAATATAGTGTATGATTATAATGAGTGACTTTTTAAGGGTGTTTTTATCTTATCATAAATTAATTTAGAGGTTTGCTATTTGCACCCCCAAAATATATTACAAAATGTCGTTATAAATTTTAACTTAAATGTCTTTATATATTCTTCGTTTTTTAATTTGAAGAAAATAATAATTTGAACTGTTCAGCAGCTTCCATCGAACACAATTAAGGCTGTTCGGTAAGGGGTTACAGAATATCACTATTGATGTTTAGTAAGGGGGTACCGAACACCACTATGAATGTTTAATCACATAATACCAAAAAGACAGAGAAAGATAAAGAAGAAAAAAAAACCTACCTTTTAAAATAGATTTATTGGGTTTTAACAGAGATGGATATTGATCATTGGTTCCCTCGCATCTGAGAGAGAGAGAGAGAGAGAGAGAGAGAGAGAGAGAGAGAGAGAGAGAGCCTTATTAATTTAAAGTAGTTATTAATTATTAATGAATGTATTAAATAAGTAATTATTGTAGTAAAGTTAACCCCTCTTTATTAATGTATGTAATCTGAAGAGCAAACAAGAAAATAATGAAGGACCAGTTTGACTTTGCTTTTGATTCTCTGTAAAATTGATTTCAACAAAAGTGATTCTAGAAATAATGAAGGACCAGTTTGACTTTGATTCTGATTCTGTAACAGTGATTCTCGGAAATTGATTTCAACAAAAGTGATTCTTTGAGACTCTGTATGGATACTTAAATTTCAGAGCTTAAAATTGAAATTAATTTAAAATTTTAAATTTTGTAGAGTTTAAACTGTTTATCCAATTCTAATTCTAAAATTTAAGAAAGAGTAGCCACACATAAAGATGTTAAAAGGGTTATAGTCCGTAGAGTTGGCCCATTTAAAAAAAAAAAAAAAAGGGTTAGGGCTCAATATTTTTGGCCCGTTTAAAATCAGAGCTTTTTAGGGCTGGTCCGTTTAACCCGCTGCCCGTTAGGGCTGGCTCACCAGGTTTCAGGGTTGATCCGCTAGCCCGCGTAATATTAATTAGGCCGTAAAAAATTTAGGAGATACGTAATACAACCACCATGAGAATAAAATCAACAACATTTTAATCCAAAGTCAAACACATTTATCCTTTGCACTAAAGATCTTTTTTGTGTACTTGTCAATAAATACTGAAATATAAACAAAATATTTGGAAAAAACTATTTAATAGAGCTATTACATTATTTATTTTAAGAAAAACAAGTTGAAAATTATAACCCAACGATGTAAAAATATGTCTATTTTATATTTTTTTTGAAAAACATAAAAAACTATCAAAGTTATGAATCGTTTATCAATTAACTATTTAAAAATATTATTATATTATATCATTAATCGTGACCCGATAATGGCCCGTTTAACCCAAAACCCGATAGGGTTAAGGTTAAGGTTAGGTCTGCAATATTAGTGGGCCGAAAAAACTGGACCGTTTAGCTCGCAGCCCGTTAGGGCCACAACTCATTAGAGCTGACTCAAAACCGCTAAGACTAACCCGTTTAACATCTCTAACCTACATAGCCTGAAAGTCAATTTTGCAATTTTAGTTATGTTTGGCTACCTAAGGCTCAAAATTAATTATGTAAGAAAAGGTCCAAAATACCCTTATAATATTAATTTCACATAATAAATTCAAGTAAGCAATACATAAAACAAGAGACATGAAGAGATTCATTGCTCTACTGGTTAGAGCCTCACTCCCCTCTGTTGATCGTAGGGTCGAATCTCGTTGGAAGGTCTTTGGTTTAGGGTAGATTTAGGATATCACAAAAAAATAATAATAAATAAAAATAGTTAGAGCCTCACTCCCCTCTGTTGATCGTAGGGTCGAATCTCGTTGGAAGGTCTTTGGTTTAGGGTAGATTTAGAATATCACAAAAAAAAAAAAAAAAAAAGAGACGTGAAAAGGAACTATATATTATTTTTTTAAATTAGTAAATATCAATAATTATGAAATTTTAGTTGGATAATAATTAATTATTTTATAAAGATAGAGATTACTACCGGAAAAACATCAAATAAAAAAAATTACCAAAATCACTTTAACCAAAAGCTGAGTTATAACTGATTCTCTCTTAACTCAATTTTTACGTTTTGACAGCTTAAATACATATTCACTTTTGACAGTCAAAACACCGTCAAAATATACAATCACAAACCACAATTAATGGGTTGAGGGTACTACCGATGCTTTGGCCGAAACGGAGGGAGTATACATATGGTATGTTGCATGATCGAGTAGGGGCTACCGATAATACACAATACAAGTACATAACGCATCAGAAAGGATCAACAGCATAGACCCGACTCTCGAACTATAGGACCTAAACTATAACAGAAAAAATTTAAGCCATAATTACATATTCCATCAGATATCGATGAATTTATTCCGATCGTTAATAACACCACCTGGTAGTTTTTCAAAAGCTATACATATGTAGAACAGTATTGAGACTCCAGTTGTGAACTCATTTACAGCTGAACATAAGCCTTCATCATCAGCAATCTCTGGATTCTCAAAGTTTAGGAATGGTAATCCTCAAAAACCCGTCCCTGCAAATGTAACACTCGTTGACATCAATGTCTCGTGCAAGAAACAGTTCTTTATTCATACTACTACCAGTAACTATTCTGCACTGTGTCAACCATGGTGAGAGTTCATACATTTAACTTCCGAATACCACTTCCCATGGCTTTCTATCGAGTTGTTAATCTGCAGTACTAGACTTATTCATGTAGCATTTGTTAGTATTAAGTTACCAAGTGATCTAAAAGTTTAAGCTGATAAACTGGCCGGGCGAACAATGTATATCAAACTTAGTACTCCCCCTGATGTGTGATCCGTTCACACGTGGAAAGACAAAACCAGAGATCTCATACCATCTTATCTAAAAGCTTAAGAATGTATATCAAACTCAAGAGTTATTAACCTACATAAACACTTGATATTGCGTGAGGAAGTAATTAAACGTGTAACATGAGTTCTAAGTTCTAACCATTAAGTGACAGGCATTTACTTGAGACAGTTCCAGAACTACGAATACAACTAGGAATACGGCTGTGAACAGATGGGGAAGATTGATGACTTCCTGAGCATGACTTAGAACGAAGAGTGATAGGAATAAAGTTAGCATGAGCTCTGAAAAACACGTTTCAATCTTTTAAGCATTCATCCTCCCTAGAAACTGATCCATAGACTGATATTTGATACTCCCTCTGTTCCATGCATGCAAAGAGTCTACTATTCTATTTTTGGATGTTTTACTTAAAGAGTCCACTTTCAAAAATTATACCTTCAATCTCCATAATCTTTCAATTTTACCCTCCAGGTGTGTTATAACCATATCCTCAAGCATTTTTATAATTACTATTATGACGAATCCCAATGATATTAATATATCCCTTAAATTTTAAACTATTCAAACGTGGAGTCTTTGAGAAGAAAGGAGGGAGTACCATTTATATGAGAAAAAAAATGATTGTAACTCACCTTTCCTTGACCTTTTAATCAAACACCATCAATAGAAATTAATCGAATCACTATGATGACATTCAACTACTTAATAGCAAATTAATCCCATTATATTGGAAATTATTATCATATGAACTGGCTTCTTTGATATTAACTACGTAGGAAATGATCTCTCAATCAATTAGCAACTCTCTAAGTAACTGGCTTCACCCCATTTACAAAATGGCATACTACAAGCACTGTTATCTGTAAAAGACTTTCTGAAAAATCTTTTGCAGCAAAACAAAGCGAGAGTCCACCGTAAAACACACAAAGGCTGTGTTTGTTTCACTGCAAATGTTTTCGGTGTTTGGATAAGTTATGGAAAATGAGTCGACATGAAATATTCTTCAAGTCAACAGACAAGGAGGTCTCTCACTCTGGAAAATGACTATGGAGGTCTTCCTTGTATGATTATCTGGAGCTGGGAAATGACTAAAATTTGAATTCAACGGTAACGGATATGCCTTATTTGAACTCCGTAGCTTTCGAGTTTTTCTTGAGCTTTGGCCACGAACCACGTAAACATGCCAATCATAAAGTTTATTCTTTTCCTATTTATTGTTTTCCCTCATTCTATCACGAGCTACAATAGTAAGTTTTTTTATCTTATTTTTTTTTAATCTCTTCCGATAGCCTAACCATAACAACATATACTTTTCCTCTTTTGAATAGAAATTTGTAATGTTTACCTTACCCCAACCACCACTCTCCAGCTCTATATATTGTTTATTACTATTTACTTTCAATTATACATTGATGGGAATCGAGCCAACGAAGTTCAAGAACCTTTAAGCATATGCGAAGGGGATGCAAGCGGCCTTAACGAAACTTGTAGAAGAGATTAGAGACCAAGTTGAAGTCGGGAATGAACTAGAACAGCAAGGGAGGTTGTGCGCATTCGGGAGCTTAACAACATCAAAATTCAACAAAGTGGAAGCTGACACGTGCCTTAGCGCGCATACAAGCCGCGCCCTAACGCTGCGTCCATAACTTTTCAGAAATCAGAGATCGCAAACTTTAGCCAACATCGCGCCTTAGCGCACCATTTTGCGCGCCCATCTTGCGCCCTAGCGCGCCGAACGGCCAGACTTGAAATTTGGATGGTTTCTTCGCGAATTGAACATCGTTTTCTCCACTTTTCTGGTTACGAGTTACAGACATGGTGGCCTATATAAGGCTTCTTTCTTCCCGTGTAAACTCATCTTGGATCATATTATAAACTTTTTATTCAATTCACTTTTCTGAGAGAATCGTGAGCAAATAGAGTTTCTTGGACCGGAAACTCAAACTTGAACTTATCAAACTCGAGGGTCGCGGGTTTGTGGCGTTCCGTGGTCGGTGTTCTTAGGCAATTGCGTCTAACGAGTATCAATCGCACCCCAAGGTTCCTATTTAATTGCGAATAGTGGGTTGCAGGAGACTCATCTATCATTTACATTTTCTGTAATTTTTTCACGTCTTCGTTCTTCAAACATTCGAGTTGGACATCTTCGGTTCAATCTTGTTCAGAATCACATCATACATCTCAGTGTGTGTGTGTATTGTTCATAAACTATTTATGTAGCCAAAGAGTATTATTTAATTTTTAACATATAAATTTCCTTCTCAGGGTGAGATTAAAATAAATTTTTGTTTGTTTTAGAAATGAAAATTTTGCAATTTTGTAGTCTTTTCCGTACACTTTATAATAAATATTAATGAATATTTTCTAACATATTGTCAGAAGATTACTAAACACCAGAAAATGCTTTCCAACAGATTTTCAAAAGATTTACCAAACAGTTGAAATAATGTAACCATTTTCCAGAACTCATTTTCCAAATATCATTTTCGGAAGTTATTTTCCTTGAAACAAACAAAGCCTTAAAATCAGGCGATTAAATAAAAGTTATTTATAGGAATCAGCCTCGGTCCTCATTATATAGATTTTTTTCATATCTCAGACACTACAATTTTTTATCATTTTCTGTTGAAAACACTTTACCTGCTACAACCACAGGAATATCTAGAAAAGGTTTTCCAGCAGATGTTTTACGTCAAAACATTCAGAATGCAATTATAAACCACAGTAGGATCAGGTGATCAGCCGATAAGTATATTTGCTAAAACCATAAAGTTCATGCTTGAAAGCAATTTCAGTTCCCTTTTATTTTTCAAAGACCTGACCATCATCTCCAGTTTGCTAACACTAAGAACTTCAATTCATCAGAATTCGTAAAAATCTCCTGGGACATTACATTGGTAATATGGCAAATATTATCAATATTTGTGTCACTCATTTGAATAAAATGAGTGACACAGATAAACCATAAAGGTCTTTGGTGTTTTGGTTTGGGGTGATAGTCTGGTTAAGTTGGGTGCGTGGAGTATTTGGGAGTTGGTCTTTTTGGAGGGATTCTGTATGTTTTATTATTTCTTTAACTCAAATAAAAATTGGTTTTGGCTTTTCAGAAAAGATGTGCTCTTTCAACTCATACAGTTATGAACAAGCCTCACCCTCAAAATCTGGCTCAATTTAGTTGATCTAAGAGCATTTCGGAACTAAAAGAACTGGGATAGTCATTGCAGTCGTATAACCAGTGTTTATTTAAGGATATTGTCACTAACAGGGGTTTGTACTGCACAAGTCACCTCTATGGGTGCCAAAAGTATGAAATGCTAACAATATGCAATATGTGGGTGAAACAGAGGTGGGGTGGGACATTGTGGGGGTTCCCCTTCCTTCAAATAAATGTGATTCCATCACTGCTCCATCTAATTTATCTAGGACTACATCACTGCCACACCTATATTCGCTGTACCAATATTCACTCCAGTGTAGGATTTGTAATTTTCATTTCATTCTTCTTTTTCCCCATTCATTTGTAACAATCCTTCACTTCCCTAATGCTCACACTTGGCTCACAAATCGGTAGCGCACGTTAGTCGTTACTGAGTGCAGCCTTATATCAGTGTGACATGGGAAAATGTCAACCTTCTCTTGAAATAGGTGCTCTGTTTATGACTCCTATGATATCTGCATTTATTACTTGATGACCATAGGTGTCACTTTTCCTTTCTTTCAAGCTGGGTAACAAGGACTCGTCATTTCATCTCCACATCCTGTGTCGGACATAATCTTCAAGGACATGGGTGTGGGATCTGTGTCAGACTTTTCAATTTGTAAATGGACACCCCAGCTCATGATTCAGTCAAGCTTTTTAAAATTTTAAAATAATCAGCTATCAAACTCTCAATTATTCCCATATCATATCCATAATGTATAGTTAAAACTTAGTAAATATAAAGCCAAAAGCCGTGTCCAAGTACACTCACCCGATTTTTGGATCCTTTTGAGCCAAGTCCACGTATCCTAAAATTTATGCTTTCCCCGTAGCCAACTTTTAGGCAAAGTACCTACACCCAACACCTGCACCCAAGTCCTTGTAACATAGTTTACAAGCATGTTGCTCTTATGCTTATAGAATAGGACTTGAAGACCTCGTGGAATCATCATTCGACAAACAAGATAGCTTAGAGTTAAGGACGCAATGTCCCTTCAGATCAGGGTTGTGTTCTATAATTTTCTTACGACATACACTGGTAGTCCCCCAAAGCACAATATTCTTTTAGCAAAAGGATTTGGCCTACGCAATCTGGATGGTAAATGTCCGGTGAAAGGGTCAGACCATGGTAGCACAGCTGCCACCATTGCAAATTAAATACAACATGCATAATCTCCACCATTCTGGTCTCCTGAAGGCTCTACCATGCCCTCCACCTATTTGACATAACCAAAAACTCCATAACAAAATCTAATATTCAAAAGCCTACATCTCAACTCAATCAAAAGTTCAGTTCTCTAACATAAGAATAAATGATCCCAAATAACTGCACCCAGTGCACTGTCTGACGTCGATATAGGTTTATTCTTATGTTAAAGGCCAGGATTGACATCAGTAGCCTCAAATGCAAATGGTCCCAAACAACTGCATCCAGTGCACTGTCTGCCCGAACCAGGGCAGTCATTATACAGTAAGGGAACAACAATTTCTAGTACACAGCTATGCCCAACGCCCATGTCGTCCAAGTTCAATTTCTAACTTGAATTGAAGGTGTAGCTGTTTTTAATGCTGAACTTACCAATAAAGGTGCAGTTGCAATTGATAGTGAACTTTCCATTAAAGGTGCAGTTATGCTTGATACATAACTTTTCATTAAAGGTGCAACTGTATTTGATACAGAAGTTTCCATCAAAGGTGTAGTTGTATCTAGTTTGGAATTTATCATAGCGTTGGGATTGGGTGTGGGTGAAGCTTCCAGCCTTCCTCTCTCTTCTTTGTTAATTATGTGTTCTCTTAGAGAGGAAGTTTTGCAAAAATGAAAACAAGAGTTAAGCATAATTAATTTACCCAAAATGTTGCAGCAATAATTTAAACTAAGCAAATAATAATACACACCATATGGACATATCGAAGAGATTTCTATTCTCGTCCACCTCTTTCTTTTCTTTTTTTTTTTTTCAAAACTCGAAAAAATCTGGTTCCAAATGTCATCACGAAAAGAGTTTCCAACAATATTAGAGTCTTATAGGCCTATTCAACCCACTAGCATCACAAAACCTCTCATTACAAAGGGAGGTGCAAGGACCTTCAGATGCAGGAGGCAGAAACTTTTGTCGAGCAAGTCAATCTTCGTGGAGAGAAACTTTTTCCGCCAAATCATACCTTTTGACAGATTCAAAGCGTTCCTGCCTTTCCTTCCAAACAACTTGGGTTGTGTTTCCAATCACCTCCTCTACTTCGCTTTATAATTACAAGGATTGCGAAGTAGATAATTTAAGGTTAGACATCCTATAGCTCATGCAAGCTTTTTGAGCTCTTGTAATGGAAAGTATTAGTATTTTGAATCTCTTCTCAATATCTACCTTTTCAATGGAAAGATATTTTGCAATCTTTTTTAAGATTCGGTTTCACTAAAGATCGTGGAAGATTAGTCAAAAAAAAATTCAATGGGAGGTAACCCTTTGCAATATTCAAAATCCCTCCTGTAGTTTCCACGGTGCTCTTTAGGGTTCATATTGCTCCTCCTTTAATTTAATTTTGTGTACTTGTTGCCGTCTGTTTAAGTTTATTAATGGGTATTTATATTCGGTCATGTGCAGTCAGAAATCGATAGGTACATCATCCGACAACTACTCCAACAAATGGTGATGGATCATTAATGGATGGGTCAGGTTCTGGGTCCAGTTCAAAACGACACAGACTCAGGCATAATCAAAGACACAGACGCCGGCACATTGAGACCTAGCTCAGGATCCGGATCCGGATATGAATCAGGAGCTGGGTCAGGGTCTAAACCCATGCTAGCTATTCAACTAGGAATCTCTCTAACTCTTTCTCTATACTACACCACCTTAAAATTATCTACTTCGCGATCCCTCTAATCATAAAGTGAAGTAGAGAAGGTCGTTTAGCAACATGGCCCAGATTGTTCATAAGGAAAGCTAGAAAAGTTTTGGATCCATCGAACTTGGCAGAAGAAATTTTCTCTCAGAAAAGTGACTTTGTCGACAAAAATCGCTCCCTCCCACATTGGAAGCCCCTTGCACATCCCTCTGAAGCGGAGATTCGGTAATTCTAGAATTCAAAAATGGCCATGACGCTGCTAATCTAGTTAGAAACTATTTTCGTAATGACATTTTGAAACCCGCAATCCACCTTTTTTTTTTCATGTTCTAGAAAATACAAAAGAAAAGAAAAGAAAAAGAAAGGGATGGATGGATGATGAGCAGGGAGATCATTGACAAGAAAGAAAGCAATTATCTTCAATGAACTCCCACTCGACTGAAAAAAGAAATCTGTTTGAGATGTCCTACATAAGGAATGCATCATTATTTGTTTGAAGTTTAACATATTGCTTCAACATTTATGGATAAATTAATTATGCTTAAAACTTGTTCTCGTGTTTACAGCTTCAAAAAAGCTTTCTGTCAGAGAACATATAATTTACAAGGAAAGAGAGGAATGATGGAAGCATCACCCCAATGATCCCAAAGCTATGATGCACCCTTAATGGAAAGTTCTATATCAATTACAGTTGCATTTTTAATGGTACGTTTAGCATCAAATAAACTTACAATAGAAGGTAGTTGCTTCAGGAATAAATCCAGAAAACTCACTTCACTGCTGTAGTGAAAAATAAAATGATCGAGTTGGGAAAAGAACATGCTTCAAAGTGCTGAAGTTGTATGTGAATTGAGTTCATAAAAGAGTGAAAAACGAGCAGTAGCATTTAAAGTTGATCCAACAGTCAGCAGAATAGAAATCTCTAAAGTTGACGCAACAGTGATTGTTCGTAGGAAAGACGAGTGGAAAGCTCAGTGTTTGGAATGTTAAAGCATAATATCCATTGTAGAGCCCTCACTCTATCAGCTTAACCTTTAAGATGAATTGGTAACTTAAAACTGAATAATCTGGGAGGTAACAACTTTTAGTGCTAAGAAACTTGTGAGTGTCAGATCTCTGTCACTTGTATGTAAATGAAGGATCTTGTGGCATGGACAAGACAGATAATGATCTTTTCATCTTTTATTTTCTGGTTGGGAGTATTTTCAGTTCATAGAATCTCAATTTAGCATAGACATCCTCCTTATTTCCAGCTGTAAATATCCAATAAAAAATTGTATCATGGCCATGGCGTTGGATCATAGACTTTCTACTAGTTATATCTATTAAGTCCATCTTTGTCATCACGATATATTTTCTATATTTTGAGAGATTTTTTAAGCCTGGGATGCCAACTCATTTGAATAGACAGTTGCACATGGGACATCAACCATCCGAAAATAAGAAATAAATTATTTAGAAAAGTAATAATGCGAGACTGTGACTTACAAAAATTCAGCTGAGACAGAATCTTTGTTTGCATTAATGGGCAGTGGCCACACAACTTGGTATGGTCCTTGTAAAATCTCCCTCTTGTGATATGCAGAAATTTTATCCCTCGAATAGCTTGCCACATTCCACCAATGAGTTGAGCGATCACCCGTCACAGTCAAGCTGCCATAGAAGAATATAGTGTCTCAGAAGACCAATAAGAAACTCCCATAACAAGACATGTGACATTGAATCACAGGGTCAAGTCAGAAGCAAATAAAATTCATTTGATGTGCATGAGCAGATGGGAATCAGATCTAAAGAACGGGAACTTAGAAATACGCCATCTTACTTTTCGTCATTAACCTCAACTCTTATGTCACTGATACTGACACCTGGAAGTTCTACTGTAATAACATAACTTTCTCCAGATTCTACGACATCCATCCTTGGGGACCATTCAAATCCTAAATTACAAAATAATGAAAAGAAAACGGTTAATAAAATGTAAGGAGTTATGGACCCATTTCTGACTAGCAAAAAAAACAATCATATATAAATAAATAAATAATGCACGCTGTGGTGATACTAGTAAGATTTATTACTCTTTTATCTTATGATCAGGAAAAGAAGGTAATCCATCAATTAAACATAAGGATTACGAGTCCAAAAATAATATCACCAAGGATTAGAGACACAAAAAATGAGGGAAGCTACCATATCTACAAAGAAGTTGAAATGAAACAGACACCCTCAAACTCCAAACAGCCAGTTGCCCACCAAAATGGAAAAGCAGTAAATTCTGAAGGAACTACACCCCATGAACAGTTAAAGGGGAAAAAAGAAGGGAAATAGACATCAAGCTATCTCCAAGTTAATCTAAACAAATACATATAAAATAAAAAAAATGAGTGAGCAAAACTGAATTCAAGGCACCCTACAAGGGAATTAACCAATAAAATAAGTGAACTACCAATAGGATGTTCAGTAATCTTCTTAGGCTCCATTACTGACTAATCAGCCGGCAAGTAAACTACCATGAATCCCCAGTAAAATAAGTCACATGGGACGAGGAAAAAGAATTACACAGACAAATCATCGAACACTTGCTAGCTAAATTCCAGATACAAATTTAGTCCTCATCCTATGCTCATTTGTGAAAATGAAAGTAAGACCTCTAACAACATAAATGACTTACAAAAATGCAATAAACCTCGCAGGTTCAAGTATCAATGTCTTTACCGTGGCCTACAAAAGCATTTATTTTCTTCTTAGAGCTGAATTGTCTCTGGCCATTTATTTCTCTGGTTGGCCTGGCAAAGTTGGGGGGTTGAGGACAAGGTGATTTGCAGTCATGGAGTGTGGGTTGAAAATATCCAACATTTGGGAGGTAGTGTCTA
The DNA here is from genome assembly GCA_016624345.1 of Platycodon grandiflorus. Lineage (NCBI taxonomy): Eukaryota > Viridiplantae > Streptophyta > Magnoliopsida > Asterales > Campanulaceae > Platycodon > Platycodon grandiflorus. The sequence goes on from CM028368.1 coordinate 25,931,772, forward strand.
AGACTGGCAGATCGAGAAAACTTTGGTGCCTCAACACTCTCATTTCTGGAATCAGTGCAAGTGAGGGGCACAGTTGACTGAGCCAAACAACCCTAGCAAGAATCAGAACATAATTATTAAATGTCAAATCAGAGGAAAATTGAGTCAAATCCCAGAAATTGATGATAAAGCAACATAAAGATTTATAGAAAAGATATAGCACCTGCTCTGTGGAAACTTGCCTCATGAAACAAGCCTGAGAACTCGATTCTTGCCTTGCGAAGCACAACCGGTTATCACATCTCCGAATAATGGAGTTTAGACTACCACTGCAATTCTGGGACAAGAAAGGAAAGGGAACCAGTTGAATATGTGAACAGAAGAGCCTAGTCTCTGAAACATAACATTATAGAAATAATGCAGCTGAAAAGTGGGATTAGACCAGGATAATGGATAGTCAGCATGAACTAGCCAATGAACAGGTTATAATGTGGGATGAAAGAATTTTCCAGTAAAATGTCGACGTAAACAGCCCCCTGTTATCGTAGTTAATTGCTAGATTGGTTGTTTGCGGAATAGCATGCAAATATTGCCAGGATTCAGTTTTTCTTTTTTCAATTACATAACTACATGACCTTAATTCTTTTTCGTTTTACTGGAAATAAAGGATGAATGATTAGATTTTTTAAGATAAATCTAAATGTAATATATATCTATGCGTTCGTCTAACTTAACCAAAAAGAAGTCTATGTAACTGCACTTGTTGTTAGGACTGCGTGATGGCTCATGAATGTGGTTCAAATACCAATCTAACTTTGAATTGCAACTAAAGCATAAACATCCTGAACTGCGCTTAACCATCTCTGGGAAACATACGAGACTATAAGATTACAAGGAAAAATGGAATTACAGAAAAGACGAGCAATATGATCAAAGTGATGCATAACGCACATACACGCGCATGAGCTAATAAACTGGAGTTTCACCTACACATACCTTTAGTAACTACTTTTGCATTGTAAAATCTCTACCATCCTACAAGGACAATGCTTTCTTCCTCCAAATAAGCAAGTTATTTGAAGCATAAAATTCAATTATCCCCACTAATAAGGATTTATTGGTGTTCAAACATAAACAAAAAATATGTCCTCCATCTCAAAATGAGTGTCATTGCTTCAAATCGCATGCTAATTGAGGAGTTATATGGCCCACTTAAAAATTTGACATTTTAGACTAAAGTTTTGCTGTTGTAATTTTTTATCATTTTAAAATGGAAGTGATCTCTTGACACACATTTGCACCACCCGATTCCCACAACCGTCTGCGAAGAGCATAGGACCAAACTTAATAGCAGATTGGGAGAGAGAATATTACAACTCAACTCAACTCAGCCTCGGTCCCAATCACTTGGGGTCGGCTACATAAATCCTTCTCCGTCATGCAATTCAATTCGGTCCAAAGCAAGGTCATCACAAACACCACACTTATCATATTTTTCTTTACTACGGATGTCCATGTTAGTTTTGGTCTTCCCCTTCCCCTACTTTTAGTCTGGTTAATGTTAATACACTCACACTTCCTAACGGGTGCACTAAGCGGTCTATATTGTATGTGTCCAAACCATCTTAAGCGATTTTCTCTCATTTTATCCACTACTGGGACAACTTTTACCGTCTCAAGAAATTGTTTATCACGAATTCTATCTTTCCTAGTTTTACCACATATCCATCTTAACATTGGCATTTCAGCTACACTCATCTTGTTAACATTTTTTTCTTAGTTGGCCAACATTCGGTTCCATAAAGCATAAGCAATGCGGTCTAATGGCTATCCTATAAAACTTTCCTTTCAACTTAACACGTCGATCACATAGCACTCTGGATGCACATCTCCATTTCACCCGCCAAATTTAGCTTTTATTCTATGACTGACATCATCTCTAACCTCCCCATCTTGATTTATAATTGAACCTAAATATCTAAATCGTTCTTTAGTGGTATTTCTTGACCATCTAACCTAATTTTGTCTGATTAAGACTCCTTCTACCACTAAAGTTACATTCCATATATCCTGCTTTACTCCTTATTTAAAGCATTTGACTTCTAGAGCTAATGTTCAATTTGCTAGCTTACCATTGACCCCGCTCCTCATCTCATCAATCACAACAATGTCATTAGCAAACAACATGCACCATGGTATATCATCTTGTATATGTTCATTTAATTCATCCATCCCTAACACAAAATGATAAAGACTTACGGCCCATACTTGGTGTAATTCTACAATAATTGGGAACTCACAAGTCTTTCCTCCTGTAGTCCTAAGTAACATACTAACATCGCATCTCTATTATATATATATATATATATATATATATATATATATATATATCATAATTCACATCAATATATCTCACTTTAGCCCAATTCTTCTCCAACACCCACCAAATTAACTCTCTAGGAAGTAGGAACTCGGTAATATGCCTTCTTTCAATTCAATAAACACCAAATGTAAATCCTTCTTTTCCTTTCTATATCTTTCCATCAATTTTCTTAATAAGTAGATAGCTTTCATAGTTGACCTTTATGGAATAAATCAAATTGATTCCCCGACATCGCTGTTTCCCGTCTTAGTCTATTGTCAACTACTCTCTCCCGAAATTTCATTGTGTGACTCATTAATTTAATACCCCTGTATTCGTACTTCGAATATCACCTTTAATACACACTCTTCAGACATTCTCTTTCACATCATGATTTTTTTAAATAACTTTACTAGTCAAGACACTCCTACCTCTCCTAGACACTTCCATACCTCAATGGGTCCACCTGGTCCTCTCTCTCTCTCAAGAGATAACATCTCTACTTCTACAGTCTGTATTACGCTGTATTACGTTCCTCTATGGCTACGGTCCCTACACGTTGCTCATTTAATAATTTTTCAAAATATAGTTTTCATATTTCTATAATTTTTTCATCTATGACTAGGACCCGTGAGTTTTCACCCTTAATACATTTTACCTCATTAGAATCTCTAGTTTTCCTCTCCCTAAATTTTGCAAGCTCGTATATATTCTTCTCCCCCTCTTTTGTATCTAATTTATTATAAGTCATTAAATGCTTTAGACTTAGCTTCTCTCGCGGCTTTCTTTACTTCTTTGTTAGCAAATTTGTATCGCTCCAAGTCTTCTAGATTTCTAGATTTTTGCCAAGTTTTATAACACTGTCTTTTAAAAGACTCTGTATATAGAAGTGGTCAGTCGCACTCCTAAACATTTGGAAGAGTATAGACAATTATAGTTCTTAAAACTATGGCAGATGTATTATGAGAAATTGTATAGAAAAACAAAACAAAATAAAAAACTATCCTGTTGATGTATTTGATCAAAAAGGCATTCAAGTACAAACGAGAACAAAACCCTCAACCCAATTGAAATAATTGATTGGTTCATTTGAGTATCCGCACCCACCTGCTTTAATTCGGAAGCGGAACCTCTCAATTTGAGGTTCCCATCAATTCCCTCAATTTAGGTGATCGTAGGGCGTAGAACTTGCCAAACACATTAATTAAACTACATCCAATGGTGTAAAAGCCTCAGGAAAAGGAGTTCTTAAAAATTAATGTACTATTTTGCTATGAAAAGTACAATATGTCAAAAGTAACATTTTTGCTACGAAATATACCAAATTTGTACTAAATTCGCTACGAAAAGTACCAAATTTGCCAAAATGAGGAAATTAACGGAAACCCCAACTTGAGAGGTTCAGGATCCGCTTTAATTCTATCCTAAGCAAGCCTCCAACATCATCCAACAAACAAGAACTAAGAAACCCACTTCACTTGGGCATAAAACCAAACAGCTAAATTGCATAAAGAAAAAAAACAAAACAAAACAAAACGCCCAGCACCAGACAAATAGTAGGATAAGATTTTGTACCAAAGGAAAGACATGGGTGGCAGCAGCAGATAAATCTTCGGTGGCAGCAAAGTGGGCAGCAATCATGTTCACTCTCCGCCTCGCAACCTGGCTCTCCATCTCTTCTAATTGTTCTACCCAACACAAAAAATTAAGGTTCTGGGTAGAGATGAACTCTCACAACCGCAAACAAATTTCTTCAAGATGACCATATGAGATGATGGCATGGTACTTAATTTTTATGGACCGAGAATTTTAAATGGATCTTTCAGGCAAAATATCTCCCCCCCAAAATATCAACAATGAAATTTAGCTGAGAGCGGCGCTTTTAACACCCAAAAATAAATTACAAAAATGTCATTATTTCAAATAACATAAATATTATTTTTTTACTAAATACTCTTGCTATTATATCATGACACCTACTAAATCTTTAAATACACCTTTAAATAATTATTCAATACACCCTCCTCCATAATATGCTATAACAATTGAGAGAGAATTGATCTTCCGCCATTTTTGCTGCTAGGATTGTTTTTGATCCTTCATTTCATTATTGTAACAAAAATCATGGAGTCAAATAAAGTGAAGTAGAACACGAATATAAGGAGATAATTGCAAAATAAACCTTGTACTAGTTTTAAGATTTTAATTTAAACCATGTGTTTTTTTTTTACAAATTAAACCTTCACCTAAATTTTTTTTTAATCGAACCTTCGTCAGTGGTCATTAACTAACTACGATTAGCAAATGACGTGGATCCTACGTGGTTTAGGCGGGAAAATAAGATCAAAACAATTCTCTCCCGCCAAAAGTATTTCAAAATAAACCCTGTACTATTTTTAAATTTAAAAAAAAACCTTGCAATTGACAAATTTTCAAACCAAAATATTTTAAAAAGAACCTTGTACAATTTAATTTTTTCAAAATAAACCCTGGCTGAGATTATTGGTATCTATATACCTTTCATCCACACAAAAACATTAAACTTCTCACAATCCATTCAATTCTAATTTTGTTGTCATTGGAATAATCATGAATAGAACAGTTCGTTGCCATTGTGGAAGGATGACTGTGATGCGGACATCCTGGACCGATCAAAATCCAGGAAGGAGGTTCTTAGGTTGCGAAAGATATGGGGTAAGTTATATTATATTTAAAGTTTTCGTTTGTGATTATTTGTGATTATTAATTTTCTAGAAAACTAATTAAGTTTTTGTTTGTTCTTGCGTAGTCAGAACATGGTTGTGGATTTTTCCTCTGGTATGATCCTCCTCAGAGAACCGTGGAAGCAGTTGAAAGTAACAGTAACAATTGCCTTTGAATCAGTTTGGTGATATCATGCATGTTCAACTTGCTCTTCATCTTAATCATACTTGGTCAGGACTAAGCTATTGTAGCTTTAAATATTAATGAAATGGGGTTAATTTTGTGGTGTTGTTAACATCTCTATGCTTGAATGAGATGCTTCTTATTTTGATGTGTGTAACAAACCCCTTATGTATGTTATTTTGTCTAGTGGAAATGAATGGAATGTTTCTTATGTTGATTATGTAATCATGTTTAACTTATCAACAAACACAAAGAGTATGTCTCTCTTTGATATATGCAATCCGCGTATAATTATCATCAACAAACACAAAGAGAGTGTTAATTACACAAAGACAAACACAATGTAATAGACCACTAATATGTCAAATTTACAGGGCTGTATTCCATAATGTAATGTACAATAAGTTTGGGTTCAAAAGGAATAACATAGACCACTAAGCCTATCAAATTTACAGGGCTGCCATAACATCTCTAACAACATCATACACAAATATACATTTCCATGCTTGAAAGACCAAAAAGGCAAACTCAGACCAAAAAGGCAACACAACAACAGCATCACTTGAAAATAACAGACCAAAAACTCTCACTTTTCCATGCTTGACAGACCAAAAAGCCCTGTTTTCCATGCTTGAGTGACCAAAAAAACATACCTTGTCATGAAACAATACAAACACTTTAAAATGGAGGCAATTGTTAATTAAATAATGTAACAGTCTGATTTGTAAAAAAACATACCATGTCATTCATTATGCCACTTACAACCCTGTATTCCATAAAAAAGGAATCAGTCATTAATATACACTAAACACTAAAAGCAAGCATTAATTAAGAACAAGTTACTAACCTAAACAGAGTTTAGTCATCAAGGTCAATTTGTTCTCCAGGCTTGAATCCAGAAGTGGTTGACATCCTTACATTTAGCAATCTGTAAGACCTCCTAGGTGTTTGTGTTGGAGTAAGTTCTAGTTGTGTTGGAGGTGGTGGTGGTGTTGAAATTTGATCCCATTCCTGGTCTTCTTGTACATGTTGCTCATTCATTTGGATTGGATGTACATGAGAAACATTCACTTGGTCTTCTTGTACATATGGCTCATTCACTTGGTGTTCTTCTACTTGTGGCTCATTTACTTGGTGTTTTTCTACCTGTGGTTCATTCACTTGGTGTTCTTCTACTTATGGCTCAGATTCTTGCAGTTGTGGCTCATTCATATTTGTTTCCTTGTTTTTGCACTTTTTTTTGTTATTTATGCCCAATTTGTTTACAAATGGAGCATGTGACTGTGTCTTTCACTTTACTTTGAAGCTGACCAGTTGTACTTGGACATTTTCTTTTACTATGACCAAGTAATTTACAGTAAGAACAAGTTACTGTGCCCCCTCCTCTAGCTACCTTTTGAATCCCAGCAGGCATGTTATCTTGATTCTCATCAGGTTCTTTCCTCCTCAGTTTCTCAGGTCTCCCAGCCTTTTTCCTCTTATTAACTGGAGCAAGTATTGCTGGTAGCCCATACTTTGTCCACATATCAGGTCCATTAATGGTATCAATTGTGTTGTTGTAGGTCTTGATATACAATTCTCTATTGTAGCAATGTGCCACAAAGTTTTCTACCTCTAAACCAGCATAACACATGGCTGAGATACTATGAGCACATGGGATTCCAGTGAGGTCCCACTTTCTACAAGTACATGTCTTCTTTTCCATGTCAACAACAAACTGTATTCCCCTACTTAAAACCTCAAATTTTGTGCTGCCTGACCATGTGGGTAAACAATGTGTTGACTCTGTCTTGGTTTTTTCAATTATGGCATGAATCTTAGGGCATAGAAGCCCTGTATTTCTCTTCATCTTATCTCTCAAAACATGTGTTCTTCTCATCAATATTCCTCTAATCTTCTCCAACATAGTGATGATAGGCTTATCCCTAGCTTCCAGGATTGCTGCATTAAAACTCTCACACAAGTTGTTTAGGAGAATATCACACTGTGGCCATGTGCTAAAATGTGACCTAGACCACTGTTGAGGTGGCTTAGCTAATAGCCAATTAAAAGCCTCTTTATCTGTATTTTTTAAAATCTGCATGCTTTTTTCAAAGAATAAACACAATTCATTATTCCCAGATGGTAGACTCCTTAACTCCTTGTCATCTTTTACCTGAGCAAATCCATCCCCATTACTACCACTTGTTGTTTTGTAGTAATATTCTAAGGACTCTGGATCTGGATCATAACCTAAAACCTCAGCCATATCTTTCACTTCAAGTACCGACCATTTATCACTTTCACAATTATCAAAATATACCACCTTTCCCCCAATATATTTGCCCCACTTGAATTGACCCCCATGAAGCACTTTTACAGTAAACAATGACCTATTACCATCTGCAAAAGTACAAAATAACCTTGTTACTATACAATGTGGACCACAAATGATAAACCACATGACAACAAATACACAACACACATTATTTTTAAACACAAGAAGGACCACATCATCATTAAACATATTGATGTTATACTAATTGTTATAAACATAGAATAAAATAGGAAATGAATCATTGAGAAAACCAATAAAAAGGAATCAGATGTAATAACACGTGCGAATATACAAACATAAAAGGAATCTTCTATACACTAGAATCTTGAAACACAAAGAACATATAATTAATTAAATATACGAATAAAAAATTAATTAAATATATATATACACCAGAATCTTGAAACACAAAGAACATAACTTTGTTTACTTTAATTTAACAGCGCAAACAATCGACTCAAACACCAAAAACAGCGCAAACAATAAATTATATTAAACTAGGGTTAGTGTACTTACCGTAATCAGGAGCTCCATACTCATTGAACAGCCTCAAGGAACGCATTGAATCGATTACTCTTGGTCTTGATCAACAATCTCCAAACGCAAACTTACAATTTTGTGCTTGATTTTCAAAAAACCCTTATGAGTTTGTAAAGGAGTCGCAATTAGCCCTAATCCCCTTCGGCTAATTTGCGTGCGTACAGCCTTTACCTAGAAGACCACATGACCATCACGTGATAGCTCATTTCCCCAGCTAATCCAAGTAGGATCCACGTCATCTGCCAACTCAGCCTTCCGTTAGTTGGCTTAACAGCCACTTGACGGAAGGTTCAGATTAAAAAAAAATTTAGGTTAAGGTTTAATTTGCAAAAAAAATAAACACATGGTTTAAATTGCAATCTCAAAACTAGTACAGGGTTTATTTTACAATTATCTCCGAATATAAGTATCTCTATAGTTCTTTTGCTTAAAATTTAATTTTTTCATTCATTTACGTACATGCTTGGGTCGAGATATGTTCGGTACTGGTCAATGGAACCCCACAGTGGTGTTCGGTGACCATCAGTCGAACTTACTTGTGGTGTTCAGCTAATGATTACCGAAAACCACTGCTATGTGTTAGGTCCAAGGGTTGCTCAGAGAATAGGCTAGAGGGGGGGTGAATAGCCTATTCATGATGTATTAAAAATTTCATCCAATTTTAATATTTTAAGACAAAGAATGGATGAGACGATTAATACAATTAGGTCATCTTCCACATTCTAACTGCTTAGCCGATGTTAGAGTGATCGGACATCTTAGATCAGCAGATGTAGATCATGGACATCCTGAATCAGCAGATATGAAACATGCAGTTGGAAGATATATGTTGAACTTAGCTGATGAAAATAAGTTTGAGCAGCGGAAGAATAAACAGCATAAGTTTAACAATTAAGATTGAAGTAACTGTAAAGGTTTGATTTCAAAGAAGGCTTAACAGTTGACTAAAATCTGTTTTAGATGCATCAATAGCTTTCCTTATACAGATTGCACAAGATAAGACAAATTATACAAGAAAGAGAAATCAAGGCTGAATGTAACTAACATATATATTATATTTAAATTCAGCAGAGGTTTACTCAAAGGCAAACATGCTTAGTACATCAACCTAGACTCTCTATCCTAGCAATCTCCCCGGAGGTAGAAGGAAAGTGAGTTGGGATACCCCGAAGACTCATATAAGAACTCTAATCCTAGCAGTTCCTAACAACCTTGGAGGTCAGGGAAGGAAAGTGCTAGTGTTAGAGTGACGTGAGAAGAGAATATTAGGAGTTGTTCAAATAGTAAGTATTTGAACAACTGAGTGCTAAGCACTCGACCAACAATGATGACAACTTGTTGCATAATCGGCACATCTTATAATGCAATATAAGTCTGCCGATATGAATGCAATCTGGACGTTTAAGTTCTGGCTCTTCATCGGACATCTTCAAGCTTGGTCTGGCTTCAACGATCTGTAAGATGCTTGGTCTCTTTACTGGATAATGGAGTTGAGGCCACTGAAGAGACTGAGTTCTTCGAAGGAAGAAGAACTCAAATCAACAACAAGGTTGTTGATCAAGCAGAGCTTCTCAGCCTTTGGATTTTCTTCTCTCTCTCTCTCACAAAGTGTTTGTTCTTACACTTGTGATTTCTCACTCTAAAGGAGTGGTTCTGGATTGAAGAAATGAATATCAATACCACTACCTTTCTCAAGCATAAGCATACACTTGTTGCTCTATATTTTTGAGATGAGAATGAGGGTCTTCTTATATAGGCTGGAGAAGAGGAGGTGACCGTTGGCGTATTGAGTAGGTTTAAGCCCGTTGGTGATCTGAACCTCATAATGCAGCAGAGTACATTTTTGGATTTGTTGGGCAAAGACCTTCAGTTAGGTTTGATCTTTGAAGTTGGTCCGTGAAACAGGCTGGATAGATTTGGACGTGTCGAGCTTTGCCTGGATGTAGCTGATTGATGTGGACGTACCATTGCTTTGACTGGAGTGCAGCGTCCTGTGCTTGGCCTTTTATGGAAATGAAGCTTTGAAGACCGCGAACACTGTACAGAAGAGGAAATGTCTATTGGATAAATGTGAAGGCGCAGACATCGATGCGTATCTTGGATTTGTCAGACAGATCTTACAACGGATCTATTTTGACTTGTAGCGCGTTGAGTAACGACCGATGTATCTCGTGATTTTACAGTTTCTCGGCAGTTGCTCTGATGAGGAATTTGGCCGATTTTGGGATCTGCCATTATGGAACTGCTGATGTAGAAATCGCTGATGGTCACGATGTTCCTCTTGAATAAATAGCTTCTCTGCAGTTGTTCTGATAAGGACTTTGGCGGATGCTGAGATCTGCCGATATAAAACTGCTGATTATAGAGATAGCTAATAGGCAGTTATAGTCAAAGGGAATGTCTGCCAGTGAGACATTTGCCGATAGTCACGTCAGCTGGCAATTTGAAGAGCTAATCCATATGAAAGTTTGTCATCATTCTGGTAGGACAAAGACTCGGATATGTACAAAGACTTCCTAGTCTAATGACCTATGCATTGTTTCAACAAGCTGCCACACTAACCGGTACGCAGCCCTTTTAGCCACTTGTGAAACATGCGTTGTAATGGGAACAAGCAAATCACTATGTTGGAATATGCATACATTTATATCAGCTGATTCACAGGCATATTCCTAACAATCTCCTCCTATTTGCTTGGGACCATTACTACAATTGACGTGTACATACATCTCTTAAAGCATTTGTTCAATCCTTAGTAATAACATGCCACTACTGAATATTCATTTTATATCGAGGCATGCCCTAGGTTGAACTTACAAGCGATAGCGTATGTATAGTCACCTATTGCTAAGTATTTACAGACTTAATAAGTGAAAGAGCAGATACAAAGCAATAATTAAAACATATTAGGCAATTATGAGATATAATTGATGATTCTGCCTTAAAAATGTTTTTGATGATTTTTTTTTTTTAAAGTTGATAGTAGGTAGAGTATCATAATAATCATCGTACTATAATAGTCATATAGTATACTCTTTCGCTAAATGTGCATATTTATGTGCAAAGTATTTACAGTCTCTCCTCCTTACTAATTGTTTGTAAGGCTTCTCCTTAATGCTTTATGTATAAAGTCAATTTGTCTACTCTTCCTCTTCCTTAATGTACTTCCTCCTCCTAAATGTATTCTTTAGTATACTCTTTCCTCCTTACTAATTGTTTGTTTGTATGTATAAAGTCAATTTGTATACTCTTCCTCCTCCTTAATGGTCACAAGCCAAGATGTATACTCTTCCTCCTCCTTAGAAAAACTCTCTTGCTTATGGAAAATTTCTTACTTTTCTCCTTCTTAATGATTATCTCTCCGCATTATTCTTTTAATCTCTCCTCCTTAATGGTTACGAGCGATATAGAGAATGACAAAAAGAAACTTGTATATGGACGAGTGAGACAGAGAGAACTGACTTATGTTGATTCATAAGGTATGAATTTCGACAAGTAGATAGAAGGTGAAGTTTGATACCAATTTGTGCCCTTTAAAGAGGCTTTATAGAAGTGCTTTATGAGATCAGCAAATTGCAAGTCCGCCGAGAATTTGGACAGTATTGAGGAGATACTGCTAGTTGTCATGTATAAGAAATACATGTCAAATGGAGAGAGTAAGATGTTACTGTGAGGAAGTTCCATTGCTTGGAAAGAGGTTTTACAAGAATGTAATCGGTCAAGTTTTATTCTGATAACAATTTGTGCCATTGCTTGTAAAGAGATTTTACAAGAATGTAATTTGACAAGTAAGCATAACTGGATGAGCGTAAAAGAGATATTGTGAGCATGAAGGAGTATGCATTAGGACAAATTTTGACAATTGAAGCAAGATAAGTCAGCAAATGTAGCTGAACAAGAGCATACAAAATGAATTACTCATATAACATTAGTCAAGCGAACATTTGTTTGATAAAGCAAAAACCTAACTAGTCATTCTAACTAAGTAGAGTTAGAGGATGAAGGTCTATTGTTCAAATTTGAGGGAAGAGGGGGGGTACGATGACCGCTAAATTTGGCGCAGAGTTTGCATTAGCGAGTTGATGCTCCTCCTGAATCTGAGTGTGCTCAAGTTGAGCATTTGAAGCGATAGGAGCAGAGGGAGTGTCAGGCGCTGTAGTTGTGGTAAGGTTTCTTGTGGGAATCCATGGGATGAAATTGGATACGTCATTCCTGGGATCTCGAAGACGATTTCTCACACGTCGAGTGATTCGACGAGGTCGTTGAATCACTGGAGTAGGAGTGGCAAGAAGAATCATCATACGTTGACGCCATTCAGTGTGGGAAATGGGTCGATGGGGAGGATTAGACAAATTTGGAGAACACATGATGCAAATGACTGTAATGGTGGAGAAGTTTTGAGGTACGCAGGAGTCAGGTGCTGTAGTTGGAGACTGATACCAATTTTATACAACTTTTTGAATTTTTGAGAAGATGAAGAGGTTTCTTGATTAGAGGAATGGGAAAGGACGTTTTGGGGGCTTAAAGAAGTGAGTGTATTTAATGACATAGTGATGATGTTCTGATTTGGGATTATGTCATCATGCTTAGTGTAATTATGGCTAATACATAGGCAGTCTAGGAGAAATGTATACTCATATTATTTTCAAACAAGAAGTTTAAAATTAATATATAAACAGATTAATTTGATTGCCTTTATTGTGGTATTAATGGGTACAACTGCTGAGTGTTTAAGACAATGATATAGGCTCTTCTAGAGATAATATGAGCTGTTATTTTACTTCAAACGAATTGTTTGAGTAAATTAATCTGAAATAGAACAGCATTGGTTGTTTAAGGACGAGTTGGGGACAAAATTACTTGTCCAAGCCATATGACACAGTTGTACATGACACATATGTAGGAGTTTTTAGAGAAGTGTGTCTTAAGAGATTGTTTCCCAAAGAGATTTTGAGGGTTTTGATGAGCTTTCAATGAATGTGGATACTATCAGCAGGGTGTATTTGGTATTTGCTAAAGTAGGAACTGCTGATACCAATTGTTGTATCCATTATTGGCAGTGTGTTTAATATCAGCTAAGGTAAGAACAGCTGATACCAATTGATAGACTCTATTTATAATGGACATCAATCTATTTAAGATTAATAAGGCTTAGTAAGAATATTAAATAGATCAAGTAAGTGAGATATTGAATGTGTACCTGAAGTGATGTCCGTTCTTCTTTCTGTCCAACAGATCTAGGCATTCTATAGCAAGGGAAGAGATCTGCAGACCAGACTTGTTCTGAAGAGAGTGAGACGTACACTACAACATATTCTGTCTGTTGAGGCTCTTAAAAGTGCCTCAATAGCATACCTTTTGAGGCTTTTTTCACCTTGAGGCACTTGGACAAAGTGTCCTTTGTTTTGAAGCCTCAATAGACTATTGAGGCACTTTCAGGTGATTTAAAAGGCTATCACTTTATGAGACACTTGTACTTGTCTCAATATATTTTTTGTATTGTCACCTATAAGTGCCCCCTAAAGTAATTTGAAATTTGAAAAGATAACTATTACATCTCTTGTAAGTGCCTCTTTAGGAAAATCAAACAATTTTAACTACCACCAAGTGCCTCAAAAAATAATAATTAAAACAACACTTTCAAGTGTCTCAACAAGTAATGTATAAAGACTGCTCTATGACTTGCAATTAAGGCAGTTCAAAAAGCCCTATTAAGAAATATTAAGGCACTTAGAAACAGCCTTCTAATTGCAATGCCATCTACCTTTTTTTGCTCAATTTATTTTCATCCTACTATAGTTTTGTCCCTGTACAAAATATGAAAAAATCGTAAAATGTACATCAATAAACACACTTAGTCATAAAAAAATTATCATAAATTAGTCATCAACACTTTAATTACATTGTCCCAGGTCAAGTCTTTTAATAATTTAAACATATATATCAAAATAACTAACGATGCGTAGTCATTCCAGAGTAAAATGATGTAACACACTAAAAGAAGACATGTCATCAATTCATCCTAACTAATTTATGATGTTCTTCATGCGTTCCGTATCATGTTGCAACTAGCTTGAGTCAAAATCCAGTGGTGTTACCTACAAATCATATAAATTTAAATTAGCAAAAGTATAAATTAAAATGACACACATATAATAATGGTTAATGAACTTATAATGCAAACATACCAAAGATAAAGGCCAGGCTATAGGTGCTCCAATCGCATCACCAACAAGTATAGAAAAGTCCATATGGTTCGATTAACTCTTCGTCCCATTCCACAGCAACTTGAACTTGTACTTCACACCAATTACTACCCAATTCTAAACCTCCAACTTGTGTTGTTGGATCGATACTAGAGATAATTCCCTTTGCAACGTCATGGTTTGGGTTCACTATACTCTTGAGAGATACTATGGCACCATCCTAAAGCATAAATAAATGATTCTCAATTAAAAAAAATATGAACAAACAACATCACGAAAACTAAAGTATATACACCATGGGTTGATTCCTTCAAAGAAGATTTTAGTCTTGCAAGTCTAAAACACGAGGATCTAAGAAGATCTTGAGAAACCCTTGAGGTTAGAAAACAAGAGATTTATCAACAAAATAGTACTTAGACGCAAATAAAGCCCAAATATAGAGAGCACACCAGAATGCTCATGATTATTCTACCTCTATAATACAACTCTGATCATTCATATGCAAATTTTTGCTCAAGAAGTTTCGAGAGAAGTAAATACAGCTTGCTATATCAACTGTCTATTAATTTAACAGTGGGAGAGTAATGGAACAACTGAATGGCTAACCAAACAGAAACACTAGTTTGAACAGGACAATCCACAAGAATGCCACCTAAAAAGAAGACTACAGCTGCATATTCCAACTTGTAAAATATTTGCACACTATTAAAGTACACTTGTTGACAATCAACTAAAAAAAATGTTTGCTCGTCGACAAGGATGCCCTTTGATTCCATTTGTTCAAATCACTGTAATACCATCCATTTTCAAACAATAAACTAGATTTGTGTACTATGATATTGTTTTCAAGAAAGTTGTACCTGATGTGTTTGTTTTGTTTTCTGGTTTTAGGGCATCATGCAATGCTTCTAAACTGTGTATGCGAGAGCATCCAAGATAATATAACAGGTAGAGGTTAAGGTGAATGAGTACAACTAATAGTTGATTAGTGTTTTCCTAATAATGTCAAATCTCAACGATGTCATGGTGCAGGCTGCCCTCTATATACAATTTGAAGATAAAGTCTCAAATAAAGTTACTTATTCTTTGTTACTGTTGTGAATGCGATTTGGATTATTCTTAATATTTTTCATCACCAGCCCATAACACTTCGCATGTCATCTTATCGGTTCTACTAACCCAACGAAAAGGTAATCAAGCGTAAGACGGTAGTTCTCGCGTCGCCAAGTTCAGATTTTGGAAATTTTAAGTTGTTTTCATATCTCGACAAGATCAAGATCGAAATCGGGTTATTTCTCTGACAATGATATAAGAAGCGGCATTGTCTATAGTATTTGGTCATGTCTTGCACTCTCATATAATGAGGCTACCGTGGTTGTGGACAAGCCGTCATTTGTGTATTTCTAAAGTTATAACAAAAAGATTAACAAATGTAAAGAAACAAAGACTCCTCATGCCACTTCAACTTCAACAATGTTCTCTTCTTTTTCTCTCTTCATGAAAGTCAACAGGTCAAGAAAAGGATAGTACAGGTTGTACTCGGATTTTTTCAAAAAAAAATCGTAGACTTTTTCATGGTAGCAACGCTTATAACACAGTCAATAACCACCTATTAGCGTTGTTACTATTAAAAGTATTAATTATTTTTTACAGTAACATTGTTAAAAAAATTATTCAATTAAATATTTTTATGAGGCTAAATGATGTCATCAAGATCAATTATTAAGTTCACAATTCACAAGGCACACACAAGTAGAAAATGATCAAGTATCATATATCTTCATATAACACATGTAATAACCAAACTAGAAGGAAATATGTCTTCAAGTAAGTGGGCAAGAGAGAAAGTTGCAACTTCATATATCTTCACAAAGAGGTGATCTATCATAGGAGAAACAACAGAGAAGTATGCAATAAAATAATTACCTGAATTCTTGGACGTCCAACATTGGACGATGAACGACCCATTTGACGTTGAGAAGACATATCTGGTTCACTTGAGCGATTCAGTTGGGAAGACCCATTAGGTTCACTTGAGGGATTTGAAGGAGTGCCTCCATTACCACCATTCATAAACATAGTCTCCATGCGCTCATACTTACTATTTAACTCATTGTATTGTCCAACCACTTTGTCTAAGGAAGTCTTGAATTCCATGGCCATTCTGTAAGCTGTGGCACGACTTGGCATGGTGCCCCACAAATCAGTTGGGCAAACACCTAATCCACGCATGCGCACATGACCTGGCTTTTCTTTTCCTAGTACTTGGGCAAATATATCATTATCATTATCAGCATTTTGTCTTGACCCTTCTGGTGCTTTATCAGCTAGTTCACGCATTTTTTCCTACAAAACATAATATATAGTAATTATATCACTTGGTTGGAAATGATATAAATATATTATAAAACTAGAAACTAAAATAGCGAGAAACATGTATTAAGTTAAAGTGTGTGTGTGTATATATATATATATATATATATATATATATATATATAGAGAGAGAGAGAGAGAGAGAGAGAGAGAGAGAGAGAGAGAGAGAGAGAGAGAGAGAGAGATAGTAAACAGACCATTGCCCGTCCAGACGATTCATCTCCTGCACTCCCATCCTTCTTTGAATAACACTTAATAAATAAGTCCATGCGTGGAGGGGTGTAGCCCAAATGTTTTTTCTGCATTAAATATATAGGAAAACATGGTATTAAAATTGACTTTGATAAAAAAAAATCAATCATATTTATACTTTTAGAATTAATTACCCCTCCTCCGAAACCTTTGCAAAACTCTTTTTACCCGTTCTATGAATCATTGTTTGTTTTGCACGACTAGCTTTGTTCTTTTTGGCAACATCCTACACATTTACACGTACGAGAGTAAATATTCATAACTTTAATAATAACCTACATGCTTAAAAAAATCTTCCCTATTGCATACCTGATGCTCTTGAGAGTTCCAAGTAATAAGAAGTTCTTTCCATTGCTCAACATGTACTCTTTCACATGGTGGTCTGTTAGGAATTTGCTCATGAACTGACTTTGTAGGGTCGTAGTATTTACTTTTGATGGTAGATTTCCAATTCTTCCATTTCTTACCAAGTGATCTCAAAATCCAAGAGTCGTGACCGGGTGGAAAGTCAAACTTCTCCCGAAATTTACGAAAAAGAAAAAAAGAGATCATATTCATGTATGTCAATCGAGGAAGACTTAAGAAGGGCACCACTTATGCAAGGTAGATAACTGGGGTTGATAAGTATTCAGCATATAACTGGGACTTTCTTACTTGCTACTGAGCTTTATATAAATATCAAAGAACAAAGAGAAAAAATTGATGGAAATATGATAGAAATATACCTATCATCTTCAATGCATCGCTTTAAAGTCTTGTGGCATCTTATTCCACTTTTGCAAGTAAGAGGCATAAATTGGCCATTTCGTGCAATAGAACCAATAAAATGGACAAACTTACTTCTTTTCTTTCCAATTGGTTGTCCATATTTGTTGAACTCAACAGTTGTACGTGTACTAGTACTATTGCCCCAAATATTTTTCATGAATGTGGGCCCTCGCACCTTCTTTTTCCCAATGGAATTATCTGAAGTAGCTTCTTGCGGAAAAAAAATCAAAATGTAATTTTTTGGTATATGTACGAGAACAACCTTTACATGATTAAGCTAAATTACATAAAAAAAATGTTTGAACATAATATGTGGTTTATTACAAACCTGGGCTAGCAGAAGCAAGATTGAGCCTTGCATCAACCATGGTATCCCTTTGTGTCTCATTGAAGCTTCCCTCGTACAAGCGACGCCGAACATTAGATGATCTTGGAGCCATCAGCGCTAGTTTATAACTATAAAGATTAGAAGTTTAATAATTTGAAACAAGCACAGTGAGTAGTAACATTAATCCATTATACCTTACAAAAAGTTATGTCAAACATTAACATACTACAAAAAGCATTAAACCTAATCAATAACATCAGTTAAAAACATTAATTAAAGTCCATATAAAAAGCATATCAATGAAACATCTCAAAAAAATTAATAAAAATTAAATTAATCTTTTATTTTGGCAAACTAGCGAGCAAAGCAACTTTATTCTTCCTATCTTTACTTGAACGTGCACCCTATTTTTCGCCTAGTTCAACTGTCATCCCATCCATATCCTTCCCGGTCCAGCTTAACTTCTTCATTCTCATCATGAGACTGGACATTGCAAGATTCACTTTGTAAGTATGCTTCAACATCATCGAGACTCGAAACTTCATCCATATCATAATTATCTCTAGGTTTTGTCTTAACAACGACCTTCCATCCCTTCTCGACTGGATCATTCACATAGAAAACTTGCAACTTGAGAAGCTAATACGAACGGATCTTTATTCGCAGCTAACTGTGTGAAGTTTACTGACGTGAACCCATGATCATCCTGCCTTTTTCTTTTTCCTCCAGACACCCAGTCACACTTGAACAACACAACCTTCTTACCCTCCAAATAATCTAACTCTATCATGTCATTTATAATTCCATAATATGTAACTTCCCCAGCAACAGGATTGTTATCTCTTACACTTGCAAAGCTTATGGTTTTCGCTATAAGAATAACCCCACTATTTTGAGTTTTTCTCCTCTTTTTAAGCTCTTTAACATGAAACCTGAAACCATTAATGATAAACCCTTTGAATCTCTTTCCTATAAAATGAGGACCACGAGCCAAAGCTTTGATCTCTTCTGAAATTCGATCATCTCCAGCAAGGAACAATTTTCGAACCTATTTGGATAAAAATTTATCATAAGAATGCATGTATAGAGAAATAAGCCAAGCAAAGCGTTAATAACATTTATTCTACTACTTACTTCTCCAAAGAAGCCATGATGGGAAATTTTCATTATGTTGACGTTCAATTTCATGTGGACGAGCACGCCGATTTTGAGTTTTTGTAAGGTCCAAATGTTGTCTGTACACGTTACAGTTGATATGTTTTATCACTTAAAAGCAAAATGTTTAAATTTGAGAAAGATAAAATTTAATTGCAATAATTAACTTACGCAATAAAGTCATTAATTCCATCACAATTAAACAATACACAACGATGAGCATTGTTTAGTGTTTCTGTATCAAACACTTCTATATCTTCCTTCCCAAATGAACGACCGGGCATAGAAAAAATAGGTAATTTTGCCATAGCAGAATCCCCTTTGTCTTCATTTCTACTTGCTCGATCAAGCTTAGTCTCTACATCCTTTAAGTACCTAGAGCAGAATGTTAAGCATTCCTCGGCTAGATAGCCTTCTGTAATAGATCCTTCTGGACGACTTCTATTTCGAACATAAGACTTAAGTGTAGACAAGTACCTATATAATATGAATTTTAAGCAATTTAGAATAGATATAATAGTTTCCATTAGAATAAAATATAATCGATTATAAGTAAAGTATACCTTTCAATAGGGTACATCCAGCGGTAATGAACTGGTCCAGCAAGTTTGGCTTCGTTGCCAAATGAATAGGTAAATGCATCATAACATCAAAAAGGAAGGAGGAAAAATTCTCTTTAGTTGGCAAAGTGTTTTTGCAATTTGCCCTTCCAATCTAATCATGTCACGGGCTCGGAGAACCTTTGAACATATTCCTCTAAAATAATTAGATAATTCTATCAAAGGTGAGCGTACTTGCTTAGATAAGACTCTCCGCAAAGCAATAGGCAGAAGTTGTTGCATCAAGATATGATTGTCGTGGCTCTTAAGCCCTATGATTTTTGGTGGTTTGAACTGTACACATCTGGAAATATTTGTAGCATATCCATCTGGAACTTTAACTTTTTTTAATACTGAACAAAAGATCTCTTTCTCTTTCTTAGATAATGAAAAGCAAGCAGGAGGCAAGTATACCCGACTGCACTCATTTTGGACCGGATGAAGTTCCTTCCTAATTCCCATGTCCCTTAAGTCAAGGCGACCCTTTAAATGATCTTTTGTTTTCCCATCAAGATTTAATAATGTACCAATGACCGAGTCACATACATTTTCTCGATATGCATCACATCAAGATTGTGACGTACCAAATTATCTTTCCAATATGGTAGGTCAAAAATATGCTACGCTTTTTCCAATTATATGGAAACTCGTAGTATCTTTAACTTCTTTACCAAATCTATTCGTAAATCCACTCAATTCATCTAGCACCATTGATCCGGTCAAATGAGTTGGTGCTTTTTCCCTTTCCTCTTTTCCATTGAATAATCGCTTTTCTTTGCGAAAAGTATGGTTCTCATCCAAGAATCGACGATGGCCCATGTAGCAATACTTCCCACTATGAGTTAACCATTGTGAATCTGTATGCTTGTGACATGAGGGGCATGCGAGTTCTCCTTTAGTGCTCCAACCGGACAAGTTAGCATAAGCAGGAAAATCGTTAATGGTCCATAATAGTGCTGCACGCATTTGAAAATTCTCTCCTAATGATGCATCATAAGTTTCCAATCCATCTACCCATAAATCAACTAATTCATCAATCAACGGCTGTAAGTAGACATCAATGTTATTGCCAGGAGCTGTAGGGCAGGTATAAGTAAAGACAACATAAAATGGGGTTGTTTCATGCACAACCAAGGTGGTAAGTTATATGGCATCAAGACAACAGGCCATGTACTGTAAGCAACACTCATCGTCCGATTAGGACTAAATCCATCGCATGCTAAACCCAATCTAACATTACGTGGATCCTTAACAAACTCTGGATTTTTATAATCAAAAGTTTGCCAAGCTGGAGAGTCTGCTGGATGCCTCATAAAACCATCTTTTGTACGATCTTCATGATGCCACCGCATTGATGAAGCTGTCTTTGCTGACATGAACAAGCGTTGCAACCTTGGTTTTAATGGAAAATGGCGTAAAACCTTTGCTGCAACCTTTTTACCTGCATTAGACAATACTCCTTGCTCTTCGTCATCAACTTCACTTGTTTTCCATCGTGACATCCCACATACATGGCATTCCTGGTCATTGGCATGAGTTTCCAATACAACATGCAATCATTTGGACACGCATCAATCTTTGTATAACTAAGACCCAATGCACCCATAAACTTCTTCACTTCATAGTATGACTTTGGCAATTTCTTAACCATTGGGAACACATCATTAAGAGTTTCAAGCAACAAGGTAAATGCAGCATTTGTCATTTTCCCAAGACATTTAATATGAAATAACCGGATAACAAAAGAGAGAATCGAATAATTTTTACAATCCTCATATACTAGCTCCTCGGCATCCTTAAGCAATTTGTAAAATTTAGCAGCATCCTCATTAGGTTCCTCATTGAGAGTAGGAATATCTTCTTCAAGCTCATTATTATTCGCTATTCCAAATGCATCGTGCAACATGCCAACCATATCATCATGCATTTCCACATCACTATGCATTGGATTTAACGGAGAAGATACTGGTGTGGCTTCACCATGAGCTACCCATTTTGTGTAACCTTTGATAAAACCATCACAAACCAAGTGTTCTCTTGCATCATGTTCCTCCACCCACTTGCCATTCCCGCACTTAACACATGGACAAATTATCTTTCCATCAATACTTGCCTTAGTGAATGCCAACTTAAGAAATTCCTCTACTCCTTCCCGATAGCTTCTGCTCACCCTAGAATGATACATCCAACTCCTATCCATTACAAAATTTTCCCTAAAATTAACGCTTCTTATTAGTCTACAAGAAAGAAAGAAAATGAATACTCAACAAAAAGTTTCATAAACTATTATACATAGGACGTAAATTATCAAATAAGATGGCTAAAATCATAAGGAATAATCACTACTTATAAAATGAATCTAATAAAATTTATTACTAACATAAAAATACAATCTTAAAAATTATCTACATTAACATGATACTAAAAGTAAAAAAGTTCGATATTTGTATAAGCGGTTCTAGGATTAGCTTGAAATTTTGACAAAATTTTAAATAGTTTTGATATATGTGTAAGTAGTTCATGACAAAATTTTAAAACGATCTCACACATTAAATTTGAAGCATTAAATATTGCACACTACTTAAATAAAGGAGTGAATCTGAAATGAGGGCACTCGTTAAGAATTATAAAAACACAATATTTGTCATTCAGAATTAATAATAATGTTTTCGTTAACGTGAAAGTTAAATTTATTATTATTGGACCTAGAGAAGGGTGGGAACGTATTATTAGGATCCTTAAAGATTACATTGTAAAGAAGTGGCCTGTGAGAAAAACATAGCAAAAGGAAATCCAAACTTCTTCAAATTGTTATTTAGGAGTATTATATGCTACTCGATCCTCAAACAATCCCAAAGACAATGGTATTCTATTACTTCCATCGACATGGAGAGAGAATTCTTCGACAATATCTACAAACTAGTTGGTGTTCTGTTGTCACAGTTCAACTTAGATACAATGGTGGGTAGAGTTGCGATTTAGAGCGAGCTAGGTGAGTGTTATGTTTGGGGGTGTTGGTGTCCAAATTTTATTTAAGTGGGGATAGATCGCTTGTGTTCTTCATATTTTGAAGGATGAAATAGCAGCTCGTCATTGAAAGTAACTTCTCACTTTGTAATGTTAGGCAATTGAGGCAAGCTGCGGGGTTGGATAACCTTCTTTATAGATGCAGATTTTTCTTGTTTTGAGACCTTTTGACATCTCAGGAAGATTACTATCTTGAAGGGCGAGGCTCATTGCTCCGATAAGTGCGATCATCTTTTGTTGCTTTAGTCTTATTACTAATTACCACAGTTCTTGTTCTTTGTGGTTGTGCATGTGTAGAGTGCCGTGTTTCCCGGCTTGTACATATTTTGCCAAAAGCGTGACAAGATGTCATTCACCAAAATAAATGCGTAACTGGTGAATGACATCTTGTCACGCTTTCTGGCAAAGTATGTACAAGCTGGGAAACACGACATTCTACACATGCACACAACAAGAACTGTGGTAATTAGTAATAAGACTAAAGCAACAAAAGATGATCGCACTTAGAGCAATGAGCCTTGCCCTTCAAGATAGTAATCTTCGGAGATGTCGCAAGGTTTGCAAAACAAGAAAAATCTGCATCTGGGTATAAAGAAGGTTATCCAACCCCGCAGCCTTGCCTCAATTGCCTAACATTACAAAGTGAGAAGTTACTTTCAATGACGAGCTGCTATTTCATCCTTCGAAAATATGAAGAACACAAGCATCTATCCCCACTTAAATCAAATTTGGACACCACCCCAAACATACAGACTCACCTAGCTCGTTCTAAATCCTGCAACTGTTACCCACCATTGTATCTAACAACAGAACACCAACTAGTTTGTAGATATTGTCGAAGAATTTCGATCTCTCCATGTCAATAACAAAACTTCTCTCTCTCTCTCTCTCTCATGATTTTTTAAAACTAAACAGTACAAATCAACGAAAAAACATATAGATAACAAAATCTGCTTATTGCCTTTGCTTTCCCTAAAACAAAAGTGGGCCTACTCATCCTTTGAGTGTAACCATGTTCTACCTTTCTTATTCCCCATACATGTGTTACACATTATAACATCAGCTAGCTTCTCTCTTATGATTATTCACCTCCTAACTCTTATAGATAAACTCTACTCTAATTATTATTTTGTTTAAAGATAAAGAAAAAAGACCTAAAGCTACCCCTAGCTAGCTAGTCACTATCTTCATGTCCCTTTGCTTTCACTTTCATCGTATCACAAGAAATCAGAGATCCAAACCCAACCCTATACCCATCTTTACACCTCTTCCATAGATTCCAAATCTCCAATATCCATGCCCATGCACATAAAACCACAATTTATGCATAATTTCAGAACATAAAACCCAACCCTGTACCCAAATCTCCAATATCCATGCCCATGCACATAAAACCCAACCCTGTACCCATCTTTACAACCCAACCCTGTACCCATCTTGTATGCATAATTTCAGAAAATGTTCTGTCTAAATAGGACTACAAAAAGCCTCCAAATGGGACAAAGGGAGTATATCAGTTAGTAGTCTGTGATAATCAAGAAAAAGTGTTTTTGGGGGTAATTTGAAGTTTTCTAACAGACTTTGTTGAAAACTTTTGACAAACATGATGTATACTGATTTAAAGGAATTATATTTTTGAAAGAGTCATCAACCATCTCTCATTATATTATTCATCTGCCACTGCGATCACAAAAACCACAATTTATTTTTCTTCTTTTTCTTGGAAGCATTTCGAGTAAAGAGATCCTTTTACAAAATGAGGATCGAATTATTAACTTTTGGGACATTCCCTACCACTACAAATTTAATATCATCTTCCAATTCTTCAATTCATCTATAGTGGGAATATAGATGGCCGAGCTAATGTAAATTACACCAAAAGAGAACAAAAATGTATTTCGTGACAAATGGAAAAACTACGTACTTGAAGCCTGGTGAAGGCGGTAGCATGCATCGTGGACTATTTTCGAAAAGAAGATTAGGGGGTCTGGCTTTCAATCTGTTCTTGATGTGGATGATGATGGGATGATAACCAATTTATTTTGGGCTGATATACAAAGATGATCATGTACTATAAAGCCTTCGGAAAGGTTGTTTATTTTGAAGCCAATTACCAAGTCGGTGTGGTTATAGTCCTCTGCCGGTGTGGTTATTTAAAGCCAATTACCAAGTCGGTGCTTTATTTAAACATCGGGAGCATTGGGGTTTAGGTAAAAGGGTTGCCATTAAACACCGAATACGGATGACCACTCAAGGTAAATATTTGAGGGATGAAGGCGGGGTGATTACCCAAGATCACTAGGAGGAAAAGACGCAATTATCATTTTAAACCACATAGTACTCACAAAACAAATTAATTTCATCAATACTAACACGAAACTTTACCACAAAGAATAAATAATGTCATGGGTCGAGAAATACAAGAAAAATTAATGTAACAAGAACATACCTCGTTCAATCTATGTCAAAGAGTGTGATTTGGACTGAATCGTAAAATCACAAAAATATAATCAAAAATTTAACTTTTTCTCTCACGTAAAATCAAACAACGAGTTATAGCCCTAAATTTTTTCTAATTGCAAGTTTAATTAACGAAACCTACGAGAAATTAAGACTCTAATCACCCAAATTAGGGCAATAATGTCCTTTAGAATGTATGTATCGACAACTACAATACTTTGATGGTAAAAATCCATCAAGCACTTAAACGTAGAGCAAGATAGAATATTCAATTCAAGGCCTACAATAGATTATAGTATTACGTACTGGGAAAATGGAAGAACGAGGCGTTCGAAGCTTCAACTCAAGGCAAACAACCTCTAGAAAGAGGTGAGAGTAATGGGTATAGAGGAAGGGATGGGAAAGAGAAATTTGGGAGAAGAATACGTAACTCCTTGATTTTTGCGGGAAGAAATTTGTGGAAAAAAAGACCCGCCAAGGAGAGTTTTTATGAAATTGTTAGGGCGGCAAAAGAAACAGGATTAGTTTTATGCGCTGCTTGTTTCCTAATGGGTTAGATCGTGAAATGCCTCAATACAATAATTAATTAAACAACACTTATAAAAGCCCTAATAGACTATATTATGATAAAATAATTTAATATTATGTAGAATGACCCTTATAAAAGCCTTAATACATAACTTAATGAGGCTTTTCAAGGAAAATGTCCTATTTTGTAAAGTGACACTTATGAAAGCCCTAATAGATGATTTTATGGGGCCTTTCATAAAAAAGCCCCTTAATAAGGGTCACAATATCTCATTTTTCTTGTAGTGGTAGCCTATATACATCAGGGGTTATATCGGCTGTTCACTCCTGAGGAAGGACTTAATATTTGAAAACATCAGTCTTCCTAAGAATTCTTGAGTTTCTAGCTATCTTGAGGATAGGACGAGTTACTAGAGATATTTAACTACATCCTTTTGACAAAGAATCACATGATAAGGTGTAGCAGAGTGTTTTGAATTCAATCTGTATACCAATTAGCTGTTGAGCCATTCTAATGGGAACAACTAATCAAGCCTTTATAACTACAATCTCATAGGTTCCATAAGATTTAGTAGTTGTCATAACTAAGAACACAAAGTGCTGTTGAACTAACTTGAAAGATGTAAGCTTTTGATAATTGAAAATTTAAGCAACTGGGATTTTAGAATTTGAAGAAAAATCCTTTTTAGAAATTCAAAAGCCTTTTTACGATTTTACTTTGATTCAGCAGACAGCTTGGTTCAAAGCAGATTTACTAGTAATCTTGATCTTTTAAGCATGAAGGATAGAGATTGAGTAATAGCGATTCCTTGATAGGTTGACATGAAAATCATGCTATGATCGCCTATTGTTGAGTGACTATAGGTATCGGCGTGTTGAATTTAATCATTGTGAAATAATTAAATTCGAAAGGCAATTATCGGGGAGTCTAAGGATGAGAGTTAGCGGTAGTAAGAAACCATAACTCGATATAGCGGTTGTTCAAGAATGGTTTCTTGATGGGGTGTCGGCGAGTTTGTGTCTCGGCAGAGTGACCATTTCATTAAGGTCAATTCTTTTAATCACCAGAAGAGAATGGAGATCATAAAGAATAATAAGTTTGATCAACACACTTAAGACACGTCAATTCATGCTATCAAAGGAATGCAGACAAGTAGATGATCATGAGATAAAGTTGCAGGACTTGTATTCAATAATCCAAGTAGTTGTACACAGTATGTTGCAGGGATCAGCTGATTACAAGAACAATACAACTGGAATTTTGACTGAACTGCAGATTACATGAGAAAGATACATAATGATTCAATTTACAGTATGAGATACATGTTACAAATGTGTGTCCAAGAAGTTCAGATCCTCGGTATTTGATGAAGGGTCATCAGCCAAGGATTCTGGAGGAGATCAAGATGGCGGTGTTCTTTTTGAATTCCTCCAACTCTCGGGGGAGGCAGAACATATTCACTTCTTCGGGTCATTATGAAAGCACCGAAGAGTGATGGCCACCGAGGATGTCTTGCTTTGACCATGAATCCCCTTTGATAAACTCGGGATGGATGGTGGCGGTTAACGGTTCGTCATCCTCATCAATTCCATATTAGCTACTTAATTCGCCAGCGAATTATCGCATCGGCCATCTTTGAGGTGATGGTCGGCATACCTACATATAACCAGAAGACTTGTTGCACATGGCAATATATCAAATGTTTCCCAAACATTTGACACTTCTCTTCTGGGATCTTCTCTGTGAAGTTCACGTATGCAGGCAGACTTCCAAAGGTGGAATAAGTATGTGCTAATTGATTTTCACAGTGATTCTTCTGTAAACATTTTAGAGTATCAATGAAATTGATAACTAAAAGTTAGAAGAGAGAGAATGAAATCACTCTTACTGGCATTAATTGATGGCTTTCTATCTTACCTTTCAAACTGATTGACAAAGAATATTTTAAGTGTTCTGACAATCATGGTTTGCATTCATACTTGTTAGCGAACTTCTATGATTATCGGACAAGACAAAAGAAGATTTCTTTATCAATTGCTTTCTCAACAAGATTGTGGAACCATAATTAATGATTTCTGGTACACAAGAATTGATGCAATTTCTCTCATGTTTGGTAACTGTGTATTAGAAAAGATTTTGAAAATGATTTTCACAGTTTATGAATGGTTTTGGAAATACATTATTGAGAGAAATTTAGATCAGCTCTTGTGAAGTAACAGAAATAAAATCGAAACAACTTTGAATGAATATGAAGAAATCATACCCCGTTGTTGAGGAATTGACTTGATCGAATTTTAGGAATTAAACTTAGTAACATTTTGAGAGATTTTTGAATCATCGATTTGTATCTAGTGTAATCGGTAAGCAGCTTGTGAGTTTATTCATAGTAGAGATTGGATGACGAAGGAGCTCTACTTATACTCACGGAGGTTAGACTGAAGGGTACTCAATAATGGAGCTTTACTGTTGAGTTGTCCTTCTGATCACGCCTTGACAAGGATAGGCTGTGAAGTCTAGATATTCTCTAGATTCTTGGAAAGGATTGATAATGACTGTTTTGTCGTTTTCCAAGATTTTGAAAATAGTCTTAACTTTAATCGAAGCGGTCAAACTTGAAAAGTGTGCCTCCACCTTTAATAGACTTGAGAGAGTAGGTCATTAAAGGGTTTTTACTCCTATAAGTCAGCACATAAAACTGAGCTTATGAAGTGTTGGTTGGCAGATATGGAAATTCAGCCAACTGCAGGGTTTTAAAAACATTTGAGATCAGCAGATAAGAAAAGTGCTGATGAGTTTTTGAAAACCATTTGCATAAGGCAAGTCATACAATCAATACATATATATCAATAAAAGTGCAGTATGACAGGTTATTATGCATTATGTCTGATAATATGTATGAGCATATCAATTCAGCAGACATGAGCACAGGTCATTGGAAAGCAAATAGCTAACCTGTTTTGTGTATGCATGAGAGAAGGTCTTTATCAACTCCTTTGGACTTATCAGCAGATTTTTCGCATAGAAGTTCTGAAGTCCAACAGGTGAGGATTTTGACCTTGAGTGAGTGAAGGACATGAGTGAATTCTCATGAGCGATCAGCAGTCCTTCATGAATCAGCAGCCATGTTACTATCTGCCGATGGAGAGTGATGTTGCATGTTTGACCTTTTCTGTCACATGAATTCCTGCCTAAAGTACTCATAGAGAAAATTAGCAACATTTATGAGCTAAAAATAGCTCCAGAAATCCAATAATACAAATGAGACTTAATAAGCATGATAATTGAATAACTATTCAGAATATAGCTTATAGATGTAACCCAAAATGTCAAGAGATTAGAAACTGGGGTTACTCTCTCATTAAACTCTTTGAACGTGTCTGCTCATAGTTGTTGAAGCACCAGTTCTAACGTTGAGCATAGGTTCTTTGAGTGTATTCTTACTCGGCTGAAGCTTTTCCGTTGAAGAAAGACGATATCATCATCAATGTCCTTAGGCCAAGAGCTTGTAATCTCAGTGATCTTGGAGATGACATAACTTTGACTTCCTTTGAATTTTCTTTGAAACTCTTCTTGTTTTATTTGCTCTAAACTTTTATGAGAAGTTTTCTTGAGAAGGTGTTGGATTGAATCAATTGTTAGCCTTGTGTCAAGAGAGCAAATTTTAGAAGTGAATCTAAGTAATTCATCCATCATGTATGAGTTTAACCTCTTTGCTATAGGATATAACAAAGTTTAAAAGATAGATTTATGAGGCATGCATAATCCTTAGCAAGTCAATCTCCACTATAGTACTTCTCTTCATGATATCAATGTAATTCTGATATATGATAGATTTTCTTATAGTGATCACATAGTCATCATAATATTCTTTCTCACATGATTTTGAAAACAAAATTTATTTTGATTTAAAGAAAGTTTTCAAATGGCTTCCAGGTTTCTCAGTCAAAAAGGTTTTTGTAAATAAAAGATTTTGGAAAAAGACTCTTTTTGACTATGCATCTAATCTGAGCAGCAGGATCTAAACTCTCAGGTTGTTAAGCCTGGAATAAAGATTACAGAGAACCAGCTCTGATACCAATTGTTAGGTCCAAGGGTTGCTCAGAGAATAGGCTAGAGGGGGGGTGAATAGCCTATTCATGAGAATGGATGAGACGATTAATATTTTAAGACAAAGATTGGATGAGACGATTAATACAATTAGGTCATCTTCCACATTCTAACTGCTTAGCCGATGTTAGAGTGATCGGACATCTTAGATCAGCAGATGTAGATCATGGACATCCTGAATCAGCAGATATGAAACATGCAGTTGGAAGATATATGTTGAACTTAGCTGATGAAAATAAGTTTGAGCAGCGGAAGAATAAACAACATAAGTTTAACAATTAAGATTGAAGTAACTGTAAAGGTTTGATTTCAAAGAAGGCTTAACAGTTGACTAAAATCTGTTTTAGATGCATCAATAGCTTTCCTTATACAGATTGCACAAGATAAGACAAATTATACAAGAAAGAGAAATCAAGGCTGAATGTAACTAACATATATATTATATTTAAATTCAGCAGAGGTTTACTCAAAGGCAAACATGCTTAGTACATCAACCTAGACTCTCTATCCTAGCAATCTCCCGGAGGTAGAAGGAAAGTGAGTTGGGATACCCGAAGACTCATATAAGAACTCTAATCCTAGCAGTTCCTAACAACCTTGGAGGTCAGGGAAGGAAAGTGCTAGTGTTAGAGTGACGTGAGAAGAGAATATTAGGAGTTGTTCAAATAGTAAGTATTTGAACAACTGAGTGCTAAGCACTCGACCAACAATGATGACAACTTGTTGCATAATCGGCACAGCTTATAATGTAATATAAGTCTGCCGATATGAATGCAATCTGGACGTTTAAGTTCTGGCTCTTCATCGGACATCTTCAAGCTTGGTCTGGCTTCAATGATCTGTAAGATGCTTGGTCTCTTTACTGGATAATGGAGTTGAGGCCATTGAGAGACCGAGTTCTTCGAAGGAAGAAGAACTCAAATCAACAACAAGGTTGTTGATCAAGCGAGCTTCGGCCTTTGGATTTTCTTCTCTCTCTCTCTCACAAAGTGTTTGTTCTTACACTTGTGATTTCTCACTCTAAAGGAGTGGTTCTGGATTGAAGAAATGAATATCAATACCACTACCTTTCTCAAGCATAAGCATACACTTGTTGCTCTATATTTTTGAGATGAGAATGAGGGTCTTCTTATATAGGCTGGAGAAGAGGAGGTGACCGTTGGCGTATTGAGTAGGTTTAAGCCCGTTGGTGATCTGAACCTCATAATGCAGCAGAGTACATTTTTGGATTTGTTGGGCAAAGATCTTCAGTTAGGTTTGATCTTTGAAGTTGGTCCGTGAAACAGGCTGGACAGATTTGGACGTGTCGAGCTTTGCCTGGATGCAGCTGATTGATGTGGACGTACCATTGCTTTGACTGGAGTGCAGCGTCCTGTGCTTGGCCTTTTATGGAAATGAAGCTTTGAAGACCGCGAACACTGTACAGAAGAAGAAATGTCTATTGGATAAATGTGAAGGCGCAGACATCGATGCGTATCTTGGATTTGTCAGACAGATCTTACAACGGATCTATTTTTACTTGTAGCGCGTTGAGTAACGACCGATGTATCTCGTGATTTTACGTTTTCTCGGCAGTTGCTCTGATGAGGAATTTGGCCGATTTTGGGATCTGCCATTATGGAACTGCTGATGTAGAAACCGCTGATGGTCACGATGTTCCTCTTGAATAAATAGCTTCTCTGCAGTTGTTCTGATAAGGACTTTGGCGGATGCTGAGATCTGCCGATATAAAACTGCTGATTATAGAGATAGCTAATAGGCAGTCATAGTCAAAGGGAATGTCTGCTAGTGAGACATTTGCCGATAGTCACGTCAGCTGGCAATTTGAAGAGCTAATCCATATGAAAGTTTGTCATCATTCTGGTAGGACAAAGACTCGGATATGTACAAAGACTTCCTAGTCTAATGACCTATGCATTGTTTCAACAAGCTGCCACACTAACCGGTACGCAGCCCTTTTAGCCACTTGTGAAACATGCGTTGTAATGGGAACAAGCAAATCACTGTGTTGGAATATGCATACATTTATATCAGCTGATTCACAGGCATATTCCTAACACTATGTTCCATAAGTGGTGATGGAACACCACTGTGGTGTTCCATCAGTGGTCACCGAAAACCACTGTGGTGTTCTATCAGTGGTTACCAAACACAACTATAATGTTCCATCAATGTCATCCGAATAGAAACTTTTCAACTTCTTTGTTGTTGAATTTTATTTGTCTGTTGTTGACAGGATTCAAACATGTTGTCTACGGAGGCTAGCGTTGCTCTAATTCAAAACGAGATTGAAGAACTCGTTCAAAATATTGTTATGGATTGAAGAATCCGTTCCATAAATCTTTGTCAAACATATCAATATATAACTTTTGATGTGTGTATTAAACCCAATTCAATTTGTATAAATTTAATACAAAATACATAACATCCAAAGATATAACATTGCTAATTTTGTATAAATTTAATACAAAATGCATAGCATCCAAAGATATAACAGTACTAAGTACTAAGTACTATCAAGTCTCTGCATAACATCCAATATGCATAACATCTTGCCGTTAAATACATAATATCCATTGTAAAATATATAATACAAAGTGAAATACATAATACATAATATTGTTCGTCAACTGACACTTCTCTTCCTACGACTAGATACAACATGTGATGGTCCTACTTGATCTAGCACAACATGCGATGGTCCCTCATCATCTGGATCTCCTAATGCATTATATGCTCGTAGGATTACTGACTCAAACTCTTCTATGGAGATAGAGCGGTCTCCAGATCTCAATCGCTGCACGATTGGTTGCATTAAACCCCGTACAGACCTGACAATATCCCAAGGATCTACCGGAGCAGTATCAGCTGTGTTGCTCATGTAGGAGGACCCACAATGGGATGTGAATGTGTGTAATACCATTCAAGATATGAATGGTCACACTATATATCATGGTAGTCATGCAGGTCTACTAAGTTTGTTGACAGATAACACGTGACTATCCTAACTTACAAAGTACTGTACAAGTGATCCCCATATTATTGGCCATGTCGTTTGAGTTTCTTTCCTGGGGACACTGGGAGAAATAGGGAAGTATGGAATTGTCTGCACATATTCAAACTGTCGCAGGACTCGGTTAGGATGATATGGCTCCACAATCATGTTTGCTGAGATGCATCCATGGCAATACGAAATTTGGTGGAATGAAAAATGTTGTCTCACCCTCTACGTATAGGGCTTCCAAATAACCTGTAACAATTTAAAACACAAAAATTTACAACATAATTGACTATGCATTTCAATGTCATTGTATACAAATATATAAAAACACATAAATACTCACTTCACTGGGTTTAAGGGAGTCAAGAACCTCACGTACTGCCATTAATCTTTTTATAGTTGCTCCTTGTTGGCCTTTGGTAGCCACCTCGTTGCAAGGGAATTTTCCTCATTGTAGTCAACGTTATGTGGAGGCCTAAACATTTGGAATCATTCATATATCCATGCCTACATGAAATGCAATAAAACACACACACAATAATATTTCCATAATTTAATAAATATTTATTTTAACAAACAAAATATAAGTAAAAATATGAATTTATTACCTCCAATAACATGGAATATTCAGTCATCTACTTGGTTGTGACTCTAGACGCTAGTCCTAGATGTCTATAGAGATAAGCTAGAGTCATAGCTCCCCATGCATATGTATAAATTCTGTTAAGATCAACCAGGAACTCCAAGTACGATGTGTTTGACTCGAGTGCCACTCTTATCAGAAAAAATTGTACAACTTAGTGTACAATAAATAAGCCCTAGCTCAGAATGCACGCCCGGATCATCAGACATAGCATCTTGACTAAACCTCTCCTTGAGCTACTCTGCATCACAGATGACCCCCTTGCACCTCACATTCGCTTCGGTTGTATTTTGTATAGATTTGCTTGTATCCATGACCTAAGTCTAAGACAAGGTGACTAATGGGCCTGCGTGTCTGTTAGAGTGGCAACTTATTCTTAGATAAAGTGTTTGTAATTGCTTAGGATTGCTTCTTGTACTTAGCTTAGTCTTCGAAGATAGCCTGTTGTATATCAGCCATGTTCAGATTAGCTATCTTCATATCAGCCAAGTCCATCAAGTCATCAGCCAAGTTCGTTCCTTCCAATCTTCATCATCAATGTTGAAGACCTGAAGATCATCTGATCAAGACTTGTCTGGAGATATGCCTTGAGTTATCAGCAAAGTCATTTGTTGAGTTTGATATAACGATAACCTGCACAAACCATTTATTGCTTCTTTCCTTATTAGGCATTCATCTCAGAAAAGGACACTAGATCTGCCCGCAACCTCTATCTACCTATTTTTGCAAATTGGCAGAATATACTCAGTGACGGCATGGGCTTTGCAGAACTCTCAGTCAAATCCTGACAACAAGATCAAAACATTTAATGCAAGTATCTCTAGCATTAAATGCATTTAAATTCAAATCTCCCAAGACTGAAGATCTTCAACGGCTACAAGAACACCTCTGAGTATAAATAGAAGACTCCATTAAAGCATAAAAAAAAAACCCAAGAATCCGAACTCATAACTTTGAAAATATTCATCTTCAACAACAAGTGCATTGAAAGCTTAAAAGTTCATTCTGTAAAAACATTCTTTGAAGAGCACCAAACTTAGACGCATAGTCTTTATTGCTCTTCATTGATTGCAATCCTTTGCATTTAAAGCACACGAGAATTATATCTTTGTAGATATCAATTCTCCAGCAAACACTTGGTCAACTATTTTTTTTTTTGTACACGATCCATTAGAGATCAATCTTGTAAAGATTCTAGTGAAAAAATTAGTACACGCTTTTTAAAATTCAAAGTTGACCACTTTGGTTGTGGACATAACACTTATTTATAAGTGTGAACCATATTAAATTTCGTATCTATTTATTTCTTGCTCTTGTGATTTGTCTTTACTTGTTAATTTCCTGAAATTTCAACAGTTCAGAGAATAGCTGATCTTGTCCTGTCAAGATTAGCTATCTTGAACTTGTCCTATACTTTACTCCGCTGCAAAATATTTTTTAACTTTTTAGTGAAGTAATAAAATTTTTTAAAAATTGGACATAAGGTATTCAAACTCCCCCCTTCTAGCTTATTTGAGCACCTTGAGACCTAACAATTGGTATAAGAGCTTAACTCTTTGAAAACATGTTTTTCCAAGATTAAACTCTTGAGAGATTAAAGATCCAATGGCTGCTCATCAAATGTTGGAAACTTCAAATGTGAACCATTGTCCAGTCTTGGATGAAGTTCACTTTGATATCTAGAAAGATAAAGTTAAAAGACACATGAACTCTATTGATAAATGTTTGTGAAAATGTGTTACAGATGGTCCAAGAATTCCTATGAAAGTAAATACGTTAGCTGCTGTTGATCCCACTGCTAATCCTGAAATTCCAAAGTCAGAAGCAGAATGGGATGATGAAGATAGAAAAAATGATGCTTTGGATGGAAAAGCTATCAACATAATCACCAGCTGTGTAGACATAAGCACCTACCAGAAGATCATCAATCTAGATACAACTAAAGAAATGTGGGAAGCTATATTGGAATATCTAGAAGGTGATGGAGAAACAAAGAACAACAAGTTGTACACTTACATCCAGAAGTTCGATTCATTCAAGAAAGACCCTAAAGAGACCCCTCAGCAGCACCTACGACAGATTCTATGAGGTAGTAAACTCTTGCTATTCTTTAGGAAAGAAATATGAAAAGAAATAAATAAACATGAGATTTCTTAATGCACTAGGCAATCTATGGCATGTAAAAATTACAGCCATGAAAGAATCAAAAGACTTGAATAAATTGTCCCTTAGAAATCTTTGTGCAAGTCTTTCGGTTTATGAGCTTGAAATTCAGCAAGCTCAAGAAATGGAAAAGAGTTTCAAAAACTTATCTCTACCAGCCATGTCTGTTGAACCGTCTTGTTCTACACCTGATGAAACCCCATCTATATCCAGTGATGGTGATGATATTCTTTCTGACGAAGCTTTTGCCATGTTTGTCAAGAAATATCAACGTTTCAAAAAATTGAACAAGTCTTCCTACAAGCAGTCACCTTACAAGACTGTTGCTCTTTATAAAACTACTGTTTTCCGAAAAGAGAACGAGCTTGTCTGTTTTAACTGTAGGAAGCCAGGTCATTTTGCCTCACAATGTTCAAAGCCAAAATATGAATTTTACAAAAAACGTTCCGAATCTAAATTTCAAAAACAAAAAGGGATGGGGGCTGAGGACGTTGATGAAAGCAACCTACCCACTTGGTGTGATACAGATTCTGATGAGGATGATTCCTCTGACTTTGCTGAGGAAGCAAATATAAGTCTGATGGCCAGGGAATCCTCCCATGACTCAGTTAGATCACTACCATTTCAACAGGATGATAGTGATGATGATGACCTCAATGAACCTTCAAGGGGAGAACTCATTAAAACTAATAAGAACATGCTGGAAGAATTTGCTAAATATAAAACTGCCTATGTAAAATTAGCCAAAAAACATGAATTGGTTGTTTCTGAGAAATCTACCTTGCTGTCTGAGATCAAAGAACTCAGTAGACAACAAGCTGAAAATATCAAGACTCAAAAGGAGAACAAAGCCTTAACTGAAAAAGTGGGATTTCTACTTGAACACATAAAGAAAATCAATTCTGAAAAAGATGACCTCCAAAAGGTTGTTGATGCTTAGAATAATTCCAAAGGAAACTTTGATACCATTCTTACAAAACAATAACCTCTTGATGACAAAACTGGTATCGGTTTCCAAAGTGAGTTCAATATAGGAAGTTCATCTAGTTCTCTAGAAAATGAGACAGCTGAAGTTATTGCTGAAGAAATGTCTAAGGAAGTTGTCTATGATCAACATTCTTCTAAAAAGGGAAAACAAGGACTTGGTTTTAACAAAGTTCCATTTATTTACTTTAAAAACAAACCAGACAAGTCCAAAGGTAAGCAAACTGTCAAGGCCAATGACACTGCTAATAGGGAGGATGAGCAACGAAGACATGCTGTCAGACATCCTGTGATAGCAGTGATGGGTGATAACAAGTCAAAGAAGTCTCAACTCACGCCTATTAAATTTTTCAAAGGAAAAATTGCTAACCACAACCTAATAAATGGCTAAGGGAATTTATGCCTGGAAATGTAAAACCTTTTGGTAAAAGGCCTGCTATGGCTAAGTCTAATATCACTAGGAAGTTGCATTATCAACCTAAATTCAATAAGCCTGTCATCAGCAGACCTGTCATTCTCAAGACTGATGATCATAAGAAGACTCCTAAGGAAATCATCAGACATGTTCAAGGTTTTCATAACTGTTCTTTTTGTAAAGGCCATGGCCACAAGATTCATGAATGTCTTCTGAGATTCATACCTAAACCTAAAGGGTTCAAACCTTCAAAGGTTAAACAGGTATGGGTTCCAAAAGGCTGCTAACCCTCAGGACCCAAAAATAAAAGGGAACCACATTCTTAAATGCTTAAATTTCAGGAATGCTTCGTGGCTACAAATGAGGAGAAAAAAGACTTATGGTATCTGGATAGTGGTTACTCTAAGCACATGACTGGAAACCAGGATCTTCTCTCCAATATTACTGAAGCAAAGGGTCCCTCAGTAATTTTTGGTGACAATTCCAAAGGAAAGACTGTTGGCTATGGATGTATAGTTCGAGGAGATCTCTCCATCAATAAAGTATCTCTAGTAGAAGGCTTGAAGCATAATCTCCTAAGTATATCATAATTCTCTGATAAGGGACTGATATGTCAATTTTATTCAAGTCATTGCTATATCAAAGACAGTGAGACCTGCACAATAATCTTAACTGGATTTAGAAAATAAAATGTGTATGTGGTTGATCTGAATGCTGTAGGAAGGAAATCAAGTCTGTGTTTAATTGCAAAGACCTCATATGATAACAGTTGGTTGTGACACAAAAGACTCAGCCATCTTAAATTCAAGTGCATCTCTAAGCTATCAAACGACAACTTAGTTGTTGTCTACCAAAGATATCAGCGGATCATGACAAGCTCTGTAAGGCATGCCAACTAGGCAAATTAACCAAGACATCATTCAAAAGCAAACCATGTCTGTCCACGATCAGACCTCTACAGTTGCTCCACATGGATCTATTTGGTCCAGTCACTACTACTAGTCTTGGTGGCAGCAAGTATACACTGGTTGTAGTTGATGACTATTCAAGATTTACCTGAGTTGAAATGTTGTCTTCTAAAGATGAAACCTATGACATCACAACAGCACTTTTTAGAAGATTGCAGACTCAAAAGCTGGATGACATTACTGATATCAGATCAGACAATGGAACAAAATTTAAGAACAATGGTATAGCCAAATATTGTGATGATCATGGAATTGGTCACAATTTCTCTGCTGCTGGTACACCTCAACAAAATGGAGTTGCTGAGAGGAAGAACAGAACTCTTATTGAAGCTGGAAAGACCATGATTGCTGAAGCAAATCTACCTATATATTTTTGGGCTGAAGCTGTAAACACAACCTGCTTTACTCAAAACAGGTCCTTAATCAACAAGTTTCATAACAAAACTCCATATAAAATATGAAGAGGGAAAGCTCCTAACATCAGTTTCTTCAAAATATTTGGATGCAAATACTATGTTCTTTACAATAGCAAAGAACATATAGGTAAATTTGAATCCAAAAGTGATGAAGGAATATTTCTGGGATATGCTAAATTTTCAAAAGCATATAGAGTTTATAACAAAACATCTCTTAAAGTTGTTAAATATGTACATGTCTCTTTTGATGAATTTGATTTTATGGGGCCACATTTGGCTCCTAAGGTGTCTAATGACTCTGATGAGTGTGAGACAGGTACAGAATAGCCAAGCACTAACTCTGCTAAAGCTGCATCTTCACAAGTTCATCCAAGGTTTAACTTGATAAATCCTCCAACTGGTGATAGTGGATCAGTTAATGATGAATCAGATAATCCAGAATCTGCTATTCCATCTACACCAGAAGTATTTCAACCTACCTTAGAAATTGCCTACCATCCTGAAAACCAAGCTCCAGACATCTCCACTTCTCAAGAACCAAATTTTGCTCTCAGACAAGATCTTCTTGCTGAAGTTAAAAAAGTTAAAGATCATCCCATCACTCAGATCATTGGTGATCTTAATGTTAGTGTTCAGACAAGACAAGCTTCAAGAAACGAATACATGTATTCTACTGCATTTGTCTCAAATATTAAACCCAAGAAAGTAGATGAAGCTCTGAAAGAACCAAGCTGAGTGGAGTCCATGCAAGAAGAACTGAATCAATTTGATAGATGCCAAGTTTGGACACTTGTTCCTATGCCAAAAGGACAAACAATTATTAGAACAAAGTGGGTTTTCAGAAACAAGATGGATGAAAATGGAAACATCACTAGGAATAAAGCAAGACTGGTTACACAAGGATACAGACAGGAAGAAGGAATTGACTATGATGAGACATTTGCTCTTGTTGCAAGATTAGAAGCTATCAGACTATTCCTAGCCTATGCATCTTTTAAAGATTTCAAGGTATATCAAATAGATGTCAAGAGTGCATTTCTTAATGGTGAGCTGCAAGAAGAAGTCTATGTGAAACAGCCACCTAGATTCATTAATAACTCAAGAAGTGAGGATGTATACAAATTGAGGAAAGCATTATATGGGCTCAAGCAAGCTCCCAAGGCCTAGTATGAGACCCTTTCAAAGTTCTTGATAACTCAAGGCTTTGTGAGAGGTCAAATTGACACTATTCTGTTTATCAT
This sequence comes from Platycodon grandiflorus, assembly GCA_016624345.1. Lineage (NCBI taxonomy): Eukaryota > Viridiplantae > Streptophyta > Magnoliopsida > Asterales > Campanulaceae > Platycodon > Platycodon grandiflorus. The sequence goes on from CM028368.1 coordinate 25,971,491, forward strand.
GAAACATAAAGGTCATTCATTACTTGTTCAAATTTATGTTGATGACATTATATTTGGCTCTACTGATGAAAATATGTGTAAAAGGTTTGAAAAGCTTATGCAGAGTAGATTTGAAATGAGCATGATGGGAGAACTAAATTTCTTCCTAGGACTTCAAATTCAACAAACCCAACTGGTATCTTCATCAATCAAGCCAAATATGCAAAGGACCTAATCAAGAAATTTGGGCTTGAAAATGCAAACAGTTTCAGCACACCTATGGCCACTAACTGTCATCTTGACAAAGATGAAAAGGGAAAGAAAGTGGACATGACTCTTTATAGAGGCATGATTGGCTTAACGGCCTATCACTTATCTTACTAAAAGTAGCTATCATCCTGGAGTCACTATTAATTCTCAATCCGTTCAAGAATACTCCTTTGGTGAGTCTCTTGTTAAAGATCTAACTGAAATTGGAATTCTTCCACTATTTGAATTGAGGGATGTCGACTACAGCATCAAGTTAGTCGAAGAATTTTATACGTACATGATTGTTCCTCTTCTCCCTGTCAACAATGACGATCCAGTTGACAAAAGCTATATTAAATGGTACATTAGAGATAGGTTTATCAAAATTACCTACAAGGATATCGGTGAAATTTTGAGTCTTCCTACCGAAGGAAAAATGGAGTTGACCGTGGAAGAATCTGATGTAGCATGGGCCATGATGCGTGGAGAGGCTAAGCCAGAACTACTATCTGAGATGTCCAGGAACTTATTTCCCGAAGTTCCATATCACATCAGTCATTTAATAGACAAGGGTCTCCTTTTTAAGAATGGCTCAAGGGACATCATCACCTCCCACCAACTCATGCTTACCGAGGCCATAGTTCTACGCAAACAGCTTAACTGGGCCAAGATTGTCTACTCTCTACTGTTTAAAAGTGTACTGGAAGTCCAAACCATCTCAAGCATGCGCAAACCTTTTGTAAGAATCATTAATGTGATTCTGAGAAGTTATCCAGAAATTGAGAAAACCATAGCTGCTGACGAAATCATCAAGGTTACCAATACTTATGTGTTTACTCTGAACAACATCAAGCGATATAAGGAGGATGTTGCAAAAAGAACTGCTGCTGGGTCTTCTGGGCAAGCCAAGAAGGGAAAGAGAAAGCTTATACCTTCAAGCGAGAATCCATCTGCTCAGGAGAAGCCAAAGCCAATTGCTGCTTCCGTGCCAGAAGACTTCAACCTAGGGCGTCTGGATCACGACCCCTTTGAACCTCAGGCTAAGCTAGCCAAAACTGTTGATACTCCTCATGTAGCTCATTCCTCAAAATCTTCTAAACCACATGCCAAATCCAAGAATGCTGCTGAACGAGACACGGCCAACTTTCAACCTGCCAATCTCCAAACCACCAATCAAACTGCACCTCTCCCACCTAATCCTGTACCAAAATCAATCAAGATCAAAACCAAACAAACCCTTCTGTCCACAGATAAAAAATTTTGGTCTCTCAAAATCTACCACCATAACTACTTCAACTTCGGACATGTCCATGTCAGTCAACCTCCCAACTGCTAAACCATCTTCAGCTATACCCATATTCGATACCTCCACACCCACTTCTCTAAAATCCACCATTCCTAAATCCTCTTCTTCCAAGTCACGGCATGGCAAATGCATTAAGAAAAGTGCCAAGAAGGTTAAGTTTATGGCCTCTGCCTATCAGTCGTCTTTACCTCCATCTTCCCCTTCACCAAATCAACTAGATTCAGTTACTCTCATACCCACCCCTTATCCTACTTCGTCTGTACCCATTGATCCTTCTCCTGCGTCAGACGAGTTACATGACTCTCCTGACTGTCAACCTCTCACTCGCTCTAAACGACCACTAACCACTTCTTCAGACCAACCCACTCCCAAACGAACCAAATTAAATCCTTGTAGTCATCTTCACCCTGACATTCAAAAACTGCTGATCTTTCAAAACAGCCAACCCACACCTAACCATGCCGATACAGACATCTATCTCTACTCTCGACTACCCCAAATGAATTCCCTGCCAACCTATATCTACTGGGGAAATTCTCCTCAAGTGGGGTGCCTTCTATGATCCTCTTCCACCTAACTGGTCCCAACAATTCTTTATTCACAACTCTGCTGTGCAAGATCTTATGATCTTTAAGCAGTGGACTGCTATTCACAGAGATTTAGGTCTTACTCCACCGTCCAAACAAGATATATTTCCCTTTTTATCTCTTCCTAAGCCCCCTGTCACTACCATAATTACCCATCCTTCAGTCTTTACTAAGTCTTACTTTTGTGATTTCTTTCAACTAGTTGCCACCTATATTGGCTTCAACCCTCGTTTTCCAGTTCTCTTCAAATCCATTCGTCAAGACATTCCTTTCTCCCTTCCAATTTTCATTAATAATCAATCCTATATCATCTATATTGAGAAGCTTTTCCCGGTGCCTCGAGTCTGGTCCAGCTTGCCTGGTGCTTCTCATCCTGAGTCAATCATTTCTACACCTACAATCACACAACCTTCTCCCAGCCAATACCAACCCTCCTCCAGCCAATCTCAACCTTCTGATAGTCAACCTCTCGACTCCTTATCCCTCAGTCCTTCTTCTTTTAAAATTTTTTTGAAGATTTTTAACAAACTCATGATGAGCCTCGGTAATGATCTGCAGCACCTTGTTACCACACAGTCTCATGCGACTGATGTCACTGCTGACTATATGACCAAGGTCGTTGCTGCTGCTCGCGAAACCAAGCATGCTGCCACAGTGAGTCAGATGACCATTACTGCATGTCAGAACCTACTGGTCGATCGTCTCTCCAGCTCATCAACTTCTTTCATTGCCCTCATCAATGACAAATTTGAGACTCTCTCTCAAGGGCTAATCTCTATGATAGAGATGATGGATACTAGTTACAAGAGCTCGCTTAATGCTTAGAAGGTTGCGAACCATTCGGTGTATACGTCTATCCGTGCTACCAGGACTGTCTCTCATAAGCATTATGGCCTTCCAAAAAGAGCTATAGGCCTCTGTATGCCTCGCTTGTGTCCATGAAGGAGGAGATGAGTCGACTTCACAATGCTCAGCTGACCGATCTGCTTGAGAAGAATGCCATGTTGAGACTTAAGAACAAGAATCTCTCTACATGAAGTCAAGGCCGAACTAGAAGAAGCCAAAGTAGAAATTACGAAACTCAAAGCTGCTGCTAGCTCAGGACAAGAGGGACAAGCTTCAACTTAACTTGTATAATCTTTCTTGCCCTCTTGTATTAAACTTCTTGTTTAATGAACAATGACTATCTGTTTAAATTTTTATGATTAATTGCTTATCCTATGTGCACAAAATTTAAACCACTGGTTTGAAGACATATTCTATAAAGTAATCTATCTGTTTGTCTTTAAACACAGTTTTTATTACAAGTGTTCTTATGCCTTAATTCATTATCTGTAAACACTTTGTAAATTTGAATACACTGACGTTTCTGTAAGTCCATCTAGGACATGCTCACTTAATATATTATCTCTAAAGCATGTTATTACTAGAATTAGACATGGTCAGCTTTCATTGTATTCATAAAGTCATAGACTCAAGCAAATAGAGGGGGGGTGAATAGCCTATATGATGTTTATTAAAAATTTCATCCTATTTTTAAAATTTAAGTTGAGAAACATGGATGAAATAATTAACATAAATAGGTCATCTTCCTAGTTCAAGCAACACAGCCGATATAGTAGAATCAGTTGATATGCATCAGCAGACTTGAAGAATGGCTGATAGGAAGATATTGTTATACTTAGCTGGAATAGAAGAATTTAAGCAGCTGAAGAATAAGCAGCATAAGTATAGCAAACAAGATTAAAGCAACTGTAAACAAATAGGTAAAGTTTATCATAACAGCAAGCTAAAATCTTGTATTAATGCATCAATTACTTTCCACAACCAGATTGCATAAGATTTATATTATAAATTACAGGAAAGATAAGTAAAGGCTGAGTGTAATAAAATATGATTTATATTAAAATTCAGCAGAGGTTTGCTCAAAGACAAACATGCTTAGTACATCAACCTAGACTCTCTATCCTAGCAATTTCCTAGGAAATAAAAAGGAGAGGTCAAGAAAGCGAAATCAAATCTATCGAAAATACATTGGAAGATGTAGTCAATATTTATTGAGTTGTCTTCCTGTAGTATCAGCTCGATAGATTTGTTGTGAGAAGAAAATATTAGGCGCTTTTCAAATAACAAGTATTTGAACAACTGAGTGCTGAGCACTCGACCAAGAGTGATGACAATTCATTGCACAATCGACAGCCCTTATAATGTAGTATAAGTCTGCCAATATGAATGCAGTATGGATTATTATGCTCTGGTTCTTTATCGGACATCTTCAAGCTTGATCAGTCTTCAATGACTTGCAGGATGCTTGGTCTCTAGCTGTGAATTTGAAGTGCAGCAACTGAAGAGACTGAGTCTTTCAAAGGAAGAAAGAACTCAAATCAAGAACAAATTTTTTGATCAAGCAGAACTTCTTAGCCTTTAAAATTTCTGTTTTCTCTCCCACAAAGTGTTTGTTCTTACACTTGTGTTTTCTCACTTTTGGTGTGGTTTCAGATTGAAAGAACAAAGAACAATATCAACCACCAACACCTTCTCGTATACTTAATGTGAGAATGAGAGTCTTCTTTTATAGGCTGAAGAAGATGAAGTAGTCGTTGGAGCTTGGATGAGTTTTTGCCCGTTAGCGATCTGGATCATTAATGCATCAGAGTGCATTGTGTGGACTGTTGGGAAAAGACCTTCTGCTTAAGCTTTTGTCTTGAAGTTGGTCCGTGAATCAGGCTAGATGAAAGAGACTTGACGAGCAGGCCTGGGATGTAGCGCACTGTGTTTGGCCTTTTATGGAATGTAGTATTGGAGACTGGGACCAATACACGAAAGAGAAAATATCTTCTGAATAATAGTCAAAGCACAGACATCGATGCGTATCTTGAACTGTTAGGAAGATCTTGTAACGGATCTATTTTGACTTGTAGCATTGAGCAACGACTAATGTTCCTCTTGTGAATAATCAGCTTCTCTGCAGTTGTCTGATGAAGAGCATGGCCGATACTTGGATCTGCCGATGTAAACTGCTGTGATAAAGAATGCCGATAAGACATGGCTGGTGGAGATGTCAGCTGGTGAGATATTGCTGGTAGACATGTCTGCTGGCAAGACATTGCTGGTATAGATGTCTTATTGGCGCTAGTAGAGCTAATCCATATGAAGAGTCATCTTTTCTCGGTATGACAAAGACTTGGACATGTACAAAGACTTCTTAGTCTAATGACCTATGCATTGTTTCATCAAGCTGCCACACTAACCGGTACGCAGCCCTTTTAGCCACTTGTGAAACATGCGTTGTAATGGGAACAAGCAAATCACTGTGTTGGAATATGCAAATATATGTATCAGCTGTTTTCACAGGCATATTCCTAACACATATTTAAATTCTTTTGTGATAATATTGATTGAGTAATAAATTCAAGATGTCTACAGTCTCTTAAGGCCACCATAAGACATGCATTTAATCCTTCCCTGGTTAGGGGTTTTAAATCTATCTGTATAAGTCCTATATGTAAAACTTAAATTTTTTTTGAAATTTAAGAACATCTAAGTCCTATATCAAAAATGGTATGTAAATATAACTTTAGTTATTAATGAGGAATTCACCATACAAACTATTGCTTTAATTGATAGTGGAGCAGATATGAACTGTATAAAAGAAGGTTTAATTCCAACTAAATATTTTCAAAAAATAAAATCACCAGATAGTTTAACAACTGCTAATGGTTCTAAAATGAACATAAATTATAAATTATCTAATACTTATATTTGTAATGAAGGAATATGTATTAAAAGTACTTTTTTCATGATAAAAGGATTAACACAATTCTTAATATTAGGAACACCTTTTTTTATCCTTATTACAACCTATTGATAGAATAGATTCTTCAGGCATCTTTTCTACTTTAAATGGAAAACAAATCCTTTTTAAATTCAAACAAAAACAATAAATGAATTTAAAGAAAATCTTATATTCAAAGAGAAACAATTAAATTTCTTTCAAAAAGAAATAAGGATTAATGATATAAGTAATCAATTACAAAGTCCAAAAATTAAAGAAAAGATAAAAGTTATAGATTATAGAATGAAAAAAGAAATTTGTAATGAGTTACCTACAGCCTTTTGGCAAAGAAAGAAGCATGTAGTTTATTTACCTTATGAAAAGGATTTTGATGAAAAGAAAATTCCTACAAAAGCCAGACCAATTCAAATGAATAAAGAATTATTAGAATATTGTAAAAAAGAAATCCAAGAATTATTGAATAAACAATTAATCAATAAAAACAACTCTCCCTGGAGTTGTGCGGCTTTTTATATCAATAAGAATTCTGAAAAAGAAAGAGGAGTTCAAAGATTAGTAATTAATTATAAACCTCTCAACAAAGCCCTAAAATGGATAAGATATCCCATTTCTAATAAAAAAGATTTATTAAATAGGTTAAATGAAGCTTATGTTTATTCAAAATTTGACTTAAAGTCAGGATATTGGCAAATTCAAATAGCTGAAGAAGATAAATATAAGACAGCATTTACGATTCCATTTGGTCATTATGAATGAAATGTCATGCCCTTTAGACTTATAAATGCTCCGTCAGAATTTTAAAATATTATGAATGACATATTTTATCCTTATTCAGAATTTATAATTGTATATATTGATGATATCGTTGTATTTTCAAAAAATATAGATCAACATTTTAAACGTTTATTAACATTCTTATATATTACCAAAAAGAATGGCTTAGTTATTTCTGAACGAAAAATGCAATTATTTCAAACAAAAATCAGGTTCCTTGGTCATGAAATAGAGGAAGGAACATTTTTACCAATAAATAGATCTATAGAATTTGCTTCTAAGTTTCCAGATGAATTAAAAGATAAAAAATAATTACAAAGGTTTTCAGGAAGTCTTAATTATATTGCAGATCGATTTCTATAAAGATTTAGCAATAGGCAGTGCTCCTTTATATGAATGGCTTAAAAAGAACCCTCCAGCTTGGGGTCCCGAGCATAGTAAAGCTATTAAGTTAATTAAGCTAAAATTTAAGAAAATTTCATGTTTATCTTTAGCAAATGAACAATGGAAAAAAGTGGTAGCAACAGATGCTTCTGACATAGGTTATGGAGGAATTCTTAAATAGATTAATCCTATTAAGAACAAAGAAGAATTAGTCCGATTTACTTCGGGAAAGTGGAATGATGCCCAAAAGAACTATTCCACAATTAATTCCACAATTAAAAAAGAAATGTTATCAATAGTCAAGTGCATCTCTAAATTTCAAGAATATCTTTTGAATCAAGAGTTTAAATTACGAATTGATTGCAAAGCTGCAAAAGAAGTCTTAGAAATAGATGTGAAAAATTTAGTATCAAAACAAATATTTGCTCGATGGCAAGCTATTTTATCTGCATTTGATTTTCAAATAGAATATATTAAAGGAGAATCAAATTCTCTACCTGACTTCTTAACTCGAGAATTATTGCAGGGACCCCCCACTTAATGTCAAACAGAGGTAGAGCTCAAAGCTCTCGGGCAGAGGCCACGGCTCTGGCCCAGGCAGAGGCAATTATTATTCTCAAAATTACTATGACAAACAGTATCCTCAATTAGGATCATCCTCATCCTCTAAAAAGACAGTCAAAGAAGCCTTAATAGAAGGAGAAGAATTAAATTAAAAAATGATAGATAATTCTATCAAAGAACCAATTATCTGCTTAGAGCAATCAGACCTTAAATGGTTCTCAAACCCGTTTTATTTAGCCTCAAAGTATTTCGAGCAGAGATCTCTTTTTCCTATTAAAGGAAGGAAAAGTAGGGAAATTTATGAGATAATTCTTAAAGAAACAAGATCAGTATACTTTGATCATAAATTAAGAAATGCTGAAGTTGCTCAAAGCGCATATGCTTTTTCAAAAGCCAAAATTCTTAAAGTGCTTACAGTGTCAGATTGGGGAACCAATCCGAACCAATTACTGCATTAGTTTGCCAATCCAGAACAACAATTTTATTATAATTATTGAGATTATATCGATGCATGGTTAAATGCATTTTTTTTATCAAAATTCTCAAAGAAAACACACTTGGTACTTCCAGTTTAATCAAGAATTCTCAAATGAAGAATTCCAAATTGATTTTTCCTTAATTGGGAAAAAATTGGTCCTAAAAGGGAATATTTACCAAAAGACTTACAACATTTATTTACTGATTATTGCAATACTCATCCTAAATACAAAGATGAATTCTTATATAACTCTAATCCTTTAGAGAAAATTATTCGTCAAAGCTTAATTAGCAGAGTTTTAATGTTATTTTTGGCTCAATTTAAGCTACCCTGGATCTGGGCATGGTCTTATAATTGCGATTATGATGACTTTAATACACCATGTCTAGTAATGACTTACTCCTTTAAATGGTGGAATAAATTTGACACTACAAAAATTCTTTTAAATGTGATAAAAACATGTACATATTTTAAAGAAGTGCTCAAAGCTCAAAAAAGGAAAAGAGAAAATGGATCATGAAGATCCCATTGAAATAATTAAATCAAAAATTTTGAAAGAAAATTCTAGAATTACTCAGGAAAAAATTAAACATATGTATTAAAGAAAAATTAGCCAGCTTTATCAGCAAAGTTCTCGAAAAAAAAAAGACTAGTTCGAAGACATCTACTCAAAGCATGAAAGATAATGAAGATATGAAAAATTATATGGAAATAATTTCGTATTTTCAAGCAGAAACTCAAGATAATTAATGATTACAAAGGATGGCAAAAAAATCAAAAAGACAAGGCTTAAAGTCTGCCTCTCCACTTTTGCAAAGCCTAAAGTTTGAGGACAAGATGGCACAGGGACAAAGGTGTCACGGGAAAGCAAGGAAAAGTGTCATGGGTGTCACGGGAAAGAAAGGGAAAAACTTTTCCCACTGATGGCCGACCAAGAATTTCAAAAGCAAACCATTATCCTCAAAGTACCAAGAAGTCAAAAGTTAAAAGGAAAAAAGACAAAAGTTAAAAAAGGATTGTCTCCCACTAACTGAACCAGTGCAAAATATTTAAACAAATAATGATTAAAGGCACTCCTCCGGACTTAAGAAGGATTGAGCTAATCCTATAAACGGGATCGAAGGTCAGTCTTTGAGGCACGACAAAAAAATAACTCTCTCTCTCTCTCTCTCTCTCTCTCTCTCTCTTGACTCATGTGTTGAGCAAACCCTTCCTTTGTAAATATTTTAATTTAATAGGTTGAAGATAAAACCCTTCACGGATTCAAGTTGTAAGTTTTCTTTCTCCTTAAATTTTGTACATATTTTTATGTTTGAATAATAATAAGTCTTATTTCTTATAGTCAGTTATTTATATTCATTTAATTTTGTTATTTTCTAATCTGGGTTTAAGTTTTGAATATATATATATATATATATATATATATATATGGGTATCAAGGAATTGAAGAGAACACGTTTAGCACTTGGAAAGCAGGAGAGCGGCGATCGAGTCATATGAAGAGAGAGAGAGCACCGTCGAGATCGGTAAGTCAAAGAACTCTTCTGTTTTCTTTTAAAAATTGATAGTTGGTTGGTCTAGAGTTTTGTTTAGTTGTTAGCCAAACTGTACTTGTTTTTTTTTTTTTTATAGGTGAGTTTTGGGATTGTGTGAGGAAAGGTTTTAGATGAGTAGAGAGGCGAGGTTTGTTGAGTACTGATAAGAAAAAATAAAGAATGAAAGAGAGTATAGCGAATTATGCAAATTGATAATTTTCCATTAATCACAAGAGGTATTTATAGTACAATAAACCTTGATAACAAATCCTAAGATATACTTTACAATAATAGATATTTACAAATATACTAAATTGAGAGATTTAAGCAAATCAATCAATTGTGATTTGCCTTGATGATAGGAGGAGATTGAGAGGAGATAATTTTATTATCTTTATTCTTAACATGCCCCCGCAAGACGGACGTTCCTTGGATAAGACCGATCTTGGAGAGAAGCAAAGTGAACCGTGAACGAGAAAGGGGTTTGGTGAGAACATCCGCTAGTTGGTCTTTGCCGGAGATATGTTGTACCCGAAGGGCCCCTTTCTGAACATGTTCTCGAACAAAGTCATAGGATAAAGCAAGATACTTCATCCTTGAATGAAAGACCGGATTTGAACAGTACGAGGTTGCACCAAGATTGTCTGAGTATATGATAGGATCAGGATGTGGTGGGAGCTGACTAAGTTCCGTGAGGAGATTGCGAAGCCATAGTAGTTCAGCTGTGGCATCCGCAATGGCTTTAAATTCTGCCTCAGTTGAAGAACGAGCAAGTGACCTTTGTTTCTTTGATGACCAGGCAATTGGGTTACGACCAAGATAGACTAGAAATCCAGTTGTGGAAACATAGTCATCCTTGTCGCCTGCCCAGTCAGCATCACAATAGGCATGAAGTGTGTGAGGAGTAGTTTTGAAGAGTTGGAGACCCAGATAGAGGGTACCATGGAGATAGCGGAGAAGACGTTTAAGGGCAGTCCAGTGAGATAGTTGTGGCTTTTGCATGAATTGGGCAAGTTTGTTGACGGAAAAGGCTATGTCAGGCCTGGTGATTGAGAGGTAGTGTAAACTACCTATAATGGCCCTGTAATCAGTGGGATTAGGTAACTGTGTGACTGCAGGTGTGTGGGTAGATGTGGTAACATCTGGGGTAACATCTTCTGATGTGGGTGGAGATGTGAGCACATCTGGGTTAACATCTGCTGGTATGTTAGTGAGAGTGGGGTAGGTTACCATTGGTGTGGGTGATGGTTTGGAGTTGATCATATTGTGGCGGGTGAGAATGTCATGGATGTATTTAGTTTGGGTAAGAAGAAGGCCTTGACTGTTGGGAGTAACCTTAACACCAAGGAAGTAGGAGAGGGGACCTAGGTCTTTAAGAGAGAAGCGGCTAGCAAGGCTGGTGATGAAGGATTTTAGATTGGTGGGGGATGGTCCAGTGATTATGATGTCATCAACATAGACTAGAAGGTAAAGGGTAGAGGTTGGGTTTTTAAGGATAAAGAGTGAGGGGTCAGAGAGAGAAGGGGTGAAGCCATAAGAGAGGAGGTAGGATTTGAGTTCAGTGAACCAAGCTCTGGGTGCCTGTTTGAGGCCATAAATCGCCTTTGAAAGGCGGCAAACAAAGCTAGGATTAGTGGAATCAACAAAACCAGGGGGTTGGGTCATGTAAACAGTTTCATGAAGCGTGCCTTGGAGAAAGGCATTATTGATCTAATTGCCGAATAGGCCAGTATTGGGTCGTAGCTATGGAGAGCAAGAGACGAATGGTTGTGGGTTTCACAACGGGGCTAAATGTTTCAGAGTAATCGACCCCAGGGCGTTGATGGAACCCTTTTGCAACAAGGCGAGCTTTGTATTTGTGAATGGTGTTATCCGGATTGTATTTGATCCTAAAAACCCATTTGCACCCAACAATGTTATGAGCATCAACTGGGGGAACAAGGGACCATGTTTGGTTACGGGTGAGAGCTTGATATTCTTCAAGCATGGCATCTCGCCAGTGAGGAATTGAAAGAGCTTGTTTGGTGGTTAATGGCAGACAAGTTGGAGAGGGAAGTGAGGATAGATGAGCATATTTAGGATTAGGTTTGACAATGTTGTTGGAGAGACGAGTGATTATGGTCCTGGCAGGTGGTGGTGTTGATGTAGTGCTCGGTGAAAGGGTAGGTGTGGTAACAACAGAGGGAGAAGTAGTGGTTGATGGTTCTGGTGTGATAGCAGATGTAGTCACATCAGGAACCGTGGGAGTGGTATGTTGTGGTATAGAGGTGTGGTCAGGTTGAGGAGGTGAGTTGGTAGGAGATGGTATGGTAGCAGGGGGGTCTGGTTGTATAGAGGAAGAGGTAGGAGTGGTTTGTATTGGAGGGGGGTCTGGTGTGGGTGCCGTGGGTGTTATGATTGGGAAGGAGATGGGACACCATTGGGATGGAGTGAATGGTAGGGGTATAGAGGGGGTCTTTGTAAGAGAGGGATAAGGGAAATCAGATTCTACAAACTTGACATGACGAGATGTGTACACACGGTTTGTGGTTGGATCGAGGCAGTAATAGGCACTCTGAGTCGGAGAGTATCCAACAAATATGCACGGAATGGAGCGAGGAGCAAGTTTGTGAGGGGCGTAGGGGCGAAGGCATGGGTAGCAGAGGCAACCAAAGCTACGTAGTTTGTTGTAGTTTGGTGGGGTTTTAAAGAGGCGAAGGTAAGGAGAGGCATTATTAAGGGAAGGTGTAGGCATTCTATTGATGAGGTAGGTGGCGGTGGTGAAGGCATAGGGCCAGTAAGTGAGGGGAAGTTGGGCATGGGTAAGGAGAGTGAGCCCAGTTTCTACAATGTGACGGTGACGATGTTCAGCATACCCATTGTGTTCAGGAGTATGTGGGGGAGTTGTGAGGTGAGTAATTCCGTTGTTAAGGAGGGTGGGTGTGAGTTTAAGGTACTCACCTCCATTGTCAGAATATACTTGTATGATGGGAGGTTTAAAGAATTTTTTGACAAGAGCTTTAAAACGAGTGAAGGTAGTGAAGGTGTCAGATTTGGTTTTGAGAGGATAAAACCAAACGTATTTTGTAAAGTGATCAACAAAGATGACATAGTACTTGAAGTTATCATGGGAGTGAATTGGGGAGGTCCATACATCAGAGAAAATTAGTTCAAGAGGAGCAGTAGTGTTGAGAGAGGAAACAGAAAAAGGTAACTTGTGGCTTTTATTAATATTGCAAGAGTTGCAAGAAAAAAAACTAGAAGACATTTGCAATGAAAATTGGTTATTCAATAACGAGAGAATGGGGGGGAGGGGTGGCCTAGTCTATGATGCCAGAAATTTGTTGAGGAGTGACTGCAAGAAAGAGCTTGGACTGAAGAGGGATGCCACAAGTAGACTCCATGCTCAAGGCTTCCATGGAGAAGAGGACGGTTTGTCGTTGATTCCTTGATAACAAAAGAAGAGTGTGAGAAGATAATATGAGCATTATTGTCCTTACAGAATTGTGAGACAGAAAGAATATTTCGAGAGATGAGAGGTACATGTAAAATATTATTGAAAAAAATAGGTGAAGAGGAAGAAGAAAGTGTAAAGGAACCTATATTGGCAATGGGAAGAGATGAGCCATCACCAATGATTACATCGTCACTACCATCATAGGGGTTGTGAAGGGCTAAGTTGGAGAGATCATTTGTGAGATGGTGGGTGGCTCCACTGTCAACGAGCCAGGAGGGTGGGGGTGTAGGAATGGGCGCAGTGGCTGTGTTGGCCTGTGGAGTCGGGTTACGGTTTGGACGGGAGGAGGTGACTGGTGGAGGAAAGGTGACGGCAGGGTAGTCACGCTTAAATTACCTGCACTGAGAAATTACATGACCCACATTACGGCAATATTGACATTTGCCTTTGAAGGGGTTAGGGTTTTGATTGGTGGGGTTTGTTGGTGTGAGTGGAGATGTGGTCACATCATGGCTAACACGGGAGTAGGAGCGGTGGTTGTTGGTTCGGATTTGAGCAGGATTGACGGAAGCTGGGAAGATTGTGGTTGGTATTTGTTGTTTTAAGGTTAGTTCGTGGTGGATTAGTTTTTCATGTAGGGCTTCGAAGGTAATGGGTGTGTCACGGGCTCTAATAGTATCAATGACCGGCTTGTAGGACTCATAATCAAGACCCTTGAGGATGGTGGCAATAATATCCTCAGAGTCCATGGGTTTTCCTAGGATGGCCAGTTTGTCAGTGCATGATTTTATTGCATGCATATAGGTTGAGATAGGTTGGGTATTTTTAGTGATGGAGGCAAGTGTGTCTTTAACTTGGAGGATATGGCCGCGTGAGGGGTTTGCATAGGTGGTTTTTAAGATGTTCCAAGCCTCATGAGAGGTTTTGGCTTGGGTTACAAGGGGTGCAACGGTTGAATCTAGGGTACCTATGAGAGAGCCAAGGATTAGACAGTCTTGGCGGTTCCAAGTACTGTGGGCAGGATTATCAACTTGTTTGTTGTTTTCGGTGACTTTGGCAGGGGGTTGGGGATGGGTGCCATCGACGAACTTGAGGAGATCAAGTCCGAAAATAATGGAGGTTATTTGGGATGCCCAAGTAAGGTAGGTTAGAGGTGTTAGGGTTTTGCATTGAGAGAGGTTAACGAGAATGATAGGGTTGTTTAGGTCAGTCGGATTAGCAAGGGTGGTGGAGTTGGTGGCAGACATGGTATGGAGTGGCCGGAAAAGATTGAGAGGGTGGAGAGGTGGACCGAGAGGCTCTTATACCATATAGAGAATTATGCAAATTGATAATTTTCCATTAATCACAAGAGGTATTTATAGTACAATAAAGCTTGATAACAAATCCTAAGATATACTTTACAATAATAGATATTCACAAATATACTAAATTGAGAGATTTAAGCAAATCAATCAATTGTGATTTGCCTTGATGATAGGAGGAGATTGAGAGGAGATAATTTTATTATCTTTATTCTTAACAGAGAGATGGTGGCAGGAGGGAGTTAGTGATTAGTGAGTGAGTCAGTACGTGTGCGTGTGTGTCCGAGTGTGTGGGTTATATTTTGTTGATTTAAATAATTTTTTGGTGGGCAACGGTGTTTGGGTTGTGAAAGATTGGTGGTTTAGGGTTTGTGGAATCAAAGCTCTGATACCATGTAGGAACTAATAATTCTTGTGAATAATGGCATAGCCGTTTCCATTGATTGGAGTATATATTTATAGGGTTACAATACTTGGGTTACAAGTTAACCTAACACAATAAGGTTTAGGAGAAGAGTTACAATACAAGGTAAACTAGGAGACCTAATTAATAGAGAAGAATATACCAAATATAACTACACACATATGGTAATAGAGATACAACAATATGAAAGAGATATTATTCTCTTATATGCCCCCACAAGTTGGACCCCCGAGAGGAGAGGCCAATCTTAGAGAGAAGATGGTGAAAGCGAGCGCGAGGAAGTGGCTTGGTGAGGGCATCAGCAAGCTAGTCCGCCGAGGAGACATGAGATACCCGTAAGATACCGTCTTGCACTTGTTGCCGGATAAAATGATAGTCGAGAGCAACATGCTTAATGCGAGAATGAAACATCGGGTTATAGCAGAGATTTGTAGCGCCGACATTGTCACAATAGATGACCGGTTGGCGCGAGGAGGTGACGCCGAGCTCACCGAGAAGAGAGGTGACCCAGCATACTTCGGTAGTTGTTGCAGCAACAGCTCGGTACTCGGCTTCAGTTGAGGAGCGAGCAACGGTACGCTGCTTTTTTGAGCTGCAGAAGATGGGGTTTCGACCAAGATACACTATGTAAGTACTCGTGGAAGTAAAATCATCTATATTTTCTGCCTAGTCAGTATCAGTGAAAGCATAAAAGTCGAGAGTCAACTGGCGATAAAGAAAGATGCCATGATCAATAGTACCATGAGATAGCGCAGAAGGCGCTTGGTTGCGAGCCAGTGATCTGAGGTGGGTCTATGCAAAAACTGAGAGAGCTTGTTGACGACATATGTAATGTCCGGGTGGGTGAGAGAGAGATACTGAAGACTCTCGACCACCGCGCAAAACTCGGTGGGTTGGTCAGAGCCGTGCCTGACTGAAGTGTGAAAACTAATGAGGTCGCGAGAGGTGTTGCCACTGGTGAGCATCAGACATATCAGTGCGAGCAAGAAGGTTGGCTATGTATCCTCGTTGGGAGAGGAGATCCCCAGTAGACCGAGGAATTACTTCCACGCCAAGAAAGTAATGAAGGTCGTCGAGGTCTTTGAGTGAGAACCAAGCAGCGAGAACAGTGATGAAGTCCTGCACTGCCTTGGTGTTGTTGCCAGTGATAATGATGTCATCAACATAGACGAGCAATAGAAGGGTGATGCCAGCCTCATTGAAGATGAATAAGGAGGTGTGAGCCACTGAGTTCGTGAAATGACCAGTGAGGAGGAACTGGCAAAGTTCATTGTACCATGCTCGGGGGGCCTGCTTGAGACCATATATAGCCTTTCATAGGCGACACACATGCTGCGAGTGATCAATGTCGATGAAGCCCTGAGGTTGAGTTATAAAGACTTCCTTGGTAAGGGTTCCCTGCAAGAAGGCATTGTTGACATCGAGCTGTCGAAGATCCCATCCCCGGTTGATCGTAAGTGAGGGGATAAGGCGAACCATGGTGGGTTTGACCACCGGGCTGAAGGTCTCATGATAGTCAACACATAGGCATTGATAGAATCCTTTGGCTACCAAATGAGCTTTGTACCTATCAATTTTTCCATCAACAGATCGTTTAATACGAAATATCCATTTGCAACCAACAATATTAGGGACTCCTGTGAGAGGTACCAGTTCCCAAGTGCTATTTCTGAGGAGGGCATCATATTCCTCAGACATGGCCTGTCGCCACCTGCTGTCTTTGAACGCCTGAGTCACACATGCTGGTTCAAGGTCAGTGTTTAGTTGGGCCAAGAGACAGAGTTTGTTAATGGGTTTATGGATGTTATTTCGGGACCGGGTAATAATGGGTGAGGTGCGAGCTGCGGCCTGGGGTATAGGCGGATGAGGAAGGTCGATAGTAGGTGGGGCGACCTGGGGGGACTCGGCAAGATTAAGGGTAGCTGTGTCAAGCGCCGAGGTTAGTTGAGGCGAGGTCGTGGGAGGAGCAGCAGTTAGGTCGCTGCGATGACTATCTGCCAATGGTGTGTATGAAGCCACAAGGATATCATCAGGTGGTAACCATGTAGTACGGGTTGACTCGTCAGGTCGGAAAAGAGTCAACTCAACCTGAGACATGA
This sequence comes from Platycodon grandiflorus, assembly GCA_016624345.1. Lineage (NCBI taxonomy): Eukaryota > Viridiplantae > Streptophyta > Magnoliopsida > Asterales > Campanulaceae > Platycodon > Platycodon grandiflorus. The sequence goes on from CM028368.1 coordinate 25,988,406, forward strand.
GACTCGACAAACCGAACATGGCGGGAGACGAAGAGTTTCGCACTGGTCGGGTCATAACAGATATAGGCACTCTGAGTGAGGGAGTACCCGAGAAAGACACAGGGAGTCGAGCGAGGATCGAGCTTTTGAGTGGTGTATGGTCGCAGCCAAGGATAACAGAGACATCCAAATGCTCGAAGTTTTAAGTAGTTGGGGGCTGACTCGAAGAGTTTGTGGTAGGGAGAGAGCATTTGGAGTGTAGGAGTGGAAAAGCGATTTATGAGATAGGTGGCTGTGAGGAAGGCATACGACCAAAAGGTGAGGGGAAGAGCGGCTTTAGATAGTAAAGAGAGATTGGTTTCGACAATATGTCGATGTCGACGTTCAGAGAAACCATTGTGCTCCGGCGTGTGGGGGGCGAGGTGAGGTGCAAGATGTCATTAGTGGCGACGTATGTAGCTAGGCCAGTGGTTTTGGCGAGGCCAGTATACTCGCCACCATTGTCCGAGTATAGGGTGACGATCTTGTGTTTAAAGTGGTTTTCGACCAGGGCTTGAAAGCGAGGAAAGATAGATGCAACATCGGATTTCCTTTTTAGAGGGTAGAGCCAGATGTAATATGTGTAGTGATCGATGAAGATCACATAGTATTTGAAGCCTTCAAATGAGTGAATAGGCGAGGTCCAAACATCAGAATAAATAATTTGAAGGGGGTGGGTGGACATAATAGTAGATAAAGTAAAAAGAAGTTTGTGACTTTTATTGCTTAAACACGCATTACAAAAGGATGACTTATTTCGAGAATGCTCGAGAGCAAAACTAGACTCTATATGACTTTGGATTTGGGCAGAGGGATGACCAAGTCTATGATGCCAGTCAGGAGCAGACACTCTTGAACTCGCAAATGTAGTGGGGTGACACGGTGGGGTTGAGCTCGGCCATTCATACATATCATCCTTAGATTGTCCTTCCAGCAGTGAGGTCCCTGTCTGTAGATCCTTCACACGAAAAGAAGTGGGTAAGAATTCAATAGATGCATTATTAGATGTGCAGAATTGAGAGATAGAGATGAGGTTTCTTTGCGTGCTAGGGACAAACAGAACATTATATAATTGAAAGGTGTGTGAGGGTGTGTGAAGCGAGGTAGAACCAGTATTGGCAATGAGTAACCCAGTGCCATCACCAATAACCTTGTCGTCAGGGCCCGAGTACGGAGTGTGGAGAGAGATTGTCGAGGTCAGTCGTGACATGGTAGGAAGCACCAATGTCGAAGAGCCAGCTTAGAGTAGTGTTGCCCGAGGTTGTGGCTATATTTGGGTGCGATTGTCATTTGTTGCCCACAGACGAGGAGTGAGGCGAGTTGGATGGCGAGGCCGGAACAAGCTGAAAGCTGGGGCATTAAGTGGCCGTGTGACCTTACTGACGGCAGCTTTGACATTTGCCAAGGTAAGGTCACTGTTGGCGAGTACCAGAGTTGCTCGACTGTGGATGCCGAGGAGGCTGTGCAGGCTGCTGGTGGCGAGGATACTGGGAGACCTATTGTGCCTGGTCGTCACGGTATTAGCTGTGGCAGGGTGGGGAGTAAAAGCGGGGTGAGATTGTTTCAGTACTAGCTCGCGAGTGATGAGCTTTTCATGAAGCTCATCAAAAGGGATAAGAGCATCCCGTCCTTCAACTACATCGGCGACATGGCGATAATCATCATCCAAGCCGCCGAGCACAGTTTTTATGAGGTCCTCATGGTTGAGGGGTTTACCGAGGGTAGCGAGCTCATCAAATTTACTCTTGATGAACTGCATGTACTCAGAGATCGACTGGGAGCCTTTGGTAGCTCGCTTGAGCTGTTATTTGATTTGCTTAATATGCCCACGAGTAGGGCGAGCATATGTGTTGGCCAGTATGACCCAAGCCTCCCGAGTGGTAGCCGCTTGCTGAATAAGCGGAACTAGGTTTATAGAGAGGAAGCCGACAAGGGTGCCAATCAGAAGTTTATCTTGTCGAATCCGTGGGAGGTAGGCTGGGTTAGGTGTTTGGACGTTGTTGACGGTGAGGGTGGATAGCGGGCAGACCGAGGTACCGTTAACAAACCTATAAAGATCATAGCCAACGAGCGTGGATTCAACTTGAAGTTTTCATGCGAGGTAGGTGGTGGGGGTGAGCTTGGTGATATTTTGGTTGGAGATGTTAATGAGTTGGTAGGTTTTGGATGAGTCTATAGGATCTTGGATGGTGATCATGTTGGAAGCCATGGGTGCTTAGAGGGGAAGGAGGAGGTGGTGGGCAGCGGTGTTTGGGTTGTGAAAGATTGGTGGTTTACGGTTTGTGGAATCAAAGCTCTGATACCATGTAGGAACTAATAATTCTTGTGAATAATGGCATAGCCGTTTCCATTGATTGGAGTATATATTTATAGGGTTACAATAATACTTGGGTTATAAGTTAACCTAATACAATAAGGTTTAGGAGAAGAGTTACAATACAAGGTAAACTAGGAGACCTAATAAATAGAGAAGAATATACCAAATATAATTACACACATATGGTAATAGAGATACAACAATATGGAAGGGATATTATTCTCTTATATCTCTCTCTCCCCCAATCTATACAGCTGGGCAGAAGCATGAACCTGGATTCGAATTGGTTCCTATCAAATTTAAAGCAAGTCTCCTTTTTCGGCTAATTGGAATCGAAGGAGAGGGAAATGCTTGGGCTTCAACTTCAGACTAGAATCTTCTCAATGAATGAGAAGAGCGTCATTGGTTGATTGGGCGGGCATGAAAAGAGTGTATGGGTGCGTGGTGGTACACCGTCACTGCGTGCGATCCCGACATTGTCTTCCTCGATTGACGGTAGGAGCAAATAGGGGGTCCGGTGGTTTTCTTTATTCACAGTGCTCATGAGAGACCATCAACAACCATGGTCCAAACTGATACCTGTCTTCCTCCTCCTCCTCGTCACTTGGACGACCTTAATTCAGACTGTTGATTCGGAACCCGACGGTGGCAGTGGAACTGTTGGATGGCAAATCCTCACCAAACTTATATAACTTCTCCTCTCAAATTCTTTTTTTTTTTTTGCTGGAAAATTTAGGTGTTTGAACTAGTGGGTTTATTTCAAATTGATGAATTTTGATTAAAAATCAATTTTGGTGAAATTTGGGGGTTTGAATTAATGGGTTTGTTGCGGGGTTTCCTCTTAGACCTATTCAACAAGTTAAAATGGGTTGGGGTTGATTTCTGGGTTTGAAATTGAGTTGGGGTTGATTTTTGGGTTTGATCTCTCTCTCTCTGATTTTTGGGTTTGATCTCTCTCTCTCTCTCTCTCTCTCTCCACTGCAGTTGTGATGAAGGAGCAACAATTCTTGGTACTGATGTCACAATTCTTGGTGCTGGTACTGGTGTCACAATTCTTTGTGGTTACTGATGTTCTCTTGTAATAGAGGATTTGAAGAGAGAGATTTACCAGGGTTCAAAAGGTTGAAGACAACCTAAGTTTTTAATTGGCAAATTGACCCTGTATTTTGTATTTTTAAAAAGTCAGTCCTTAAGGAACTTGTTAGTAAGGGTAATTTGAACATTTCAACATGGTAATAGACAGAGATTCTAACGTTAACGGGGGAGGGGAAAATCTAACAAGAAAATGCAAGATGCCGAACCATATAAATAGGTTTTAAAGTGATAGGACCAAACAAAAAATTACATCAAAGTCAAGGGACAAAAAAATTATTTAAATCTATTTTGTTTAGTACTCCCTCCATCCCTAAATTATTGTCTTGTTTTTCTTTTTTGTCCGCTTCAATAATTGTCTTGTTTGAAAATTTCTTTTTTAGGACAATATTTTTACCATTTTACCCTTACTTTTTCTTCCTACTTTAATTATGGGATGGACCACATGCACATGTGCATTAATGAAAACTACACACTACTAATATTAATAATTAAGTTAAATTTTTTTCCTCAGTCCGTGTGTCAGATCAAACAAGACAATAATTTAAGGACGAAAGGAGTATAATAATAACAATTAAAAACGGTGGGGGTCAGTGTGAGTACGTATGTGTTTTGGTGTATTAGTATTGAATAAACAAAAGAAAAGAATGAGGGAGGGAGGTTGACCACACATATAGGAAGAAAAGCTAGCAGGAAGGATGATTATGCATGTTACGTTTGTATTTTGTTTGAGTGTACTGTGTGTAGAGTGAACAATGTGCCGTAGGTGTACTATAAACATGTGGGTGTACAATATTGGGTATATGACATATGTATTTATGAGTGGGTCATTACGTTGTATTATTATGTAAGATTTGGAGTAAGTCGATCAACCATTGTAAGAGAATGTTAGCTAATATTAATCGTACTATTAGTTATTGTACGATGCTAAATGGATATTATTATTTAAGGATATATTTTAATTAATATAATTTAGTTTAGTAATTAGTATTACGTTTTGATTTTAGATTTGGACAAACGAGACTAGTACAAGCTAGCATACGTAATTTTGTATTTATCATTGCTACGCGTAACGCGTATTGAGGTAAGGGATTATACTTTGTTTAGGTTATTTGAACTCTTCTACTCTAAATTGTTTGGCTTTCATTATTTCCTTGATGATTGCATCCTTTTGATACGTTGTACCAACCTTGTGTCGGTATTTGTATTTAAATTATGTCGTACTGTTTTTGTTGTTACTCTGTAAATAAATTGATGTTTGTGACTCTCTTGCATCCGTTCGTATGGCATGAGATATTGTATTTGAATTTTGAAATGGAATTGATTTAATCACCTCGTTTGCATGTTTGAATGTAATGAATTATTTTTGATACTCTACTATAATCACTAAGTTAAACAACAAGTGACATGGGTAATGTGATATTATCGAACTGCAAACTATCGAACTTTATTGAAAATAATACACCATCTGGCCCGTGATGTGGTAATCCGGTTGTACCAAATTTATCGAATTATGAACTATCGAACTCTTCAGAGCTATTGTTTGAATAAGGTCATAAGACCGCTTAAATGATCATTGTATCTGCGAGTTGGACGCTGTCTCCAAAACCGATATGGGATGCGACAACTGTACCTCTCGTATTCGTATTGTTGTCTTACCTCTAGTTTGAAATTCCTGATTTCCTCTATTACATGGTGAATTTTGAAAATTATCATTATGATGATTGATTATTGATGTGTTGAGCAATTGACTTTCTTCTAATCAACTCCTTCTTAGAAATCGGAGGGGTTGTATACATAGTTATTAAAGGCGGAAGGCGAGAGGCGGGCGATAGGTACTTTTTTGAGGACAGAGGAGGGCGGTCGAAAGGTGAGCATGGAGGAAAAATAGGAAAAATAATATATATATATATATATATATTTTATATAATACTGTAACAAATTTATATATTTTATATAATACTGTAACAAATTTTAAAGCATATATATATATATATATATATATATGAGAATAAAATATGAAATTAACTTCACATATATTAGCAACAAGTCAACAACACAAAATCAACATTTTGCACCTACAATTCCATAGCAAAAAATGAAATAAGAAATCCAAAAGAAGAAAACAAGTAGCAATTACTAACTAGCAACATGTTAAACTTAAACATCCTCGAAATCCAAATTAAACTCATCCTAGACTAAATCACGGTCTTGGTTAATGGTCAAAACAGAGATTATAGTAAAGATTAAGAGCCCGTTTGGTACAGCGTTTATAAAACGCAGTGTTTTAAAAATGCAGCGTTTTAAAAACGCAGTGTTTTAAAAACGGATGTCTTTCCTTATAAATACGTTTGGGATATCACTTCAATACGCAGTTTTTTTTTTCCTAGGAGCGTTTTAAAACCTGCGTTTTGGGAAAAAGCTGGGAATTCCAACGTTTTAAAACGCAGCTGCGTTTTGAAAACGCTGCGTTTTCTGCCGCAGTATTGAAACACATTTTTTGCAAATAAGCTGCGTTTTATCCCTGCGTTTTGGCCAAAACGCTCGACCAAACGGGCTCTAAGAGTAGATTAAAGGGAAAAAAAAACAAACGGAAAGATACAAAGTAAAAAAGAAGAAGAAAAAAAATGTAGTATGCATTATAATGGCCAAAACAGAGTATTATATGGAATATATATTAGAGTAAACAGAGTTACGTAGAATTGAACAAGAAAAAGGAAAAAAGAACTATGCCGTAATCAGTAAAGTAGAAGAAAATAAATAAATAAAATATCCAAAAAAAAAAGTCAAAAAAAAAAAAAGAAGAAAGGGAAAAACAACTATAATGAGTCGCATGACTCTATTAAGAAGAAGAAGAGAAAAGAAAAAAGAATAAAGAAAAAAATAAATAAAGAAGAAGAAACGAAGTCGATCGAAATTCGAAAGAGAGAGAAAGTCGAACGTACTTGTTCGCTTCTAGTTCCACTTGCCGTTGCCAAGGGTTGCTCATCCTGTCACTCGCTGTCGGCATCTCAGTTGTCATTCAAAGGGCTAGGGTTTGTTGCGTCGTGGGTTTTGTTTGCAGGTAAGTTTTTGATTTTGAAAAGGGTTTTTGATTCTGATCGAGAAAGATTGAGTGAAAAGGGTTTTGTTTTCTCACTTTCCTAAACTACGACGTTTCGTTTAAAAAAACAAGGTTTTATGCTTATCGCAAAGGCGTCGCTTCTCGCCGCCTCTCGCCTTGTTCGCAGTCGACGATGGTGAGCGCCTTTGACCCACCTTTGTAAAAACGCCTCCCCTGTGCCTTTTCAAGGTGTCCATGCCTCCCCTCTCGCCTCCAAGCGCCTCGGGCGGCTGAGGCAACTGCCTTTAATAACTATGGTTGTATATGAACTTGCTGAGCATTGTTTGATTACCCCTTTTCCTATTCCTTCTTCCAGGTTCTAAGAAGGAAGGATCTTCTGCTCGGGCAGGCGTTGGCATAAACATTCCGAGAGATTTAAATAATGATTTTTGTTCCATGTAATAAGAGAGTTTTGAATTATTTAAGTTTGGTTATGAACTGAGATTCATATTGATAATTTCTATGGGTTATTTTTTAGGTTAATGTTTGGATTACGTCGAATTTAAGATTATTTGATAATGCATTTATTAGAGGGTAATTGTTAAACATTGATTATGGTGACGTGTCTAAACTATGAGACCACGATTTTGGGACTGAGTTTGGGGGCAATGCTAGCCAAACATTCTTGGAATGTTCTATCAACGTTGGCTGAACATTTCTGGGGTGTTCGGTGGACTAGGGCCGAACACCGTGCTATACAACAGTACGATTTTTACAAAATGAGAATCGTAAAATGATGGAAAATGTGGAAATTTAAGTGAAAAATGAGAAGAAATGCTTGCATTATTTGTTCTCTTCACTTCTTTGTGCTTCATGTTTGATTTTTGAAACAATGTGGATGTTGGAAAGTTTAGGGTTTAGAAAGTGTTGGAAAAAGATGGGGAAAAAGGTACGTGTATATAAAAAAAAATTGTATAGGAAAGATGGGTGGTGTATTTAGAGATTTTAGAGTGTAATAAAAAATAAAGGGGTGTATTTAGAATTAAGGAGAAAAGGGTAAGAAGGTCTTTTTAATTGACGGTATTTTTGTAATAAATGAAAGGAAAGTGTATTTAGAAGAAAGAGGGGTGTTAATAGCTCTACTCAAAAATTATATCAAGCATAAAATTTTGATATGGTGTAAGAGAATTATACTAAAAACTTAAAATTCTGCTCAACTAGTTATAGAGCTTGCGCAATGCACAGGTGTAATTTAACTTTTGTGTTTAATTGATATATTTTAGAAATATTTTTTAAAAAAATTATCATCATTGGATATAGAAGTTTGTTGACTTAATGTCTGACAAAAGTTAAGTGTTGTCAATATATGCAAATTGTTAGTCGTTTATTATAATATTTTTGCTTCAAAATAAGTAATTTTTATTGGTGGTCAATACATGTATGTTTGTTTCTATACATTTTTTTTTATTTTTTAAGTATCCTTTAATGATATTATATTATTGGGTTTCTTTATCTCTTTTTTTTATCTTGCACTTAGTAAAGATATTTTAGACAAATATTTGAAAAAATTTACAAAATAAAAAATAAAATATTTACTTTGGGACATATTGAAGAAATATAACATTTTTCTGAACAAATGAGAATTGTTTAAGGATTGAATATAATTATATTTTTTGAAATAATTTTTGGAGATCATTCAATGATTAGAAAATATTTAGTTGGATAATATATTTACATATCTTTTATACACTATCAGTTTGAAAAAGAAATTTACACAAATATCAAAAAAAAAAAACATAAGCATCAATTTTGAATAAATAATTTAAAATTTTGTTGATATGAATCACATATTATATTCATTATTTTAGGACGTCTTAAATAAGAATATGAGACTCAATTTGACGTGGAGAGAGTATCATTTATAAAAATAAAATTTAGTTGGTTTATATTATAAAATAATTTAAAGAATAATATAATATGTTTTTAAAATCTTTACATATAATATAATTGGTTGAGTTAGTTTAATGTGCATTATCATATTTAAAAGGGAGTGGGTTCAAATTTTATTGACAACATTGTTTTATTTCCTAAAGTTCTTCTCCTATTAGTATTATCTAATAGTAATGCCTATTGTAAAACTTATTATTATTAGGTATTGTTACTTTTTAATAACTTAGAAATGAAAAGTCAATTCACTCCAAAAGTTATGCTTACTTGGAGGCTTGAGAATCAATAAAAGTCATTTCACTCCAAAAGTCACGCTTACTTGGAGGCTTGAGTATCAAAAGAACCAAAAGTTGGATGAGGTGACACACTTAGAGGAATCCTCACCAACTTTATATATATATATATATATATATATATATATATATATATGGGAGTATTTAATGGTTACTTTTTTTTTTAACCATCAATGGTTACTATCATTATCAACCATTGGATCAAAAATCAAAAGTTGAGATTTAATGGTTAGTTGAAAAATGCAATTAATGCAAGTAGGTGAGTCATTTAATGCAATAAATCTCAACCTTTGACTTTTGATCCAATGGTTGATAATGATAGTAATCATTGATGGTTAAAAAAAAAAAAGTAACCATTAAATACTCTCATATATATATATATATATATATATATATCAAACTTTAATATTTTTACTTTAGCATATATATATATATATATATATATATATATATATAAGCTGAGTTTTTATTCAATATTAAAGTTTTTAGGTGCTTGTGTTCATTGGCAGCGTCTTAAAAGTAAACTCATACATTACAGAATTTTAAACTTTTTTGACCATCTTATTATTTGGTAATTAAGATTGCAAATAGGACCTTTACACTAATAATTTACTTGTAAATATGACTAAAACTAATAATGAACGTTTAATCTAAGGTTTTAGGATTATAAGGGTCAAGGTCTACTATTAGATGGTTGTACTCAATTTTGATCACATCTAAACTAGGGGTGGCAATGGCAGGCACGACACGATTGCACGAACCAGCACGACATGATTATAAACACAAATTACAGAGACAAGAAACACGATAAGGCACGGCACGGCACGACACGAAACACGACACAAAAGCACGAAATTATAAATTTAGTTAAAATAATATTTATTATTATATTTATAATCAAATAAGATAGATAACACGAAAACAACGATAGAGTAGCACGAACACGACACAATGACACGAATTGTCACCCCTAATCTAAACTATTCTAAAACCGTTGGACTCAAAATGAAGCTTTGTCACAATTTTTATATTTTAAAAAATATTTTTAACTCTAAATAATAATTATTCATTACCACTAAATTGTAAATAACTAGACTCATTTTTCTTCCATTCACCAACTTTTTATACAAAATAAACACTAACTTATTCTCGAATTCATTCGCAAATAATTGTTTTTTTTCCTCGAAAATCCATAATTGTAGATACTTTATACAAATATTTAATGTTAAGTAGACATATCTTATTATTTTTGATAGAGCCTTTCTTTATTTCAAAAGATTAATAGTGAGGTTATTTAGGAATAAATATTTATGAAATAATATGATGTAAGTTTTTAAAAAATTTACTCAAAAATCCTCATTTACCATACATATGCAGAATTTTTTTTTTTTTTCATTTTCTTCACCTTCTTCTACTTTTTACTTTTTTTTTTTTTTTTGTGTGTGTGTGGTGCATATCACTTTTACTTCATACCTTTAATTTCATGCTAACCAAACAAAGCCCAAGTAAAAGAATATTGAGTGCAACAGTGGTATCACATCACTTTGGTTGATGTGGTACAACAAACCAACCGAAATGTACTAAGAGCCCGTTTGTTTGTGCGTTTTGGCCAAAACGCAGCTTATTCCTTAACTTAGCGTTTCAATGCTGCGTTATAAAAAACAGCGTATTCAAGATGCAGCTGCGTTTTAAAACGCTGAAATTCCTAGCTTTTTCCCAAAACGCAGTAAGGAATAAAAAGCTGCGTTTTGACATAATATCTCAAACGCATTTATAAATAAAAAAGCCGCGTTTTAAATAATCTGCATTTTAGAAACGCTGCGTTTTCAAAATACTGCGTTTTCAAAACGCTATACCAAACGGGCTCTAAATTAGCAATTTCGCTGATGTGAGATCAGTGATTCTGCTCATAGCAACCTTGTTCATCGTAAATAATAGTAAAATTTTCCGATTCAGTGGATTTTGGTTAGTTTGTGCTACCAACTATCAAGTTACACTCAATTACTCTGTTTGGACTATAATTATTTTATACTCCCTCCGTACCTAAATTATTGTATTTCTTTTCTATTTTGTCTTGTCTAAAAATAATTATCTTGTTTGAAACTTTCCTTTTTAGAACATCACTTTTATCATTTTACCCTTACTTTTTTCTATACTTTAATAATATGCCACATACACATGAACATTAAAGAAAACTACATATTATACTAATATTAATAATTAAATAATTTTTTTCTTAATCCGTGTATCGGATTAAACAAGACAATAATTAAGGGACGTGGAGAGTATTTTGTAATTTAAGAAAAAAAATGTAAACCCGAAGAGCTAGGGGAAAAAAAAAAAGAAGCCAAGTGAGATGTCAAACGGGCCAATATTATGGATTTAAGACGTGATATTACGAGCTCAAACTTGTAATATTATTACAAGCTTTATTGTTTAGTGCTGTTGAATCAAATTTACTTAGATATCTTCATCGTTGTATCAAATTTACTACAACAAATTTAATTTATAAATAATTAAGTAAATTTAATTCAACGACAATTGTAATAATACCACAAACTCGAGTTATTCAAATTATTTGCATATACTCCATCTCTTACAAGCAATGAGTCCAATTTTGACTTTTTTGAATTAATTTAATTAAAATTTGATCAATAATTTATATAAATTTATATATTTTTACAAAATTATGAGAGTTGTAATTTTTAATATTATTAATGTGATTTTTAATTAATAAAATTTTATTTTCTAAAATATAAATAAAGTAATTAACTTTAATTTTTCAGAGGGGGTGGTGTGATATTTAGCATAAATTGGGGGTGTCATTTAGCACCTATGTTTAAAAAAAGCATACGTGTAGTCGTTACACGGGCGTATACGGGAAAACCACCATGCGGTGCCTCGGCAGTCGAAGTAGACTTTTTTTTCTTTTGCGGATGTCTTGTTGGGGTAAGAGAATTCAACCATCTCAAGCTTTCGTCAAAGTCTTCCCCAACTGATCAAAGTCAAAGTTTTCCCCACCATTTCTCATCGTCAAGGTTAGATTATTCACTGTTAAAGTATTTAACTTTTTCCATCTACCCCCGATCTCACCAACAATCGACTTCACTGCAATTTGATTTTGTATCGAGTGACTTGGCCTTCTTAGTCGTGCTCTTGTTGGGACTTTCTTTGAGCAAAATGGGTTTTTTTTTTTCTTCCCTTAATTTCTGAGTGAAGAATTTTGAATGCTATCAAGGTTTTTGAGTGAAGAATTTTGGGTTATTCTTAGATTTTTTTTAATTGGAGCTTGATGATTTAATTAGTAGTTGGGGGATCAACTGTTGGGTCTGATTGATTTTCGTGGTTGAATTGAGTTGAATACATTTTGCGAATTGTAAAGCTGAGTGTGTGTTTGTGAAGGGGAATTTGGAATTCGGAGGTTGTGATTTGTTTCCAAGATTGAGAAATTTTTTCCTTTTATAAAGTGAGTTGATCTTTGTGGTTCTATTTTGCGAATTGTAAAGCTGAGTGTGTGTTTGTGAAGGGGGAATCTGGGGAAATTGGAGGGTGTGATTTGTTTCCAAGATTGAGAATTTTTTTTCCTATTTGTAAAGTGATCATGGATGGATCACATGGTGGTTCTAATTCTAATGCACCACCGCCATTCCTCACCAAGACTTATGAGATGGTGGAAGACGTGGTAACCGACCAGATTGTTTCGTGGAGTCATAGTGGGAAAAGCTTTATTGTTTGGAATACACTGGATTTCGCTCGAGATTTGCTCCCAAAGTACTTCAAGCACAACAATTTCTCCAGTTTTGTCAGACAACTCAACACCTATGTAAGCTTAATTTCAAATGCTTCTTTTATCCCTAAGGTTTTGCTATTCATTCTATGCCTATCTTTCTGTTTAATATCTTCATGTAGTATGTTTGCACTTAAAAATGATTTTACGTCGAATGTGAAGAGATACTTGTTTTCTGGTAGAATTGCACCTTCAATTGAATAACTATTAATCCATCACTGTTTCATTGCATTACAATTAGGTTCTTACTGTTTGGGAGCCTTGGGCTTGGAGATAGAGCTCAAATACTCCTAGTTCACAATTTTAGATTAATTTTGATTTTGATTGAATTTGAATTGAAGGCAGGGTTCCTTGCTCCTGAATATAGCACTAGTTTTGTAAGGCCTTTTAACTTTCCTAAGTTTTCTGACTACATGCATTTTAATTTTATCTCATTGCTCTTTAGTCCTCAAGTGGAGATCGAATGGGTGAGCGAGAGCCTGAAATTGCACAGATCCTAGAACACCTTAGAGTGAGAGTGTCCTCATAGAGGGTCAGGGGTCTTATGTATCAATATAGGTGTATATACATTCATGGTACAAAAGCTTAATCCATAAAACTTCACTTAAACTTGTGTTTTGATGTGGAAAAAGGAGTTGCGCTGGAATATGCTAAGGTGTTATGCTATTCGTCTTAACAGAACATATCCTGTGCAACAGCCAAATGAGAATTTTATTGAGAAGCCTTGACACCAATAAGGTTAGGTGACACCATAAATGTGTGTGGTGTGTTCTTATATGTGCGTGGTGTGTTCTTATATGTGTACGTACAACCATATATGTGTGTGGTGTGTGTGCGTACAACCATATATGTGTGTGGTGCGTGTACGCACAACCCTCCTTATATACGAAATACATCTATGTCCAGCTTGTTACAACTTACAAACATAACTAATCCAGGCCACCTTGAGGATTTCATGAATATCACCCAATTAGAGTCCAGTTTTAACATGAGTAACTGAATTTTATCTTGAATGGAAGGGCAATCAACCTCCATGTCTTTGGTTCTCTCATGATGAATCTGATTTGATGTGATATAGACAGCAACTTATTACGCGACAACTTAGTAGGCATCAAACTACCCTGACCGATCTCACCAAGTGGTTTGCTCACATAAGCTCACAGGTGGCTTGTCACGTGCTCTATAGATTCTACGCTAGATCTATAGATCACATTCCATTTCTTAGTCCTCCAAGGCCGAGTGTCCCAGAAAGACACAATGCCACTTAGTAAACCTTCTACTATTTTAAAATGGCGGTGATTACTATATAGTTCTTGGAGAAGACATGAGTTAATCTGCCTCACTCAGGTGTGAAGGGATGTCAAAATACCCAACCCAACCCTAATAGTCCAGGTCTGGGAACTATTTTCAAAAATCTGACGGATTTGGGTCGAGTATGGGAAATACTTTAACCCTCCCTGAACGTGTGACGCGCATGCTTGTATATCTAATAATATACCCCTAAAAGTAAGTATAATAATAATAATATTCATATATATATATATATAGAGAGAGAGAGAAGGTTTCAATAATTACTTTTAATAGTAACCATTGATAGTTACTATTATTATTATCCATTGGATCAAAATTCGAAGGTTGAGATTAATTGCATTAAATGACTCACCTACTTAACCATTAATTGCATTTTCCAACTACTCAATAAATCTTAGCATTTGATTTTTGACACAATGGATAATATAATAGTAACCATCAATGGTTCATTGAAACCATCCCCACACACACACACACACACACACACACACACACACACACATATATATATATATATATATATATATATATATATATATATATATATATGGGGGAGTATTTAATGGTTACTTTTTTATTTAACTATCAATGGTTACTTTTTTATTTAACTATCAATGGTTACTCTCATTATCAACCATTGGATCAAAAATTAAAGGTTGAGATTTAATAGTTAGTTGGAAAATGCAATTAATGCAAGTAGGTGAGTCATTTAATGCATTAAATCTCAACCTTTAATTTTTGATCCAATGGTTGATAATGAGAGTAACCATTGATGGTTAAATAAAAAAGTAACCATTAAATACTTCCCCATATATATATATATATATATATATATATATATATATTATCTCTAAGTAGGGCTTTTGGTGATGAATTTCATTCATTACTCAATTTTTTTAATTAATTTTTTATTGTAGTTTGATTACTATAGAATCAAGTTGTATTAATATGTTTTTTTATTGAAAAAGAAGAATATATTAAGATGAAAGAAATATTAAGATGGATGAGGAATCCATCAAAAGAAAAGAAAATAGAAAAGACAAATCAAACACAAGAGAGGCCTACAAGCTTAAATAGAGATGGGCTATCAACAAATGGCACCCCGAGCGCTTGCCTAAAGCGAAGCAAGAAAGACCACTCTATCCCATAAGAGAACTTTGGCCAAATGCTTATCCTCAAATTATATTAATATAGAATCAAGCTCTAAAGATTACAAACAAAGAATGTTTTTGGAATGGACTTTGCATAAATTCTTTCCTTAACCCTCCAAAAGAAAACAACTACTTGTTACGTGGTATGTTATTTTATCCATAAAGCTAAAAAAAATTAGAATTGTTAATAGAACATGTTAATTCATACTATATATCAAGAGTTTTGTTTTTTCAAAGTAAATTACGGAGTTTTTGATATCTTTATAACACATGTTGTACTTGCTCTAGAGAAGTAGAAGTATTGTTGTTGCAGAATCCTTATTCTCATATATTAGATGACTCCAATGGTTAACAAAGATACGACTTTATATTGGTGGACATTTGTTTGGTGTAGATCTTGGAGATTGCTAGTTGAAAACCTTCTAGCATCTCTCTTTTATAACATATTTGGGCTGACTCTTTAGCATAGGGGCTGTGGATTGTGGTGGGTGGGTTTTGGATCCAGGGTTTTTAAATTGGGACAGTTTTCTAAGCCTAGCCAGTTTCCATTGAAAAGATTGGCTGAAAACCTTATCTTTTATTCACAAAACTATGTGGAGCCATTTGGTAGTCGGATTAAGGCCGGATATGATTAATAAGCCGAATAGTCGGATGTTTGGTACGTAATAGGTGGTCGGGACTAATAGCACGAGCTATCCGGATAAAGTCTTTATTTCCTCGCTAATAATACCAAGGGAGATCGTGGTATTATTAGTGCCCTCACTAAAAAAAATTGCGACTAACATTTTTAATTCCAAAATTACCCCTGATTTATAAGTGAGGATTAATAGCGAGTGCGCTAATAGCACCGAGATTAATAATATTGCGTATCCCTACTCAACTACCAAACAAGCCTGTGATTTATATACATACAATTGTTCATCTATCTAAGGCAATACAAAATAAGGTAACTAATTGGCCCTAAAACTATGCCCAAAAGTACGAAAACAAATTCCGTTCTACACAAGGAAGATCCCAAATGAGATATTCTGCAAGATATTCTCCCCCTCAAGTTGGCACACGGAGATTTGAAATGCTCAACTTGCCTTGTATGAAATGAAAACGAGTGGTACCGAGTGCTTTGGTGAAGATGTCGGCTAGTTGACATGCCGACTTTGAGAGTCTGAATCTCTTGTCAGGTAACTTATCCTCAAATGAAATGGCAATTCATCTCGATGTGTTTTGTACGCTCATGAAAAACAGGGTTAGTGGCAGTTTGCAAAGCATCCTGATTGTCGCAATACAACGGAGTCGAACAGCATTGCATTGCTTGTAAATCATGCAATAACCATCGCAGCCAAAGGATTCCGCTCGTGGTGGCTTCCATCGCATAATACTCGGCCTGTGCTGACAAACATGCAACTACAGTTTGCTTCTTAGCTCTCCTAGACACTGTTGAGCCTCCAAGTGTAGTAAAGTAACCTGTTGTGGAGCGACGACTCATTGGACAACCACCACAGTTTGCATCACAATGAGCCACACGACTCAACTGTCCAGACGACAGGAGCAACAACCCTTGGCCTAGAGCCCCTTTCAAATACCGTAAGACCTGTAATGTAATGCAGCTTCCATGTGCCGTTGTTGGGGTGAACAGCCTAGATAATATCCTGGCGAGTAACTGTTAAGGTAAAGGAGCCTCTCTACCAGCTGTCAATGGCATGTTGCATTGACCAATTCGCCGGTGCCTCTGGGTACAGTTTGTGATTTAACTCCTTAAGCGTGGAACTGGGTTTACAACCTTGCAACCCTCTTTCTTCGAGAATGTCCAATGTGTACTTATGCTGGCTAATAACAATCCCATCTCGTGAGAGAGCCACTTCGATCCTCAGAAAATATTTAAACAGCCCCAAGTCTTTTAATGTAAATCATGCTTGCATGTAGCCCTTGACTTTGCTAATTTTCAATTTATCATTCCCAACCAGAACTACATCTTCAACATACATTAACGCCGTTACAAAAACCATATTTGCCTTTTAGGTAAACAATGAGTAGTCCGCTTTGAATTGACGAATACCGGTTGCAAAAAGAATATACTTGCGCTGCCCATTTCTGGAAGAAAACTGATTGCAAGAAGAGAAGTAGTAAACTTGTGGGGCTAATTTCTGAAAGCTTGGCACAGACTGTAGAAGGACTTTCATAAGCGACACACTTGCATCTATCCCTTTCAAAGAAAACTCTCGGAATTTCATATATACCTCTTCATCAAGGCCGCCATGCAAGAAAGCATTGATCACGTCTAGTTGATGTATTTATTATTGTTGGACACTAAGCTATAGCATGAAGAGAACGAATTGAAACAAGCTTTGCAACTGGTGCAAAATTCTAATAGAAGTCCACTCCTTTAACTTGAGTAAATCCTTTGGCCAAAGACGTGCCTTATACTTGCTAATGGTCTCATCAGGTTTGTATTTAACCTTGAAGACCCACTTTGAATCAAAACTGCCTTCATGCCCGGTCGTAGGGATTCTAAGCTCCACTTTCCCATATCCTCAACCCAGTTCAGCATGATAGGATGAAGCATATCGAGGTGGATAGACATTTCATCAAGAAGAGGCTAGATAGTGGCGTGATATGCACCCCGTATGTGTCAACGCAGGGACAACTTGATGATATTATCACCAAGGGAATGAGTAGCTCAATGTTTGAGGCTATTGTATCCTAGCTGGTAATGGAAATTCCCTATTCACCAGCTTGAGGGGGAGTGTGGGAATTCATGGTATTATTTTAGGAGAATATTAGGTGTAAACTAAGTATTTTTGGATCCCATAATTTAAGGGATTTCTGGTAGAGTTAGTTTCCTAATTTAGTGAGGGTTGATTTCCTGATTTTATGTTTGTATCCCTTTGTATATGTTACCGATTATTATGTGGTTCAATAATGCACAATTCAAACCCTAAATTGTGAGAATTGATGAGATTCAATTGTTCATAGTTCTTTTGATTAAAGAAGCATAATTTTGTGGATGTGATTTTCTATCTAATTTATGCTTGCTGTGTAATCTTCCAAAATTGTGTTTTCTAGGGTTTTAGAAAGATCGATCCTGACCAGTGGGAGTTTGCAAATGAGGAATTCATAAGAGGTCAGAGACATCTTCTAAAGAATATTCACCGACGCAAGCCAATCCATAGCCACTCCACACAGCATCATGGGATTTTGTCAGTTCCATTATCTGATTCAGAAAGACATGAACTTGAGGAAGACATTGAAAGGCTGAAACACGATAACAGTATGCTTCAGTTTGAGCTGCAGAGGTACAAGCAGGAGAATCAAGGATTTGAATCTCAAGTGCGATCATTGGGTGAACGTCTGCAGAACATAGAACGTCGACAGAGGAAAATGATGGCCTTTCTGGCCCAACTATTGCAGAATCCCAGGGTTTCATCCAGCATTGTGCAACAGTTAGAAATCAATAATAAAAAGAGAAGGTTGTTGATATCTTCTTACTTAAATGATGAAGCCAATACAGGAGAGAATGAAATCCTGACCTTCCAAGAAGGGAATTCAGATGTTACATCCATTCCAGTGTTAAATTTGGAGCTAGTCAAGAAGTTGAGTACATCCTTAAACTCTTGGGGCAGTTTTTTAAATGGTGTGGCTCACACTTCCGGAGAAGAAATGTACAACTTTGGTGTAAATTCACAGCCTTCACCTCTTATTATAACAGAAACGCATGCCTCTCCTAATAATTCACCAACTTTATATCCATCCTCACCTCATTCAAGGGACAACTATTCATCTCCAGAGTTGGCTGGGTCTTCCAATCACGCAGATAGCCTGGCAATCTCATCTATTTACCTCAATCTAGATTCCCGTGTCAAATCTTCAGGGATTGATGTAAATGAAGAGCCTGTTACAGCCGCTGATGTTGATCCCATGGAACAGAGTGCAGGAACTCCAGCATTGCGAGCAGGACCAAATGACTTATTCTGGGAACAATTTCTGACGGAGACTCCTGGTTCTGACACACAGGAAGTTCAGTCGGAGAGAAGAGACATAGTGGGCAGAAAGAATGAAAATAGAACAGCTGGTGAACGTAAATTTTGGTGGAACAGGAATAATTTAGATAACCTCACAGAACAGATGGGACATCTTAGTCCTGCAGAAAAGCTTATAGGTTGATTGTTTCTCTCGTAATTCATATATCATTGGCCGATCGAGGTATTGTATCATGAATCTTATGCATATATCATTGGCCGATTGAGGTATTGTATAATGAATCTTACTAGAGGTGTATATAGTATATTCCACCATTTGAGCTAATTCTACGGGAACTTGTCGTATGCATGCCATTCTGATTTTCGCTTAGTCTAGCCGTGTCATCTATATTTGCTCGATATCAGGTTATAGGTTCCGTAAATTTGTTAAGCAGCAACGGAAGCTTGTTCTTGCTGCTGCTTGTATTTAAGCTTGTTTCCTTCAAATTTGCGAGCCAACCCTAATGGTAGTTTTCTTCATATAAGTATCCCTAAGGGGTGCCCAGTGGACGAGTTGGGGTTTTATAAAGTGTACAGTCTTGATCGATCCCTTCTTACGCCTCCTTAGGGTAAAAAAATAAAAAATAAAAAATATCTTTTTTCATATAAGTAGATGACTCTTTTTCTTCAAATGAGACTTAACATGAGCTTCGAGAGATGGCCATAGGTGAACTTCTAATTTCTGCACCCTCTTTTTCACACAAACTTTTAGGATTTAACATGCGAAAAGTCATGCCTATGTGGCCGTAGCCTAGGTGTCGAATGTCGAAAACGATAGGAGTAGATTTCATTCACAGTTTTTACATCTTACAACGGCCGCTCTGAATTTTATAGGGCGGACTGGTCTCTTTTTTAATATTTTAATTTGTTTCGATTCACTGTTTTTTTTTTTAAATGGAAAAAAGCATTTTAGTCGAAAAGATAACAATATTCTTAATGAAACCAAAACACGCACGGATCAGACATTCCAAGGCATCAGAATGCAACAATTGGGCATCGGGATTCAATTTGTGATGCAACAATTGAGCATCGAGATTTAATTTGAGATGCAATAATTGGGCATTGGGATACAGTGTCACTTTCTCAGATTAATTTGGGCATCAGAATTAAATTTGAGATGCAACAATTGAGCATCAGTATGTAACAATTGGGCATCAGAATATAGTGTCACTTTTTCAGATTAATTTGGGCATCGGGATACAAAAATTGGGCATCGGGATTAAATTTGAGATGCAACAATTGGGCATCGGGATGCAGTGCCACTTTCTCAGATTAATTTGGGCATCGGGATGCAAAAATTGAGCATTGAGATTAAATTTGAGATGCAATAATTAGGGATCGGGATGCAACAATTGGGCATCGGGATGCAAGAATCGTCCATTCGCGAATTCTTTCATACTCCTATACACAACGCTTGCTTGAAGGCTCAATATCACAAGGTAATGAGCTTTCTTTTGCTATTATAACTTATAATTACAGTGTATATAGCTTCTTACATATTTATTACTTCACTTTTCGATCAATCCATGAATTAAAATACGTACAGTTTGAAGCGTGGTTATGAATTAGCCATATGTTTTACATCGTATTTTGGCTAATGATCTGGTTTTTGATTCAAAACACTTGATTGCAAAATTCGGAGGAAGTGTTGTCCCTAAAGAAGACGAAAATTCTGCTCCTCTCTAAACGACAGTGAAAAACCGAGGAATTTAAACGCAAGAACAGTTATGGAAGAAACGGGGGTATTTTAGGAATAATTTTATGAAAATGCATTTTAGCAGTTAAGAAAAAAAAATGGTGGACTGGAGAGAATAAAATTTTCCAAAGTGAACCGACCGGTAATTTTTCAAATTTTATATTTACGTGGTAATCCCAGTCTCTTATAAATTTTATACAGTATTTATATTGTACTCCATCCGTCCCAAAATAGAAACTTTCCAAAATAATTTTTTCCTTTCCTTATTTTTTTTGTAAAGTTTTTTTTATATCACTAGTCCTTCCTTTTAGCAATGGATGGCAATACCGTTGAACTCGATTGAGTAAATATTGAGTGTAACGGTACAACAAATCACTAATGTGTTGGTGTCATTAGCAACCTTGGTCTCCACATTAGTAATATTACTAATTTGTCCCATTATTATTAGATGATAATACTATGTCAGCAATATCGCTACTGCAATCAATATTTTTGTTGCTAATCTACTTTCTTGGGTCAACTTTCGCCTATCGATCACACCGATCCTATTGTTTAGTAGATCACTTTAAGTCTCTCTTTCCACAATATCCGCTAACAGTTGCTCTTCCGTTAAGAGTTGAGGCTTTGGTTTCTTCCCTTTGATTATGGCTATACCCGTCGTCCTTAAAGCTTTGGCTTTCGGCCATACTCTTCTTCCCTTCGATTACGGCTATACCCGTCCTTAAAGCTTTAGCTTCGGTCATACTATTTGTGCCCTACCAAAGAAACTTGAAAAGGTCAGAATGACCTTTCTTATGCTATTTGTAAGAGCCTCCAACTTGAGTCCTCGCATTAAATGTAAGACCCCAACAACCTGACATGTTTCGTATCGTCATATTCATTCCCTCGTATACTCATCTTGGGTTGAGAACCCTAAGCATGCTCATAACTTGTCCTTAACACCTAGTGAGCCTAACAAGTTGAGTCGTGCCGTAATTGTAAGGCCCCGTCCCTATATCCTTTCCATTTCGTCTAGTCACTTTGTGTCGGCTTAGAAGACCTTGTATTGTGATGTTTGGACTTCCATGAATAAATCGAGAGAGTCGTCAAGCTTGCTAAACGTGACGTCATATGACTTAACCCATGTTTGGCTCGTGGTTAACCCACGATGAGTTGTGCGGTGTTCCCATGTTTGTTTGAGACTATTCTCGACATCGATTAGTGTTTGTATACGTTGTGTATCCCCCACGTTTGGGTGACCTAGCCTTGGTTTAAAATCTCTCACAAATGACGAGTGTGTTGATCTTGTCGTTAACCCGTACGTAGAGTTGATTCGAGTGCCGTTTGCATGTGTGAATCTCGGTGTACAATTGGGACTTGTGTTCTTCTTCATTCAAGCCTCATTAGAGGATGATTCGATTGAGTTTTTAGTGTATTTTGACCTTGGTTTGATATTAGAATCAACCTAGGATGACTTAGGGACATTTCGGGATCAACCTAGGCAAGTTTGGCAAAAACACCCTTGAACCTTAGCTTTATACGGCCGCACTATGAAAGCTCGCATAAAAAATTGGAAAATCTGCCTTGAATGTGGCTGCATGATGTGACCGCATGGTGCCTATGCAGTCGCATAGGTGCGTGCTTTGTTTTGACGGTTTTCGATATTTCTCGGGTTTTGACTTTTTAAGTGGTTTAAAATGTTCAAACAAGACAGGAATTGGACCAAACACTTACCCATTGATTAAATGAGTGAACATAATATTCATTCTCTCCATTCCTCCAAAAATCAGACTTTAGAGAGAGAGAGAGAGAGAGAGAGAGAGAGAGAGAATAAGCTTGATATCTTGAGCTTCGGACATCGGATCTACGATCGTTCTTCGCCGTAACGTAGAGGGCGATAAGAAGAACGTTTCTAGTCAAAGAAATCCCACAATCTGTTGGTCAATCATGAATGCCTCTTATTCTCCCAAGTTTCTAGAGAGAGAAAGTTGGTTTTGAAATAGAGAGAAGGCTTGAATCGGGTGAGATCGAGTGCGGGTTCGACGTTTGGACTCCGTAGCGGCGAAGAGATTATCGAGGAGAGTATTTTCCACCCAAGAAAACATTGTTTCCTTGGTGAATTTGCGGTGTTTTATAAGTTACTGCTTTTATTTCTTGTCCGTAGAATCTATTCACGCTATAGAGCACGTATTTCATGTCGGTATGTCGATAATTGCAACGATATGTGATATTTGAGGAGTAGAATGAAATGATACTATAAAATCATGCTAAGTGATTTTAGTTCGTTTCTTCTACATGTTTAGTGGTTAAAAATGTGGAGATTCTTGCTATGCATGTGAAATAAGTGCTAAACCACCAATTTGCGAAATGTGATGTGGGACTCTACGAAATCTGAATTTGACATGAGATATGTGTTTGTTGATATGTGACTTAGACTACGACACTTAAACATGTTGGAAAATATGAGTGATTAAGTTAGTGACTTAACTTGAGAAATTGTGAAATTAGACTCTACAGAGACCTAAATTGATATCGATAACCTATAATTGAGTTGGGATTCCTGAAATGAAATGCGTGAATTATTAGTTCAACTAATGAACTACAAATGTGATATGAACACTACGAAATTCGATATTGATACGAAATATGTGAAAATCTTTACTCATCCTTCGTACTTGTTTAGTAGCTAGAATTAATGAGATATATGTGGTTATATGGTTTGGTTCTGTGAATACAAATATATTGGTAGAGTAATCTCTACATGAAAACAAATATGTTGTGATTCAGTAATAAGAATAAAGAACCAAACCCTAGGGGGTCGTTGTATCATCGATGTTTCATGAGGGCGGAGTGCTAGTGAAACATTGTTGTTGATTGATGAGCTCAAGATTTCCACAAATTTTCCCCTTTATTTCCTTTTATTTTGTGCTACTTTTGTGTTAATTATGCTTGGAGATATTATTATTTGTGTATTTGTGCTTAAATGTAGGTTTCCAAGATATTAACGAGCTTTCACAGAGTTTAGCACAAAGTTCAAGGCAATTTCGGGCTTTAAAGTTGAGCTGGAAATTATTCAATCAAATTTCGTCAAGTCAGCTAAGGCAAAATGTGCTAACGGTGGGCTAACAGAGGGCTTAACTGAGAAGCCTGAAGGGGGAAGGACTTCGGCAGACAACTTCAGAAGGCTAGGGGCACCGGAGTAATTCTCCAAAGATTTCATTTATGCGCTGGCGCCTCCAGGTGCTGCCACGTAGCCCTTGCCCAACCAAGCTTTAACCCGCGTCCCTGCTGTTGGATCCTGCTGATCCGACCCGCTCCATCAGCCATCCTCTATGTCCACCTACTCTCATAGGCACCACCCATTTGCCCATCCGCAGACCCGCGAACTCCCATGTGGTCTGCCCATCCTCCACCCATCTGGACCAGCCATCTTTCATAAGCAGCCCCTACAAGTTCTCCTCTCCGATCCAGCAGCCCCTGAGCTTCAAGTTTAATTTCCATTTTGCCATTAGCTTCCTTGATACTCTTGGAGACTTTCGTTATATCTCCAAGCAGCCCCAAAAATCAGAAAGAAGTCCCATGGAGAGTCAAAACGTCCATTTGGGGCAACAACTCCTTCATCCCCAAAATTCTCTCCTTCCACCAAAGATTGATCACCTTCGAAGGTTTGGAGCTTCAAATCAAGGGCCAAGGAAGCTATTGCAAAGGATTTCAACCTCGGATCTCGGCATTGCTCGCGGCTTTTTCGGTTTAATTCTTCCAATCTATATTTTTGATATTTCTAGGGTTGAATGATTTTGTAATTTGTGGAATTGGCTTTGTGCTTAATTCATTTATGAAATGCAATTATTTTTCTATGTTGTCGTAGTGATTTAATTTAATCTCTCTCTCTATTTAGTATACAAGCATGCTAGGTTATTAATTTGTGGACTTAATGCTTTTAATTGATTAGCCATTAATTGAATGGTTTGAGAAATGTTTGGATCCGTGAGAGCTACCTTCCATTTTGGACCGAAAAAATTAGTAGTTGGTGTTTTGTTACACACACCGATAGCCATGAGAGTACTTGTTTTTGTTACAGGTTCGAACCACTTGTATCCATTGTTAAGTAGGGGAGATTTGGGTTTAATTACCCCCTTTCGATGTCTCGGTTACCGGCATGACTTGTAGAAAAATAGAGAGATTATTTCTCTACCCATTATTACCCATTATCTTGGTTATTATTGTGTGCTCTTAATGCTTCCGATGGGTTGGCTACCCATTTGATGATCACTAAGATTATAGGGTAAGATGCGAGAGCACGTCCTATAAATCTGAAAATCACAATAATTGTCTTTGTGACGCCAGACCGAGAGGTAACGCGTGTTCTTAGATAGTTATGGGGTGCTTGGTCAATAATGCGCTATTTTTTCCTTGCTATAAGATATGAGAGCCCGTAGTGGAGATTGGTAGCTAGACTTGCTATAAGATGCGAGAGCCCGTAGTGAATACTATCAACGTGCGCCCGACTACCAAGACTTGAGTTAAAGAAAAGTAGGGAGTAGATTAAATTAATCATGAGCTAGACTAGAAATATTGCATTCCTAAAATCCTATCTTTTAACTCTTGATTTGTTGTTGCCAAACCATTTTGCGACATTGTAAATATTAATTTTTTTCTTTTATTTTTAGTTTTTAGTTTTTATTCTCAATTTATTTTCGCTCAAATATAATTAGCTAGCTCAATTTCGGTACTTAGTTGGAGTGAAAATTACGTACATTCTCTGTGGGATCGATAACTCGTACTTACGTACACTTTATTACTTGATACGGCAGGGTACTCTTGCCCTTGTTGCATTTATTTTCACATCATGTTTTTGGCGCCGTTACGGGGTATGATTTAATTTTCGCTCCTATTGTAGAGAATAATAATTCTTATGAATAATGGCATAGCCTTTTTCATTGATTGGAACAGATATTTATAGGGTTTATAAGTTAACCTAATACAATAAGGATTAGGAGAAGAGTTATAATACAAGGTAACTAGGAGACCTAACTAATAGGGAAGAATATACCAAATATAATTACACATATATGGTAACAAAGATACAACAATATGGAAGGGATATTATTCCCTTATATGCCCCCGCAAGTTGGACCCTCGAGAGGAGAGGTCAATCTTGAGTAGAAGATGGTGAAGGCGAGCACAAGGAAGCGGTTTAGTGAGGGCATGTGCGAGCTGGTCAGCCGAGGAGACGTGAGATACTCGTAAGATACCGTCTTGAACTTGCGACGGATGAAATGATAGTCGAGGGCAACATGTTTCATACGAGAATGAAACACTGGGTTGGAGCAGAGATTTGTAGCGCCGACATTATCACAGTAGATAACGGGTTGGTGCGAGGAGGTTACACCGAGCTCACCTAGAAGAGAGGTAACCAAGCGGACTTCAGCAGCTGTTACGGCAACAGCTTGGTACTCGGCCTCTATTGAGGAGCGAGCAACTGTTCTCTGCTTTTTCGAGCTCCAGGAGATGGGGTTCCGGCCAAGATACACGATGTAAGCACTTGTGGAGGTAAAATCATCCTTGCTTCCCGCCCAGTCAGCATCGGTGAAAGCATGAAGATCAAGAGGCGACTGGCGATGAAGAAGGATGCCCATGTTTGGATTTCGAGTTGAATTGTTATGCTAAGCTCTAGCTTTGATAGTGCATGTCGGATGAGTATCATACTCTTGAGTCTTGATGTCGTTTGATGATCTTAAAATTGATAATTAAAGTAGCTTGGTTTGGACTTGTGTATGTGACAAGAGCATGATATAGGCCATCTTTGGATTGTTAGTGCCAAATTATCCTACCCATTTTACATTAATCCCTTAAGTCCCTTTTGAGCTTATTTATAGAATGACGTGTGCCTAGAGCACACAATGACCCCCATTCAACTTTATTTTCTTATACCCACATCATCATGAGCCTACTTTGTCCTCACCTTTCAAGAGAGCATGATTTGAAAAGATTTATCATTTACGTATTCTTGTTGGGTAGTGTGTGCTTCATGGAAGTTTTGTGCTTTATTGTTGATGATGTTGGTGTTTGAAAAAGTGTTGAATGGCAAAAAAAGAGCCTCCTTGGCAAGCAAAAGAAAAATCAAAAGAAAATAAAGTCAAGGGAAGCAACAAAAAGAAAATGCCATCGTTCTTTACTTTCTCAAGGAGGCATAAGGGTGGAGCTCAATTGTTGTGGTAGTTGATACACTTTCTTCAACCCAAAGTTTAAAGTTTAAGGGGTTGTTGAAGTGAGTTTGTGACAATTTGAAGAGTGGTGCTTTCATGAAGCAAGTTATTGCGTGAAGACTTCAAATTCTTCGCTCTCTTGATTTGTTATCATATCCTTCATTTGTAGCCAAAACCTTGGCCAACATTACATACTTATAAAGTCCTATTGATATTGTCATCCCATGCGAGTCCTAGCCTTGTGAAACTTAAAACTCTTTCGGTTTGATTGCTCATTCGTGATATCTCATTGACCGTTCAATCCTAGCTAGAGCTAAGCTATTTTATTAATGTGCATATTGTTGTATTTTGTATAGATTTGCTTGTATCCATAACCTAAGTCTAAGCCAAGGTGACTAATGAGCTTGCGTGTCTGTTAGAGTGGCAACTTGTACTTAGACAACTGCTTGAATAGCTTAGGATTGCTTATTGTAATTAGCTCAGTCTTTAGAAGATAGCCTGTTGTATATCAGCCATGTTCAGATCAGCTATCTTCAAGTCATCAGCCAAGTTCGTCTCAGCAAAGTCCATCAAGTCATCGGACAAGTTTGTTTCAGTCAAGCTTCATCAGCAAAGTTGAAGACCTAAGGATCGTCCGATCTAGACTTGTCTGAAGATATGCCTTAAGCTATCGGCAAAGTCATTCATTGACTTTGATACAATGATAACCTGCAAACTTCATTTAATAATTCTTTCCTTTTTAGGCATTCATCTCAGAAAAGGACATTCTGCCTGCATCATCAACTGTCTACCTATCTTTGATAATATGACAGAATTCAGTCTGAACCTGGCAAAACTACCTATCAGATCTCAACAGCAAGATTAGAGCATTTAATGCATTTAAATTCGAATTCTCCAAAGGCTGAAGATCTCTAACGACTACAAGGGCTTCCCTAAGTATAAAAAGAAGACTCCATTGAAGCATTGAAGAACTTTCTGAATTAATAGCTTTGAATCTACAACTCTGAAATCTTCATCTTCATCTTTAACAACTAGTTCATTAAAAAGCTTCAAAGCCAAATCTGTAAAAACATCATTTGAAGAGCTCCATACTTAGACGATTAGTCTTTATAGCTCTTTATTGATTGCAATCCTTAGCATTCAAAGCACACGAGAATTATATCTTTATAGATATTAATTCTCCCGCAAACACTTGGTCAACTAATTTTTGTACACGATCCATTAGTGATCTATTTTGTAAAGATTCTAGTGGAAAATTTAATACACGATTTTCAAATCCAAAGTTGACCACTTTGGTTGTGGACGTAGCACTTATTTATAAGTGTGAACCATATTAAATTTCTTGTCTATCTATTTTATGTGCTTGTGACATGTTATTACTTATTAATTTCAGAATTCCAACACCTTTCAAAATAGCTGATAACAAGATCAGCCATTTTGAACTTGTCCTACTTCACTCTTTTTCGCTGCAAAATATTTTCTAACTCTCTTGAGGAGTAACCTTGTAAAACATTTTTAAAATTGGACATAGGCTATTTAACCCCCCCTCTAGCCTATTTGAGCACCCTGAGACCTAACACATATGTTTTATAGCGTGGGTAAATTTTTTGAGGAAAAACCTACCTAGCATTAAAATCACACCGTACCTTAATTATGCGTGTTTATAATCTTGAGTTTAATTTCTTGGATGGTAATGTGCATGTGATCTTAAGTGAGTTTCGTGTTCCACTGTTAAGTCCTTGAGCTCATTTTAATTGTTTTATTTTTTTTCTCGGGACGATCAAAGCTTAAGTTTGAGGTGTGATGAGCTCAACATTTTCACGAATTTTCCCCTATATTTCCTTTTATTTTGTGCTACTTTTGTGTTAATTATGCTTGGAGATATTATTATTTGTGTATTTGTGCTTAAATATAGGTTTCCTAGATATTAACGAGTTATCACAAAGTTTAGCACAAAGTTCAAGGCAATTTCGGGCTTTAAAGTTGAGCTGCAAATTATTCCGTCAAAGTCCGTTAACTCAGCCGAGGCAAAATTTGCTAACGGAAGACTTAACTGAGAAGTCTGGAGGGGGAAGGACTTCGGGAGACAACTTCAAAAGGCTAGGGGCACCAGAGCAATTCTCCAGAGATTTCATTTATGCGCTGGCGCCTCCAGGTGCTGCCATGTAGCTTTTGCCCAGCCAAGCTTCAACCCGCGTCCCTGCTGTTGGATCCTACTGATCCGGCTCGCTCCATCAGCCATCCTCCATGTCCATCTACTTTCACAGCCATCACCCATTTTCCCATTAGCAGACCCGCGAACTCCCATGTCGTCTGCCTATCCTCTACCCATCCGAACCAGCCATCTTTCATTAGCAGCCCCCAGCAGTTCTCCTCTCAATCCCAGCAGCCCCTAAGCTTCAAGTTTAATTCCCATTTTGTCATTAGCTTCCTTGATACTCTTGGAGACTTTCCTTATATCTCCAAGCAGCCCCAAAAATTAGAAAAAAGTCCCCTGGAGGGGTAAAACGCCCCTTTAGGGCAGCAGCTCCTTCATCCCCAAAATTTTCTCGTTCTTCCAAAGATTGATCACCTTCGAAGGCTTGGAGCTTCAAATCAAAGGCCAAGGAAGCTATTGCAAAGGATTTCAACCCCGGATCTCGGCATTACTTGCGGCTTTGTCAGTTTAATTCTTCCAATCTATATTTTTGATATTTCTAGGGTTGAATGATTTTGTAATTAGTGGAATTGGCTTTGTGCTTAATTGATTTATGGAATGCAATTATTTTTCTATGTTTTCGCAGTGATTTAATTTAATCTCTCTCTCTATTTAGTATACAAGCATGCTAGGTTATTAATTTGTGGGCTTAATTCTTTTAATTTATTAGCCATTAATTGAATGATTTGAGAAATGTTTGGATCCGCGAGAGCTACCTTGCATTTCGGAACGAGCAAATTAGTAGTTGGTGTTTTGTGACATACACCGATAGCCATGAGAGTACTTGTTTTGTCACGGGTTTGAACCACTTGTAGCCATGCTAAGTAGGGGAGATTCGGGTTTAATTACCCCTTTTCGATATCTCGGTTACCGACATGACTTGTAGAAAAATAGAAAAATTATTTCTCTACCCATTATTACCCATTATCTCGATTATTATTGTGTGCTCTTAATGCTTCCGATGGGTTGGCTACCCATTTGATGAACACTAGAATTATAGGGTAAGATACGAGAGCCCATCCTATAATTTCGAAAATCACAATAATTGTTTTTGTGACGCCAGACCGAGAAGTAACGAGCGTTCTTAGATAGTCATGGGGTGCTTGGTCGATAATGCGGCTATTCTTTCCTTGCTATAAGATACGAGATCCCGTAGTGGGGATTGGAAGCTAGACTTGCTATAAGATGTGAGAGCCCGTAGTGAATACTATAAACGTGCGCCCGACTACTAAGACTTGAGTTAAAGAAAAGTAAAGAGATGATTAAATTAATCATGAGATAGACTAGAAATATTGCATTCCTAAAATCCTATCTTTTAACTCTTGATTTGTTGTTGCCAAACCATTTTGCGACATTGTAAATATTAATTGCTTTCTTTTATTTTTAGTTTTTAGTTTTTATTCTCAATTTATTTTCGCTCAAATATAATTAGCTAGCTTAATTTCGGTACTTAGTAGGAGTGAAAATTACGTACATTCCCTGTGGGATCGATAACTTGTACTTATGTACACTTTATTACTTGATACGACATGGTACTCTTGCCCTTGTTGCATTTATTTGCACAGCATTGATCTACGGTCAGGCCTGACTCCTCCGTTACTGGCTTTAGCGGGGCTTGGCCCATCTCTTGTTAGTCTGAGATGGAGTCCGATTGTGTGATCTTTCCAGGTCGTAAGGGATTGGGCTTTCGTTGATCCAGGTGTGCGCACTTCATGATACAGTTGATCCATGTCAGTACCACAATAATATGTTGAATGAGGTGATAAGGTTGGAAGTGGTCGGAGGTGTACCTTAACCCCCGTATCCTTTACATGTGTTTATTTTACAGTTCATTATATGCTCCTTATACGAGCGAGTTGGTCGCGATTTCCAACCGGTATGGGACGGTTGGCGGTAGCTGAGCCTCTCGTGGAGTATAGGATTGACTTATTATAACATGCTACTTGTTATATGTTGTTATTATCATTGAAAACTGCTATATGCTGATATTGTTGATATATGAACTGTGTTGCATTTAAACCATCCAGCCCGCACCTTCATCTCCATTTCTCTCACCAATCCTTCAGCCAACTCCCATCTCCCAGCCAACCCATTAACCATCATCACTTCACCAGCAGCCTCCATGCCGCGCCCAGCTCCACTTTCTCCTCCCATTTTAGCCCTAAACCATCTGTGCAATTCCCATTTTGCCCTTGGCTTCCCAAATACTCCTTGCCCTTAATTTTTATACTCCCAGGCAGCCCCCAATTCAGCAGAACAGTGCAGACGGGTTGTTTGTCCCTTTGGGGTAGCAGCCCCTTTCTCCCCAAAATGCTCTCCTTCCTCCATTGATTGATCAACTTCGAAGGTTTGGAGCTTCAAATCAAGGGCCAAGAAAGCTATTGCGAAGGATTTCAACCCCGTATCTCGGCATTGCTCGCGGCTTTGTCGGTTAAATTCTTCCAATTTATATTTTAGTTATTTTCTTGGGTTGAATAATTTTGTAATTGTGGAATTGGTTTTGTGCTTAATGATTTATGGAAAGCAATTATTTTTTCTATGTCGTTGTAATGATTTAATTTGATCTCTCTCTCTATTTAGTACACAAGCATGCTAGGTTATTAATTTGTGGGCTTAATGCTTTTAATTAATTGGCCACTAATTAAATGATTTGAGAAATGTTTGGATCTGCGAGAGCTACCTTGCATTTCGGACCGAACAAATTAATAGTTGGTGCCTGAAAAACACCGATAGCCATGGGAGTACTTGTTTTGTGAAGCGATCACTCCACCGAGAGGTATGAAATTAGGGTTTTTAACCACTTTCGATGTCCCGGTTACCGGCATGCCTTGTAGAAAAATAGAGAGATTATTTCTTTACCCACTATTACCCATATTCTTGGTATTTATTATGTGCTCTTAATGCTTTCGATGGGTTCGCTACCCGTTAGATGATTTCTAGAATTATAGGGTAAGATGCGAGAGCCCGTCCTATTAATTCGGATAACACAATAATTATCTATGGCTTGATCGAGAGGTATCGAGCATTCTTAGATAGTCATGTGGTGCTTGAGCGATAATGCGGCTATTCTTTCCTTGCTATAAGATGCGAGAGCCCGTAGCGAATATCATTAACGTGCGCCCGACTACCAAAACTTGAGTAAAAAGAGAGTAGAGAGAAGATTAAATTAGACACGAGCTAGACTAGAAAATATTGCATTCCTAAAATCCTATCTTTTATCTTAATTTGTTGTTGCCAAACCATTTTGTGACATTTGTAAATATTAATTGCTTTGTTTTTATTTTTAGTTTTTTTTAGTTTTTATTCTCAATTTATTTTCACTCAAATATAATTAGCTAGCTCAATTTTGGTACTTAGTAGGAGTGAAAATTACGTGCATTCCCTGTGGGATCGATAACTCGTACTTATGTACACTTTATTACTTGATACGGCAGGGTACTCTTGCCCTAGTTGTTGCAGTTTAACTTGCAGCACATCAAGTTTTTGGCGCCGTTGCCGGAGAATGTTTTAATTTTCGCTCCTATATGCTAATATCGATACTAAGCGAAGCTAATTATAATTTGAGCATTTTTTTTATTTAGTTTACTTTCTTTTGTGTTTATATGCTTGTGTCGCTTTTCGAAGCCTTCCCGAGTTTTGTGGGTTTGTAGGGAGGTGTATATAGTGTCCCCACACAAAAAGATTTTTTTCCTTTTGTATTTAATTTCATAATTGCTTTCACACTTTTTCTTTTGAGCTTGATTTGATACAGGGGTTGAGCTTTCAAAGTCGGGGTTTGCTTGAGGAAAATCATGGAGTAGGCCTATCTCGGGCCCGGACTTCTTTAGAAATCATCTTTGAGGGAGTTTTCTTTCCTTCCCTTCTCCATTTACTTTAAGTTTGGGGGTTGGGTTTGGTTTGGTAAACTTTGAAAATTCTGAAAGTCTTGAGCTTGAAATTCCCCATTGTTAATGCTTTGAAATTTGGGCGCTTGCGAGAGTTATATGTGCATTATTTTCTTGGATTCTTTCTTGAGTTTATTATATGCATAGTTGAGGATATGTGTGTGCTTTTTATGCTATGTTCACCTCATTCATAATCAATAATGCCCATGTTGGATTTTGAATTGAATTGTTATGCTAAGCTCTAGCTTTGATAGTACATGTCGGATGAGTATCATGTTATGAGTTTTGATGACCGTTGGATGATCTTGAAAATTGATAATTAAAGTAGCTTGGTTTGGACTCGTGTGCATGACAAGAGAATGATATAGGCCATCTTTGGATTGTCAGTGCCATATCGACCTACCCATTATACATTAATCCCTAGTATCCCACTTTGAGCTTATTTATAGAATGGTGTGTGCCTAAAGCACACAATGACCCCCATTTGACTTCATTTTCTTATACCCGCATCATCCTATCCCATGAGCCTATACACTTTTGCCGGCACCCTTCAAGAGAGCATGATTTGGAATGAATTGTTTTATTTATGAATTCTTGTTGGGAAGTGTTGCTTCATGGATGTATTGTGCTTTTATTGTTGGTGATGTTAGTATTTGAAAAGTGTTGAATGGTGAAAAAAGAAGCCCCTTTGAAAAATGAAAAAAAAAATCAAAAGAAAAAAAGAAAAATCAAGGGAGGCAAGAAAAAAAAAAGAAAAGAAAATGCCATTATGCTTTAAATGCTCAAGGAGATATAAGGGTGGAGTTTAATTGTGGTGGTAGTTGATATACTTTCTTCAACCCAATGTTTAAAGTTTAAGGGGTTGTTGAAGTGGGTTGTGGTTATGTGAAGAAGTTGTGCTTTCATGAAGCAAGTCATTAGTGAAGACTTCAAATTCTTTGCTCTCTTGATTTGTTATCCTATCCTTCGCTTGTAGCCCAACCTTGGCCTAACATTACAAGCTTAATAAAGTCCTATTGATATTGTCATGTCATGCGAGTCTTAGCCTTGTGAACATAAAACTCATTCGGTTTGATTGCTCATGCGTGATATTTCATTGACCGTTCAATCCTTGCTAGAGCTAAGTGTTTTATTGATGGGCATTTATTCTATAGCGTGGGCAAATTGTTTGAGGAAAAAGTGAGCTAGCATTAAAATCACACCATACCTTAGCTATGCATGTTTATAATCTTGGGTTTGATTTCCATCATGGTAATGTGCATATGATCTTGAGCAAGTGCCATGTTCCACCGTTAAGTCCTTGAGCTCATTTTAATTGTTTTATTTCTTTGCTCGGGATGATCAAAGCTTAAGTTTGGGGGTGTGATAAGTTCAAAATTTTCACAAATTTTCCCTTTAATTTCCTTTTATTTTGTGCTACTTTTGAGTTAATTGTTCTTGGAAATATTATTATTTGTGTATTTGTGCTTATTGTAGGTTTCCAAGTATAATCAAGCATTTATAAGGATTTTAGCACAAGGTTTGAGACAATTTTAGGCTTCAAAGTTGAGCTTTAATTTATTCCATCAAGGTCCGTTAGAGTTCCAAGGCAAAATGAGGCTAACGGTGGCTAACGGGAGTTAACGGAGGATCAAAATGAGAGAGCTGGAGGGGAAAGGACCACGGCAGCCTATTCTAAAACTTCAGGGGCACCGGAGCAATTGCCTAAAATATTCTCCAAGTGGGCAGCCCACTCTTTTCAGCCCACTTTTCTCTTCCCCTCTTTCCCTCCTTCAGCCCACGTTCCATCCTTCTCCAGCCATCCCTTCAGACCAGCCCACTCCCCACTCCCCTTCTCCTTCTCACCAGCCCACTTCCATTTAAACCATCCAGCCCGCACCTTCATCTCCATTTCTCTCACCAATCCTTCAGCCAACTCCTATCTCCCCAGCCAACCCATTAACCATCATCACTTCACCAGCAGCCTCCATGCCGCGCCCAGCTCCACTTTCTCCTCCCATTTTAGCCCTAAACCATCTGTGCAATTCCCATTTTGCCCTTGGCTTCCCAAATACTCCTTGCCCTTAATTTTTATACTCCCAGGCAGCCCCCAATTCAGCAGAACAGTGCAGACGGGCTGTTTGTCCCTTTGGGGCAGCAGCCCCTTTCTCCCCAAAATGCTCTCCTTCCTCCATTGATTGATCAACTTCGAAGGTTTGGAGCTTCAAATCAAGGGCCAAGGAAGCTATTGCGAAGGATTTCAACCCCGGATCTCGGCATTGCTTGCGGCTTTGTCGGTTAAATTCTTCCAATTTATATTTTAGATATTTTCTTGGGTTGAATGATTTTGTAATTGTGGAATTGGTTTTGTGCTTAATGATTTATGGAAAGCAATTATTTTTTCTATGTCGTTGTAATGATTTAATTTGATCTCTCTCTCTATTTAGTACACAAGCATGCTAGGTTATTAATTTGTGGGCTTAATGCTTTTAATTAATTGGCCACTAATTAAATAATTTGAGAAATGTTTGGATCTGCGAGAGCTACCTTGCATTAATTTCAGACCGAACAAATTAATAGTTGGTTCTTGGAAAACACCGATAGCCATGGGAGTACTTGTTTTGTGAAGCGATCACTCCACCGAGAGGTAGGAAATTAGGGTTTTTAACCACTTTCGATGTCCCGGTTACCGGCATGTGTGACGCCCTGACCCGGATTTCAATACAAAATCCCAAGGTCGATGCGCCAAAACAACACGTAAATAGAGAAAACAAATAATAAAAACACATGGCGCAACAACCCGTGCTTACGACAAACCCATAATAATAAAAATTTTGATAAAATAAAATCAATCATCGGCGACGTTACAGCCGGAACCCAACTAATAAAACACAAGTATAAGTTTGAAGAAAATCTTTAATAACATTAACTACCTCGGCCACAACATGCCGGAAACAACTGTATATAAATCACAAGCTACGACATGCTTGGGAAAATAACTGAATTAAATATGAAACAGAAATATACGAGCTCGACATGCACGTGTCGGCTACCCAAAAGAATAATAAGTACAATCAGAGTATCAATACTACCCAAGCAAAGTCTACATGACTTTACTTAACCAATCGTCCTCACCAAAAGAATTGTCTATCACTATTGACAAAAGAGCTCCAAGGCTAACAAAACAAAAGACCACCTGTAAGCTAAGCGATAGTACTATTCGGCCTCACTGCGAACTTCCCGCCTGGCTCGGATCTAAGGAAAACAATTAAACAACAAACGGGGTGAGTCGAAACTCAATAAGTTACTAAATGCAACTATATGTCATGGCATAATGCTCAATGATAATTTCAACATTGCAATACAGTTATATATATATATATATATATATATATATATATATTACAACCAACATGTAACATCATCTTGATACACATAACACATCTCAATGAGCACCTTGATATTCACATAAGTGCTTATAAACAACCACGTTACAAAAGGATATCATTTCTCTTTCTTCGCCTTTGCGTTGCTCCTGCAATACACAAAATAACCCTGTGCCCTCGATACCCGTGTGTGTGGTATCGACGTCCCCGATAAACCTATCGAGTTCAAACTTAGCAAACCAAAGCCATGTGTGACGACCCGAGTCCGGGGTTCGATGTTGAACCCCAGCTCAGTGCGCCAAACTAACAAGAACAATCGAAAAGAGCGAGTTACAAAAGCTCGAAACCAAAAACCAAAGCAGTGGAATGCTAAAAACAAGGCAGCGGAACAACAGATGAACTTGAGCCTCAAAGCTCGATTAACAAAATTCCAACAACATAAAAATAACCTCCACGGCTAAACAATACGCCGGAGAACAACACTAAAGATAAACCCAATAATTAAAACCTCGACGGCTAAATACACGAGCCGGAGAAACAATAATACTTAAATACCACGAGTCAGGAATCCAAAATAATTTAGTACGACAACTGGCGCGACTACACTAGTCGGCACCAAACACAAATCCAACGAATACAACTATTTCTACCCATAGACTAAGTTTACATAACTTAGTGAACCTCATAATCTCACGATACAAGAAATAAGAAGGAAATGGCAATAAAAATACATCTTGCTAACTCCAAGCTCCAAGACTCGCTGCGCTGGAACTTAACCCGCAACCGAGGAGGTTGTTGGGTGAGTCTAAAAGACTCCGTAAGATACTATAATGTATTGGGTGTTATAAGTATGAATGTAATAGTAAACCAAGACTCTATATGCACTAATCTTGGTAATAAATTTAACTTAATCAAGAATCGACAAGTTACAGCATGTCACTATATGGCATGGCATTATGCACAACAATATAGCAGGAAAGTAAACATGTAGGAGCACATAAAGGCAACCAACCCTATACTAACGAGAGGCTCAATGATCGCCAACCGTCCCATACCAGTTGGAAATCATGACCAACATTCGCTTATATAGGAAACATATAAGAGCGGTAAGTAAACACATTTAAAGGGATACAGTGTCGAGGTACACCTCCGACCAAACCAATAGTTCCAACCAACCAACCAATATTGTACCAATCGTAGAGCCGTTGTTGACGTGCTCGAACCATAATGAAACCACAATCTTACGATAAAGAATCTGTGAACCATTTTATTTGAAATTCACAAAAAGAAAACCCCGGTGCCACCGGTCACTACGACCCGGAAAGAACACCCCGGTATAATAGCTTACCAACGTTGCGGTTTTTGCCTACAAACACTTGGCGCTATTCCCCTACCGTGGCCAACGGCAGGGGGGCGAGAACTCAATGTATTGGCCTTCGACTATTACGTAGCCCCTGCTCTTGTAATAATCGAGCGTCAATACACCCCTCTCAAACGATCATGCCATGGACTTAACTAAATGCTCAAGTAGAATATTTACTCGACATTTAAAAATAAACGGTCATACTCCAAAGTAGGGAGCATACCACAACAATCACATTCAATAACAATACGAATGTTTCAAGTAGGTCACAATAAGCCTACAACAACAAATCAACAAAGTGTGCTAATAAACATTAAACACACAAGCAATCATCAAAGTAGGATGATTGTCCTATCACATACTAGAACAATTACACAATGTCCGTAATCACTGGACATATAACCAAAACATGACAATAGGCAAAGTAGGCCTAATATACAACTCAATTAAATTATCTAAGTCCGTAATGCCGACTTTACAATTACAACATACGTAAGTCTACACGTACTTACAACCATTAAGCGATACATAACGATAATACTTGATTCAGATCTTTTACAAGATCCTATAATCACTTGAGACACTCTGTCTCATATATAACATAAACCATCACATAACATTATCGTCGTATACCATGTGTATCACGACTCATTACAAATCCCATCCTATTCGACTCCGCCAGAGTCAGTCATGACTAGTGTTCAATTCGCATAAAAGTTTGGTTTATAACGATATGCTTTACAGACTCCATTTGAGTCGTTACTAATATTCGAGACATCGGGATGAACCGTAGTATCATCCCTAATTAACCATTCTATTCTCAACACCATTATTCGGTAATATAAAGTACCCAAAACAACTCCACAAATTCATAGCGAGTAAACTAACGACAAA
Organism: Platycodon grandiflorus; assembly: GCA_016624345.1. Taxonomy (NCBI): domain Eukaryota; kingdom Viridiplantae; phylum Streptophyta; class Magnoliopsida; order Asterales; family Campanulaceae; genus Platycodon; species Platycodon grandiflorus. Next base: position 26,026,965 of record CM028368.1, read on the forward strand.
ATATCAATGAGTTGCTATTATACAAAGTTTATTAACACAACATGATTTCTCCAGCATCGCGCAACGATACCGTTAAATTCACCAAATATTCCACAAAAATCCAAATATTACAATTTTTCCATATTTAGAAACTATACATCTGGAACTATATTTTACCACTTTAAATTTCCTCATTTGGACTTATATTCATCAACATGCAACCACATAAAGATTGAACTACTACTCAGATTTTCCAGCAACAATTCATTCTGCGCAGCGATATAACAAGAACCATTTGAGGTACTTCCCAATATCAAAACTCAATGAAAATTTACAGGACATTACTAAACATATCAATGTAAAACATATCCAAAAATCATGCAATTCTCATGGACGGATTTTTCCCAGCAAATTCAACAACATGACTTAAAATTGTGACAAATCTGATTTTTATAACTAAGTATTTACTTCCAAAAATTATCATGTCTTCTCCCAATTATACATGCAACCTCAAACAACAACATAATATATCATAACATTAGTTAGAGCAACAAATCACATGTTTCTTCCAAGGATTTAACACAAAATGATCAACTAATACCACCTATATGCTCTACTCTTCCATTTCATCTCATAATCAATCAAAACATTATAGTTACTTACTTCTAACAAAATTACACCATGGAAACTAGCATGCAACCCAGGAAATGTCTTCTCCTAGTTAAGAGTTTCATAATGGCGAAGACGGATCGTCGATCGGGTACCAAATGGCAAAGTTGTGCCACTTTCTCTCTCAAGAACACTCTTTGCTCTCTCTCTAAAACTCAAGATGGAAGGAGATGAAATGGGGTGAATTAAGAGACCCCTAAGGTCACTTAAGGTCTAAGGATGTCTGATTTAAGTGGTCAAGGGTCGTGGTTAATCCTAGCCCTTGGATTAGAGTCAAATAGTCAAAGTCAAAAAAATCACAAAGTTGGTCGCAGCAGGCGCGCTAGGGCGCAAGATTGGGCGCGCTAAGGCGCAGCGAGCGCTAGGGCGCGGACAGCGCGCTAAGGCGCGGCCTCTGGCTGAACTTTGTTCTGATTTGTGCAATCTTCAGCGAACAGGTGCGCTAGGGCGCGGCCAATACGCGCTAGGGCGCGCTGGGCTTTCTCAAAGGTGTTCAAAATGATGTCTAAAAGTTCTCACATGATTCTAAGGTGATCCCAAACCCAAACCAAGTCCAAACAACATCCGAAACACAATCTAAACCACATAAAATGAAGCTACGAATGCACACCAAATCGAATGCGAACAACTACGAAACTTCTAACACATATTAACATACTCAAAAAGTGTACAATAGACTCAAATGCCAACATATTCGGATGAAATTCGCACATGAAATGACGATGTCAATATAAAGGACGTAAAATAGAAAGAATGTAAATAAAGCAAATGGTGCGGGCGTTACACCCTCACCCCCTTAGAAGAATTCGACCGCGAATTCAAAGATTGACCAACTACGGGTGCTCGCATACATCACGGCAAGGTTTAACCATAGCTTACACAATAGAACCGCTAATGATAGCGAGTTGAAGTATAACGAATAAGGTGGGTCATACAAAGTTAGAGGTCATCAACCTCAAGTAGTGCTCACACACAGGGTTTCTAACGGATGTGTAAAATTTTGAGACGTGAGAAATCTCAAGGTTTCAATACGAGACCAACTATCGTCTCTTGTCAAGTCCAAATTTAGAGTTCCTCTCATAGAGTCATGCAAACTCATCTCAAACTCATCCCAACGCCACGCTTCCGCGGCGCTAAACGGATCTCCACTTCTCGTGGTACAATCCTCAACAAAAGTCGTAGAAAATCCCGCGATTAACATGGTCTAGGTTTACACAGCCTTAAGGTTCACAAGGTCATGCTATGCGACGACATTCTATCATTAAGGCAACAGGCTAGATTCAAATAGGGCCACACTTCGAAATCACGCGAGTCATACCGACTCTACAGTGAATAATAACATTACTAGTCATAACACCAGTCGACGCAACCAACGTGAACGAGATCATGAGCTAACATGCTCGTTCCACGAGTACTAATGTCAATAAACCATATGGTCAACATAAATTATAACAAGGGTTTCAAACTCTAATACGATCGGTAGAAAGGATCGGCATCATTGGATACCAACGTCGAATACCATACACGTTGCCTGAAATATAGGGTGTCTCACACCCAAAAGATTGCGATCTCAAGTTAACTTCAAGATATAATATTCTAACGAATGAGTACCCGGTCAGGGTACACAAGGTAGTTCAATAACAAGGTGACAAGTAATAATAAAATAAGCCACGAAGAATATGACTCTTACGGATTCCAATCACTAGGTCTCACCTTCTAACCTTGACTCGCTCTAATGGAGTCTTGGGTCGGTGTAGGAGGGTTCGGTGGGGACACTTGCTCCAATCGAGGTGACTCACCTAGGGCCACATTCGTTGGTCCTCAAGTTCTCTCGCCCCGCAATGCGTGTCTCGAGTTGAAATATGGTCGGGTGCATGACCGACATCCTTGCAGCCTTCCTAGTTCGTGCCATCCTGCTATAGGCATACAATAGAGACATTAAATCTCCAAGGGAAGTGAAACACATTAAGTGATTCAACTAAGGCATGAATATCAACATAATACTCTCAATTCTCAACTCAAAACATATATCATGTACATAGGGTTCTAAGGACAACCACCTCATTATGCCAATGGGCATACGCACAAGGTGTCACGATCTATTCGTATCGCAAAAGTCTACAAGGCAAGACTGAATTAACATAATGTACTCAGTCTACATCATCGCACATACAACATAGCAATCACACGCTCACCGCTGGGGTGGCAAATCAATTCGCTACCTCTAAGGTGAAACAACATATAACATACATGACAATATACAAATCACAAATGGCTAATAACATGCCCAAAAATACTCATGTTCAACTAAGCACGACGGCTCACAAAATATCAAGTCAACTCGAACTAGTACACGAAACAGAAGATACGCAATCAACACACAAGATACACAACTTGTCCAAGTACACCATTTCATTTCCTTGTCCATTCCATTTGGTAATAAGGTTCGGCAATTTCTACCTAATATGCTATCAACTTAGTCATCGACGAATATCTCTTGACAACCAAATCGGGGCCCTTCAAGTGGCTTCAAAAGCTTTCATCGCAGGCGTTAGGGACAAGTGTTTACAAATATGCCCTTTGAGTCGGTCTCATGCACATCGGTAGCAAATACAAGCAAATGTACCTAAGTGTAACATATGTCTCTAGTATGCACAAGTTTCGCATTCCATGATGTGATATGCAAAAATAAAGCGTCTAGGTTGATACGGACTCAAAATCTCGCACTAACGTAACTCGACACTCACATTAATCCCAAAAGAACTCGTGACCCAGAATCTCGGGTCTTCCACCTCTATTTCCTCAAATGATCACCAATATCAAACTTAAGACGTTCCCTAAGACCTCTCGACTATACTTCTCAGAATCAACGAGACAACCTACAATGGTAAAGTTTCGCTACTAAACTTATCAAGCGACTCACACTTAGTCGTCAACATTCTAGCGAGGCCTTCAAGCGCACTCATTAATTCCACAAGTGAAACAACTGACTACAAACCGTTAGTCTCCGCTTTCAATAGCATAAGAATTCAATAATTCCAGTCCTACATGGACTATCTTCACAACTTACAGACCTCCAAGATATATCTAAACACAAACACTCGACGTTAATCGCTCAACCCAATACCCAAATCACCTAAGCCGAGGATCCTGTCCTGGCGAACAGCTAACTTAAGCTCTGATACCAACTGTGACGACCCGAGTCCGGGGTTCGATGTTGAACCCCAGCTCAGTGCGCCAAACTAACAAGAACAATCGAAAAGAGCGAGTTACAAAAGCTCGAAACCAAAACCGAAGCAGCGGAATGCTAAAAACAAGGCAATGAACAACAGATGAACTTGAGCCTCAAAGCTCGATTAACAAAATTCCAACAACATAAAAATAACCTCCACGGCTAAACAATACGGAGAACAACACTAAAGATAAACCCAATAATTAAAACCTCGACGGCTAAATACACGAGCCGGAGAAACAATAATACTTAAATACCACGAGTCAGGAATCCAAAATAATTTAGTACGACAACTGGCGCGACTACACTAGTCGGCACCAAACACAAATCTAACGAATACAACTATTTCTACCCATAGACTAAGTTTACATAACTTAGTGAACCTCATAATCTCACAATACAAGAAATAAGAAGGAAATGGCAATAAAAATACATCTTGCTAACTCCAAGCTCCAAGACTCGGCACTGAACTTAACCCGCAAACCGAGGAGGTTGTTGGGTGAGTCTAAAAGACTCCGTAAGATACTATAATGTATTGGGTGTTATAAGTATGAATGTAATAGTAAACCAAGACTCTATATGCACTAATCTTGGTAATAAATTTAACTTAATCAAGAATCGACAAGTTACAGCATGTCACTATATGGCATGGCATTATGCACAACAATATAGCAGGAAAGTAAACATGTAGGAGCACATAAAGGCAACCAACCCTATACTAACGAGAGGCTCAATGATCGCCAACCGTCCCATACCGTTGGAAATCATGACCAACATTCGCTATATAGGAAACATATAAGAGCGGTAAGTAAACACATTTAAAGGGATACGGTGTCGAGGTACACCTCCGACCAAACCAATAGTTCCAACCAACCAACCAATATTGTACCAATCGTAGAGCCGTTGTTGACGTGCTCGAACCATAATGAAACCACAATCTTACGATAAAGAATCTGTGAACCATTTTATTTGAAATTCACAAAAAGAAAACCCCGGTGCCACCGGTCACTACGACCCGGAAAGAACACTCCGGTATAATAGCTTACCAACGTTGCGGTTTTTGCCTACAAACACTTGGCGCTATTCCCTACCGTGGCCAACGGCGGGGGCGAGAACTCAATGTATTGGCCTTCGACTATTACGTAGCCCCCGCTCTTGTAATAATCGAGCGTCAATACACCCTCTCAAACGATCATGCCATGGACTTAACTAAATGCTCAAGTAGAATATTTACTCGACATTTAAAAATAAACGGTCATACTCCAAAGTAGGGAGCATACCACAACAATCACATTCAATAACAATACGAATGTTTCAAGTAGGTCACAATAAGCCTACAACAACAAATCAACAAAGTGTGCTAATAAACATTAAACACACAAGCAATCATCAAAGTAGGATGATTGTCCTATCACATACTAGAACAATTACACAATGTCCGTAATCACTGGACATATAACCAAAACATGACAATAGGCAAAGTAGGCCTAATATACAACTCAATTAAATTATCTAAGTCCGTAATGCCAGACTTTACAATTACAACATACGTAAGTCTACACGTACTTACAACCATTAAGCGATACATAACGATAATACTTGATTCAAGATCTTTTTACAGTATCCTATAATCACTTGAGACACTCTGTCTCATATATAACATAAACCATCACATAACATTATCGTCGTATACCATGTGTATCACGACTCATTACAAATCCCATCCTATTCGACTCCGCCAGAGTCAGTCATGACTAGTGTTCAATTCGCATAAAAGTTTGGTTTATAACGATATGCTTTGGACTCCATTTGAGTCGTTACTAATATTCGAGACATCGGGATGAACCGTAGTATCATCCCTAATTAACCATTCTATTCTCAACACCATTATTCGGTAATATAAAGTACCCAAAACAACTCCACAAATTCATAGCGAGTAAACTAACGACAAAATATCAATGAGTTGCTATTATACAAAGTTTATTAACACAACATGATTTCTCCAGCATCGCGCAACGATACCGTTAAATTCACCAAATATTCCACAAAAATCCAAATATTACAATTTTTCCATATTTAGAAACTATACATCTGGAACTATATTTTACCACTTTAAATTTCCTCATTTGGACTTATATTCATCAACATGCAACCACATAAAGATTGAACTACTACTCAGATTTTCCAGCAACAATTCATTCTGCGCAGCGATATAACAAGAACCATTTGAGGTACTTCCCAATATCAAAACTCAATGAAAATTTACAGGACATTACTAAACATATCAATGTAAAACATATCCAAAAATCATGCAATTCTCATGGACGGATTTTTCCCAGCAAATTCAACAACATGACTTAAAATTGTGACAAATCTGATTTTTATAACTAAGTATTTACTTCCAAAAATTATCATGTCTTCTCCCAATTATACATGCAACCTCAAACAACAACATAATATATCATAACATTAGTTAGAGCAACAAATCACATGTTTCTTCCAAGGATTTAACACAAAAATGATCAACTAATACCACCTATATGCTCTACTCTTCCATTTCATCTCATAATCAATCAAAACATTATAGTTACTTACTTCTAACGAAATTACACCATGGAAACTAGCATGCAACCCAGGAAATGTCTTCTCCTAGTTAAGAGTTTCATAATGGCGAAGACGGATCGTCGATCGGGTACCAAATGGCAAAGTTGTGCCACTTTCTCTCTCAAGAACACTCTTTGCTCTCTCTAAAACTCAAGATGGAAGGAGATGAAATGGGGTGAATTAAGAGACCCCTAAGGTCACTTAAGGTCTAAGGATGTCTGATTTAAGTGGTCAAGGGTCGTGGTTAATCCTAGCCCTTGGATTAGAGTCAAATAGTCAAAGTCAAAAAAATCACAAAGTTGGTCGCAGCAGGCGCGCTAGGGCGCAGCATTGGGCGCGCTAAGGCGCAGGCGAGCGCGCTAGGGCGCGGGACAGGCGCGCTAAGGCGCGGCCTCTGGCTGAACTTTGTTCTGATTTGTGCAATCTTCAGCGAACAGGTGCGCTAGGGCGCGGCCAATACGCGCTAGGGCGCGCTGGGCTTTCTCAAAGGTGTTCAAAATGATGTCTAAAAGTTCTCACATGATTCTAAGGTGATCCCAAACCCAAACCAAGTCCAAACAACATCCGAAACACAATCTAAACCACATAAAATGAAGCTACGAATGCACACCAAATCGAATGCGAACAACTACGAAACTTCTAACACATATTAACATACTCAAAAAGTGTACAATAGACTCAAATGCCAACATATTCGGATGAAATTCGCACATGAAATGACGATGTCAATATAAAAGACGTAAAATAGAAAGAATGTAAATAAAGCAAATGGTGCGGGCGTTACACCATGCGTATTGCTACAACAATGGGGCTACTTCCCAACTGTGGCCAACAGAAGAGGGGTGTGTGAAACTCCGGTACGGCGACTTATGGCGATCACAAACGTTAATTTGTGAAGACCATAGGTCGTCCTACCTTACTCAACCAACGACGCCAGCTGGACTTACACAATGCACAAATAGATGTTCTTATTCATCTAATGCAAATAACCATCAAGTTCAAAAGTAGTGAACTTGACAAATGACAAGTAGATTATTCTATTCTCCCACCAATCATCATTCAACACATATGTAGGCATTCTATTCCACACATTAGAGTCATTCACAAGTCTCTACTTTAACAGTACCAAAAACACGGAGGACTAGAATCTCGATCAATCAAACTCTAAACCTCATAGTAATCTAATATGTTGTTCGGGGAGTCATAATCTTCCCTAAAATCGACTTCTCGGAGTCATTACTAAAGTTCACAAAATTAGGGTTTCAATGCTAAATACAAGATTACCCATTTTCAAGCCTTAAGTTCTCTATTTGTTCAAATCCTAAGATTTATGTACAAGCCCTAGCTCACTAACATCATTCAACCCATAAACATATCACAAGTACAATGTACCCATCTCAACCTAGAGATTTGTACATGAAAACAACATATAAAGCAAGTCATACAAGAATATTGATGATCTAACACACAATGAAGCTTAAAGCATACAAAGGGGGGTTTAGTAACTTACCTTGTGACGAAAATCAAAGCAACTAAAATGAAATCAAAGCCTTCCAAGATGATCTCCTAGTCCTTAGCAACACAATGGTGGTCTCGGATCGTCGATCGGATGGTTGGATCTTCGGGAACCCAAACACACACACTAATCTCACTATATCTCCCACACACACACACTAGAGCTCTAATGGAGGAATTGGAGGGAAGAATGGAGAGAAAATGAAGTCTCTCCACCCATTAATGTGTATAAAATTCAGATTAGGGGAGGGGTAGTGATGTGGCTCAAGGAGAGCCACACAAGTGGTAAGGTTTAAGGGTGAAAGTGTAATTTTCAGGAAACAAAATTTTTGAATCGGCCTACAGAGCGATCGCTTTGTTACGGCCCAAAGCGATCGCTACCCAAAGCGATCGCTTCTCCAAAAACAAAGCGATCGCTTTGTACCCAGATTTCAGACACCAACTTTCTGGAAACAAGGCGATCGCTTTGTCTCCAGTATGAAAACTAGTGAGTACAAAGTCATTTTGTGCCACCAAAGTTAACCCAAATAGTATCAAGGAAAATATCACAAGTATACAAAGCTAAAATACTCAACAAACTACACAACCATAGTTCATATACTATCATGGCATTTATACACATGCTAATAAAACATATAATCATGCAATAACACATAAGTCACACATAAAATAAGTAAATTGTACACAGGAGGATTCAGGGTGTTACAGCATGCCTTGTAGAAAAATAGAGAGATTATTTCTCTACCCACTATTACCCATATTCTTGGTATTTATTGTGTGCTCTTAATGCTTCCGATGGGTTCGCTACCCGTTAGATGATTTCTAGAATTATAGGGTAAGATGCGAGAGCCCGTCCTATTATTTCGGATAACATAATAATTATCTATGGCTTGACCGAGAGGTATCGAGCGTTCTTAGATAGTCATGGGGTGCTTGAGCGATAATGCGGCTATTCTTTCCTTGCTATAAGATGTGAGAGCCCGTAGTGGGGATTGATAGCTAGACTCGTTATAAGATGCGAGAGCCCGTAGCGAATATCATTAACGTGCGCCCGACTACCAAGACTTGAGTAAAAAGAGAGTAGAGAGAAGATTAAATTAGACACGAGCTAGACTAGAAAATATTGCATTCCTAAAATCCTATCTTTTATCTTGATTTGTTGTTGCCAAACCATTTTGTGACATTTGTAAATATTAATTGCTTTCTTTTTATTTTTAGTTTTTATTCTCAATTTATTTTCGCTCAAATATAATTAGCTAGCTCAATTTCGGTACTTAGTAGGAGTGAAAATTACGTGCATTCCCTGTGGGATCAATAACTCGTACTTACGTACACTTTATTACTTGATACGGCAGGGTACTCTTGCCCTAGTTGTTGCAGTTTAACTTGCAGCACATCATGTAGCTGCATAGTAGTAACTTACCGAGTCTTCGACTCATTCCTTCCATATTTGTTTTCCTTAGCGTGCAGGAACCCAAGTATTAGCGATCCGTGAGGCCAGGTTGGTATACTTAGAAGCTGGGTAGTATCCGTTTTCTTATGGATTGTTTTGTATTTTGGTTGTGAAGATGTTGTGGATTTATGTAAGAGGATTGCTATTTACACCCATGAAATTGCTTAGTACACCCAATTACTAAGTACACCCCCACCCATTATTTTTAATCCCTCAAAAAACTAAGTACACCCTTCCCTAATTTTCTATTATACCCTTAAGAATATTTGTCCCAAAAAATTTAAAATCCTGCTAAGTACACCCCACCAAATACACCCCACACCCTTCTACACTGGTTTGAAACACCCGCCCGCACCCCACCTCGCAAACAACGGCAACGGCAACAGCAAAGGCACGCAAATGGCAACAGCAAAGGCAAACAACAGCAAAACCGTTCACTCCGCATATAGTAGTTCTTCATTATCAACAATGGACGAAAACATAGGTGTGAATCTCTTGTCTTTGTATTCTAGGTTAAAATACTATATATTTTTCAATATATGTGTTTAATTTTTGTTAGGTCTTAGTTACATTCCATTTTTTTTTTTTTGCATATTTGTGTTGAAAAATTACAATTTAAAGGAAGTTTTGTTGTAAAAATTTCATTGTATTCGCGTGGCCAGTTCAGCACTGGATAGCCGATCAGTAATGGCGGAGTTCGGTAAGGGTACCGAACACATCTAAGTATGTTCGTCAAGGGTTTCGAACTACTTTGAGACTGTTCGGCTAGGGTACCAAACATACTGAATTAAGTCTGGCTAGGGTGCCGAACATACTTAGATTTGTCCGGCTAGGGTGCCGAACAGTGTTATTATTATTTTTTTCTGTTTGATGATCTAATACAGATTTAATATGTGCAGAAATCAATACATATAGGCGAAGAAGACCTACCGCTTCAGCTAGGGCTGACAGACAAAGACAACAACGAGAACAACATGCACAACAACAAGAAGAACAGCTACAAGAACTACTACTACAACAGCAACTACAACAACAACAACAACAAGTACTTCTACAACAGCAACAACAAGAACAACACGAGTATGAAAGAGGAGGCGGTGTTGAGGATGAGGATGAGAAGGAGAAGGATGAAGAAGAAGAGACATTTGTCCCATTTCCTGGTGGGCCACAAGTTCCATCGCTGCTCACGACCTTCAATGATCATGTAGCGGCATGTATTTAGAATGGGGAAGAGCGAGCATTGTTGAAATGTTTGAATCACACTACCAAACAGGAAGAGTGGGCAATTCGTAATAACTGTAGTGAAATAATGGAAAATTTTGTCAATAGCTCGGGACTTAATGTGTCATCCAAATGCTCGTATGCAGAAGTGGATAAAGTACTGGTGTCGGCATTTGTGGAACGGTGGCATCCAGAGATGAATACCTTCCACATGCCCTTTGGAGAGATGACAATTACACTTGATGATGTGTATTGTCTTACAGGACTGAATGTGACTGGGCAACCACTGTTTTCTAGGCGGAGTGTGGCATATACACCTCAGGAGGTTGCAAATTTGTTAGGAGTGCATGTCTCTGAAGCGATCGTTGGGATGCATGGTGCTAGAGGGCTATCAATAAAGTTAGAGTGGCTTCGTGAGAGATTCTAGGAAGAGGGTACATCTGATGATCCTTTTGCATGTGCTCGTTCAGCCAGAGCATATCTGTTGTACACTATTGGTTGCACTCTTTTCGCTGACAAGAGTGGGACACGGGTGAACACGAGCTACTTAGAGTTTTTGGATGATCTGACCAGCGTAGATATGTATGCCTGGGGGGCTGCAACTCTTACGTATCTGTATAGATATCTAGGGCAAGCGTCCCGAGCTGAGACAAAGCAGATGGCTGGATATTCGACGTTATTGGAGGTAACATATTTGTATTTCTAGTTCATTACATTCAAACATTAGAAAAAGTCATATGTTATGGAACCATAGTATATTTGATAGATGTTGTGTTTTATTGTATGTAGGCTTGGATATACGAGCATTTTCCTGCTTTGAGACCTCCATATAGATCAAATTACAAGATTCAATACCCACTTGCAATGAGGTGGTTACCACAAGGAAAAGTTGGAGCATCTATGCAAAAATTGATCCAATACCAAGAGCGTCTTGACATCCTTAAGGCCAATGATGTGAGTGCTATTTAATTTAGTTTTCTTTTTATTTTATAACACATATATGTTAAATTAATTTTCTTTGGTTATTGTAGGTAATTTGGATTCCGTATACGGGTCTTTTTAGGGATTTACATCCATTTCCCTCTGTTTTGTTATATCACGGATGCTTAGTGGCGTGCTCTGTTGTGGAACCATACCATCCAAACCGAGTTCTTAGACAATTCGGTTATGTTCAGACAATTCCATGTACACCGATCGCTGCTGATGTTCATGTGAGATGGGAAAAAAAGAGTTTGTCTACCCTCCTGCCCCTTGTACCGTACTTTAATGTTTGGGATAGTCACGTCCTATTTACTGATCGTCTTGGTAATATTGCCCAACTACCATGGGATTGTGCTCCTGACTATATGCAGTGGTACAATGCACATTCACATCCGTTGGTTCAAAACCCCGAGAGACGGTCCCCCCAGTTTACCGTGACATCTCCGAGGTTAGGTGATCGGGCGATGACAGCGAATGAATTGGCTGATGTATTGGATAGAACTTATATGATAGTAGGAGGTCCAGATAATGCGGGACCTTCTACTTTCGGGCGAGACGAGGTAGGTCCATCTACTTTCGGACGAGACGAGGCGGGTCCATCTCATGGCGGGACTCGTCGTAGGAGACGAGGAAATTGATTAACTTTTTATGTAACTATTTATGTACAACTCATTATGTAACTTTTTATGAGAATTGATTAAATTGTAGCTTTTTATGTAACTTTTTATGAGAATTGATTAAATTGTAGCTTTTTATGTAACTTTTTATGTTATGTTATGTTAGCGTCCCGAGAATGAATGTTAAGTATGATTGGTTCAAACGTATGTCTATAGCATTATGCTAATTTTACGTTCAAACGTATGATACCTTATGTTTTGTGATTGATGTAAATTTAAGAAGAAAAAAATTCAACTATGAACACACTGTTCGGTAGCCATCAACTGAACTTTTCAAAGTGTGTTCGGAAGGGGTGCCGAAAATTTCTCAACGTGTTCGGTACCCATACCGAACTATTTAGAAGGTGTTCGGTTATGGTGCCGAACCATTCTGAATGTGTTCGGTTGTCCCACCGAACACATTGAGCAAAATTCGGTTGATGGCTACCGAACAGTGTGTTCAAGTTAATTTTTTTTTCTTAACTATATATACATCAATCACAAAACAAAGTCTTTCCAAACAAACCTAAAAACACTGCAATATTGACATAAAAAATAACTATTTTACAATACCAATATTTCTTACAAAACAAAGTTTAGTTTACATCAACGACAGTATCTTTACTATCTGTGGTGCGACTGTTTCCATCAATACTACCATCGTACATATCTAGTTGAACTCTAAAAATATCCTTCCACCTAGCTGCACATTCTTCACGATTCGATTCCCAGTATGTTGTCACCGGAGGCAATGGGGCGCCTTCGCGCAAGAACACCTTCAATTGAAATACATATATGTCATGAATTGCAATATAAAGTGTTGTTATAATATAAATTACACATTAGATAAATAGATGTGTGCGTACCTGAATATAATGGTCTCTGTTCACAGAACCGGTACATATCAATTTTGGATTGGATGGGGTTTCGGTTCTCAAAGGTAGGTACATGATTGACATTCTCTTATCTAAACTAACATAGGCAACATTATAGAATGATGCAACCAAGTAACCCATATATGGGTTACAAAACCAATATTTCTTCGGTGCAGTCACCTCGTAGTAGTCGAGACTTTTCAATACCTTATCAACCATAACATGCTCGTTGAAAACCTGTGTGTAGAACTCTATGTGGGTCCACAACTCATGGTGGAGGTCTCCTCGAACCCTACCTCAATCCTCTTTTTTATATCCAACTAATTCAGCTACGGCGCGAAAACCACAATGCCCATCACCAAGAACATTCTTAGTGTCTTCAATAAAGTTTTTAAATTTTGGTGGTAGTTGATGAATATAACCAATCGAAGTTGCAGCTCGGGTGGTTCGGTGGACAACCTATTGAAAAAAAATAAATTGACGTCAATATACTTTATGAAAACTAATATTAAATATGACTAATTAATTAAATATAAAAAATTAAAAATATTTACCAGAATCTTTGTCTTGGTGGTCGTGAATGTATGACGTTTAAATGATGGACCAACCTCGTAGTTTACGAGTGGTTCTTCAGCCGGCGAACAACTATCTTGATCAATGGACTCCACATACTTAAACGCGCTAGGATCCCGTTTTGTTGATTTGGACAACCTAGGCTTTGCAAGCTTGGGACGACCACGAGTTTGGACCTGAGGTCTGGGTATCACGAGTGGTGTTGTTGCTGGATTCGAGGCTTCCATCAATCGTTTCAACATTAACAGTCTATCCTCTGTATGGGCGTCTCTAAAGTTTTTTACAAACTCATCAACGCAATGAGTCATTTTAACTTCTAGTTCCTCCCTCACACCAACAACCTCATCTCCCTTAAGTGGTATCATATCTAATTTTCTCCAAAATGAATCAACCTTTTCAAGGGGAATTGGTGTGTTCGATCTCACATACTCAGAAATCACATGATGACATGGCAATCCGCAAGTCTTTCTCAATGAATATCCACACAACAGAGGGTCTACAGGATCTTCACCGATTCCACTCATTTCTTCATAAATCATGTTCAATGCATGTATTGACACCATACCTCGCAGAGACATAAATACAATTGATTTGTATTTATGTTGAACTGCATTCTTGCTCTTCTCAAATGATTGCTTTATTTCATTGTGTGATGTCTCAATGAGCGTGTGAATATGCTGCCAACATGTATCGAAGTTACCCTGGCTGGATCCGAGCTGTCTTTTCAACGCTGCATGATGGCTCTCCACCCTGAAATCAGAAATCCATTGGTTCAAAGCACATCTTTATCTAAGACAAATAGAAATCAATATACATTGAAGTGAATATACCTGTTTGTTGTGGTGTTGTCAAAATAGATGACGGTATTTGTCCAACAAGCAACAAATCTCTCCTTGTACGGCACTACCCAATGCTCAATGACATACTTCAAAGTAGATGGATATTCTTTGAAGTTTGATTGCAGGCTGCTAAGGAACTGATCAAATTCTAACTCAGTATCTGCGACCACTAAAACATTCCAAGCTGCAATAAACGAATCACACATCTCCTTTTTTCGGAAAATTTTCTTGCAATTTGCCAAAACATTCTTATTAATATGCCACCGACAAACAAAATGTCTCGAAGAGGGAAAAGTGTGCTCAAGTGCATTCATCAAACCCTTTTCTCTATCAATAACAATTACACTGGGTAGCTCAGATTGATGCATCAAGGATTTCAATATTGTGCACGCCCACATATAGTTGTCTTCCTTCTCAGACTCCAAATACACAGCTGCAATAGAGAAAGTCATATGTGTCGACGTCACACCAACAATCTCCAACAAAGGTAACTTGTACCTATTTGTCTTGTAAGTACAATCCATAAAGATGCCTTCGGAAAATACTTCAATAAATCAACGCTCGTCGGGTGAGCAAAGAAAAGATCCTTTACAGTATTAGTCTTCTCGCAGCGCCGATCATGATATAAATACCCATGCTACTTCAATTTAAACATAAGCTATTGCATTTCCGATCGGCCATCACGCTCAGTAGCTTTACACTTCGTACGAGCATTGTAGATCGTCTTTATTGTGGACTTATTCTGTTCAAATTTTTGTTTTAAACCAAACAAAATGTCTTTCGGTTTACCATTGTTGTGTGACAAATCAACTACATATTCCTCCTCTTCCACTGATAATCGACCAGCATATGAGTGGCCTTCTAAGTATTCCGCAGTTGGATGATTGTGCACACCACATTGAATCTCCAATTGCCATTGATTATCAGATAATTGCTTCCCCCTCAAACGAAAAGGACATCCACATTTCTTCGTACCCGTTTCTCTCTTCCTTTTTCGTTTACTCACATTAGCATTAGCCTCTTCGACATTTTCTGATGCTGATGGTAGTGCCTCAACCTTTTTCTTTTCACGGTAATGGTCACTACCTTCACAAGTCATCAACATTCGAGCCCTTTTGCAACTAGTTGTACCACTGTCCGACCTGCTGATTATTATCACAATGTCATGCTCCTGTCCCCTAGCGCGCACCCAATCAAACATAACCTCACGAGATGAAAACAATTCATGCGTCGTGAACACTTCTGTGAAATCCAACACAATATCTTCAACATTGTTTTCAACTCCAGGTTCATAAGGAATGATCTGGTTTTTTTCAAGGCCAATCACACTGCCCTCCAAAGACAACGTATTTGAATCCTGTTAACAATTACAATAACAAAACTTAATAAGAAAATAATATACATACTGTTCGGTAGGGAACCATGGAATAAAAAATGGACAGTTCGGTACTCCTGCCGATCATTATGAAGACAGTTCGGTACCCCTACCGAACATTAGAGTTACAGTTCGGTACCCCTGCCGAGCTATTTGATGAAATTTCGGTGGGAACCAGCCGAATTAACTTCAAAATGTTCGGTGGGGTTGCTGAACAGTCCTTATATTGTTCCATGGTTCTCTACCGAAAAACCCTTGTGATGTTCCGTAGTCCATTGCCAAACACGATTACCCAATTAACTCCGAAAAAACTGAAGAAAATTGCAATTAAAGACATAAAATGAGATGAAATACTTACATAATTGGTCCCTTTGACTTGTTTTTCCATCATTAGCAGCAATGTGGATGTATTTTTGGAATTTAGGGTTTGAAGTATGATGGAAGTTGGAAGAAAATGAGTTTGGAAGAAGAGAGTTTTGAGATTATGAATTGAGAGGGATGAAGAGGGGTGTACTTAAAAACCTTGGGAGGTGGGTGTACTAAGTGCTATTGAAATTAGATAAAAAAGGGGTGGGGTGTACTTAGTAACAATAAGGGTATTTAAGTCTGAATTTATAATGGCATTTTAGTAATTTTGTTGGGGGTGTACTAAGCAATTTCATGGGTGTAAATAGCAACTCTCTTTATGTAAACCTCGGTTGGATTTGTATTATGTCAGTGTGTAACAATATTTGTGGTTTATGTTCTGACACGTGATGGAGGTGTATTAGGATGGTTAACTTTATGATGTTGTATATATATGTATGTGGACTTTTGATTCTGAGATGGTTAAGTTTATGGATACCGAGCAATGTAGCTCGACGTTGTGGTGATTGTGGTATTTGGCTCCAAGTGTTAGCTCGTGGAGGTTTGTGGTTGTATTGCTGTTCTCTGACTTGTGTTATAGCCGTCGAGGTGGTTTTAGTGTTGTTGTGGTTGAGTTTTGAGATTATAGTTTTTATGAACTAGTTGGGCTCGTGTTATACAGGGTTAAATATGAGATATGTTGGGCTGATGCTCTAATTCAAGGCTCCATGTACGGGGTCCAGGTTGGGGCGTGACACTAAATCCATTCATGCATGAGCCATCAATGTTAAGTTTAAGAATACTATAGGTTGGGGGTCTAAGCCACTTACAATGTTGAGGTCCAAGTGTAGAAATACACACTTCTTTGTCTCAACTAAAAACACTGCTTGAATTTTTTTGATTAATTTGACCAATTTTGAAATCGATACCTGACAAGGATTTAATTGTTTTCTCGAAAGATTTTTATATATATATTTTGTCTTGTAAGCTTAGTGTACGGAGAGCTAATCTAGTAGAACATGTACAATATTTTTTTTCATGCAGATTTTATGGGTAAGCCAATAATTTCTTTATTGGAAAGTCAACCTAGGACACTATCATATTATCATTTAACATACATTTGTTATGTTATAGGTTATTAAATTTCAATCATTAAAAGAATATATTACTCCCTTCGTCCCTTAATTATTCTCTTATTTGACTTGGCACACGGATTAAGAAAAAATAATTGACTTAATTATTAATATTGGTATAATGTGTAATTTTTTTTAATGTCCACGTGTATGTAGCCTATAATTAAAGTAGAAAAAAAAAAGTAAGGGTAAAATGGTAAAAGTAATGTCCTAAAAAAGAAAGTTTTCAAATAAGACAATTATTTTGGGATGGACAAAAAAGGAAAGGAAAACAATAATTTAGGGACGGAGGGAGTATCATTTAACAAATTTTTGTCTTGGGGATCACTCTGAGTCTCGCTTTTGACAGAATCCGCTAACAACACTTCCTCTTCCATTGGGGGTTGAAGTTTCGATCTCTTCCCTTTGATTATGAATATACGAGTTTTGAACTTTTTGGTTTTAAAACTTTTAACATTGTGACTCTCAAATAGAAGAATTATTTTTAAAACTTTTTAGAAATGAAAGTCTTTTAAGGAGATTTTTTGTACTTTTCTCTAAATTTACATACTAATAATGACTTTGATTCTATTTAAAAATGATAAAAATAGTATTGAGTATATTTACATTAATACCCTTACTAACAAACAGAAGTGCAAGTCAACTCAGGGACTCAATGAGCATCTAAAAGTGGAGTTTAAGGACCAAAATATGAATGAAAAATTGCTAGCCGGTCCACTTTTGAAAATTTTTATTCTCTCCAGTCTACCTTTTTTTTTTTAACCGCTAAAAGGCACTTTCATAAAATTGTTCCTAAAATGCCCCGCAATAACATACAATAGCTTCTTCCTAAAATTTCTCCGGTAAATCTTCTTTTCTTCCTAAAATTTCTCCGGTCAATCTTCCAGATAACTTTTTCCTAATATTTCTCCGGTAACTCTTCTTTTCTTCATAAAATTTCTCCTGCAAATCTTCTAGATAACTTCTTCCTAATATTTCTCCGGTAAATCTTTCGTTCTTCATAAAATTTCTCTGGTCAATCTCCATTCCTAAAATTTCTCAGGTGAATCTCTGTTTTCATTCCACCACTTATGCCTAAATTACTATTCTACCCTTGAACTAATTAAAAAAAAAAAAAACCAAAAACTAACCTAACCCCACCCCACCCCGCCTAATTTTCCTCCCCCCTACTCACCCCACCCAACTCCTCTCTCTCACTCAGAGCACTCTCTCACAACTCTCTCTCACAAGTCTCTTTCTTCCTCTCTTTCTCCATCATTGAAGAAACCATTTTACATAAAGAAAAAAGGTATATTTTTTTCTAATCTTTGTAATTTTCTATTAATTGTAGTTGTTTTAATTAATTAAATTAGAAAAAATTTTAAAAAAATGATTTTTAAAACTGGGCGGGAGAGCCGGTAGAACCCTAGCCGGCATTTAAAAAGAGTCGGACCGACTCTTTTTAAAAATGTCGGGCCGGCCTTTTTTTTTTCATTGCTAATCTGTGTTTAAAATGATGTTCCTTTGGTCCCACGTTTTATATTAGACTACATTATGTTAAGTTTTTGTTGCGTAAATTTTATATATATGCTACATAATTGTTATTGTCATTTATAATTAAATATTAATTTTTTAAAATTAATTTATAGCTAGTTTTCAAATCATTTTTGTTAGATTAAGTCTTTTTATAATTTTACATAATTTATATGTTAATCTTGTATTGTTTGATTAGAAAAATTAATTGTAAACTTTTTGTTGTTAATTTTAAATGTTAGGAGTTGGTGATAGCGGAAGTGGCGACCAATTAGGGCAAAAAGTTTATAGTGGGAGGCTGAGAGATCGAATAATAGCTGCATCCGCCTGCGCAAAAACGAGTAAAAAGTAGAAGCATGCTAGTATACCTCAACAGCCTCTAGTCAACACTACTCGGGAGCAGACTCCACCTATATCGGTCCGTGTTACTCAGAGGCATACGCCACCGATAGTTACTCGTGAGTGGACTTCACCTGCTTTTTTGACTGGTCGGGGATCTTTTGATATCGGTGGTCCTTCGCCAATGGCTGAGAGTGATTTGGAGGCAGAACGGGAATTAGAGGAAATTAGGGTACATATGTTTCAGTCGGGTCCTTCTGTTATTAGTCAGATGACAGGTTCGAGCATGAGGCCTGGATGGGGGAAGGGTGCGATGAGTGCTGTTCATTTTCAGCAGTTGCATCGCAATTATCAGAGCTAGATGGGTAGAAGTGACGATGACGATGACGATGCCGATGATGTTGATGATAATGATGATGACGACGACGACGACGACGACGAGGATGTTGTTATTGGTCGAGGTGGTCGAGGTCGAGGTCGTGGTGGTGGTCATGATCGTGGACGGGGACGAGGAGTTGATACTAATGATAATGAGTGGATGTTGTTGGATGCACATCCAAGGGGGCTCGCCACGCCGACTCTGCTTACTGGTTTTCTTGGCCATATTGTGCATGCAATATGGAATGGCGAGGTAAAATAAATTATTTTCATGCATAATTTTGATTATTTTTATTAATATTTTGTTAAGAGATTGGTAATGATAATTATTAAATGGGTGATATTTTTTTTTAACAAGAAAGACAAGTGTTAATTTGTCATAATGCTGCCGATCGCCTCACTAAATGGGTGATATTGTTTCGTCAGACTAACGACCTTATTAACGGGACTTGGTTAGGACATTTGAGGCAATGCATGTTTCAGCCCCTAAACATGCCACTGATTTCTGCGTTTGTCAAGCGATGGCACTCGGAAACGAATAGTTTCCATATGCCCTTTGGTGAGATGGCTATCACTCTACACGATGTCCATTACATTCTACAGATTCCTGTTACAGGGAATGTTGTCATCCTGAACACCTCAATCTTGGGAATCAAGGGTCAGCTGTCGGCCCTGTAAGGAATGACTATGTCTGACATCAACCAGCAACTAAAGTCAAGCGGCATTAAATTCAACCTGTTAATGGAACGTTAACTCCAGAAGCAGTTAGTCCAAGAAATAGGGCAATGTGTTATATTATGTGGTTGCTGGGAGCAATATTATTTTTGGACAAGACTCAGAGCCGATTAATTGTTCACTTTTTGCCATTATTGGCGAGCTTAGCAAACGTTCCAAGTTATGCGTGGGGTGCAGCTGCCATAGCATATTTATACCGTCAGCTGGGTATTGCATCTAGGTCTAATACCACCCAAATCTCAGGGTGTTTGACTTTGTTGCAAGTGCGTATAATTAATTATTGACATCTTATTATGTCATTTTTCTTTTTTAATACAGTTAATTAATGACATTTTTCTTAGACTTGGATCTATGAGTATTTTCCTGCATTTAGACCGAGCAGGAGACAAGGATGGACTCCGAACCTGCCGTGTTCATTGAGATGGGCCCCCACTGCGACACCTAGGACGTCACAGATAGCTTTGCTAGAGTATAGGCGTGCAATAGATCGCTTATCTAATGATATGGTAAGTATTTTATTTATATTCATGTCATTGAATAATAAATTTTTTATGTTGCGTGTTTCTTTTTATATTAATGGTGTTTAATTACGTGGACCCCATTTGAAAAAAATTCGAGCGCGAAAGTCCCAATTACTCTTTTCTCGGGCATAATTCATTCCAAGGATATTACCGAGCCGTACATGCCTGATTGATGCCTGCGACAGTTTGGGTATACACAAGTCATACCGTCTCAGGTATACATTCATAGTGTGGTGTATAGAGGTCGGGAGGCTCATAGGTACAAATACAAGCACGATCTTATGAAGAGGGCATGGCAGGAATGGCAACTTGTTCTGATCAACTTGAGCGCCATTGGGTCTTCTGTAGCCGGTCACTCGACTGAGACGGTAGACGGTTACTTGGCTTGGTTTATGAAACAGTCTCATCCTCGAGTCTCGCCGTTGGGTAGGAGTGCCGATGCTGATGGGGAAGTTGATCCCGAAGAGATACGCGAAGCATCTACGGTGAGTATTTAATCATATTAATTTTTTATATCATCATTTTTCTTTAATTTATTTTTTATCAATCATTTTACTATATTTGATTTTGACATAACTATTAACACTTGCAGTGACTGCGCTGGGTAGCTAACCAATTGCAGCTACTTCATCCCGGAAGGCGGGAGGAAATAGACAAAGTTGTATTTTGGGAGACACTTGATGACTTGTGTATTAAAGTGAGAGAATGGTTATAGATGAACATGTTGTCGACTTTAACTTTAGCCGGGACGAATATATGTATTATGTACTTATTTTGGGACGAGTTTATTTTTTGGATTCAATCTTTATGTATGATAAACATTTTCTTGACTTTACATTCTATAAGTGTTGGGCATTTCAAATTGATAGGAAAGTGTCTAATGGCATTGTACCATTACACAAAGATAGGAAAGTATTAAATTGTAAAATTGTAACATTACACAAGATAGGAAAGTTCATAATTAATCATTGTAACATTACACAAGGATAGGAAAGTGCTAACATGATAAACATTTTGATTATGTTTTCTTTTTAAACCAATGTTGTTCAAATTGCTGCATTCGTTGCCTCCAAAAAGGAAAATCCTCCCAGTGTGCAATGTTGGGATCGCAAATGTTTTTCCAACCGGGTATAATCTTTGGCATGGGAGAGAACTCAGGCATATATAATGCTATGAAGTGGTTTCCATTAACCAAACTTCGAGGCGAGACTTTAGTGGTAAGTATATCTTGCTTTGTTGAAGTGACCAACATGTGATGATCTTTTGGTACTTGGTCGCAGCCACAAGTCCCAAGTCCATGAGTTCCAAATAATGGTCTTCGGGTTCCAGAGAGTGATACCATTCAAGTCTATATTTTCCTGAATTTACTACATGATCTCGCAAAGCTAGTATATAAAAATCCCAGTTTTCCCTGAGCTCATGGAGCAAATCGAGTCTCACATCAAACCAACGCTCCTCATCACCATACTGAACTAGAGCAATGACTCAGAACCCACAATTTCCATCTCCCTTCACATTTACATAATCATCAATGAAGTCATAAACGAAGGATGGTATTTGATCTGCGAATGGAAATGAATTACCCATACTATGCATCGATGAAGAACGACTTCGACCTCGACCTCTACCTCGACGTCGACCGGAGATGGACATTGGGTCACTCTTTGGCCTAGTGGAGTAGGTCCTACCTACGTGCTCCCAGCCTGACAACTCCCTTTTAGTTGAGTTTTCCCTCGGATGTCCTTTGTGAGGCTCGTGCAGAGGTGTACCTGTTGTTGCCGCATGAGAATGAAAGTATGCGTGGAATTGGCTGGCATAATGTTGCTTTCTGTCTTCAGGCTTCTTTTTTATATCATACATAAGGTTGTTGAGAAATTCATCTGCCACAGAGTAGCTCCCATCCGGTTCATCAAATATTTCTCCCTCCATATGTAGAGTCCTCCAAAACACGTGAATATCGTGGGGATCAATCGGTAGATTAGCTGCCTCCAACAAATTCATTTCATGTGCACAAGGTAGGCCATGTGTTAATCTGAATGAACAGCCACATTTTTCAGCATCAGTACCAATATTCTTTTTCTGACCCCGCACATCAACCTCTTTGATAAGTAGTTGAATACAATAGTGTGAGACTTTACCTCTCAAGTTAAAAAACAATAACCTATCTGTTACTGTGAAATCAAAGTTACTTGCCCTTTCAAAGGTAGTCTTGATCTCATTGAATTGGAGCTCAATCAAGTCATGGATCTGCAGGACTAAACTATCCAAACTGTTTGCCGACGTTTTTAACCAACTCTTTAACATCCCATGTGCACTCTCCACTCTGTAGTAAGACATCACATAAAAATTTATTAGATCAATGTAAAAATAGATTTTTTAAACCATTAAATTAAAGATAAATGTAAAACTAGTACCTGTTGGTAGTTTGTGTTCCAAAATGCACGTAATTTTTGGTCCAAGCATTGACAAATCGATTTCTGTAAGGCTCCAACCATTCCCTCTTCACGTAAGTGACCTAAGGTGGGGTCCATTTCCAAGCCTTTTTCATCTGAGTCACCATAAGCTGATATTCCTCCTCAGAATTGGCGTGCATTATCCTTTGCCACCTTGAACTAAATGCTTTGGTAAAAATCTTGTTTATTTTTCGATATCATGTTTTGCTATAAAATTCGTCACTCATTTTGTTCTCGATAACTATCATATCGATAGTGTAGATCATGCCTCGCATTATAGAAGCTTGTTCCTTCATGCTACCCAAAATAATAATCTCATAGGCATATCAATAATCTATTACATATATTACGTTACTCATCATAGAATGACATCATCCCCTCCACGTGCCTAAACCATGTCTGGTATCCCAAATTCTTCAACAAATTAAAAAAATACTGCATTTTTGTCATGTTTCCCATTTTATTTATTCGTATCTTCTGTTGGCCATTTTGTACCTGCGAAAATTAAATAAAAT
This sequence comes from Platycodon grandiflorus, assembly GCA_016624345.1. Lineage (NCBI taxonomy): Eukaryota > Viridiplantae > Streptophyta > Magnoliopsida > Asterales > Campanulaceae > Platycodon > Platycodon grandiflorus. The sequence continues at coordinate 26,050,868 of CM028368.1, forward strand.
TTACGTTAAAAATGAATCTAAGAAAATGTTATCAATTTATTAAACATATTTCTCACTAAACACATTGATTTCTGTACCTGTCTCAAATTGCTGCAGTTTTCAGGATTTTCTTTCTTTATGGCGTTTAGGATCTGTTTTCCCTTTATGTTTGCACTACTTAATTCTTTGATCATACCAAATTCCTTCTCAGTAAATGTCGCGACCCGACCCGAGATCCGATGTGAATCTCGTTCGGACCGCGAGGAAACGGAGAAAACACAAAAGTAGCATCTCAAAAATTCCATTTAAAAAGAATGCAAAGTCATGAGAAAACCATGTAATGCACGTGTAAGTTTTCTTTAAAACAACAAGATCTTTAAATCAATACTAAACCTCAACGGCGCAACAACATGCCGGAGAAACAACACGTTAGCTAGCAACAACAAACTCGAGCTAACAGGCTCGGTACATGTATAAACCATATCAGAGTGCGCGGAATTTAAAGTTATCAAATATATACAAAAGCACGGCAACCATGCCGGCTAGGGGTGTGCACGGGCCCAAAGCCCGGTATAAGCCCATTTAGTTGCGGGCTTCAATTTCAAAAGCCCAACATAGCGGGCTTTGTGCGGGCTTAAATCAACGGACTTTTGCGGGCTTTAAACGGGCATTGGACGGGCTCGGGCTTAGCGGGCTTACAAATTAAATGTTTTATTTTAAAAAATTTATACCTATTAAAGTTTGGGCTTTAAATTATTTTTAGCCCATCAATCCATCTCTGAAAAAAAAAAAAACAAAACAAAACACAAATAAATCATTTAAGACAAAAACAAAAAACAAGATAGTTTACTCAACAATTTATTACTCTCTTTTTCAACTCAAACATTTTATTATGTAATATGAACTATGAAGAACAAAAGAAAAATAAAATAACAGGTTAAATTTCAAGTGTTTCTTCATCCCAATCTAATTGATGGACACAAGTAAAGGTCAAACATACACAATTTATAAATATTTACTCCAAAAATCAAAATCAACTATTGCACCTAACTTATACTTTTTCAAAACTATGCCGATTTAACATTGAAGTGGATCAAAATAATTACAATAAATTAATAAATAGTACCAAAAAAATCCAACTATTGAAACTTTTTTAGTATAACAACCAAAAAGAATTACACTTTATATATACTTACTATAAAACGACGTAGTTTTAGTAAGAGATGGGCCGGGTTGGGCTTAACGGGCAGGAAGGATTGGAGAGCCCAGTCCATGCCCGAGACCGTGGGCTTTCACTTATCTAAGGCCCAGCACTATGTACTAGCCCACGGGCACGGGCTTTGTGGATTGGGCATTGGCGGGCTTTGCGGGCTTGACGGGCCGATGGACCGGTCTGCTCACCCCTAATGCCGGCACAATAAAAGAATATAGCAAATAACAGTCGAGACTTGTTAGGTCCACGGTAGTATGCTCAGGGCATAGGCTTGAGGGGGGGGGTGAATAGCCTATACAAAGTATATTTAAAAATTTCATCCTATTTTAACATTTAAGTTGAAGGCATGGATGAAATAATTAATATAAATCGGTCATCTTCCTAGTTCTAACAACTTAGCCGAAGTTTGTTATATCGGACAACTTGGATCGGCAGATTTGAAGAACATGCAGCAGGAAGATGTTGTTATACTTGGCTGATAGATAAGAGTTTGAGCAGCGGAAGAATAAACAGCTTAAGTATAACAAACAAGATTGAAGTAACTGTAATTGTTTGTGTACAAGTTTAGCATAACAGTTAACTAAAATCTTATATTAGATGCATCATTTGCTTTCTTCAACCATATTGCACGAGATATATAAAGTTATACTGGAAAGAGAAATAAAGGCTGAATGTATCAAAATATATATTATATTAAAATTCAGCAGAGGTTTGCTCAAAGGCAAACATGCTTAGTACATCAACCTAGACTCTCTAACCTAGCAATCTCCCCGGGGGTAGAAGGAAAGTCAAAAGGGATGCCGGGAAGACTCATTATTAGAACTCTAACCTTAGCAATTCCTAATCCCCTTGGAGGGTGGACAAGAGAAAAGCTAGTGTTAGAGTTGTGTGAGAAGAGAATATTAGGCGTTGTTCAAATAGCAAGTATTTGAACAACTGAGTGCTAAGCACTCGACCAAAAGTGATGACAATTTATTGCACAATCGACACAACTTATAATGTAGTATAAGTCTGCCGATATGAATGCAATTTGGATTTTTAGGCTCTGGCTCTTCATCAGACATCTTCAAGCTTGATTAGTCTTCAACGAATTGCAGGAAGGCTTGGTCTCTTGCTGAAGGTTTGAAGTGCAGCACTGAAGAGATTGAGTCTTTCGAAGGGAGAAAGAACTCAAATAAAAAACTATGTTTTTGATCAAGCGTGACTTCTCAGCCTTTGGAATTTCTGTTTTTCTCTCTTAACACAAAGTGTTTGTTATTACACTTTGTGTTTTTCTCACTCTTTTGAGGTATGGATTTCAGATTGAAAGAATGAAGATCAATTTCAATACCACAACCTCTCACAAGTATTTGCATACGCTCCACTCTTGTGATTGTGAGAATGAGAGTCTTCTTATATCGGTTGAAGAAGATGAAGAATTCGTTGGAGCATTGAATGAGTCTGCTCGTTGGAAATCTAAAACATTAAATTCGCTGGAGTGCATCGTTCAAACTGTTGGGCAAAGACCGTCCGTTAGGCTTTTGTCTTGAAGCTGGTCTGTAAATCAGGCTGACAGATTTTGACTTGACATGCTTAGCCTGGGATATAGCGCACTGTGTTCGTCCTTTTATAGAGTATAGTCTTGAAGTCTGGACTTTGAACACGGAAGAGGAAATGTCTGCTGGATAATAGTAAAGGCGCAGTCATCGATGCGTATCTTTGGCTTGTCACAAAGATCTTGTAACGGATCTATTTTGACATGTAGCGTTCTGATCAACGACCGATGTTCCTCTTGGATAATTAGCTTTTCTGCAGTTTGTTCATATAAGGATCTTGGCCGATACTGAGATCTACCGATGTAATAATTGCTGAAGTAGAGTTTGCTGATGGGACACTGCTGGAAGGGATGTCTACTGGTGAGACATTGCCGATGAGCACGTCTGTTGGCGCATGAAGAGAGCTAATCCATTTTTAACGTTGTCATCACTTTGGTAGGACAAAGACTCAGATATGTACAAAGACTTCCTAGTCTAATGACCTATGCATTGTTTCAACAAGCTGCCACACTAACCGGTACGCAGCCCTTTTAGCCACTTGTGAAACATGCGTTGTAATGGGAACAAGGAAATTACTGTATTGGAATATGCATACATAGATATCAGCTGATTTACAGGCATATTCCTAACAATCTCCTCCTATTTGCTTGGGACCATTACTACTATTGACTTATACATACAGCTCTTAAAGCAGATGTTCAATCCTTATTAATAACATGCCATTATTGAATAATCAATTTATATCAAGGCATGCCCTAGGTTGAACTTACAAGCGATAGTATATGTATAGTCACCTATTGCTACGTATTTACAGACTCGATAAATTAAGGTACATATACGGAGCAATGAGTAGAATAATGTTCATGCAATTATGAGATATAATTGATAGTGTTGCCATAAAGGTGTTTTTCTTGCAGTGTAATAAGTATGATCTGAATTGGCTTGAGCAAGAAAAAGTTTGAAATAGTGTGCTTAATCGAGTTGATTAAGTATTAGACGTTTTCAAAGGTTGAGCAAATAAAAGTTATGAATCAGTGTGCTTAATCGAGTTGATTAAGTATAAGACGTTTTCAAAGATTAAGAGGATATCAGACGTTTTCCAAGATTGAGAGAAGTAAAGTTGGCTCACCCATAAATAATGCTGATACCAATTACAATAATGCTGATACCAATCTCTTCTTATTTGCTTATGGATGCTACAAGTTAGGATGCTACAAGGTTATGGATGCAAGCAAATCTTATATGAATTACAACAATCTCCTCCTATTTGCTTGAGTCCATGACCTTATGAATATAATAAATGTGCTTGAGTCCATGACCTCATAAGTGTGCTTGAGTCCATAAATTTCATAGAAATACAACAATCATCTCCTCCTGTCTATAAAGCATGACAGATTAATGAAGCATGACTGCGTAGTATGATAGTCAATTTAGAAGTATCTGTTTGAACAGTGAGGAGTGGCATTGTAGATTTTAGAAGTTGCTGTTTTGAAGTAGCTGATTTGGTCAGTGAGGAGTGTCATATTTGCTTTGTTTATTACGATAATCTCCGCCTATTTGTTTTGTAGACGTAGAGTTATATATATAGATTTTCCTCCTCTATTTTTGATTATAGGCTCTCCTCCTATTTGTTGGATAAATTCCTCCTATTACTAATTTTCTAATGTCCTCCTCCTTAAAGGTCACAATAGATTTTGAGGAATCACACGTTTATAGAGATGAGGGGGACCGAATATGGAGTCTGTTTAGTTGGGGAGAGGACAAGGTGTAAGGATTTGATTCATAAGGTATGAATTATGGGCCTGACATGTAGTGGGAATGAGTCTTGTGTCTTAATGGCCATAATAGATTTACCAGTATGTTTTCTTTTGGCCTTGGTCACAATGGGTGTACCAATATGAAGTCGGCAGATATGAGTTTTCTGTATTGTTTTAGTATGTGCATTTTCATAATCTTTTCTTCTAGAGGTGTTACTTAATTCATATCTCCATTTCTTATATCTCTTCTTCTTAATAGCAAAGTTATATGTAGTATATCTCCTCCTTAATATATGTACATGTTTATCTTTGTATGTATCGGACAAGTTATAGGACTTGATTAGGACAACTCATAAGGTATGAGTTTTTTGTATACGAGCTCTCCTTCTCAGAAATTATGATTCAAGTAAGTTATAGTGCAAGGCTAAGTGTGAATTTTACATCCCAATTGTTATGGTGCAGAGCCATATGATATGTAAGTGTAACAGGATGAGTTATAATGATTTTAATTTGTTACTTCATGAGTTATGAAGAGCAGATGAATTATCTATTTTGGTAAGACATTTTTATTCGAGAAGCATGTCAACAGGGATCTGAAGCATGAGATATGCATCTAAGAATGTTCTATAAAGCATTTTCCTTCTGTCAATGTGTCAATGGTTGAATAAGAGTATATGCATATGTATTTTATGTTAAGAATAGCAGTTTAAAAAAATATGCAATTGAACAGATTACTGTAAGTAAAGCAGAATGAAAGTAGCAAATGTAACTTTAACACAAATATATCATAAACATAATACAAAAAAGAGTTATTATCAAAACAAAAACCTAATTTGATATTCTATTAAAAACAGAGTAGACAATGATGGTCTTCAGTTCCAGTTAGAGAGAGCATTGACCGCTGAGTCAGAGGCAGAGTTGACATTTGTAGGTTGAGATTCTTCTTGAGTTGAGGATGATTCAGGTGAGTAGTTTGAGGAGTTATGAGTGAGGGGAGTGTTTGTTGTAGTGGTTGAGACAGGATTTGGTGAAGGAATCCATGGAATGAAGTTGGACACATCGTTCCTTGGATCTTGCAAGCGATTTCTTACTCGTCGACTGATTTGGTGAGGTCGACGGATCACTGGTTGAGGAGTAGCTTGAGGAGTAGCTAGGAAGATCATTATTCGTTGTCGCATTTCATTATAGGAGATGGGTCGATATTCAGAATTAAGTAGATTTGACGAACACATGATGAAGGTTGGTATATTCTGAATTAAGCAGGTCGATATTCTGAATTAAGCAGGTTGGGTAGGAAGATGAAGAAATGTTGAAGAGATGATGAATATATTTAGAGAGCTTTGAATGTAGGTTATCATTTTATACATCTTTCAAAGTTTTGAGAAGATGAAGGGGTTTCTTGGTTAGAGGAATGTGATAGGACGTTTAGGAGGCTTGAGAGAGTGAATGCATTTAATGACATGGTAATGATGTTTCTGATTTAGGATTATGTCATCATGCTGAGAGTGGCTATGATATAGGCAGTCTAAGGGAAATGTATTCACACGTTACTTTTAAACAAGAAGATTAAATTCATATTTAAACAAATTAATTTGTTTGCCTTTATTAAGATATTTCTGGGAACAACCGCTGAGTTTGAGATATTAGCTGTTTTTGAGCGGTGTAATTTTTACAGGGATTGATTTTGATACTAGTTGAGATCAATTGTTAGAAGAAATATAGTCAGAAATAATACTAGCTGATACCAATTGTTATTGTTAGAAGAAATGATACCAATTATTAGAATTGTTAGGAATGACATCTAAACAGCAGTGGATTAGATTTAGAGTGTTCAATGACAAAGATTATGTGTTCAGGTTTAAGTTAGGTGAAGAATTGATTAGGATTTTATCATTTCGAGGAATTGGAATTTTATTAGCAGTTAATATGGGCTATCTGCTGAGGTAAGGTCTACTGATAGGGAGGTTGTCTGATGTTTTTCTTGACATCAATTAAACGAGTTTGTTAATATTGATTTAGAGAAGTGATTTAGCAGATGATAAAATGTATGATAAGCAAAGATCTACTAATAATATAAATTAATAGGAATACTTCTTAGAATATTTGAAAGGAGAAGTTGGACAAGTGAGATATTGAAAGTGTACCTGAAAGGATGTCCGAGCTTCTTCTGTGCAGCAGGTTGTATCAATCTTTTAGCAAGAAAAGGGTTTTGCTAAAGAGTGTTTACATACAAGCCTGAGGATGGGAGTAAGGCATGAAATATAAACAGCAGGGGTTATATTGGCCATTCACTCCTGAGGAAGGACTAGTCTTTGGGAACAACAGTCTTCCTAAGAATCCTAAAATTTCTGGCTATCTTTTGAAATAGGTCAAGTTACTTAAGTCTTTCTCAGCTCTTTTTGAAATTTAGGTATGTGATAATGCATAACAGAGTGTTTTAAATTCAATCTGTTTGCCGATTAGCAATTGGCAAAGATGGTGTATCATAGAGAGAAACTGCTAACCTTGCCTTCTTATTACTTATCTCAAATATCATACTAGATTCAATAGTTGTTATTACTGAGAGCACAAATTGCTGTTGAGCTGTTTTGAAAGTGAGAGTAAGCCTTTGATTTTAGAAGTGAAAAACTGAAATTTTAGTAATTGACTAATGAAAGTGATTTTTTTTATACTTTGATGAGATAAATCCTTTATAAGTTCAAATGCTTACAGTTTTTAGGTTGACACAACAGACAATTTTGTTCAAAGTAGATTTACTATTAGTCTTGTATGTAGAATAGAGAAGTTATAGATTTAGTAATGGATTTGTAGTAACTTAAAGGTAAGATATAGACATAAAGGTCATCCGTTAAGTAACTGCAGTCTACCTTTGTTGAACAACTAGTGTGTTCGGTAGATCTTTGAATTAGATCATGATGAGATGTTCTAATTCAAAAAGGCAATTATCAGATAGTGTAAGGCAAAGACTTTAACTTTTTGGTAATTGACTAAGATTCAATATAGCCGATTTTATAGGATGGGTTTGCTGATGGGGTTTCAGCAGAGTTTGTGTAATAATTGAGTGATCGTTTCATCAAGGTCAATTTTTTCAATTATCAAAGGAAAGTAAACACTATGATGAAGAAGAATGATATGTAGATCAACACAGTTAAAACACATTGATTCATGCTATCAGAGGAATTCACATAAGTAGATAGTCATGATGAAAAGTTGCAGAACTTGTATTCAATAATCCAAGAAGTTTTGAACAATACATAGTGGGGATCAGCTGATTACAAGAACAATACAACTGGAATTTTGACTAAACTGCAGATTACAGGATAAAGATACATAATGATTCAATTTTGAGTAGAAAATATGTTACAAAGTAGTATCCAAGATATCCTAATCCTAAGAACATAATGAGAGGTCTTTAGTCAAGGATTTGGAATGGATCAAGATGGCTGTGTCCGTTTTTGATATCCTCCAGCTCTGGTCGGAGGCGGAACACGTGCACTTCTTCGGGTCATTATGAGAGCACCGAAGGGTGATGGCCACTAAGGATTTACTGCTTCAGCCATGAATCCCCTTTTATTTGCTCAGGGATGTATGGCGGCGATTAGCAGTTCGTCATCCTCATCAATTCCTTATTAGCTACCTAATTCAGTCGAGCTGAATTATCTGCATCAGCCATCTATGAGGTGATGGCCGGCATACTTACATACAACCAGAAGAGTTGTTTCACACAACAATTTATCAAATGCTTTCCAAACATTTGATAACTCTTTTCTGGGATCTTCTCTGTGATGTCCATGTATGCTAGCAGAGTTCCGGTGGTCGGATAGGTATATGCTAATTGATTTTCACAGTGATTCATCTGAAAACGTTTTAGAATACCAATAAGATTGATAACTAAAAGTTAGAAGAAGAGTGGAATCACTTTTGCTAGCATTAATTAATAATTCTCTATCTTATATTTTGATACAATTGATTGAAGATATTCTTAAGTGTTCTGATAATCAAAAGTTTGTGGCATATAGCTTATTTTTGCCAACAAGCTTTCAGGATTATAAGACAAGACAAAAGAAGATTCTTTTATCAATTATTCTCAAGACAAGATTGAAAATATATAATTAATGATTTCTGGTACAAATGAGTTGATAAAATTTCTCTCAGACTTTATAACTGTGTATTAGAAAGATTTTGAAAATAGTTTTCACAGTTTATAAATGGTTTCGATTTTAAAATACATCATTGAGAATTTTTAGATCAGCTCATTGGGAGTAACAGAAATAAAATCAAAACAACTTTGAATGAATATGAAGGAATCATACCAAGTTGTTGAGGAATTGACTTGATCGATTTCTAGGACTTGAACTTAGTAACATTTTGAGAAAATTTGAATCAACATTTTGTATCTAGTGTAATCAGTAAGCAGTTTGTGAGTTTACTTATAGTAGAGTTTGGATGAGGAAGGAGCTCTACTTAAACTCAAGGAGGTTAGACTGAAGGACGTTCAATAATGGAGATTTACTGTAGCGTTGTCCTTCTAAGCATGCCTTCGCAGGGATAGGCTGTGATGTCTAGATTTTCTCAAGATTCTTGGAAAAGATTTTGATAGTGAAAGTTTTTGTCATTTTCCAAAGTTTTTGAGAACAGTCTTAACTTTAATCGAAGTAGTCAGTCTTCGTAAAGTGTGCCTCCACCTTTAATAGACTTGAGAGAGAATAAGTCATTTAAAGGTTTTTACTCCTATAAGTCAGCACATAAAACTGAACTTATGAAGCGTTGGTTGGCAGATATGGGAATTCAGCCAATTATAGGTTTTGAAAATATTTTAGATCAGCCGATATGAAAAAGTGCTGATAAGTTTTTGAAAACCGTTTGCATAAAGCAGATCATACAAGCATACAGATATATCAATTTAAGCATAGTATGATAAGATTTTATGCATCATGTCTGATAACTTAAATTAACAAATTAATTCAGCAGACATGAACACAGGTCATTTATGAGACAGTGGCTGACCTGTTTTAAGTATGCAGGAGAGGTGGTCTTTATCAATATTGAGGGCTCATCAGTAGATTTCTTGCATAGTGGCACTTGGAGTCCAGCAGGTATTGATTAGACCTTGAGTGAGTGAAGGATATAGATGACTTGAGTGGCTAGCAATCCTTCATGAATCAGCAGTCAGGTTAATGTCTGCCGATGGAGAGTAATGTTGCATCTTTGGCCTTTTTGTCGTATGAGTTCCTGTCTTAAGTACTCATAGAGAAATAGTTAGCAACATTTATGAGCTAAAAATAGCTCCAGAAATCCAATAATACAAGTGAGACTTGATAAGCACAAGATTAGAGTAATGACTCAGCCTGTAGCTTATAAGTGTAACTCAAGATATTGAAAGATTTATGGAAGGAGTCACTTTCTCACTATACTCTGTTGAACTAATATGCTCATGATAGTTGAGGAACTTGTTCTGATGCTGAGCTGAAGTTCATTGAGTGTATCCTTTTAGGCAGAAGCTTCCCGTTGAAGAAGAATAACTTTATCATGGATGTCCTTAGGCCAAGAGCTAATAATCACAGTGATTTTGGAGATGACATAAATTTGATTTCCCTTGAATTTCTTTTGAAACTCTTCTTATTTCATTTGCTCTAAACTTTAATAGAAAGTTTTCTTGAAAATGTGTTAGATTGATACAATCGTTAACCTTATATCAAGATGGCAAATCTTTAGAAGTGAATCTGAGTAATTCATCCATCATGTATGAAGTTGACACATTTACCATAGGATATATCATGAGTTTGACAAAGAACAATTTTTGAAGTAAATATATAATCCTTGGCAAGAAAATCTCTATTTGACTATAGTACTTCTCTTCATAATATCAATATATTTCTGATATATGATAGATTTTCTTATAGTAATCACATGATCATCACGATATTCTTTCTCACATGTTTTTGAAAACAAACTTGATTTTTGATTTTAAAAAAACGTTTTCAAATGGCTTCCAGGTCTCTCAGTCAAGAAGATTTTTGGAAATGAATTTTTTTTGAAAAAGACTCTCTTGACTATGCATCTAATATGAGCAACTGGATCTAAACTCTCAGGTTGTTAAGCCTAGAATGAAGTTTTCAGAGAACCCGCTCTGATACCAATTATTAGGTCCACGGTAGTATGCTCAGGGTATAGGCTAGAGGGGGGGTGAATAGCCTATACAAAGTATATTTAAAAATTTCATCCTATTTTAACATTTAAGTTGAAGGCATGGATGAAATAATTAATATAAATAGGTCATCTTCCTGGTTCTAACAACTTAGCCGAAGTTTGTTATATCGGACAACTTGGATCGACAGATTTGAAGAACATACAGCAGGAAGATGTTGTTATACTTGGCTGATAGATAAGATTTTGAGCAGCGAAAGAATAAACAGCTTAAGTATAACAAACAAGATTGAAGTAATTGTAATTGTTTGTGTACAAGTTTAGCATAACAGTTAACTAAAATCTTATATTAGATGCATCATTTGCTTTCTTCAACCATATTGCACGAGATATATAAAGTTATACTGGAAAGAGAAATAAAGGCTGAATGTATCAAAATATATATTATATTAAAATTCAGCAGAGGTTTGCTCAAAGGCAAACATGCTTAGTACATCAACCTAGACTCTCTAACCTAGCAATCTCCCCGAGGGTAGAAGGAAAGACAAAAGGGATGCCGGGAAGACTCATTATTAGAACTCTAACCTTAGCAGTTCCTAATCCCCTTGGAGGGTGGACAAGAGAAAAGCTAGTGTTAGAGTTGTGTGAGAAGAGAATATTAGGCGTTGTTCAAATAGCAAGTATTTGAACAACTGAGTGCTAAGCACTCGGCCAAAAGTGATGACAATTTATTGCACAATCGACACAACTTATAATGTAGTATAAGTCTGCCGATATGAATGCAATTTGGATTTTTAGGCTCTGGCTCTTCATCGGACATCTTCAAGCTTGATTAGTCTTCAACGAATTGCAGGAAGGCTTGGTCTCTTGCTGAAGGTTTGAAGTGCAGCACTGAAGAGATTGAGTCTTTCGAAGGGAGAAAGAACTCAAATCAAAAACTAGGTTTTTGATCAAGCGTGACTTCTCAGCCTTTGGAATTTCTATTTTTCTCTCTTCACACAAAGTGTTTGTTATTACACTTTGTGTTTTTCTCACTCTTTTGAGGTATGGATTTCAGATTGAAAGAATGAAGATCAATTTCAATACCACGACCTCTCACAAGTATTTGCATACGCTCCACTCTTGTGATTGTGAGAATGAGAGTCTTCTTATATATGTTGAAGAAGATGAAGAATTCGTTGGATCATTGAATGAGTCTGCCCGTTGGAAATCTGAAATATTAAATGCGCTGGAATGCGTCGTTCAAACTGTTGGGCAAAGACCGTCCGTTAGGCTTTTGTCTTGAAGCTGGTCCGTAAATCAGGCTGACAGATTTTGACTTGACATGCTTAGCCTGGGATATAGCGCACTGTGTTCGTCCTTTTATAGAGTATAGTCTTGAAGTCTGGACTTTGAACACGGAAGAGGAAATGTCTGCTGGATAATAGTGAAGGCGCAGTCATCGATGCGTATCTTTGGCTTGTCACAAAGATCTTGTAACGGATCTATTTTGACATGTAGCGTTCTGATCAACGACCGATGTTCCTCTTGGATAATCAGCTTTTCTGCAGTTTGTTCATATAAGGATCTTGGCCGATACTGAGATCTACCAATGTAATAACTGCTGAAGTAGAGTTTGCTGATGAGACACTGCTGGAAGGGATGTCTACTGGTGAGACATTGCCGATGAGCACGTCTGTTGGCGCATGAAGAGAGCTAATCCATTTTTAACGTTGTCATCACTTTGGTAGGACAAAGACTCGGATATGTACAAAGACTTCCTAGTCTAATGACCTATGCATTGTTTCAACAAGCTGCCACACTAACCGGTACGCAGCCCTTTTAGCCACTTGTGAAACATGCGTTGTAATGGGAACAAGCAAATCACTGTATTGGAATATGCATACATAGATATCAGCTGATTTACAGGCATATTCCTAACAAGACTACTACTACCCAACAAATACATTGTTTAAATAACAAGTACACCCTCGGCCACACCAAAAGAAAATGCTAGGCACAAGGTGCACTACCAAAAGAAGACGTCCAACTGGAACTGAACTCGAGCGACTAGGGATTCCTCGCCGGCCCTTGATCTAAGGAAAACAAATAAACACGAAACGGGGTGAGTCGAAACTCAATAAGCTACTAATGCAACAACATGGCATGCTAGATGCAAGACAATAAATATAACAAGTACTCATGTCATCACGAAACCATTTCAATATAAAACGGAAGTAACAAGTGTTGCACATAGCCAATCAACCCCATACTACACGAGAGGCTTGACGATCGCCAACCGTCCCATACCGGTTGGAAACCATGACCAACATTCGCTCATATAGGAAGCACATAAGAGTTATAAGTAAACAAGTTACAAAGGATACGGTGTCGAGGTACACCTCCGACCAAACCAATACTTCCAACCAACCAACCAATATAATACCAAAAGTAGAGTCGTTGTTGACGTGCTCGAATGAGAAAACCAAATAACATAACACATTGTGAACCATCTTCTGTATTCACGTCGACGGGTGATCTCGGTCCCTACAACCCAAGAATTAACCACTGATATAGCTTACCATGGTTGCGTTTATTCCGTACAACAAATGGCGCTATACCCCTACCGTGGCCAACGGTAGGGCGAGGCCCGATGTATTGGCCTTCGACTATTACGTAGCCCCAGCTCCCGTAATAATCGAGCATCAATACACCGCCAACACATATGCCATGGACTTAACTAAATGCACAAGTAGATGTTTACTCGACATTTAAAATAAAAGGTCATACTCCAAAGTAGGGAGTATACCACAACAGTAACATTTAACAATGATACGAATGTCACAAGTGAGTTATAATAATCTCACACCACAAATAACCAACTTATAAAAATTACGACAATTTACGTAATATCAAACACACAACCGGTGTAACCAAATTTCCTAACGAATCACTCGAATCATCCAAGAATTCCCAAATCACACACGTGGTCTCATAAATTATGAAATCCTAACGAACTCCGTTAGAGTCATTTTTGATTTCTAATGAGTTCGAGTTTATGCGAATTAATCATACCGTAAACTTAACAATTACTAACCATATTTCACATTTCTAACATGTAAACATGAGTCTCCAAACACATTCACAAAGTCAACCACGAATTTGAAAGGTCAACATAGTCAAACATACTCAAAATTGATGATTTCTAACATATTTCATCAAATAACAAGTCCAAGATGAATAACAATTCATAATTGAGGAAGAACAAGGGATAGTAGCTTACTACTTGAAGATCCCACTCAAGCAAAGTCACATGCAAGGTTAAGAATGGCTTCTCCTAGCCAAGAACTTCACAATGGTGGTGTTGGATTGTGATTTGGTCTTTCAACGAGCAAGAAACAAGGATTTTCTTGCACAAACTCTCCTCCTTTCTCTCTCAACTTTGCCAAGGTTGAAGGTGAGAATATGTGTGTAAAAATGAGTCTTTTGGTGTTTATTAGTGACTAAGTAAGGCTGGAAAAGAGTCAAAGGTCGTAGACAATTTTCAGCCCTTGGATGATGGTCAACAAGTCAATTAAAAGAACAGAGTCTGTCGCTATGCGGGCGCGCCATGCGGCCGCATAGCTTCTATGCGAGCGCGCCATGCGTCTGCATAGAATCCAGTGACTTTAGGGTTTGTACGCGGCTAGCATTGTGCGCACGCATAGGACTCATGCGGACGCCTTATGCGGCCGCATGAAGTCCAGAATGTTGAGCCTTGGCCCTGTGCGGCTGCATAGTGTCTGGTTTAGGCCAAAGATCCCAAAAATCAAACCAAAGTGATTCTACAACATTACCAAGTCACCCAATGATGATACCAAACTCAAACCAAGTTTAAAACATAACCATAACACATTCCAAACCACATAAAATGAAGCTTTAGATGCACATCAAATCAAATGCAAATAACCATGAAACTTCTAACACATATTCATACACTTGAAAAGTGTACAACAAACTCAATTGCAAGTACATTTGAATGATTTATGCACATGAAATGACGATGTCAATGTAAGAGACATATAAATCAATTGAATGCGAATGATGCAATTAATGCGGGTGTTACAGTAAATGCCGTCTCGGATCTATGCCACTGGTGATAATCCGCCAATGGATGGTTGTGTTTACACTTCTCTTTATTAATGATCACGTTCCACTTACCAAGGATATTTTCCATAGCTATTACTTCAAACGGACATTTTTTTTTTTTTTGTGCCTCTCAAATTTCGGTCCTCTTTGTCCAACTCTCCACCATATTTGCAAACCCTACCCCTCTCAGATACAAACCACAACCTTTTACATCTGTTCGCTCTTGTTTTTTACCTTGAATTCTTGAAATACATATTCTGTTATTTTCCTATTGCTCTTGTAACGCCGCAAACTCGGTTCCGACAACGCGGTCCCACAGTTTGGCTACGTCACTAACAATCAATGCTTAAATAATAACAAACCCTAATCTCATAATCAATATCGTTAAAATCCCCAATCATAATTAAAACAAACCTTAATAATCTCAATACAATTCTCAAAACCAATCAAACTTAACTCAATATGATTACAAAGTATTTCAAAAGAAAATAGTAAAGTTCTAAATCCTTGGATGACTTTAACGTTTACCCGAGTCCACGATCTAACCACCTTACTTGTTACCCAGAAGGAGGAATAGAATAAGGGGTGAGCGAACAATGCTCAGTAAGTTCATATACAACTCCTACGGTTACTAAGGAGGAGTTGACTCGAAGAGAAAACAATTAATCAAAATATTTTGTCGATCAAATAACAAAAGGGATGATTCTCAATCATCCGTAACAAGGAATGATTTTTGATCAATAAAGCAATGTCCAATGCAATATATCAGATATCAATACGACGTTTCAAACGAAAGACAAGAGACACAAAAATGACTACGAGAGGTACAGCTACCGCCAACCGTCCCATACCAGTTGGAGATAGCGTCCAACTCGCGGATACCATGATCACATAAGTAATGACTCCGAAGACTCCGACAATACGATAATTCAACAATACAATAAGTTTTGGTATATCCGAATAACCACACCACTTCTCCAGTAGTGTTCGATAAATTCAACAATACGATAGTGTTACGCTTATCCCCGTGACGGGTTGTTCTGACTTAGTGATCAAAGTGGAATTTCACAAGATTTAAATATGTCAATATCCAATGGCGATGTAACAATTTTCGATTCACAATGATATCTCATGAGGTAGAAAAATGGATGCATGAGATTTCGAAAATACAATTAATGGAGTAAGAACAAACGTACGTTCGACGGAGTTCAAAGCAATTATCGACTTAAAGTCGGCATACGTGTACAAGAACATTATATCAACAAAATATAATGGAAGCCTAACGATTTGGAATAAAAGAGTTCAAATACCTAAACGAAGTATAATCCCTTACCTGCTAATATTGCGGAGATAGTTAACTCGTACGCGAATAATGTCTGTGACACGTGTTCGTCCAAATCTAAACTCAACATAAATAACACCAATCACTAACTAAAATCTCACACAATAGAATAAATTCTAAATACTAACATAAATTTAGTGTAGTATACTACTATTTTATTACTCCTTCCTTGTAATAATATTAGCCTATTATCAATCCTAATACTACACAAAATTCATAAACACAATACCCACACCACGCACCAGTACACACACTCACACATTCTGTCTCATGCACACACGCACCAGCACACACTCAAAAATACACACACACACACACAGAATACATACACTCTTCCAGCACTCACACACGGCCACACTGTGTAGTACACACCCAAACAACACACACACACAGCACCTCCCGCACACACCACACATGCTGTCCAAACAACACACACATACACACACGTACGCACTGTCCAAACAGCACACCCACGCCTCACAAACCCAGAATAATGTCACACGCACGGACACAAAACACGCATCAAAACATGCGCTCAACTAATTAGTATACAATATAATTATTATATCTCATATGGTGCATATTGAAGATACAGAAATGTCCACTCTCCACGTGGCACCAAAGGGACACGCGGCTAAGCTGATCTGGAGCCCGGAGTAGAAGAGTCATCATCCCGAGCTGATAATTACAACCCGGAGCCCGGGTTCTCCGCCCGCTTCCGACGTACCCGAGGAACCAAATATGGTCATTTCTCCCCGCTCGTAAACCTAAAGAGCTCGCATGGTCTCAGACCCGAGCTGTCCTATTAAAGACCCCGAGGTAATCACCTCGGGAGACAAAGAAAGTCAACGAAGGTTGCCGCATTCAATGCCCACCAGCTACTGCGTCATCCCGGGACCACCATCTGGCATCCTATTGGACAGAAAGGATACTTGCCCATTAAGGAAAGCTGCATCTAGAAGGTCAAGGGGACAAACAGGAAGTTCTATCCTCTCGCACCAAAACAGTCACTTCCACATCAATGCATACCGCCGGCCGAGATAGGACATGGCGGCCACCCCAGTCGACACCTGGCAGACCCACTTGCTACAAACCGACTTTGCTTCAGTATAAATACAAGGTGATAGTCTTCTTTTATGGTCTAAGTTCAAATTAACACACACACAACTACAAACTCTCAAAGAATTCAGAGCAAACACTCTTGAGAGTAGCCTGAATCCTTACGGGAGACCTTTATCCTTACCATAAACTGATTCTCTCACCGGAGGGCTTTAGCTGGACCAACGTCCATCTCCCTAACGGTGTTCTTTCATCATCTCAGGTATCTACAGAAGGACAAGTCCCACCTAAGCTTGTGCCTATTGAGAGCCGGGGCATCCTAACCACGCCTAGCCGCACGTGGACGCGACGCATCACCGTAACCGATTTTGGCGTGATCAGTTTGGTTCCGTTGCCGGGACTTACTATTCAGATACCTTCAGATTGAAATCTTCACAACCTAGCAAATCTACGGTTGGAAATGACAAACTCAAAGCAACAGGCTGCATCAGCCGCTCAAACGGCTGGCCCAACATCTTCACACTCTGCTGACCATATCGACCAGTCAGCACAGAAGCATGCTCCCAAGACTCCCGGAAAAACCCCTGCCAATAATTCGAAAGGCAGGAGTTCAGCCCGGGACGTAGCGCGGGTGATAGCAAAAAAGGCGGCGGAGAGGTCGCGAAACAGCAAAGGAAAGGCCGCGAGAAATGCCCATCAGGACGGACATACCGCTAGTGAAACTTCTTGCGGAGAAGACACTTGCGGTAATGACGAGGTTAGAATCACTGGTGTAAAGAGGCCGGCCACACAGCTAGAGAGAGATCAAGCTGAGTTGGAAGATCTACGTCGCGAGCGGGCGCACGTAGAAAGGATCAGGGAGCTCGAGAGAAAAGAATTTGAGCTCCTCAAAAGGGTCGAAGCGGCGGAGCAGATCAAGAGGAAACCCCTCGAGCCAGAGAGGGTACAAGTTGACAGACCACGCAGCCGCGATCGCGGACACCGGGCTGTGGAAGTTCCTCGGGCCAGCGCGCACAGCAGGTTGCGCGAGAGCGTCACGAACAGATTGGGAGCTCGGGTCAGTTCGGCCCCTAAAGCAAGTGTGCACAATCGACTTCACTTCCCCGAAGAGAAGGAAAGACCCCGGGGTAGTGCCCAAGACCGGCTTGGATCCCGAACACGCTCACGCAGCCCGACGAGCTCGGACAGTACCTACAGGCCCGAGGCACAATCTCGGAGGAAAGGTTCCCGAGGGGGCAAGTCAAAACGCTCGCCGTCACCTCCAAGTAGCTCACCCAGCTCGATCGCTTCATCACATAAGCGGTCGAAAAATGACGGCCGCGACGGCGGAGCCAACACAGTCCCGAGCGGATGCCTCGCGGACAGAGGTCTAAAGGCCCTCCAAGAGCGGTTGGAGGCCCTGCAGAAAGCTAGGCCTACCCGCGAGATATTGGAGAGCCCGTTCTGCCGGAGGATCCAGAGGACACCACCCAACTATCGCCTGAGGCTTCCTGAATTAAAACTATATACGGGAAAGACGCATGCCGAGACTCATGTCTCCGATTTTGAAGCCAAGATGGGTGTATGCACCGCACGAAGGATATGTGGTGCAAGGTCTTCATTAGCACGTTCGACGCAACGGCTGAAGTGGTTCGTGGAGCTCCCAAAGAGTCGGTGGCGATGGAGCGACTGAAGAAAAATTCCTTAGGAAGTATGCCTCACAGAGAGCTTCCCAAGGATAAATCTGACCTTGCGAACACAAAGCAAGGCCCAACCGAATCGCTAGCAGACTACATCCAGCGGTTCAAAAACGTGGCCGACGAGCTCTCTAATGTACTCGACGAGACGATAGTGGTCTGCTTTGAAAGTGGGCATCAGTCGGAAAGGTTATTGGCAGAGCTGAATAACCGGAATCCGGCCACGAGTGCGGAAATGTTCATACTGGCCAAGTGTGTGGCAAAAACAGAGAAGACCTTGGCAGACAGGGCAAAAGCCAAAGGAGCTGCGGTGCCTGTGCAGAACGAGGAGACTAAAAACCCGGACAAGAGGGCCGGCACAAGCACCGACAGAAGGCACAGGAGAAAGGGGAGAAAGAGGACAAAACGGTCTACACACCTCTGAATGCTTCTCGCGAGCACATCATGACCGTTCTGCAGCAGGAGAACAAGCTGGGAAAGCCCTACCCTCTGAGAGAGGTAAAGTTTCCTCGGAACCCAAACCTGAGGTGCGATTATCATAAGGAGAACGGACACTCCACCGAGGAATGTCGTCAGCTGAAAAAGGTTATTCAGCGACTGATAGATCGGGGGGAGCTCAGGAGGTTTGAGCAAAGAGAGGAACCGGAACGAAGGTCGGCACCGCATGGTCGGGAGCATATTGAGAGGGAAGAATTCAGGATATCTACCATCCTGGAAAACAACTTGAGCATCACCCAGCTCAGCGATACCATGTACAGTCTGAATAACGTGGTATCCCAACCTCGGGTGAAGGATGAGGTCGGTATATGCTTTTACCCCAGCGAGATGGCGAGCACCGATCTGGCTAAAGTGCAACCGCTTACAATGCATCTCGGGATAGAGCAGTACATGGTTAGGCGGGTACTCATCGACACAGGGGCCAATCGAAACATCATGTATTATGATTGTTTTAAGAAAATGAAGCTCACAGACTCGCAGCTCATCCCGAGCAACATCCAGTTGGAAGGCTTCACCGGGCATCGAGTGATAACCAAAGGCACCATCTCGGTGAAGGTGACGGTCGGAGAGGGAGACATTTTCAGAACGGAGAAAATAGAGTTTCTCATTCTCGACATCCCGTCTCCCTACAATGTAATTTTGGGCCTTCCAGCTCAGGCCAAGTTCGGCATGGTCGTCTCTACCCCTCATCAAAGAATCAAATTCGCCGCCAACGGGAAGGTCGGCATGATGAGGAATGACCCGAAAAGTACTCTATCTCATTTGATAGAGACACAGAAAGAAAATGAGGCAACATCCCGAGGAAAGGCTCAAGCCGTGGAAGTCTGCCACAACCCGGCCAAACGAGCCCGACCATCACCAGTCAAAGAAAGCCCGGTAATAGTTGAACAGCTCGCAGTTCCTGAGAACGCGACTTCTACTTCCGGCCTGACAAAAGATTAGCAGCTAGCGCGGGCTAGCAACCCTAGCTCGCATGAAGCGGGCCCGAGCCCGAAAAGAGCCAGAGTGATCACGATCGAGACCCTCGACAATCGCGACCTCCCAAACATTCAGCCACACAAGGATTTCGACGAGGTGATCATTAACTTTGATTTTCCCGACCAAAAAATTAAAATTGGTCTGGATATCGACGAGGGAGAGCGTCAAGCTATCATTCAATTCCTCCGAGGAAACACTGATGTATTCGCTTGGAGGGTTGAGGACATGAAAGGTATTAGTGAAGACGTCTCCGTTCACAAGCTCAGCGTGGACCCCGCAATCACTCCCATACAACGACCACGGTTTTTTCCCCGAGAAGCAAGCACTATCAAAGAAGAAGTAGACAAGCCGCTCCGGCCAAGATTATAAAAGAGATTTTTTACCCGACTTGGATCGCAAATGTCATCATGGTAAAGAAGACCAGCGGCAAATGAAGGATGTGCGTGGATTACACCGACTTGAACAAAGCTTGCCCGAAAGACAGGTACCCGTTGCCCAGAATCGATCAGCTCGTGGATGCCATTGCCGGCCACAAAATCCTAAGTTTCATTGATGCCTGCTCAAGATATCACCAAATCAGAATGTGGTTGGAGGATCAGAAGCTTACAGCCTTCCGAGCTGCGGGGGCTTTGTACTGCTATGTTATGATGCCTTTGGGAAGAACGCGGGGCTACATACCGTAGAATGGTAAACAAAGGTGTTCGGCGACCGCTCGGCACAACGTGGAGGCTTACATCGACGACATGGTCATTAAGACCAAGAAAGCCAATCACATCGAAGATCTCCAGGAAACCTTCACCAGCCTAAGAAAAAACAACATGAAGCTGAATCCCGCAAAATGTGCCTTTGGGGTCACTGCGGGCAAATTCTTAGGGTACATGGTGAATGAGCGGGAATAGAGGCAAACCGGAAAGATCCGCATTGCCGGATATGAAGGCCCCAACGAATATCAACACTGCGCTCAATGGCGGGATAACCGCCTTGAGCGCATTCATAGCCAAAGTCGCGAGAAGAGCCTCCCCTTTTCAAAGTTTTGAAAGGGAGCCAGAATTTGCTTGGGGGCAAGAATGCGACAAGGCCTTTGAGCGAAGCAATACCTTGGCAGCCCGCCTCTACTATCCAAATGTCCCTGAGAAAAGTTATATATTTACATCTCGGCCTCGGATGCGGGCCGCAGCTTTGATCGAGAAGAGGGCTCCATTCAAAAGCCGTGTATTACGTCTCTCACGCGCTTCCGACGTAGAGACGCGATATTTGAATGTTGAGAAGGTGGTCCTAGCGTTGATAGTAATGGCGAGGAAACTATCACACTATTTCCAAGCCCACGCTTTGGTCGTCTACTCGACTTACCTCTCCGAAAATGCCGCAAAACCCGATGTAGCCGCCGAATGATGAAGTGGGCCGAGCTCTTCGACATCACATACGAGCGGAGGAAGGCAGTCTAAGGACAAGCACTCGCCGACTTCATTGCTGAGACATCATTCACTCACAATTATCCGGAGATCCCCTCAGCCGAGCTAGAGAAAGACTCGCCACAGGTCGTCCGTCCGACCAAGAATATCCGCTCTAGCTCCCAGGAAACACGGCCTATCCATCACTGGCAATTGTTCGTAGATGGATCCGTCAGCAGCTCGGGCAGCGGCGTGGGTTTGTCCCTGGTTTCCCCAGAAGGAATTGAATTTCGGAAAGTTTTCCGATTCAAGTTCCCCGCATCAAACAACCAGGCCGAATATGAAGCAGTGGTGGCGGGTTTACAGCTAGCAAAAGGCCTCACAGTCACACAAATTGTTGTCTTCAGCGACTCTCAGCTCGTCGTGAAGCAAATTTCGGGGGAGTATGGGGCTAATCACCCCACACTAGTAAAATACTGTGAGCTCGCAAGGCAGCTATTGTCCGGGTTCGACTACTGGGAGGTTCAGCAGATCGATAGAGAAAGCAACACTCGGGCTGACTACTTATCCAAAGTGGCCTCCATGGAACTAAAAGATCTGCCCCGAGATGTTCAAGTGGAATTCCTTGATTCCCCCTCAGTAGATAGAGAGGCCGTCTTGCCAATTATCGCAACCACGAGATGTTGGATAGATGAGGTCGAAGATTATATCGAGCATGGGACCTTGCCCGGTGACAAAAGCCTAGCCCGGCAAATCAGAAAGAGAGCTGCTAGGTATACAAAGGTCGCCGGAGTGCTGTACCGACGATCTTTCTCAAAACCTTTGCTAAGATGCGTGCGACCTGAGGTCACTGAAAATTTGTTAGCAGAGGAACACGAGGGAGTATGCGGAGGAAACCCCGGAGCCCGCACTCTCTCTGATAGAGTCATTTTCCACGAATATTACTGGCCTGCACTAAGGAAGGATGCCGAGGCCTATGTCAGGAAATGTGATAAGTGTCAAAGATTTGCTGATGTGCCCAGACTACCTTCTGTGCCCCAAACACCGGTTGTCGCAGCCTGGCCTTTCGATATGTGGGGAATTGACCTCATCGGTCCTTTTCCTAAAGCTCGCGGAGGTTGCGAGTTCTTGATTGTGGCTGTTGACTACTTCACAAAGTGGATTGAAGCCAAGCCGCTTGCGGGAATTGCTAAAGAAAAAGCCATCAGTTTTGTACACGACTTCATCTGGTGCAGATTTGGGCTACCTCGGGTTATAGTCTCCGATCACGGGACACAATTCGCCACCAAGTTTACAGCGAACTGCGAGAGGATGAATGTGAAACACTGGATGTCTTCAGTTGCTCACCCGCAAGGCAACGGCCAGGCAGAGGCCGGGAATAAGAAAATTCTATACTCCCTTAAAAGGAGCTTAGAAGAAAAGAAAGGAAGATGGCTGGAAGAGCTCCCCGCAGTCCTATGGAGCATCAGGACATTTGTGCGGGGTCCGACGGGAGAAACGCCATTTGCTTTGACTTACGGCTCAGAGGCAATGGCACCAGTGGAAATGGCCCTACCAACAGCTCGGGTGTTACACTTTGATGAAAAGACAAATGCAGAAGCCCGGGGGCTTGACCTCGATCTGTTAGAAGAGCGCAGACTGGAAGTTCAGTTAAGGATGATGAACTATAAGCAGCTCGCAAAGGGTCATCATGATCGAAGAATAAAGGCTAGAACCTTCTCGGTTGGAGATTGGGTCCTCAGGAAGATCGAAGCCACAGACAGAAATGCTCAGCGAAACAAGTTATCCCCGAATTGGGAAGGCCCCTTCCGGGTTACCTCGATCGTCCGAGAGGGAACCTACCGACTAGCCGAGCAAGACGGAACATTATTGAAGAACCCTTGGCATGCTGATCACCTCAAGAAATATTATTTATGATTGTAACTTCTACTTTTGTAAATTTCAGTAAATATATGATAACAAGACCTTGTAAAAAAAATCAAAGTTTGTTTACTCGGGTTTTCGTATTACATTATTAAAATACCTAAAGTCAGCAGCGGGCTACGTTAAGGTATATTCAAAATACTTATAGCGGGCTGCAGGCCCCTTAAGTACACAAAACTACTCCGAGCTCGGTAGCAGACTACCCCAAGTAGTTTTTGAAGACCTCACTGTAAAGTCAATATTGAATCACTCAGTGCAGGTGGAATAAGTCATCACTGGAAAGTCAATAGTGAATCACACCGTGATAGACTTTGAAAGATTACGAGAGGTCGACCAGAGTCACCCCGTAATAAACGAATTATTGCCGACGAGAGGCCAGAGCCACGTCGCAAAAAATTCTAGAAGGAATGATATTTGCATTCTATAAATTGATAGGATATAAAAACATCATTCATTCAAAAGAAAGCATGTTAACAAGCTAGAATTACTTGTTCATATTTACGAATAAAAACTACATATACGAGCTAATATTACTTGTTCAAAATTTACAATTACAAAAATTTGCGAGCTCGCAGGGTCAAAACCAAGATCGTACAAAAATCTTTGCAGGATAGAGCTCAGCGCATTTCAGCGGCCATCACATCCTTCTGGTTCTCAGCACGGTTGGTCGTTACACCTTCAGTGTCCTTCAGCAGTTGGTCAGCAGCCTGGCCGAGCTCGACATTTTCTCGCTCGTCGCCTTCCTCGGAAGCTTCCAGGGCCATCTGTTCGAGCCGAGCATCAACCAATTTCTCGACATGCTGCTGAAGGATAGCCGGGTGTTCCCATGCCGGCCTACCAGCCTTAGTATCTTCTTCGTCAATAGCCTGGATGTCCTCACCATCAAAAGGCACGAGCACGGCACCTTTCTGATTTAAATCATCAAAGGGGTTGGAGGCCCCCCATTCAACTAGCGTTTCAAGCGGTATCCCGGCACCCGCTGCAGCTCGGAGAATCTGATATCGTCCTTTCATCATATATGGGGCAATGTCTTCGACGAACGATTCAGTCTCCTTGTACTTGGCGATAAGGGTCTCTTGGCCGGGGTACCGTGCTCGTATATCTTCAAAGTCCAGGTTGAGCTTTTCCACCCTGCTATTGAGATCTTGGATGGCTGCCTCATGCTCCGAGCTCTTAGCAGTAAAGAACTCTTCAAAATTCTTCATCTCTTGCCCGGTGGTCTTCAGGGCCTCCTCGGCCTTCAACTGAGCTTCCTCAGCCTTTGATTGGGCCGTCACCGCGGCGAAGAGAGAAGCTTTGGTTTTCTCGAGTTCTGCATCCTTCGCCTTTAGCTCCTTATCCTTAGCTCGGAGCTGATGGCGAAGGCGGGATAGCTCGGACGTATCATCCTTGACCTGCTGGACGAGGTCGGACTTCAGCTTCTCGGCCTCAGCCAATCGAAGATCGAAGTACTTCGCATAGTGGGCCATCTGCGAACAAAGAAAGTTAGCATAAGAAAAAGCAGAGATATAGCAAAGCTAGGGTATCAGTCACAAACCTCCACCAGCGAGCAGGTCATCGTCTTCAGAGCATGATCGGAGGGCTGCTGCAATAGCCTAGTCATCCGGGGAGAATCGGAGTAAGCCTGGATTTGGTTGAAGAAGACAGTCTCGGGCACGCCCATCCTAGCTATCACATCCACCTCCTCCCCGGGAGTGACCTTCTCTTTACCCTTGGAAGAGGATTTCCGGGTAAGGGGCACCTCCCCGGTCATATCAATAATAGTGGCCTCAGCAGCCAGCTCAGCAGCAAGCCCCGACTTTGCGGCCTCGTCAGCCGGCCCCGACTTCTTCGCCTCAGCGGGAGGCCCAGTCTTCTGCTTCTTGCGAGCTCCAGCCTCATCACTAGCTAAAGCTCGCTTGGTCTCCGGAAGAGCCACGGAGATTGGCACAGCGTGAACAATGCCCTCAGCCCCTATCGGCTTCATCGGGGGAATAACGACTGCATCACCCCCGGCAGCAACTTAAGCTCGCCTCAACTCGTCTCTGCGAGCTCCGGAGGCAGTGGTCCTCTTAACCCAGAAGGCATTGGCCACATTCACCATATCTGCAAAAGCATACAAGTCAGTATCAACACGAGAAAGAAATACTTAAAAGAAAATGCAAAACAGATATGAATAGCATTACAACCCTCGGGAAGACCCTCAGGAACAGGCAGGCAGTTGCTCTCCTCTACCCCGGCACAGCGTTCACACTGGATGCAAAACTTGTCATCCATGTGTCCTAGCCACCCCGGGGCAGACTCCAACGCAGGCATGACACACCTCGGGTGAACCCCACTGAAGGTCCTCCTCGACAGCCCGGTCATCGAGAGGAAGGGTTCATCCGCGAGGACCGCCTCCCAGTCATATAGGCGGGTTTGTTCCTCGTTTGTAAAGAGGGGGGTCTCGAGCACCCGCTGAGCGATGCTGTCGTAATCCCCCAGCCTCTTTAGGCGCTTGAGCCCGTGCACTCTCCCCGAAGGCACATTGAAATTCCAGCCCTTACAGCTCTCCACCAGGATAATCTTATCAGCCCAGCCGTCTACCTTCCCCGGGAAAGGGGTGAAGAGCTTTATCCAGTTGTTGTGGGCTTTGCATTGGAGACGATGGGAAGAGACCCATGTCTGGAAGTAATATCTGAAGAGGGAGAGGGACGGCTCGCAGCCCAGAGCTCGGACACAGGCAATAAAGCATACCAGCGTCCTCACTAGCCCCAGAGAGAGGTCGAGGGGCATTGCAGATGCCTCCTCGAGGAACTCGCATATAAGGCGGTCGAGGGGGAGTCGTAGCCCGCCAAGAGTGAAGAAACTGAGGTAGAAGCCCACTTTTTCGCGCAGGGCCTTCAGCTCTACCCAGCTCTTGTCAGCGCTCGGGATCGATGCCCGGAATCCAGTTGTGTGATGAAGGGCCTCCCACGTAGAGATATCAGAGGAAGAAATCCTATTCCTCCAGTTCCTCGGCAGCGCAGCAATAGCCGCCTGATCGGCCCTCTCAGCCAAGGTGGACTCTCGAGCTGTAGAGGTATCTGCCCTGCCCGACGTAGACACCCCGGTCATCTTGTGTAGATTCTTTGATCGCGACTCGTCAGCAACTGATGTCTCGCGGAGTTGGCGAGTTCGTTCAACCCGGAGATTCTGCAAGAGCCGGGTCATGGTGAAATATTTGCAGATCAGGGCAGTTACTATTTGATTTTTGTCCTCTAGCACTTCCATTTGAGCGGCAAATGGGAGTGGAGGGACCCAGTGGGGCTCATCAGCCACTACCCTATCCGAGAAGTTGGACCCCCAGCGTCCTAAAATATCCCGGGCTTCACTTGGAAGTACGACCTCCCAGTGATCCTCGGCTAACCGGTATATGTTCTTATTTGTGGGAGATCGGGCAAACACGGACAGAGATGGGGAATCACCTAAATCTACGGGACCCCGGGGTACTAATGGACTGGCACCATCCAAGCTCGGGGAATATCCCGAGGACGAGGATGAGTCCGACGGGGTAAAATCTGGAACCCTAAAGCTAACACCTCGCCTACCCGGAAACATATTGAAAGGAAATAAGAATTCAAAGTATGGGTAGATCGGAATACCTGGTTCAAGAAGAAAGCTCGGAAGTCGGGGAAGTACGGAAGAACACCTGACTATCACGTGAGACCTGAGACACGTGGCACCGGAGATTAGCACCGGAATAAATGGTGATCGCCGGAGAAGCGAAGGCGAAGCGGAAAAACAGTGAAAAAGGGTAGAAAAGACTGAAAAAAGATGATAAAAAGATAGAGCAGTTTCCAACGACACTAACCTACGGAATGAAATCAGCAAAAAGCCCGAGGAATAGCGGAAAACGCAAAAGACGGTTGGAGTTGAGTTGGCCGAAAATCGCAGTTCGCCGGAGGATTTTTAGGGTTTTTGCAAAAGTGAAAACCAAACAGTGCCAAAACCCTACTTATACCCTCGCGATACGACGTCGTTTGTACGGAAGACCCAAATTTCGACTCGGAATCAAATGGATAGTCCGCGTGTTTTCTCTTAAAGGCCATCAAAGCGACACCGTTTTGGTCAAAACGACGGTTTTAATTCAAAAGTTGAAAAGACGGGCATTTAATGAAAGCCGTCAGAATGTTTCGCGCCAATGATTTGGCACAAATTCCAACGAGAGGTGTGTTGGTGAAGTTTCTACCTACTGCCTAAGCGCGAGCTAGACTTCCCGACTTAAAGAGTAAAACCCTTACCTCGGGAACTCGGGGGCTACTGAAGATACAGAAATGTCCACTCTCCACGTGGCACCAAAGGGACACGCGGCTAAGCTGATCTGGAGCCCGGAGTAGAAGAGTCATCATCCCGAGCTGATAATTACAACCCGGAGCCCGGGTTCTCCGCCCACTTCCGACGTACCCGAGGAACCAAATATGGTCATCTCTCCCCGCTCGTAAACCTAAAGAGCTCGCATGGTCTCAGACCCGAGCTGTCCTATTAAAGACCCCGAGGTAATCACCTCGGGAGACAAAGAAAGTCAACGAAGGTTGCCGCATTCAATGCCCACCGCCTATCGTCATCCCGGACCACCATCTGGCATCCTATTGGACAGAAAGGATACTTGCCCATTAAGGAAAGCTGCATCTAGAAGGTCAAGGGGACAAACAGGGAAGTTCTATCCTCTGCACCAAAACAGGTCACTTCCACATCAATGCATACTGCGGCTGTCAGAGATAGGGACATGGCAGCTCACCCCAGGTCGACACTTGGCAGACCCACTTGCTACAAACCGACTTTGCTTCAGTATAAATACAAGGTGATAGTCTTCTTTTATGGTCTAAGTTCAAATTAACACACAGACAACTACAAACTCCCAAAGAATTCAGAGCAAACACTCTTGAGAGTAGCCTGAATCCTCACCGGAGACCTTTATCCTTACCATAAACTGATTCTCTCACCGGAGGGCTTTAGCTGGACCAACGTCCAGCTCCATAACGGTGTTCTTTCATCATCTCAGGTATCTATAGAAGGACAAGTCCCACCTAAGCTTGTGCCTATTGAGAGCCGGGGCATCCTGACCACAGTCTAGCTGCTTACGTGGACGCGACAGATCACCAGAACCGATTTTGGCGTGATCACATATCTTATTTAGTTAACATTACACCTTTGTTTGACCAAAACCCTCACATGCATTCACACGGCACACACTCACACACTCAACACACATAGAACACTATTTTATTAATAATAACAACTAATACTATCTACTAAAGTAGTCACCACTACTCAAACAGTCTCAAAGAAGAGAAGATGGAATCGAAAGGTTCACGTGCCGAATTCAATCTCCTCCCTTCTCAGCCGTCGTTCCTCTCACTGCCGTCTCTCGTGTTCTTTTCTTTAATTTGGACGAAAACTCCCAAGTAGTTTGTTCCTCCACCTATTTATACTAGTACATAGGGTTTCTAATATATATAGAGTTTTTTTTTTACCTAACTCAACCGGGCTCAATAATTAATAACGTGGTGCTTATTAGCGTAATGATATTATTATTAGCCAAAGGTGGCCCAAGCCCAAAAGTACAAGTAAATTTATTATCACACTTTAACCTAATTCAAAATTGTAGTATTGAAATAAAAAGCGACTGGCCCAAAATAATTATAATATTAATTTATAAAATTCGATATTAGTAACAAAATTTTTAGGATATTACAGCTCTAATCCAAGCTCCAACTTCTTCTCGATTGGCAAACATGTGATCAGTCGCAAAAAAATGAGACACATCAGGGAACTGTTCCGTATCATCATTAACGATGTGAACACCCTGCAAATAATAATGTAACATTAAAAAAAAACTATTATCCACGTATTGAATTAAAGTATGTTACTTCATTTGTATATAGTGTAATATAACATAAAAAAAAAAGAGCCAAAACAATTTTATTTTTAAAAAAACATTAAAATGAAGCCGGGCCGGCATTAATGGATATAGCCGGACCGGCTATATAACAAAATGGCCGGGCCGGCTTATTGTGATAGAGCCGGGCCGGTTATATACACTAAGGCCGGGCCGGTTATTTTTAAAATGGATGGGCCGGCTATGTTTAAAAAGGCCGGGTCGGCTTTGTTTAAAAGGGCCGGACCGGCTCTCTTTGTCCGTAAAAGAACCCTAAATTTAATGAAATAAATGAAAATAAATTAAAAAAATGTACCGTAAAATAATTATCTGCGGTAAAATTATCATTATTGTGTAATCCATGTCTCCGTATACAAAGATTTAAAGTGGAAACTTTAGAGGGAAGAAGTGAGAGAGAAAAAAATGAAAGTGAAAGTGAAAAGTGAAAGTAAGAGTGTTTCATATTTTATTAGGCTTGTTAGTGTTTCGTATGTTTATTAGGCTTGTTTGTGTAAGTAAACAGTACATTAAACAGTACATTCTTCGTTAAATTTATCCAAACTGTACCAATATATTTATTTGTCATTATCATTAATATGAACTCTAATCTTAATTAAATCTAATACTAATTAAGGGCACTTTCGTTATATTTTTAAAAAATTTATTAAAAAGGTGTGTTGCTTAGCACAATTGGATGTGTCATTTAGCGCCTATGAACTTTTAACGTTGTGACTCTCAAATAGAAGAATTATTTTTAAAACTTTTTATAAATGAAAGTCTTTTAAGGAGATTTTTTGTACTTTTCTCTAAATTTACATACTAATAATGACTTTGATTCTATTTAAAAATGATAAAAATAGTATTGAGTATATTTACAAAAATACACTTACTAACAAACAGAAGTTCAAGTCAACTCAGGGACTCAATGAGCATCTAAAAGTGGAGTTTAAGGACCAAAATATGAACGAAAAATTACTGGCCGGTCGACTTTGAAAAGTTTTTATTCTCTCTAGTCCACCCTTTTTTTGTTAACCGCTAAAAGGCATTTTCATAAAATTGTTCCTAAAATGCCCCGCAATAACATATACAATAGTTTCTTCCTAAAATTTCTTCGATTACTCTTCATTTCTTCATAAAATTTCTCCGGCAAATCTTCCAGATAACTTCTTCCTAATATTTCTCCGGTAAATCTTTCTTTCTTCATAAAATTTCTCTGGTGAATCTCTCTTCCTAAAATTTCTCCGGTGAATCTCTGTTTCCACTCCAATAGCTCATAGCAAAGAAAATTGATTTTTGTTGATAGCCTCTATTTCATTCCAATAGAACACTAGTGAATCTTACTCACTAAAATATCTCTGGTAAATCTTCCTTTGGCTGCATCAAGATGATAAAATTAAGCAGCCCGATGATAGAATTAGGCATCGCGATGATGAAATTAGGCATCGCAATTGAGCATTAAGATGCCTTAAATTGGACATCGAATCCTAAAATTTCTCTAGTGAATCTTACTTACTAAAATTTTTCGATAAATCTTCCTTTGGAAGCATCGATGGAATTAGACATCGTAATTGAGCATCGAGTCTTAAAATTTCTCTAGTGAATCTTACTTAATTTTCATTTGGCTGCATCGCTATGATGGAATTAGGTAGTCCGATGATAAAATTAGGCATCTCAACGATGGAATTAGGAATCGCAATTAGGCATCATGATGATGAAATTAAACATCGCAATGATAAAATTTTGCCGATTAATCTTTCATTAATGACATAATCGTCTTTTTGCCTCAAAAGTGTCTTTTTTATTTTTAAAAAAATATAATAAACTGGAACGATTACAAATGTCTAAAAAATGACCGGGCCTGTAATTCACCCAAATATGAAACGCCAATCATCTAGCACTATACAGAAAATGGAGCAAAAATTAGTGTATTCGCGATATTCATCCAATTTTTCCACTTGGTTCATTCAATTTTGTAAATATACTGCTCTACTAATAAGTACTTTTATTTCCATTTTCTTTTTTCCAGAGTTTCCCATCTCTTGCATTTCCTGAAATGCACACACACACACACACACACACACACACACACACACACACACACACACACACACACACTAATTTGTTCATTTGCTGAGATTCTGAACAATAACATAAAACAGCAGACTGGCAATATGAATGTAATTTTAGGGGAGGGGGGAGGTACAGTTGCATAATAAAATGACAACATGGTTAAATTTCTCATTGCAGAAACGTAGGAAGTATCCTGGAAAAAAAAAAAAATCACAACAACAATTGCAATTACAAGTACAAGTACAAAAATCAAAATTCTACGCGACGGGGTGACTACAATGAAAAATAGGCCCGAGAGGGTGGGGGAATTATAATTCATACAGAAATATATACATTCATGACCACCCTGACCAAAAAGAATATACTCGTCAAAAATTGGTTTTGTGGAGTAAGGGGTATTTGGGTTTCTCAATCAACTACCGCTAGGCGTGCCTTCACCCTTATGATTGTTCAGCAGAACCACGCTACAAACAATGCAAACTCGGCAGAATATTGATAAAGTATTACATGAAAATATTGGCTCTTCAGCTGATGATCATAGATGGTTGATGCTCCAAACACCATTTACGGGGGGTCTTTCCCATCAAGTATCCACTCCTTGTTTTAACCTTTTCTTTTATTCTTTATTTCCTCCATCAAACTAGTGGAGAACGCGAAAAATACAGAGAGCTGGAGAACAAAAGAATCAACTGAAGAACAGCCACTTGACTTTAACTACACGAGAATCCAAATAAGCTCCTTTTGCAAGTAAACCTGCGTTTATCATTTTCCAAATTGCAGTTACATATGTTGTCAAGGAATTCAAAACATATCATGTAACAGACATGGATCAACACACTTGTTCACGAATTAATACAAAAAGGATTCCATATTATCACATGGTGCAATCTCTCATAGGATACTGTCCAACTATATTGAATTGTTTATCATGTGGTATTTTTGAACAGGTGGCACTATCTTGAAACTCAAAAATCATTTTAATTAAGATGGAATTCCTTTTTCTTTTTTAAAGCATCATTTTGTTCAGTCCAATGCAAGGTCATAGTCAAGTCACAGTCCCTCATATCCTTCTACATTATTTTAGTTCATGTATGTTTAGGTCGTTCCCTTCCTCTAATAGGGTTGTTGATATTCACTTTAACGGGTGAACTTAGTACTCTTACACTTTACGTCCTATTTCTGAACAAGTATTAATTTCTATAATTGATACACAGCAATGTGTGAGAGAGAGAGAGAGAGAGAGAGAGAGAGAGAGAAACCGTTATTGTTTTCTTGTATTGCATAAACCAACACCCAAGGTATTTATACCCTCACTTTACTTTGCCCAATCTTATAACTAACCTTTATACTTCTAACACTCCCCTTCTAGGTAGAGCATAGAAAGATATTGTTAGATAGTAAGGGTAATTATGTAAATGTGTTGGTTGAGTTTAGTAGAGTATATATATCTGTTATGCCCTAATACTAAAAGATAGGAAACATACGAGAGACGGCAGTACTCTCTTCTTCGATGTGCTCTTTTCTTTTACTCTCTTCTTCTTTCTCCTTTCTTTCTTGGTAATTTGTTGCATGGTATCAGAGCCTTAATACACAACATCTAAAATCCCTCAAACAATTCAGTGTTGGCTCCATGCACTGCCAATATTGAATATTGACTAATGCATGATTGTGTTAATCAATCGAGGAGACTAGGCTGGTTCAATGGAAATTCTGAGGCCAGGGATAGGCTCGGAATAGCCAGGCGATCGTTTCTGTGTAGGTCTCCAGCTAGAATTGTCGACGTACCAAGGTCACGCGTCGGCGAGCGGTGGCGCGTGGGTCAAAATTAAAACCCTAGCTTTCGGAAATCTGTGTGAACGTGTCGGATTTATGTGTTGTTGTGTTTGGCAGTGTCCATTGATGATTCCGGCGATTGATTGGTGTAATCCCGACAACTGATTGAAACCCTAGAATTTGAACTGGAAATTTATGGGACAGTGTGTATTCTGATTGTTGTTTGGACCCAATTGACAGACTAGTCAATGTATAGGGTCTGATTTAACAGTTTAAGATTATTGGAGGGATTCAATTGACAAATTGGTCAATTTAGAAGGTGTGATTTAGCAATTTAAGATCCTATGGGGGTCTTTTGACAGTTTGAGATTCTTTAGGGGTTCTATTCTAACAATTTGGAATTTTCTGAGGGCTATTAGTTGATTTTTTCTTGGGTATTTGGATAGCAGAAGATGCATCGCCTATTGGGCAATCATGACTGTTGTTTCTACCCAAAATGGACTGTTTGGCATTATACTGGAGGCAGATGGGTCCAATTTTGTAGAATGGAGGTATTTGGTGCATGTAAACATGTGTGGTTTACGAAAAGAATGACATCTTGTTGATGATTTTCTACTGATACAAAGGCGGCTAAGGTGTGGTTGGATGATGATAAGATGTTCCGAAGATTGTAAATTGTATTAGTAAGAAGGTTATATTGTCTATGCAACACTGCAAGACAATTAAAGAGTTGTGGACAATTTTGCACAAGTGATTTTCTGGAGCGAGTAACTTGAATAAATTGTATAATCTCTCACAGGAGGTTCATCATCCTAGTGGCGGAGCATTATGGATTACTATTATGACTTCATGCGTGTGAGCGAGGATTTTACTGCCGCTATGCCTATCTTTGACTTCATGCGTGTGAGCGAGGATTTTACTACCGCTATGCCTATCTTTGCTAATGTAGAGAAGATGAAAGCTTAGTGTGAGAAGTTATCGATGTTTAGCTGGTTATCAAGCTTGGAGAAGGAGTATGATGTGGTTCAATGTTAGTTATTGCCGAGTAAAGATTTGGGGACTTTGTCTAATGCCTTAGATAGAGTTTTGAATGCAGCTAGTAATGCGAATGGTGAGTCATCACATGTGGAGTTATATGAGAGATCAACATTAGTTTCACAGGTAGCGGTTATTGCAGAGGTCGAGGTGGTTTTCGAGGTGGCACTCGCGGTGGTAGAGCTTGTGGAGGTTGTGAAGGACCTAGAATGTGTTACAATTGTGGAGAACACGGTCATATCAAGATATCAAGAGCCAGTGTCCTAAACCTCTCACTCAACAACAGCAACAGAGTATCATCAAAACAAGTAGCACCTCAAGTTCGCCCGTACAATCTCGCAAGCTAGTGAGCATTTGTCTCAACTGGAGACCCATACAGCTGTTATGAGCAATGAGGAGTTTGCCAAGTTTACACAGTACCAAAAGTCACAGTAGCCTTCTTCCTCCTCCAAAGCAACTCTAGCCAAGTCAAGTAAATCCATAACATGTCTTTTGTCTTTGGCTAGGAAGTGGGTGGTTGATTCAGGGGCTACTCATTATATAACAGGAGATTCGGCTTCGTTATCCATTTATTAGTCGTCAAATAAATTTACAACTCTTACTCTCGCAGATGGATCTTCTTCCAAAGTCTAGGGTAGTGGTAGTACCATTACTGCTTCTTTAACAAGATATCTGTGTTATACTTGCCCCGTTTTCCTTTTAATTTAATGTCTCTCAGTCAAATTATGAAAGCCTTAATTTGTTCTCTTTCTTTCCTGGAAATTGTCTTTTTCACGATGTGATGACTTGAGAGATTATTGGTAAAGGAAGTGAATCTGATGGGTTGTACCTACACGATGAAGTCATTGCTCCTCAGCCGTCCACCATTGCATCAGTTGCATGTCGGAGTACTTTGTCCCCTTTCTAGCTACATTGTCGTTATGGTCTTCCATCCTTACCTGTCTTGAAAAAATTGTCCTGAATTAGGGTCTATTTTGTAGTTTACCGTGTGAGTCTTATGAGTTCGCTAAACAGCATCGTGGGTTGTATCCTCCTAGAGGTAATGTACGGGCTGCGTTCCTATTTGAGTTAGTTTATACCGATGTTTGGGGTCCTTGTACTATCCTATCTAAAACGGGATTTAGATATTTTGTTACTTTCATTGATGATTAATCTAGAAGCACTTGGTTATATTTAGTGAAGTTCAGAGATGAATTGTTTGAGATATTGTGTTCCTTTTGTGCTGAAATCAAAACTCATTCTAATTGCCCAGTTCAGAATCTTTGCAGTGATAATTCTAAGGAATATTTTTCCGGCATTTTTTCTTCTTACATGTCTCAAAATGGAATCATTCATCAATCATCATGTATTGTCACTCTTGTGTTGCTCATCGCAAAAATCGCCATGTGTTAGAGGTTGCTGTTGGAGGTTGCCAAGGCATTGATGTTTGAAATGAATATTCCTAAGTCTTTTGGGGCCGATGCTTATAAATCGACTTCCATCTACTGTTCTTCAAGAAAAATTCCCTACACTGTTCTTCGTCCATCCCATTGTTTCCGGTTTCTCCTAAAGTGTTTGGTTATACCTATTTTGTCCAGGATATTCGACAACAGGTTAGTAAGTTAGTCCGACGAGCACTTAAGTGTGTCTTTCTTAAACCCAGAAAGGGTATCGTTGTTATTCCCCAGATTTGGGTCTGTACCTAGTGTCAGCTAATGTCACTTTCTTTGAGTCTAGCCCGTATTTTAGTGGTTATCCTCTTTTGGGTCCAAGTCAATGTCTTCCGATGATTCCGTCACTTATACATTGGTTCGTACCCCTCGTCCTACGATTGATGTTGATTCTCCATCTCATCCCCCTATAACTCAGGTGTATGCTCGACACCACCCAGTTTCAATCAAAGAGCCAGTAGTAGCAGCTTCTTCACTAGATTGACTCCCAATACCGGTTTCCCTGTCATCAGATTCATCTCTTGATCTTCCTATAGCGCACCGTAAAGGTACACGTTCTTATGTTCATCCTATCACCTCTTGTGTCTCTTATGCTCACTTGTCAGATTCCTCTAGTTCCTTTGTAGCTTGCCTTGATTCAGTTGTCACTTCTAAAACTGTATTTGATGCTTTATCTCATAGTGGTTGGAAGTCTGCTGCTATGGAAGAGGAAATGAAGGCACTTGAGGCTAATAAGACCGGGGACTTGGTAACCCCTCCTAAAGGAAAAAGGCTATTAGGTATAAGTGGGTGTACGTGGTTAAAATGAATCCTGATGGCACTAATGCCCGGTTAAAAGCTTGATTGGTTGCTAAGGGGTATCGCACGTGTTTGGTGTTGATTATACTAATACTTTCTCTCCTGTAGCTAAGTTAACATAAGCTCGCCTTCTGATATCCTTACCTGCTTCTAACAACTGGGTCTTGAATTAGTAGATGTCAAGGATGCATTCCTTCATGGTAATTTACAGAGGAGGTCTACATGGAGTAACCTCCTGGGTTTGTTGCTCAAGGGGAGTTTAGGAATAAATTATGTAGGTTGAGGTCGTTGTATGGGTTGAAACAGTCTCCTCGGGTCTGGTTTGGGAAATTTAGTGCTGCTATGTTAAAATTTAGGTTATTGATGTAATCCCATCCAAGAACTCAAGTCCAAAGAATTCAAGAATACTATCAATGGTTTAATTGGAACTTGTTGGGTTCAAGCTCAAGTTATAACTCAAGGAAACCCAATAAATCAAGTCCTATTAGTCCAAGTTGTTAATCAAGACTAGGCCCTAGTCTTGGTGAATAAAATGGGGGTTAATTTTTGGACATGTTTTGCAGCCCACTTTATTATGTTTATGTTTAATTTCAGCCCATTTGAATTGCTTTACTTATATTGTCTTTTGTTTTTATTCTAGGATTGGTCCAGCTCAAAAGCACAAGAAATAAGGCCCAATTGAAGTGTAAAATGGAGTCTCATGGTGATGGAACTCTAGCCCAAAGAAGGAACACATTTTGAGCCAAAAAACAAGACCAAAATTCAGCCTTTTCAAAGTCAACAAAGGAGGCATCCGAATTTTCTCTTCAAAATCTAGAAGATTCCATTCAAGATAAGGTTGATTCATCCATCTTGGTCAAGATTCATTCATGAACTTGGAGAACTCAAGAGTCTTTGATAGCTTATCACGATAGCTAGTACAACTTATAATATAAGTGGATTAACTTATCGCTTACCTTATTGGTGACATCGTGAACACTGTATTCTCCTCCACATTAGCCTATAAATAGGCCTCTTGTAGCCTTACAAAGCAGATTATGTATGTTATTTGAGTGAGTTTTATTCAACTCTATTGGTTCTTTGAGAACTTTAGACTTATCAAGTTTTTGTCTTCTACAAAGCTTGTGGCGTCTTCCTAGCTTATCAACCAATTTTGGTGTGTTTTGGTTGTGGCGCTTCAAACCAAGTATCCGTTCTTTCCAGGTAGGGGGTGCGGTTTTACACCAACAAACGACTTGTCTTAGATCGATCTTAGTTACAAAGTAATTTCTTTCCTTCTCCTTGGTAGAAATTACATCAGTTATAGAGGAGTACATGTGATAATACTGTGTTATTTTGGCAAACTGACAGTGGTCGTATTGTATTGGTTGTTTATGTAAATGATATTGTGATTACAGGGAGTGTACACATGGAATAAGGAATTGAAGCACTCAAGTCATGTCTCCAAACAAATTTTCAAACGAAGGACTTAGATACTCTTAAGAGGAAAAATTTTCTTGATTTAGTTGGGAAGTTGGGATGCTTGGAGTTAAACCGTGGGACACTTCAATGGATCCCAATGTAAGACTTGTAGCTGGAGAAGGGGAGATGCTTGAGGATCCAGAACGATACCAGATATTGGTTGGTAAGTTGAACTATTTTGTTGTGACTCATCCCGATATTGCTTTTCCGGTGAGTGTAGTGAGTTAATTCATGGCAGTTCCTACTGTTACTCACTCAAATGCATTGATTTGAATTGTGAATTATCTCAAAGGTACGCCTGGTAGAGGTATCTATATGTAGACCATGGGCATTTGCAAGTGGAGGCCTTTTCTGATGCTGATTTGGCAGGATTGCGAGGTGATAGAAAACAGTAGATAATCGCCAATCGATACAACAACGAATGGAAGTGATTGGATTTAGGGTTGCATTGCCTATAAGATTGTAGTATGACAATCAAGTAGACATGCACATTTCTACGAATCCAGTTTTCCATAAGAGGACTAAACATATAGAGGTTGATTGTCATTTTGTTCGAGAAGAGATCCAACAAAATTTTGTTTTCACTTTATATGTGCGTACGGGAGAATAACTTGCTGATATACTCCCTCCGTTCCACCCAAAAAGTCCAAGTTTGAAAAGTCTAATAATTAAGGGATATATAAGTAGCATTGGAGTTGGTCATAATTACAAAAAAGTTTGAGCATAGCCAAGATGTTTATAGCATATGTGAAGAAAGATTTATGGAGATTGTAAGTATAATTTTTTTAAAGTGGACCCTTTAAGTGGAACATCCCAAAATAGAATAGTGGACTCTTTGCCTGAAACGGAGGGAGTATTTACTAAGGGCGTTACACGGATATGAGTGGATTATATTTGTAACAAGCTGGGCATGAGCTTGAAGGGGAGTGTTAGATAGTAAGGGTAATTATGTAAATGTGTTGGTTAAGTAGAGTATAATATGTGTTATGTCCTAATACTAAAAGATATGAAACATACGACGACAGTGCTTTCTTCTTCGACATGCTCTTTCCTTCTACTCACTTTTTCTCTCTTCTTTCTCCTTTTTTTCTTGGTAATTTGTTACATTTATCATGCCCAAACTTGCTACAAATATAATCCAACCCCACACAAGTAACATCTTTGTAAACAAATCAGCAAGTTGTCCTCCGCATATACAAAGTAGAGCTTCTGTTAAATTTTCTCACACAAAATGACAATCAACCTACTTAGTCCTCTCGTGGGAAACCGGATTTGTAGAGCTATATATGTCAGCCTGATTATGTAGGCAAGGGAACACTAAAACCAATCTTTTCCATCAATTGTTGTATCGACATAAGCTCACACATGATTTGATCCATTGCACATCAGACCCTACATTTGACCACTTGACCTAGCCACCACCATTCTATTTCTTACCTCTTCAAGAAACTAAATTTCCATCCACAAAAAGCAATACCCTCTAGTTGATTATCTATAACTAATTGACCCTACTCAATTAGAATAAAAAAT
This sequence comes from Platycodon grandiflorus, assembly GCA_016624345.1. NCBI lineage: Eukaryota > Viridiplantae > Streptophyta > Magnoliopsida > Asterales > Campanulaceae > Platycodon > Platycodon grandiflorus. The sequence continues at coordinate 26,090,448 of CM028368.1, forward strand.
GCCTCTACCCCAGAAACGTCTCTACCCCTCTACCTGCATATATGCCCTTAATCTATGATCTGAATACAAGATACATCTATATGATCTCCTTTTAAATATTTCACAATCTGAATCAATCAAATGAGTAACGGTTAGAGCTGCCATGAATTGACTCACTACAAGATAGTTCAACTTACCAACAAATCTTCTGTTGTGGAACCTTAAATATCCCCCCCTCCACAGCTACAAGTCTCTCATTGGGATCTATTGGAGTGTCACGTGATTTCACTCCAAACATTCCAGCTTCCTCGATCAACAACATATTTCTCAGTGACAGAAATCTCTCTTTCTTGGACTGGCACCTCGATCCCAAGAAAGTATTTTAGACTCATCAAGTTCTCAGTCTAAAACTAGTCTGAAGAGACGATGCAAAGACGGAGACGGAGACGGACGACTGGAGTGCATCAATAACATGTAAATCACTATTTCTAAGCACAATATCATCACCATAAACAACTAACATAATACAATCACTGCAACTCTGAAGAACATGGTATCATCACATGTACTCCTCTTTAACCCAAATTCAACACAACAAAAAATCGCCCAAACCAAGCACGTGGATTGAGCTTCAACCCATAGTGACTTCCTTAGCTTGCACATTTTACTCCTTACTCATTGAGCAACAAACTTAGAAGGTTGCACCATGAAGAACGTCATTCTTCGGATCCAACTAATATAAGACCTGGTTAGTAGAGGCAGAGGCAGATAAAGAAATCAAGAGGAGCAAAAGTCAGCATGGCAACAACACACGGAAAGTATCAGTGTAAGCAACTAATCTAGCTTTCACCTAAGCAAGAGTCCCATCAACTCCATTTCCCAATCCTGAAAATTCCTCCTGAAAATTGGGTTCCAAATCACTCTGCCATTATCGATATCGACCTGGAGTAAAGAGCAAACCTTGGCTTTCGTATCGGTTGCTAAATTAAACAGAATGAGAAAAGGTCTCCTCAACTCAGTGTCCCCACACCACCTATCCTTCCAAAAAAGAACACTAAAGCCACCCCCTATCTAAAAAGAGATTTAACGCGCAAACGATTCCCAACCTTTCCTTATCCCTTTCCAAACACTCACTCCGTAAGTCATAGAAATCTCCCGTGGATACCAAAAATGATCACCTTCCTCATATTTTCCCACCACCACTCTCCTCCAAAGAGCATCTCTATCAACCATATATCTCCATAACCATTTACCCATTAAAGCATTATTCATCCATCTCAGATTCTTGATGCCTAAACCTTGTGACACTCGCAGACACCTTATCCCACTTGACTAAATGGTGCTTTCACTTTGCCATAGAGCCCTCCCATAAGAAATCCCTTTCCAACTTCTCTAATCTTTGCCTCACTGAAGAGACATGAAATAATTCGGTAAGGACGAGAGAGTGCTTTTTATAAGAGTGAGACGACCCACCTTAGACAAATGTTACTTTTTCCATCATGCCAAGCAATGTTGAAACCTTTCAATCACAAGATTCCAAATGGTTGAGGTTTTAGAAGAGGCTCCCACCAGTTGACCAAGGTATGACGTAGGAAGAAAAGCAACCCTACACCCAAAAAAGGATGCCAACTCCTCAATGCTCTCCACCTCCCCAACGGGCAAAATTTCACTCTTAGAATAGCAAAACCAACTGTAAATAGCCCAACTGAGCAGCCTGAGCATCACAAAAACGAGAGAATTGTCTGCAAATAAGAGATGAGACACCATCACTGCTGGCTCTCTACCGCTTCCCACACTAAAGCCCTGAAGAAAACCACTACTGATTGCTTTATCAAGCATTAAACTCAGAGCTTCCATGACAAGAATAAAAAGAAGGGATAAAAGATCGCCTGACAGAGGCCCTCGAGAGGGGCACCATAGATATACAAAACAAAATTCATTTCCTCCACCTATCTCCAAAACCCATCCTATTCAACAAATAAATCAAAAAATCTCAATTAACATGATCATATGCTTTCTAAATGTCCAATTTGCAAAACAAACCCGGCACAATGGAAGGTGATTTATAAGAAACACATGAGTATAAACACCATCTGCCCAAAAGGCTTGGAAACACTCATCTGAAAGATCATTGCCTTGGCAACCTCTAACAGAAAGCGATTCTTGCACTCGGTAACACAACACCATTCTAATGAGGGTGCCAACACATGAAAATTGATGAATAATCATATTTTGTATCATATATGAGGAGTAAATGCCAAAGAAAAATTCCTTATCACTACAGAGATTCCATATAAGGCAATTAAAAAGAGTTTCAAATTCAGCATAAAAAGAATAAAATATCTCAAACAATTCATTTCTAGACTTCATCAAATATAACCAAGTACTTCTTGAACAATCACTAACAAAAGTAACAAAATATCTAGTTCCCATTATAGACGGTACAGGAGAAGGTCCCTAGACATCAGTATGAGTTGTGAGCTAGCTGAAAGAGAGACGAAGTCCTTAGGAGGATAAGGTACATGACGGTGCTTTGTATACTCATAGGACTCACAGTAGACAAGAGATAATAACTCTAGAGATAAATTTCTTCAAGATAAGTAAAGAAGGATGACTACGAAAATGCAACCGGAAAAGGGACAGAGTACTCTGACATGCGATCGATGCACAGTAGATGATTGAGTAGCAACAACTTTGTTGAGTAGATACAACCCATCTGATTCATTTCCTCAAGTGACATCTTCCAAGGCAACATATCGTGAAAAAAACAATATCTAGGAAAGGAGCACAACAATGTAAGGCCTTTACAATTTGGCTAACTTACATTAAATTAAACATATATTTAGGCAAGTACAACACACATGTCAATGGTAAAAGAATGACAGCGGCACTACCACTACTCAAGATTTTGGAAGAACAACCACGATATAAGGTAAACAGTAGTGCATTTGTTGGATGACATATAGGTGGATAACATACTCGAATCTCATGTCATGCGATCAGTCTTAGTGAATGACCAAGTACCTAGTTGAGGACAAAAAACATGCTCCAGCTTTCTGACTTTGGCTAGAGTTAACTTAGAAGAGGAGGAAGAAGGGACATTATTACTTGTGTGAACTTTGCGAACTCCTTATCACTTGTAACCACCTTAGTAACCACCTTACAAGTCTCTGGATGAGTAGGCAAACCTCTACTGCTATAGTGATACTTATACTAATAATGCTACTAAAAAGAGGCTTAGGGTATTGGTTGTTGAAGTGACCAAGTTCTCCACAATTATAACACACTCTAGGTCAAAGGCCTCCAGAAGGTCTACCACCATGGTCCCACCTTGAGAACCACCAGGACCTCCATCTCAACAGCCCAACAACTTCTGAGAGCTCGTGCACAAAAAACATCTTCCACGCATCAAGTCACGGCCTACGATCACTCCTACTGGATTCGCCTCCCTATTGTGAGCCAATTCCTATCCCAGATTGTACATCCAATCATTCTAGGTCAATTAGTTAATTATCACAGATCAATGTACTTGTGGGATTCATCGTCATCCATGCATAGAGCCAACACCGAGATTGTATGGAGTCTACTGTAGTTGTTATGTATCAAAGCTCTGGTACCATGTGATTAATATACAACAATTGGAGAGAGAGAGAGAGATCAGAGACAGAAGAACACCATGAGAAGAAAAAGAAAGATATGCTTATTATTTTCTTGTATTACAAAAACCAATACCCCAAGTATTTATACCCTCACTTTACTTTGCCAATTACATAGCTAACCCTTATACTTCTAACAATTTCTAAATAGGGATAAACAAAAAGCAAAAGAAAATATAAAACAAAAAATAGAAACAAAGTTTTCCTACCATAAACTCAATCAGTAGAAAATTAGAAACAAAACTGAAAATTCTAAGTAAACCTATTCAAGATTCCCAACTTCTCTAAAGTTTGTTCGAAAATCAATTAAATGGAAGCATCTTCTCAGCAGAATATAATATCATGCAAAGAGTCAGACAAATAAGTTGAACTGTATACTCTAACAAGCCAGTGCATTTTCATTATTTGAAATCTTCAGAAATCAGAAACTAGAAGCTTGTTTGACAACAAAACAGCAAGTACTAACGAAGTCAGAGCATATAACAAAGCTCAAGAAAAGAAGGCACAACTGATATTGATACTTTTTCAAAAGGACAGTGAAGCTTACTCAAGCATGTCTCAGGTAAAGAATGTATATAGCAGCAATCAAAGGGCATCATCCTGATCATCCATCTCTTCAAGAATAACATATTTTGCAGGACTGGTGGTTGACCCCACCATATTATGTTCACTTGATTTACCCTTCTGTAGCTTTTGGTATCTGATAATAAGTAATATATTAAACAAGATTTTGAGAAAAAGAAAACATAAACAATATAATCAAATAAATTAAATTAATTACTTCCAGGCGCACATGGAATCTTGCTATATGCTAATACTTTATAGCTAATTTTCATTCAGCTAAGACACAAGTTTATGCTATACATTTATATCATAAGGTCCAAAATGATTTGTTTATGAAACTAGGAGCTATGCAGTGCATAAAATAACAAACATAAAGAGGAAGAAATTAATTAATATAGGAATCTCACCTAGATCCTTACCCTTCACGCTCTCAAGGGTTCAGCCAAATCATTGGGACAAGTCCCAAAAAGGAAGAACGATATCGAAACTTTCTTAACAACTATATATCTTAAGACTTAGAGAATAATTGACTCCACGGAATCTCCAAAAAGTAGACCCCGTCACATCAGTAGACCAAGAAAATACCAGTTGCAAGCAAGTAAACATGATATCTAACTTGCAAATGTTGAGACGACATAGAAAACAAAAGTAGGTGGAGAACAAGTGGTTTTAGTATCCAACACATCTAAAAGTTTAATACGATAGAGAGAGGGCCAAAAATGTATATCAAGCCTTAACACTCCCGTTGACGTGTGACCACCGCTTGAGTATGGGTATAGACCAGGTGCATTATTAGGCTCATTCAAGAGCTTACACCTTGATCACACAATTCGCTCAATGTGAGCAGCGCTCTATAGCTCCGAGCGCGAATTACCGCCTTTAGAGCGAATCTGTGGGAAATTCGTGTATCCGTTTCTCAATATTCGCAAACTGCATTTTCTAGAGCACAAATTAACTTTCTAACTCAGAACTAACTTTCAATCTCAGTTACTAGATATGGAGATAATGAAAATTCAAATTCAAATCTCTCCATGTTTCTTATGCGATTGCCGAAGGAAAAGACGATGAGAAGATAGAAAATGGGTTTCCAAAAATGAGAAGAAGATTCATATTTGGGCCGGCGCGTAGGATTTCGGTGATGCATTGCCATGGCTTGGTTCTCAATTGTTAGAACTCAGAGCTTTTAACGTACCATTGCTTCAACGCTCCGTCTGTCGGCAACCAAAGGATGAGGACATGGGTTTGGGAGGACTTATAAATATTGCACAGTTTTGATTGTATTGGACTTCTAAAACTAAGAGATCTTGTCCAAGGCAATAAACAAATGTATTCACTAATATCGTAAATATATACATGAAGAAATCCTTTTATAAATTTGTTTGATTCGGAGAAATTTATATAAATATTACTTAGGAAAATGTATTTATTTTTCAAGAAATTTAATATATGTAAATATATACGTATATATTTGTTTACTCCCTCCATTCCTAAATTATCATCCTGTTCGACTTTTTTTTTTCTGTCAAACAGGATATTTTTCAAATGCAAATTTGACTTATATTATTTTATTTTTTCTAAGATCATAAAACACATAATTCGTAGTATCTTAAAAGTATTACGAGTTACGTGTTTTATGATTTTGAAAAAAATAAAAAAATATACCGCAATTTTGCATTTGAAAAACATCCTATTTGACCAAAAAAAAAGTTGAAGAAGACGATAATTTAGGAACGGAGGGAGAATATATTTTTAAATATAATTAAATAATATTTCATAACGCTCTGATGTAATTTACATTTTTGTAATGCTCCTGCTCTCATATTCGCTCCTCTCCTGCTCTATGTGATCTAGGTTTACACTATTAGAGAGAGGGTCCAACAATGTATATCAAGCGGTAACAATTAGAAAATAAAAACTTAGTTTTACTAACAAAAAAGACATACGAAATAAATTTATTTAAACAAATGAAACAAAGAGGAAAAACTATATCGAAAATTGTCAGTCCACTCAAAACTCCTTTAATTGAAGCCAACTAGCAATATGAAACAATTTCAAATTATGTAACAGGAACAAAGAATGAAGATAGAGAAACGTTTTTTATTTCTGCAAACCATAGAGGCCAATCACTTACTTGTACCAGTTGAATAAACTCACGCCAAACATTATTGTGGTGAGACCAATCCCTTTCAACCATGTAAATTCATCATGAAAGTAAAATACTGCAACCTGCAGATGGACCAGAAAATCAGTAACAGTATAATGGTGGATATCAGAATTCAATCACCAGATGAAAAAAATTCAACTGCTTAAAACCAGTATAAGATCATGAAATACATGCTTCTCTCTCTCTCTCTCTCTCTCTCTCTCTCTCTCTCTCTCTCTCTCTCTCTCTCTCTCTCTCTCTCTCTCTCTCTCTCTATATATATATATATATATATATATATATATATATATATATATATATATATATATATATATATATATATATGCATATTAAATTAGAAAGTAAGAATCTCATAGAATGAAAATTTCTTCAGCCAAGTTCCGCGAGCACATCAGTTGTGGCTTTACACTGCTTAGACGAAAAATGATTGGATCATTTTATCAAATTGGATGAAATTTTTGTTTGGATCAGCCAAGGGGTATCCAGAATGCAATATTTACAGTTGGGCTGTTGGCTCTCTAGCTCAATTATCCGCATCAGCCTCCAAGTATATTTCTTGTCTTTTCTATTTTTTTCTCGAACAAAGTAAAACACTATTTGCATAATCTTGCATGGAAAAGCAAGCAAATTGCGAAGTCACATCATCAGTGAAACTGGAATGTTTTCGGTAATGTCCATTCCTGAATCAGACAAATGGAAGATGATATATTGCGCTTGGACTCTGCTTTGCAGCATAACTGGTCTCTCTTGCTGCCTTTTCAGCAGGTACACTATTTATCTGAACTTCTATAGATGCCGCACCATAACTAAAACTATTAAAACTCGGCTCCAAGAAGCATGATTTTCATAGCGGAAAATTAAAACTTAACTATTAGCATGGAATTAGAAAGAAATTTAAATTCCTCGCCACAAAGTGAACCCTTCTAACATGGATGTGAAATAACAGTAATGATAACAAATTCACTGTTAACAAGTAAGAACAATGATATTCGTTTTCCACTTCCTAATCTGGTCTAGCTTGTTCACCAAATATAAATACTCCCTCCGTCCCTAAATTATTGTCTTGTTTGACCTGGCACACGGATTAAGGAAAAACAATTGACTTGATTATTAATATTGGTATAGTGTGTAGTTTCCTTTAATGCCCATGTGCATGTGGTTCGTAATTAAAGTAAGAAGAAAAAGTAAGGATAAATTGGTAGAAGGGTTGTCCTAAAAAGGAAACTTTCAAACAAGACAATTATTTTGGGACGGACAAAAAAGGAAAGCAAGACAATAATTTTGGGACGGAAGGAGTACTACGTTTTATCTGAAGTCCCATCATGGATTTATTTCCATTCAGAGCAAACTGAAATGTTGAATTTCTAGAAACAGGCAACACCAGCTATAGTCATCATGATCAAATAATGTTTCATACCAATATAGTGACAGCTTCCTTAACGACTCCAGCTATAGTCACCGTTACTGCACTAGTTACAGAGACAAGAATGTATTCTGTTAATACCTGCATGATGTAAAACAGAAAGGTTTTTAGAAACTGAATCCCCTGCCACACACGCACACACACCATAACAGAAAATCTAACTTCCTTCCCAAGGAAAAAAGAAAAAGAAAAAGAAGAGGATGTGCATATTCATAAAACAGTATTAAAACTCACCAGGGTTCAATAAAGATCCTTACCATGAAAAAGGCCAGAGTTCCACCCAAAAGCATAAGCAAGCAACTCCGCATAATATGCCATGAGCTATTGAAATAATTGTTCCGTCTAAACTCATCCCAGGGATCAATAATAAGAGATAGTAAAGCAGTTGACAATGCCATTACTGGAGTTACATAGCTCATCAAAGTCAGGGGATTTTTCAGACCTAAGCAGCACCAGTAGATTGTGTTATGGTTAGTATGCCAAAATCTGCTGTCCAAAAGAATCTTATTTTCTTATTTTCTTGACAAGATAAGAAGAATTACAAGAAAATAAGAAGAATTATGTTAATAGAAGAAGATACAAAGGACGGACTAGAGATCCATCACACTGAAAAGGAAAATACAAGAAAGCAAAGTAAAAAAGATAAACAGAAACCCTAGATGCAATCAAAAAACCAAACCCTCTCCAATCTCTCTGACCTACAGGAATCGGCACACCACAATAAGCACCATTAGCCGAAGCCCACAGCGATGTCATGAAGACAACCCTATCCCACAGGAGAGACCGGGACAATGATTGCTCTTTAAAAATTACGGAGTTCCTCTCAATCCAAATGCACCATAAAATGGTTAACACTCCACATTGCCAAGGCTGACTAGCATCCTCATCCCTCCCAAAACCTCTCGTATGCATCTGAAGTAATGAAGCTATAGAGGGGGGACCCACCCAAGCTTCCCCAACCACCCAAAATAAGCTATTCCAAAGAAAGGAAGCACCATGACAATGGAGAAACAGATGATTATGAGTCTCTGAAGAACAATGGCACATAACACACCAGTCTGGAAAGATTTTCTTGCAGGGCATATAAACTTGACTGACATCATTAGTGTGAGCTTATTAAGAACCATAGACCACAGAAAAGCTCTCACTTTAAAAGGAACTTTAGCTTTCCAAATGAAGGCGGAAAGAAGAAACAAGGAAGGAGTTGGGGTCTGAATTAAATGTACGAGAAAGTAACAACATAAAAATTGACCCAACCCTTCAAGAACCCACAAGCGAGAATAAGCTTCCCCATTGATCCTCATAAGAGAAAGGAGATCAATGAGAGTAAGAACCTCCTCTGCCTCATGATCATACGTATTATCAAAAATGAAAATTCCAAGATGGAATAATACCATGACCTGAAAAGAAAGTAGATAGGGCCAATATAAGCTGAGGAAAGATGATATAAGCGAGGAAAAGCAATACTCAAAGGAATCTCCCCACCCACACATCCTCCCAGAACCGGATGCAAGTACCATTACCACTTTAAAACAAGTGTTAGGGATGAACATAGAGTAACGCTGGTGAATAAACTTTTTCTGAGTGATCGAGCTGTCAATGCGTGTATCACATCCATTCTTGTGCATGCCGAATTCACTTTTAATCACATGATGCAATATACACTGTGGTTTACAAGGAAACCGCCAAAGCCATTTACCAATAAGAGAGATCTTTCTGCAAACCAAATTCCCAAGAGCCAAACCCCCCTCCTCCATAGGCCTACAAACCCTATCCCAAGCCACTAAATGATCACGCCCTCCCTCATCCGCTCCTTCTCACAAGAAGCCCCTCATAATCCTCTCAATGTACTCCGCCAAACTAACAGGAATCTTAAACGGGAATAAGAAATACAAAGGAATACAAGAGAGACACACTCTAACGAGGGTGATCCTACCCCCAAGGGAGAAAAGCGCCCTTTCCAACCATTGAGACGCCTTGACAGAATCCCAAAAGGTAGTAGCCCTCGGGTTTCCCCCCAAAGGGAAACCTAAGTAAGACATAAGCCAAGAAAGAACCCTGCACCGGATATAGTAAGCACAAGTAGAAACTTCATGGTCGCCAAATTAATCCCCCAGCTAAAGTGGGATATATTTCCCCCGCTAGGACACCCTTCCACCAACCCTACCTCCTCCCCTCCAGAAATCATCCTATTAAGAACATCTTAACTAAGGTAAAAAGGAAGGGGGAGAGATCACCCTGTAGCAGACCTCTAGAGGCAACTAACCAGACGAAGGAAGGATTGATGATTAATGATAACAGAGCACGAGGGAGAACTAAATAACCCCTTATCCATTGACGCATCTCTTACCAAAACCTTTCCAATCCATGACCAAATCAAGGAAACACAAGTTCGCCCGAGCATAAGCCTTCTCAAAGTTGTGTTTAAGCACTAGACCCTTTCTACCCCTTCTATCTAAGTCCACCACCTCATTAGCAACCACAGTATCCCCAACCTTATCCCTGATCTACAAAACCTTAGTGATGATCTTATACAAACTAGTAACATGAATAATAGGCCGAAAGACCCTCACTGATCTATCTTTCTTCGGGACCAACATAATAAAATCGTTATTTTTCCCAACACACCATTAACATGACATTCAAATAATATCCTAGTGATCCCAACTATCACAAAGAAAGCCATGGAAAAACCATCCTTTGGAGCTTTATCCCAAGCCATATCTACAACCGCCCCCCTGACTTCCTCCTCCTGAAGTGGCCTCTCTAACAGCTCACTCCTATCAGGCAAAAGAGGGCACCACTCGAGACCCTCAATCATGGGCCTTTCAACACACTTCTTATGGAACAAAGACTTATAGAAGTTGGTCACCTCCTCCGCAATAAGAAAAGGATTACGAATCGCTTTCCCTGAATCTAACTCGACCTCCTTGATGAAGTTTCTACAACGCTTTCCCGAGGCAACACTGAAGGAGCTTAGAACTATAATCACCCACTTTACCCACTTCACTTCACCCTAGATTACTGAATAATATCCTCTTTCAACAACACCTCCTCAGACACGTTCTTAAGGGTGCTCCTCTTCTCGACGAACTCCACGATGGGACCCTAGGCCTTCCAACCTATAAACTCAGCGATGGCACAAAAAATCTGCCTTCTTCTTTCAAATATCCCCAGATTTATCTCTATTTCAAACTTAAGTTTTTCCATCAAGATCCTCAACTGAATTGCGTTTTCTCAGAATATACAAAGGCAAATCTGTAATTGTTTTCTCTGAAAGTCTATATGTACATATATAACAAGCCTCAAACATGATTTAACTTTACAGTTTTACAAACTAGATTGGTTACAAGCTTGTCATCATCAAGGAAACAGTAAGCCATTTGCAACTAAGTAATGTCTTCTGAATGGTTTTCCTAGAACATCTATGTCACTGTGATTCTAACTTTATTTTCCAAACATGCTCTCCATGATTGCTTATAACTTAGGTTGCAATCGACCCGCTCCCCCCACAAAAAAAAAAAAAAAAAAAAGGAACCTTGAGCCACATTCGCGTGTTACAGTTAAGTAAAGCTAAAGAATTAACAATGACGACTACTCCAAATATGCCCCCTTACAAATTTCAGAACATGACTTCGGCATAGTGGATTGAAACTGATGCTCACAAATTGGTAGAATCGCAATATTGCTTTCACGCTCATTAATTCAATTTCAAGTACTTCAGCTGCAAGATTATCTGTTGGTGTATCATTGCACAACAGGTCCGGGGACCATCTTAGGAGTTGTAAAGATATTATGAATCAGTAGGGACAACCAGGGCATTTTTTTGGTACTAAAAAGGACAAATAAAAAACATGAATCAGTAGGATAACCAGGTCATTTTTGGAAATTAACGGCATATTAAAACACTTGCACACAAACAACTAAGATTTTGTAGTTTAAGTAGTCTTAACAGGATTCATTAAAGAATGCCACAGACAGGAAACTAAGAGAAGAACAAAATGCTGTTCTAATCCTGCAAGTCCATTTTGAGAATTGAGTTTTCAGTGCCTTTTTATACACTACTAACATTGTCAGTGTCTAAATATCGTCTTCATCTATGTTGCATGGACTCACCAACGCGTCACAGATTTAATGGTGCACTAAATCATAGATTTGTCTAATTCCCATGTCCAAGTGTACCTGGATGAATCTAAATGTTTACTTAGAAATGTTTCTTTTAAAACAATAGGGTAAATAGTACTTCTATATAAATCTATAGCAATATCAAACTTGGTTTCTTTTATATTCAAAGCAACCTTACAGCAAACGGAAAATAGAAAGAAAATGAGTTGCAGAATACTTGTAAATGGGTAGAGAGATCTTTGTAGGTGCAAAGTCATGGAAATGTTGGACCTAATATTCTACAGTAAACACAATAATTGGCATCAAAATGCCTTGTAGTACCCCAAACCCACATCGGATATAAGTAGGAATGATAGTAAGCCTATAAGTGACCGCCTACTACCAACTAGCACCAACATCATCCATGTACTTTTGGGTGGGCATCTGGTAGGCCTAGTTGACCCAGGTCAAGGTGCTCATTGGGACAGTGGGCGGACACATATTGCGAGTCGGGCTTTTAGGTTTGGGCCATGACAAAATGGTATCAGAGCGGAACCCCGGCCGAAAATGTGAAAACAAAGGGTTGTGCAGGACAAAGTGCTACACTGCAGGAGGCGCATTGGGAGCTACCTCTTCAACCCGCACGAGCCACCTCTTGAATTCTGCGTTGCTCGGGGGTACGATCTTGGTGACCGTTTGGCCTTGACGAGGACGTTAAGGATTTAAATGGAGGAGATTGTATACCCCAAACCCACATCGAATAGAAGTGAGAATGATAGTAGGCTTATAATTGACCACCTACTACCAACTAGCACCAACATTATCCATGGATTTTTTGGTGGGCTTGTGGTAGGCCTACTTGACATAGGTGTTCGTTGAGCGAGTGGCGGACACGCGTTGTGAGTCGGGCTCTCGAATTCGGGTTGTGACATGCCTACCTCATGCTTTGAAAGAATCCATGCACATAAGACACATAATGTACTCTGGTGATAAACGTTTCCAACATAAGTGTACAAAAAGTTTTACTCCCTCCGTTCCGGGCAGAGAGTCCACTATTTTATTTTGGTATGCTTCACTTAAAGAGTCAACTTTCAAAAATTGATGCTTATAATTTTCATAACATTTCATCTTTATCCTCCACTTATGTTGTAAGCATCTTGGTTGTGCTTAAGTATTTTGTAATTATGACAACTCTAATGATATTTATATATCTCTTAATTATTAGACTTTACAAACGTGGACTCTTTGGGTAGAACGGAGGGAGTAACTTTTTTCACAGACATACATCAACCACATACAGGTCTTTATATGACACAGATGAGAAGATTCCTGAACCAAATTACATCTTTACATATCTTTTATTCACCAAAACTAGGGATCTGCTAGACAGACAGCAGGGGTTTAATAACAGACAATACTGATCCAGGGCTTATATAGTGCTTCAAAAAATTCAAAAGCTCTCCAATAGACTGTGATTTTACTCATACAGGCACCTATTCATATGTGAACGTATCTCCTATGCAAAAACTTGCAATTAGATAGCAAGGATAGTGCTTACCATAGACTTCTTTCTTTATAGTGGATATGGCATCATCATGCACCAATTTGTTTTCCAACCCAACAAAGAAAAGCAAATATGTTAAATGAAGTGAGAATCAACATATGGAACAAATAACATAAAAACCAAATATCATTTGGTAGAATTAATCATAAATCAACACACAATACCTGAAGAAGGATCTGAGTCATGCTCCAACGGAACCCAGACATAACAGCAGCAAGCATAACAAAAATGAAACCCCAAAATTCAAATTCTGTCTCTTTTGCAACTGATAATGACAAGGATTTATGTCAGGATGAAAGATTGAATAATAAAAGGTTCGCAGACCAACATTAGCTAGCAGGTGCAGTTTACAAGTTCAAGAATATGCATAAATGAGAAGATATTCTCTCGACCTACGACATATTTTTTGCAACCATATTAACACTAAGGAGCAAATCCACCAACTAATGGATTCTTTTATTAAAAATGTGAAAGAATGAAAAGTTCATTAAAGACCTACTGCTTAAACTTCTTATGCCATTAACATCATAGGTAAGAGTCTTAGATATGTTGAACTGCTAATCATTGCTCTAACTGTCCTCATCGAGCTGCTAAAGTAAATAAATAGGACAGTGCTACATTCTAAGAGAGAAACTAGCAGTAACTTATTGGAAGGAGCTACATACCTGTTAATAAGATTCCAAGAGATATGATTAAGATAATGCCTAAAAGTTTCACGCTTGGGGACTCCAACCTTTCATAATAAATTTCATATCAATAGCAAGAAAGAAGAGAAATGTCAAAAGAAATAATATATAAATAAGTAAATGTGTTGAGATATCAAAGAATTACACGCAAGTAACCACCATAGTGTGAATAGTTTTCTAGAAAAAAAATTGGAGATAAATAACAAGAAATTCAAATTATTACAATGCACCAGTATAGCAAGAATGATGTGAAATTCAGAGGCTAATAAAATAATGATAACATCGTATTAGCAATAGAACGGGAGGCGCGATAGTTTATACTGAAGGTTCTCACGTGTCAATTGTTATTCAACCCCATACATACTCTATGAGAATTGTGTCAGGTCACCGGTCAGTTTTGATAAAGAAGTTGACTAACACAAAGAATGACCAAGTGCCAACAGCTCAAGTGCACAAACACTAGATTTCACGCCTAAAAGCCACTCTTAGTTTGTAGATTATTCAGCAGGCTATATAAGTTTTCAACACACAAAACTCAACTCAAATGAAGAATATATACATGTTTACAAGTACTGTATTTTCCATACCAGCCTTAAAACCCACATATACAGACAGGATACATCACCCAAGAAGCCATGCCAGGCCTACTAAAAGCCAAACATAAATCCCAACAAGATAATTCGATGGAGAAATGACTAGCATACTTTTGCTTTTTCTTACAAATTGACCTGCCTACTATGTGAATAAATACCGAAAAAGGTAGCGTACCTCCCTGTGTTCTACGATATGAATTCCATACTTCTTTGTCTTCTTTTTGCACATTCAAGAGCACAAAAAGCTTCATAACTTGGGTGCAAGGCGAAGCATTCAAGTTTTTTTTAATTAATAGAAGCCTTATCATACGGTTTATAAGCTGCTGGTCAATATCATTTTAGAATTTTAATATTTTTCGAGTCAAGGGTATTTTGGTCACTTTCCAGTTTTGCTGGAATGGGTTTCCATATTAACCTAGGAATCTTATTTACTCCCTCAGTTATTTAGTTGAGTCCAAATCATTATAGGATTTTATGTTTTAGCTGTCTTTAATTACTTCCTAGTTTAGGAATCTGAATCCTATTGGGTTTAGGATTAGTATTTAGCCTATATAGAGGTCAGTAGTACTTTCAATTCAAGAGATATACAGACGGACTAATAATAAGAGACTTTCCAGCAGCCCATAGCTTTGCTTTATTGAATAATGTGACGCAATTCTCTAGGGTGTAATGCTCAAGAACCCTAGGTGTGATGCCTAAGGTTACCTTGGTGTGAAGCCAGGCTTTTTCCTTTCCTTTTCCTTGCTGATTTCTCCAGATTCAACAATCTTTACGCCTCTTAAATTCTGCTTCTACAAACCTAAACTGCCAGAAAACTTTAACCCTTTTGATTACCAATTAAATCACTAAATAAAGCTTTCTTTTCATACTTTCCCAGTGTTCTACATCAATTTTGGCCCAACCTTTGTAGGTTAAGCGTACTCATGCTTGTCCTGCATCATCAAGTAGTCCAACAGACCGGAGGAATGTACTCGATAGTGGGGGCTAATTTTAGAACAAAATTATGGTAGTGTACAATGTATGATACTACCTCCATCACCAAAAGAGTTCCTCAGTTGTTTTGGTCAATGTGGCACATTCATCGAAATATTATATTATATAGATTTTTCAAATAATAATAATCTTTCGACAATATAATACATAGATGCTCTCTTGACGCGTCTTAAAATACATACCAAAATTACTGGGAAAATTTGCACTTAATTTGGAACAGAGGGAGTATTATTTAAGTCTTATCCCAGTGTATCCAAATGCTATATAGACACGGAAGGTAAGATTGCTCATAAAAGTATCTGTCATCGCTCCAAATTCAGTCATCCAGTCAAACGAGGCCTTCGTAAATAATCACTTATTTAGCCTAGTCGAAGTAAAATTAGGGTTTTTCTATTCTCTTACAAGAATATAAATGTGATCCAAGGATATATAGAGTTTTATAATATTGAGATTTGAGCTTTTTGTGGCATTGGCCTTCACTGCATAGTTGATTCCTCGGTAAGCATTTTTCAACCTTCTTCATCATATTCCCGTACCCCTCCATTGAGCCCATTTGCCGGACAGGTTTCCATACTTATTCCAACATTGACACCCTTCCCAGTTTATTGACCTAGTCAACTATATCTTTAATTCCATAAGCATGTGCTTCAAGTTTTCACAAACTAGAATAGTTCAGAAAAAAATTCAAGACAACTGAAAAGTCAATTAGGGTAATGGCTATTTTCGTTGAAATGAGCAAAACAATCACAAAGAAATGGCAAGATTAAAGAGAAAATTCACCTGAATGCAAAAGCAAATATAAGGAGAAATATAGGAGAAGCGGATTTACACTGCAAAAGCAATTGAAAATAAACATAAGACCTCCTTGCAGTAAATGGTGTTTCATTTTAAAATGAACAAGTGAGGGGGGAGGGATCATTCTTTTACAATAACATTTCATGATAAGACAAGCAGAGAAGGATGACCAACCATAGTTGCAAATGTTACAGAGATGAAAACAAGTGATGCGTTGCTCAAGTTAATATCAAGTGCCGTTCCAAGAGCCGTAGGTACAACTGTGACATGGAAAGTCCATCTGTCGCATTAGTTATCATGAAGTTAATATTAAGTGGCCAAAAGGTCAGAAAAGATAAAGATACGGCATGAAGAGTGCATCGAAATACAGCATTACATTATTTTCAGTATATTTTGAGAAAGAATTACATGGTAGAATTGATTGTAACTTTAAGAGGCAAAGTCCATTCGTCTCATTGGTGGTTAGAAAAGTTGTCAAAATGTACAGAGAACTTGAAATGAATAACCCGATGACGTTCAAATGGCATTAATGTGATTTGGAATACTAGTTTTGCTGCCCACAAATATTGTATTAGAAATTTCAACTCAAAATTGTTAACCCTTTCCAGTTCTCACAGAATGGGAAACAGCACAAGCTCATACTGATTCTTTCTAGTCCTGTTCCTTCCTTGTTAGTTCTTCTAATATGATATATCCTTGCAGAAAAAGGCCCATAAATGAAGATTTGTCCAAGGATATTGAAGCTAGCTTCGAAAATAAAGACAGAGAATGAAATGGGAAGAGAGGATTTGATTAGATTGTAAGGTGGTGAAGATCTAACCGCATAGCTGGGTGCCTTAACAATTTGTCTCTTCTGGACACTCCAAACTTCCCAAAGCTTGCTTTAATGGAGGATTCGTCCATACCCATATCAATTTATAACATACACACAAACACACAGAGATGACTGGGGATTTTATTCGGGAAAACTGAAACCATTACAGAGAAACACTGGGCGAGGAGAAGAGTGAAAATGAGGTTTTAAGATTTAACTTTGTGCACTGATTAACAACATACAGAACTAAAGAAAGATGAAGAAGGTAAGATGTCACAACAGAGAGTAAGATAATCAAAAAACCAAAACATGTGATCAATTCATTCGAAAATGCTTTCTCACAATTGTGACACGTGGTATAAGAAAATATACTACATAAGAGTTCATGAAAATTGAGGCTAACCACATTGGGGTTTTTCATATTGAAACATACACAAAAGATAAAAGGAACTCAAATGCACAAAGTGCTTCCACCAACATTGTCAAGCTAAGTGGACAATATAAATTCTAAAGCTGGATTTTATACCCATCTCGTTAACTTAATGAAGTAAAGTTAGGTGGAGTACCTCTCAGAAAGTAATCCCTCCATGACATAGTTGGACCAGATTGGATTCTTTGGGACCAAAAGTATGTGATGGCCTTTGATAAAATAGCTTGCATCGTGAAGTGGACTGTATTCATCAACAGGGGAGCTGGGAACTTTCCCATGTCATCTCCCAATAAAGTCTTGTTGTACCTGATCATTGATTGTAAGAAAAATGAGTAACCAAAATTTATAAAATAGCACTGAAGAAATGTATCTGAAGCAAGACAGTGGTGAGTGGTGATGAAGAAAAGTAGACTTACAATGTCAAGAATGTACTAAAAGTGTACCAGACAAGAATGAGAAATAACGTCTTGAGTACATCAGCAACAGAAATAGAGTTTTTTAAACTGTGTGGAGATGCTTCATGGTTAACAGTAGAATCAAATCCAGTATTTGAGAAATCCAACTCTGTTCGGGATGCACGTTCAACATCAAAAGGGACATACTTATCATTTCCATTCCCCACACCACGAGTAGGAAGAGCACCCATATTGTTACTACCATTCATCTGCATTCTTCCCTGCTGAAAGTTAGTATATCTGTCCGGTTCCACTTCTAACCCACCTTGTTGAAGAAAAGGCAATTCAAAATCGGAGCCTTCTTCAGACGCAACATCCACATCCTCTAATTGATGATCCAAATGGAATACCCCATCTTCATCACACCAACCTGAGAATGAAGGTTCCCTCGGAAAACCTGATCCCGTGCCAGCACCTTCAATAGCTTTAACTTGGGCATACGTACTTATTTCTGTCACTAAATCCCTCTCAACCATCTCCTTTCTAACCAATGGTCAGAGCCATCAAAACCAAAATCAAACTAATCAACTCCCAAAGGTGGGTCGAATCGATTGATTACACCTATCAAATCTCCAACTTCTTGCACTATGTTTTGCTTAAATTCACAAATAACATCAAAAAACCCAATAATTTCTTGACAAAGAACCCGTTACAGTTGTACTGATCTCAACGCACGAACTACAAAAGTTTGTCCAAAATGACCTACAAATTCAACAACCAATAAACCCAAATTCTTATTAAGTGCAGGACTCTAACTGATCCAAGTACTCCCACATTACCTGCTTTGATTAAACATTACACGAACACACAGCTAGAAATTTGTCAAAACTCCAACAATAATCCCAATGCACTCAATCCAACCATTCATATAAATTAAAAACGCCAAGCAAATGACTATTTGAAAGTCTTCAAAGACTTTGTCGGTAGATTAAGAGAATCATACGGAAACAAAAAAACGAACCTGAGCTCGTAGAGATTGAGAACGAAGAGAGAGATCTTCGAAGCCTTGGATTGTAGAGAGAGGGGGGATCTGATCTGGTTCGTTATTCGGTAAAAATGATTTCAGAGTTAGGTTATTTGTTAATATCGTTGGTGGCGTGTTGTGTGTGTGTTTTTCTTCAGTAAAGTAGGATGATTGAGTAAGTTCAAAGAAATTAATGGCCACCAATTATTACCTTGGTTTATTTTTTAGTCAAACTACATGTTTTTAAAATAAAGATGTAACGTATAATTTTGTATTTTTTTTAAATTATAAAATATGTAATTTGTATGTATTTTATAATTTAAAAATAAATTTAAAAAATATGTTATATTTTTTACTCAAAAAGTCAAACCACGAGAATAATTTAAAAACAAAGGGAATACAAATTTAGCTCTCTCATTACTATTAGAGTTTATAAAAAACAATTTCGTTCCTAAACATAAATTTCTTTTATTTTTATTTTTAAGGCTACGATCTCAAGAATAGTACCCGTTTCAACGGTCAACCTACAGTCCCGACAACGACCTTCATTTTTGAATGTCAAATTTTATTCACACTAGCAATATTTGAATTTGGTTGATTTGATATTGATTGTCATGAAAAAGGTTTAAACATAGATTCTTCCACACACGCTCTCGTATGTTTCTTTAAATATATATAAATATATATATATATATTATTTTGTAATAAATGCTACAACAAAAAAATTTATTAATAAATTTCATTTACACCAAGCTTTAAGATAATGTATAGGACAACTATTTAATATATTAATAGTTGTAATGTACAATAGTATAATACTTGTAGTGAACTTGTTAGTACCTTATATTTAGTAAGTTTTGATGTTGCAAAACTAATTTAGCATAACTTCCCATTAACCAGTTTATTAGGCTTAAGTGTACAAGAGTTATTGTTCAAAAAACATCAAAACAGCTAAGATATAGCTGACATGAACATTAAACAGCTAAGATTGAAGAAATAGCAAACACCTTGAACAAACAACTAAGATTCGAGGATGAGTCATCAACAGGAGCACTCCATGTACTTGACATTCACAAATCCTAAAAGATTGTTTCAAAACCTAAATGAATGTTCCTAATCCTAAAAGAATATTCTCGTAAGTAGTTTGCATGTTGAGTGCTACATAGACTGGACTCATAGCTGGATATTACTCATCTAGTCATTAAATAGCGTCTAAATTACAACGGAAATTTTTCAAACAACGCTATATGAAGGAAATTTCTCCCCTCATATCAAAAGAGGATAATTTTAGAGAGATAACTCATATATAGAGTGATCACCCAATAAAGAAAACATAATACAGAGACAAGAGAGAAAGAGAGAGATTACGAGAGTTCTGCAAAAAGTAAAACAACTATCATTGTTCAGTTAGAGAATAACTTAAGATATTTTGATATCTAAGTTATTAAAGCATCTACCATCACATCGTGATCAAGATCACTCGTCTACGTACTGCTAGATCAAGCAAATGCAACAGCTTAATTGTTCTTGCTAACAACTACACATCAAGCAATAGTCACACTATGACTATGAACTACAGTAGCAACTTTACTAGACTAGTTAGAGTCATTGTATTAAGAAACAAATCCCCCCTTGTGTATTGTGTAAACGTCCTAGTTGGAGAGCCAACTAGTAGGAAAAAGTTGAGGACTTTTCCGTTCAATAATCTGTATAATTAAGAAAATTATAATGGATTATTGTCTCATTGAGTCAGACGGCTGTGAAGACAGTGGATGTAGGATAAGAGATCCGAACCACTATAAATCATTGTGTCAATTTCTCTCTACCTTTAATCTCTTTATTTATCGCTTATTGTATATTGAATGTTTGTTTATGCATGAACTTAACTGTTTTGACATATTACTAATCACACAATCATTAAGGTATTTATTTGCTTCAATCTATTATCAAGGCACTTCACACACACAAGATAAGATTATAACTTGTCTTAAGATCACTGATTAATCTAATTTGCGTTGTGCACAACACTTTTTACAATCTTAACTATTTTGGCAGGAGTTGATCAATCTCAGTGATCATAACAAAGTGTGTAATCATATTAAGATCAACCTACCAAGAATCTTGACAATCTTAAGGCATTTCTGCATATACCCAAACTGTTGCATTAAATTGCACGACTCCTGATTGCCCTATCATATGTGACAACACATTAGCCATCTCAATTTATCAAAATCTTGTTATGAACCCCAAGACAAAACACATTGATGTAAGATATCATTTCCTGAAAGATCATGTGGAAAAAGGAAATATCAGCATGAAATATGTTCCTATGGATCAATAGTTGGCTGATATTTTCACCAAGCCACTTGATTCAACTAGGTTTGCCTATCTAAGAGGAGAGCTTGGTACGCTTGACCTTAATCCTTAACACTTGTTTATTTTTATGTTAAAATATAATTTGTTGTATATAAAACTGCTTATATTTTACCAGCCAAGTATACACATTGATGGTGTTAAAGGACAACTTCAGGTAAGTCTTCTTAAAATTTCTTTTAAAAAGCATGCACCCTACCGGCAGTCTTCAAACCATTAGGACTAAATCTACATTCTTATTAAAATATTTCTGTATGAACAGTCACTTATCACTTTCATTAAATGCAGACTTCAAAATTTTATCAAATGCCGGACATTACTAGGTCATATAATAGGGCAAAATTATTACTTTTCACTTTTACCTCTCTCCCTCTTTCAAAAACCACCAAAAGCAAAAACCTTTCAAACTCTCGCCATTGTTGTACCTTTGAGCCTTTTTGAACCTTCAAATCCTTTGATTCTTCAGTTCTTTCTCTTCTAAACTACAATGGTTAGTGATTCTTAACATCCTCTTTCATTTAATTTAAATTTTAGTTGATTACATCATACAGTTGTCTGCTTGGATTTCTAACTTTTATGAACTATTGTATTAATGCCATGTTTTGAACTGCAGTTGTTGAAATATGTTGTTTTCTGGTTGTTTGTTGATGATTTCTGGGTTTCTATTATGTTTACAGTGTTTAAATTATGCATATCTTCGTGTTTACACTTTAGGTTCTCTAGAAATCATTGATTTTGATGTTTGGCTAAAACCACTGGATATGAACTATTATAGTTGGTGAACTTTTGCTTTTTGAAATGCAAGTTTTTCAACATATATTGGGTTTTAATCTCAACAACATATGTTTTTCATAGAACTGATATTCATTTTGTATTAGCCATCCTTAACTCTGCTGTTGTTAATGTAGTCTAAGAAATATTCCAAGACTGCTGGTGCCTCAATAACTACTGGTACTGCTATCCAGCAACCAACCAGCCAAGTCTACCAGAGCTGCTGAGGCTGCTCAAAGACCTATTCCTGTTCTGACAAACAACATGTATCATCCAGGAATGACTATTAATTCTGAATTTATACAAGCCTACTCATCTGGAGAGACTCTAGTCAAAGACCTAGATAGCTGTGGTCTTCTACCTTTATTTTAGCTGGGTGATGAGAACTACAACAGACTTGCTGGAGAGTTCTACACCAAGATGACTATACCTGAAGCTCCTGTTGATAAGAATGCACCAGTAGACAAAAGCTACATCTGTGGTTATATCAGGGGAAGTTTTATCAAGATCACCTACAAGGTGTTAGGTGAAATTTTGAGTTTACCAATTGAGGGAAAACTAGAATTGACTGATGAAGAGTCAAAGGCTGCTTGGTCCATGATGCGTGGTAATGCTGAGCCAGAACCTATCTCAGACATGTCCAGGAACCTATTTCCTGAAGTTCTTTATCACATCAGCCATCTGGTTGACAAAGGCATATTGTTCAAGAATGGCTCGAGGGATTGCTTCACATCTCACCAGCTAATGTTGACTGCAGCTGCTGTTCTAAGGAAACAGCTGAGCTTGGCAAAGGTTGTATACTCCCAGCTATTTGAGAGTATTTAGGAGGTACAAAATATTCCTAGGATGAGGAGACCCTTCGTAAGGGTTATTAACATTTTACTGCGTCGCTATGAAGGGATAGAAGAATCCCAAGCTGATGATGAGTTGATTAAGGTAACAAACACATATGTCTTCACAGCCAACAACATCAGGAGATATATCAGTGAAGATGACTACTTCTGCTACTGCTGGGTCATTCACACAAGCCAAGAAAGGCAAAAGGAAGATCATTTATATAGCTGAGGGTCTACCAACTCAAGAAGAGCAACTAAAACCCTTAGCTGTCACCTTGCCAGAAGACTTTGACCTTTTCAGGCTTGACCATGATCCTTATGAGCCTGAAGAACCTGCCTCCAAGAAAAACAAACAGACAACTCCACCTACCTCATCTCCACCTACATACAAACCCTCAAAGAAGCATGCCCTCTCGAAGAAGGCTACTGAGAGGGATACTTCTACCTTTGAACCAACAACCCTAAAACTAACCAGCCAACCCTCAACTCTACCACACAAACCATCCACCATACCACCCAAGGCCAAAACTCAAATTCTCAAGTCTATTGATGAAGACTTTGGCCTACCTAACCTAACCCCACCAACCACACACTCAATACCAGCCTTTCTCACATCAGATGACTCCAAACCTACTGAACCCTCTCT
This sequence comes from Platycodon grandiflorus, assembly GCA_016624345.1. Lineage (NCBI taxonomy): Eukaryota > Viridiplantae > Streptophyta > Magnoliopsida > Asterales > Campanulaceae > Platycodon > Platycodon grandiflorus. The sequence continues at coordinate 26,114,258 of CM028368.1, forward strand.
ACCCAAGCCTAGGCAAGGCAAAAGACTCAAGAAGATTGCTCAGAAGCCTAAGTTTGTGCCCTCTATCGACATGTCTTCTTCTCCTACACTTTTACCTAGCCATCTCCCTCTACAACCTACCTTACTACTCCAGTCGTTCCCCTTATCCAATCTATAAACCCAGAGGAGTTGAAAGCCTTTGCTGAGAGCCAACCACTCACTCGCACCAAAAGGTTACTAATTTCTCCCACCAGCCAACCTACTCCAAAGAGAATAAAATTTAACCCATACAGCCACTCTACTCTGAAGTCCAAGAACTGATGTTCTTTAGGGATAGCCAACCCAAGCCAAACCCTACTAATTCTGACCCCTTTCTTTCTTCCCTTGACCATCCTCGAAGACTATCTTGCCAACCCATGACTGCTGAGGACATCCTCATGCAGTGGGGTAATTTTTTTTACCCTCTACCTCTGGCACCCAATAGTTTTTCATGCACAACAATAGAGTCCATGATTTAATTGTCCTTAAGCAATGGACTTAAATTCACAGGGACCTTGGCCTTTCCCCTCCTAAACCTTCTGATTTCTCTCCCTTTTTTACTTTACCTTCTAAACAGCTTATTTCTAACCCCTCTGTTTTTGTCCAACCAATTGTTCATAATTTTTTTGACATTTTTATTGGCTTTCGTGACTTTGACCCTCGACTCCCTCCATATATCCCCAAGCCATTCCTTCACCTGTTAAACCTCACCCTTCCCATGGGTGTAAACATCTAATCCCGTGCAGCCTACATAAAGATTAGGTTCCTTGTTGTCCGTATTTGGGGTCGATGTCCTCAGATCAGCCAACCTCATATCAGCCAACCTCATCACTCAACCGGTCAAACGTCTACCAGCCATGCTAAAACTCCTATCATGCCTTCTTCAATTGAAGATTTCGTTAAAGGTGTGAAAGTCATCATGGATAGCCTCAACTTCAACTTGAAATTTCTTGCTGCCAAGCAAACTCACACCACTGAGGTAATGGCAGGATATATGACTGAGGTAGTTGGCAATACCAGGGATGCCAAGCATGCAGCATTTGCCTGCTAGACGTCCTTCACATCCTATTCTAGTCTAATGGTAAATCGTATCGATTTTGTAAATGCTTAGCAATAGATGACTATACATACGCTATCGCTTGTAAGTTCATCCTAGGGCATGCCTTGAGATGAAATGATCATTCATTGGAAGGCATGTTATTACTAAGGATTGAACATCTGCTTTAAGAGATTTATGTATATGTCAATTGTAGTAATGGTCCCAAGTAAATAGGAGGAGATTGTTAGGAATATGCCAGTGAAACAGCTGATGTATATGTTTGCATATTCCAACACAGTGATTTAGTTATTCCCATTACAACGCACGTTTCACAAGTGACTAAAAGGGCTGCGTACCGGTTAGTGTGGCAGCTTGATGAACATTACATAGGTCATTAGACTAAGAAGTCTTTGTACATGTTTGAGTCTGTGTCCTACCAATGGATGATGACTCTTCATATAGATTAGCTCTACCAGCGCCAGCAGACATTTCGACCAGCTATGTCTCACCAGCAGACATTCCTCCCAGCCATTTCTCATCAGCAATCTTTACCAGCAGTCTTACATCGGCAGATCCCAGTATCAACCATGCTCTTCATCAAACAACTACAAGAATATTGATAATTCTCAAGAAGAATATCGGTCATTGCTCGAAGCTATAATTTAAAAATAGATCCGTTACAAGATCTTTCTGACAGCTCAAGATATGCATCGATGTCTGTGCTTTTACTACTATTCTGAAGACATTTCCTCTTCCGTGTTTGATCCCAGTCTTCAAGGCTATATTCCATAAAAGACCAAACACAGTACGCTATCACCCAGACCTGCATGTCAAGTCTCATTCATCCAGCCTGTACTCATCGGACAGATTTCAAGACATCTTACACAAGGGTCTTTTCCCAACAGTCTCTACAATGTACTCTGATGTATTGATAATCCAAATCTCTAACGAGAAAAAACTTATCCAAAGCCTCAATGACTCTTTCATCTTCTCCAGCCTATAAAAAAAATCTCTCGTTCGTCATTTAAAAAAAAGGGCGATATTCGTGCTTACAATCTATAAACACTTAGAGTGGGAAAAACACAAAGTGTAAGAACAAACACTTTGTGGGAGAGAAATCTGAAATTCCTAAGGCAAAGAAGCTGTACTTAATCAATAACTCCTTTCTTGATTTAAGTTATTTCATCCTTTGAAAGACTTAGTAGTATCTTCATCAGCTGTATTTCAAATCCATAGCTAGCGACTAAGCATCCTGCTCATCGTTGAAGATTGACCAAGCATGAAGATGTCCGATAAAGAACCAGAGCATAATAATCCATATTGCATTCATATCGGCAGACTTATATTACATTATAAGGGCTATCAATTGTGCTTTGAATTGTCATCACTTTTGGTCGAGTGTTTTGTACTCAGTTATTCAAATACTAGTTATTTGAACAATGCATAATATTCTCTTCTCACAACAAATTTATTGAGTTGATACTACAGGAATACAACATAATAAATGTTGACTACATCTTTCAATGTATTTTCGATAAATTTCATTTCACTTTCTTAATCTCTCCTTTTTCTTTCCTAGGAGATTGCTAGGTTAGAGAGTCTAGGTTAATGTATTAAGCATGTTTGTCTTTGAGCAAACCTCTGCTGAATTTTAATATAAACCATATTTTATTACATTCAGCCTTTACTTATCTTTCCTGTAATGTATGTTACATATCTTATGCAATCTGGTTGTGGAAAGTAATTGATGCATCTAATATAAGATTTAAAGTTTATTGTTATGATAAACATGTACCTATTCATTTACAGCTGCTTTAATCTTAATTGCTATACTTATGCTGCTTGTTCCTCTGCTGCTTAAACTTTTCTTTATCAGCAAAGTGTAACACAATCTTCCTACCAGCAGTCTTCAAAGTCTGCTGATGCATATCAGCTGATTTCTCTACATCAGCTATGTTGCTTAAATATGGAAGATGACCTATCTAATTAATTATTTCATTATTTTTCAACATAACCTTTAAATCAGATGAACTTTTTAATAAAGGTCATATAGGCTATTCACCCCCCCTCTAGCCTATACTCTGAGCACATCAACATGGACCTAACAATTGGTATCAGAGCTAATACTGTGTGAAATTCATTCCAGGCCTAACAACCTGAGAGTTTTGATCCTGTTGCTTAGATTAGATGCATAGTCAAAAAGATTCATTTTTCAAAATTATTATTTCTAAAAATCTTTTGACTGGGAGATCGGTAAGTCATTTTGAAAATGCTTTTACAAATCAAAATTAGTTTGATTTTCAAAATCTTTGTGAGAAAAGATTGCTGTGATGACTATGTGATTGCTATAGGAAAATCTTTCCAATGACAGAAGTGTACTCTTCAATTGACATTATGAAGAAAAGTACTATAATTAAATAGAGCTTGACTTGCTAAGGAGAATGTTAGTTTTTAAAACAGCTCATTTTTAAATCCATGACATATCCTCTAGTGAATTCTTCAACTACATACTTGATGAATGAATTACGATGATGTATCTCTGAAAGAATGTTATCTTGATATAAGGCTAACGATTGTCTCAATCTAACACCTTTTCGAGAAAAGCTTCTCAGTTCAAATACTTATGAGCTTGTATCATAAGAAATTGAGGTACTTACTAGTATCTATTTGGACATGTCTAAGTGTCAAAAACTTGCTATCATGGAATCTCCTGATCCCTACATTCTATGATATTTAGTTTTTGAAGACTTTGGTAATTATCCATCTAGAGAAAATATGTAACTAATCACTGAAAGTTTAAAGCAAAAGTAAGCAGAAGATTTTCAAAAGTAATTCAAGGGAAATCAAATTTGTGTCATCTCTGAATCACTGTGAATATTAGCTCTGGATCTAAGAACATCTATGATGAAGTTGTTCTTCTTCAACGGAAAGCTTCTGCCTAAAGGATATACCCAATGAACCTATGCTCAACAATAGAAAAAGCTCTTCAACTATTATGAGCAGAAGTGTTCACAGGGAAAAATGAGAAAGTAATCCAGGTTTCTAACTTCGTATCTTATTGGATTACACTTATAAGTCATGTTTAAGTAATTTTCCATTACTAAATATGCTTACTATATCTCATTTGTATTATTGAATTTCTGGAGCTACTTGTAGCTTATAAATGTTACTAATGATTTTTATGAGTATTTAAGGCAGAAACTCATATGACCAAAAGTCATAGATGCAACAAATCTCTCCATTAGCGGACATCAACTTGGCTGCTAATTTATGAAGGACTGCTAATAACATATGGATGACTTACTATGTCCTTCATTCACTCGTATAAGCACAATGTCAAATCAATATCTACTGGACTATGGCGATATCTTATAGAAGTCTAATTATAAGTCCAAAATGTTGAGAATGACCATTTCGCCAGCATATGCACAAAACAGGTCAGTAACTGCTTTGTTATATGCATGCATCCATGTCTGCTGAATTTCTCTTCAACCTGTTATCAGACATGCTGCATTAATAAAGTCTTATCATACTATGCTCTTCATGATATATCTGTGTACTTGTATGATTTGCTTTATATTAACGTTTTTCAAAAACTGGTCAGCACTCTTCATATCAGCTGACCTGAAAATTTTTTAATACGACTTTCAAAATTTAGTTGGCTGAACTTCCATATCTGTCAACATGCACTTCATAAGTTCAGTTATATGTACTGACTTATAAGAGTAATACTTTTAATGACTTGTCTTGCTCACTAGTCTATTAAAAGAAGAGGCACGCTTTACGAAGACTAACTACTTCGTTTAAAGTAAAGACAATTTTCAAGATTCTCTAGGAAATCAACAAAATATGTTTGACCAACCAAAAGATTTTTGCTTAAAATATTTCACCAGATATCGAAAATATCACTCCCTCGGGTTTGCAACCTTACTTCACAAGGGAATAAGAAAGGACAAGACCAATAGTAAACTTTACTTATTGGTATGATCCTTCGTCTTGCCTTTGAGTATAAATAGAGTTTTTTTTTTTAACTCTATTATCATATATACTCATCCACTACCTGAGATCTACAAGAAGTTAAACACTGATTCAAAAATTTTCTAAAAATGTTACTAAGTACAAATCCTAGAGTTCGATCAATTTAACATTTCAACAACTGGGTATGACTCTGTCATATTCCTTCTAAGTTGTTTTGGTTTATTTCTGTTACTTGTGATGAGTTAATTTAAATTTCTCAAAGGTGTGTTCTCAAAATCAAAATCTTTATTCATAACTGTGAAAGTTTTCTTGTTATAATATCTGAGAGAAATTTTATCAATGCATCTATTTCAGAAATTATTTATTATTAATTTTCAATTTTGCTTCTTAAAGATATTTGATAAAAGATATCTTCCTTTGTCTTGTCTGATAGTCTTAAAGTTTTGGCAAAGTATCTTGTGATGATATTGAACTTAATGCCATAAACTTTTGATTTTCAGAACACTTAAGAATGTCTTTAGAATCATTTATATTAAAAGGTAAAATAGAAGATTATCAATCTATGTTTTTAGTGATTTCACTTCATTCCTAACATTTAGTTGTCAATCTCATTGATATACTAAAATTGATTTCGGATGAATTACTATGGAAACCACTTAGCATACACCAATCTGACCATTGTAACTCTGCGTGTATACATAAACATAACAGTGAAGATCCTAGATAAAATTTACCAAATGTCCAGCAAGCATCTGGTAAATTGTTGTTTCAAACAACTCGTCTGATCATATGTATGTATACCAGCCATCAACCCAAAGACGGCTGATGCAGATGATTTAGCTTGGCTGGATAAGGTAGCTAAGGAAGTGTTGTCAAAGACAATGGACTGCCAATGATTACTATCCTTTCCAGTGCTTATCTATTAGGATTCGTAGTCCATGGAGTAAGTCTTTGATGACTATCACCCTGAGGTTCTTCCGAAATAACCTCTAGATGTGAGCATGTTCTTCCTCCCCCCAGCGTTGGAGGAGATTAAAAAAAGGAAAATAGCCAACTTGATCTATTCCGAAATCCATGACTTCTGTCCACCCATCATGTCCTCTGGATTAGGATATCTTGGATAAAACTATGTAACAAATTTTTTATTCAAAATTGAATCATTGCCTATCTTTGTCTTGTAATCAACAGTTTAATCAAATTCTCGTTGTATTGTTCTTGTAATCAACTTATCCCTAAAGAGACATATTCAAACTGTTTGGATTTTTGAATACAAGTTCAGCAACTTTCCTTCATGTCTATTTGTTTCTCTGCACTCTTATGATAGCATGAATCAATGTGTTTAAACTGTGTTGATCTAATAATTTGCTCTTCATCGCATAAACTTATTTGACATTAATTGACGATTGAAGACTTGACCTTAATGAAATGATCATACATTTCTTAGACAAACTCTACTGAAAACCCATCAGCAAACCTGTCCACGAAAATCTGTTATATTGAGTATCGGTCCATCCTTAAAAAATACTTCTTAATTTCAATCACTTGGATAATTGCCTTTCTGAGATTGATCAACTCACCGTGATCAAAATCAAAGTCTGCTAATCTAAGTTAAAATGAGCAGACTGCAGCAATTTAAAGGATAACCTTTCATGTCTAAACTTAACCTTTAAAGCTGTTAACTATTTATACAATCTCTAAATTCTCTACCTCAAATTATAAGATTTGTAGTACATCCTCTATGAGCAAAGGTTGTCTGATGTATGAAAGAAAAGACGGCTGAGAATTTTGTTTTTAAAAAAGGAGATTACCTTTGTCAAAGTATATGGAAATACTTATGTGCTTTAAATTCTAAAATCTCAGTGCTTCATATATAAAATTCAAGGCTGTCCTCTTTCTTTTATAACACAACAACAACTAGTGTTCAGTTCAGACAACTACTTAATTTTGTATGACCATTGAGATTGGATTAATAGAAGGCAACGTTAGTTGATTTCATAATGATACTGAAAACTCTCAGTTATCTGAATCCAAAGATAACTCCTGAGTATTAAACAATTGATATATATATATATATATATATATATGAATAGATTTCTACAAATATAACAATTTGTATCATCTTGACTAACAACTAATTAGTAGACAAGTTGAATTCAAATCACCTTGTTATACTTTATCTTATGAAAATGTTGATGAAAGAAAATTGGTAAGTTTTTTTTTTTTTTTTAAAGAACTCGACTTTACTCAGAAGATAGTTGGATATTCTTGGATTCTCAGGAAAACTACTACTTTTCATACATAGTATTTCTTCAAGAATGAGCAGCTGATATAACCCCTGTTGTCATATACGATGCCTCATTCTCTTCGTCAGAAGATTCAGTCCAGACATGAACGAACACTTCAGCAAAATCCATATTCTGCTGATTAATGTCATGACCACTAAATCACTTATCTATCATCTAACTAATCATTGGACTCACTACAACAAATCCAAAATTCTGCTGATTCATGTCCAGCCGTGTTCTATCCTATCAATATCTAGTTTGTTTATTCTGCTGATTACGCTATTTCTATCCACTCCTTCATCAGTAGATCTTACTTTTAATTAACAATTGGTATCAATTTATTGTCAACCCTGCTGATTCTATCTTTTTAATCCTGATAAATCACCTTGACCTTATATCAATTCACATTTGATATCAGACCTCATCCAGGCAAACTATCCATAATTAGCAGTTATCCAAAATCTATAATCGCTGGATAAATAGTAGTGCCAGGGTCTTGTCTCAGTAGACGCTCTGACTACTATACACAATTCAATTGATTCTACTCTCTTCAAAGGACAAACATCCTTAAAAACCAGCCAATAGCACACTTGCGCACATTTCATATTGCAATAAAACTCATATTGTTTTCCCTAAACTCGGACTTGACAATCTATTTCAACAACAAAATTCATTCAAACATTCAATAAGATTCACACTTGCTGACAAAATTTTCAACAATTGGTATCACCATTCATTCTCCAAAATATTTCTACTCGGAGAAGCATCTTGATCAGTCATCTTTTAAGACTCCTGATCAAGATAATCATAAGCCTTTATTTTATCACTTCTTTCAACTGATATCAAATTCTACATTGCTTATCTATATTGATGTCAGTAAAAATTATACTCTTAGTCTTTCGAGTCTGTTCTTAAAAAATTATAATCCGCTCATATGCTAATCAGACAAACTTTTATTAATCCAAGCTATATCTCTTCATGTTAGGCGGAGAGTTCAACTTAAGTCTTAGCCTAAATGCATAATGCATATTCTTCTTCAAGGCTAACCATCTTGTGTCTATCTAAAAATTGGTATCCACTCTAATACATCAAGCCATTTTCAAAACAATTCTTTTCAAACTCTGCCTATAACCTTTATTTTTTTTAATACCATCACTCTACTCGAACTCAATCCTCAACTATAACGAATCTACGCATACCTACGCCACAAAGACATAACAATTAATTGATAATATCACATCACTGCCACTCCATTAAATTCATTCTTACTCTTAGACACATTTTTGTCTTATCAAATTCCTTCACCCAAGGAGTCCCTTCAAATTCTCAGAATTTCTAGAGACATGTTATCAGTTCTATTAAACAAATGTCCTGCTTCTCTTAACCTTCATTTCGTTTAAGCTCAAATTTTCTCAACCATTTCATACTCACCTTTCAAAATTATGAGGAACACAAACTCAGCTAAGCCAGCATCTCGTCCTATTCCTTATACCAAATGGAGAATGTAGATGATGACTATCTTGGCACCACAGCCTCAAATGATTCGAAGACCTCCTCGAATCAATCGACGGCTAAGAGATCGACTTCAAGATCCCAGGAATAATGTCTCAAATTTCATTGCCTGGATTCCCAGAAGGACTATGTTACCGACTGCTGAGTCTGAATCTTCCCCTGTCCCCTCCTCTATTCCCTCAAACGCTTCTAGCGAGAACTTCCCTATTCAGGAGGAGGATTCATCAATGAAAGAAAACTCTGCACAAGATTCAGTGACTATCCAAGAAATTTCCAATGATTAGGAACGGAAAATTGCCTCTCTTTACTTGTTTTATTAGGGCATTTTCTTTGTTGTTGTTTCTTTTGCTAAATCAATACTTCATATATCTACCCGTTCTCTATGTAATATATATCTACATGTTCTCTTTGTTGAATTTTTGTCCACTCCTATTATTATTTCTCCTTGTTATTCTTTTACTCCTACTTGTCCTACTTGCCCATTAAGAAGGAGAACACTATAATATATATGTATACTCCTGTAATACATATACTATAATAGTTATGTATACTCCTGTTTTATATTCATATAAACACCCAGGATGAGACGTATATATCATTCTTACTACTCTGGAGGAGTGTTCTGTAATATCTATATCCTTTGCCATCTACATATACTCCTGCTTGTGACCATAAAGGAGGAGAGTACGTTGACATTTGACATATACATTCTGAAATGTATGTCTTATACATTAAAGAGGAGAGTATTGTGACAGAGGAGAGTACTGAAATGTATGTCTCATACATTAAAGGAGAAATATATATATACATTGTCTGAGATGTATATATTATACATTAAGGAGGAGAGCTATATATACATTTTCTGAGATGTATATCTTATACATTAAGGAGGATATTTATATCTATAATTAAGGAGGAAAGTACTTTGACATATAATACTGTGACATATACATTCCGCGATGAATGTCTTATACACTAAGGAGGACATATACATTCCGAAAATTAAGTCTTAATGACTTGTCTGATTGAGTCTTCGTGACTCAACAGCAACATCAACTTCTAAACTTCTTATCGTTTCAACAAAGCTGTTATTCAAAATACTTTCTTGTAAAATCTTTTTACAAGAAAGAAACAAAATCTTCAAAAGAACATTCCTTCTGCTTTGATACTGAAATAACTCTTTAAATTGTTATATCAGAAGAATTTCTTCTTTATATCATCAGCAACTATTACATCTTTTGTTTCTTTGAATGCTAATCAAACTACTTTCTTGTAGAAATCTTCTAAACAAGAAAGGCACTGTTCTTAAATTAATTTGCTCCAATACTTAATCAAAACAATTGAGTTTTGAAAAGTCTTTTCTATCAAACCTTTAGATTAAAAGCAATGATCTCAAACTGCTATAAGATCTTTACATAAGGAGGAGAAGTCGAAATCAGCACCTTTTATTCTTCTTTTGAAAGATGCTGATTCAAAATACTGTCTTGCTCAAATTGTTTCAATTCGCTTAAATCATCTCGTAATATAGGTTATTTTCAAAAAAAATTTATGGCCTACTTATCAATTATATCTCATAATTGCCTTTAAAATGTATTTATTATTGCTTCGTATTTGTACCTTTATTTATCGAGTCTGTAAATACTTAGTAATAGATGACCATATATACGCTATCGCTTGTAAGTTCATCCTAGGGCATGCCTTGAGATAAAATGATCATTCATTGGAAGGCATGTTATTACTAAGGATTGAACATCTGCTTTAAGAGCTTTATGTATATGTCAATTGTAGTAATGGTCCCAAGCAAATAGGAGGAGATTGTTAGGAATATGCCAGTGAAACAACTGATGTATATGTTTGCATATTCCAACACAGTGATTTGCTTGTTTCCATTACGACGCATGTTTCACAAGTGGCTAAAAGGGCTGCGTACCGGTTAGTATGGCAGCTTGATGAAACATTGCATAGGTCACTAGACTAGGAAGCCTTTGTACATATCCGAGTCTGTGTCCTACCAATGGATGATGACTCTTTATATGGATTAGATCTACCAGTGCCAGCAGACATTTCTACCAGCTATATCTCACCATCAGACATTCCTACCAGCCATGTCTCATCAACAATCTTTACCAGCAGTCCTACATCGGTAGATCCCAGTATCAGCCATGCTCTTCATCAAACAACTACAAGAATGCTGATAATTCTCAAGAGGAACATCAGTCGTTGGTCGAAGCTACAATTCAAAAATAGATCCATTACAAGATCTTCCTGACAGCTCAAGATACGCATCAATGTCTGTGCTTTCACTACTATTCTAAAAATATTTCCTCTTCCGTGTTTGATCCTAGTCTTCAAGGTTACATTCCATAAAAGACCAAACATAGTTCGCTATAACCTAGGCCTGCATGTCAAGTCTCATTCATCCAGCCTGTACTCTTTGAACTGATTTCAAGGTAGCTTACACAAGGGTCTTTGCCCAACAATCTCTACAATGTACTTTGATGCATTGATAATCCAAATCTTTAATGGGCAAAAACTTATCCAAAGTCTCAACGACTCTTTCATCTTCTCCAGCCTATAAAATTAATCTCTAATCCCTCATTTAAAAAAAAGGCGATATTCGTGCTTATAATCTATAAACACTTAAGAGTGGGAAAAATACAAAGTGTAAGAACAAACACTTTGTGGGAGAGAAATCTAAAATTCCTAAGGCAAAGAGGTTGTGCTTAATCAATAACTCCTTTCTTGATTTGAGTTCTTTCATCCTTCGAAAGACTCAGTCTCTTCAGCAGCTATATTTCAAATCCATAGCTAGAGACTAAGCATCCTGCTCATCGTTGAAGACTGACCAACCTTGAAGATGTTCGATGAAGAACCAGAGCATAATAATCCATACTGCATTCATATCGGCAGACTTATACTATATTATAAGGGCTGTCGATTGTGCTTTGAATTGTCATTACTTTTGGTTGAGTGCTTTGCACTCAGTTATTCAAATACTAGTTATTTGAACAACGCATAATATTCTTTTCTCACAACAAATTTATCGAGTTGATACTACAGGAAGAAAACATAATAAATGTTGACTACATCTTCCAATGTATTTTTGATAAAATTGATTTCACTTTCTTAATCTCTCCTTTTTCTTTCCTAGGAGATTGCTAGGTTAGGGAGTCTAGGTTGATATATTAAGCATGTTTGTCTTTGAGCAAACCTCTGCTGAATTTTAATATAAATTATATTTTATTACATTCAGTCTTTACTTATCTTTCATGTAATGTATGTTACATATCTTGTGCAATCTGGTTGTGGAAAGTAATTGATGCATCTAATATAAGATTTAAAGTTTGCTGTTATGATAAACCTATACCTATCCATTTACAGCCGCTTTAATCTTAATTGCTAAACTTATGCTGCTTGTTCTTCCACTGCTTAAACTTTTCTTTATCAGCAAAGTGTAACATAATCTTCCTACCAGCAGTCTTGAAAGTCTGCTGATGCACATCAGCTGATTTCTCTACATCAGCTATGTAACTTAAATCTGGAAGATGACCTATCTAATTAATTATTTCATCATTTTTTAACATAACCTTTAAATCAGATGAAATTTTCAATAAAGGTCATATAGGCTATTCACCCCCCCTCTAGCCTATACTCTAAGCACATCAACATGGACCTAACAACTGATCTCAAAACTGTTGCTACTTCAAACCATGAAGGACAAGCTTCAACTTGACTAGTATATCAAACCTTGTCCTTTGTAACAACTCTTAGTATTCTTTTGTCAAAACCTTGTAAAATTAAACTCCTTGTTTGATATATAATGGTTACTTTTAACTTGTCTAAATTTTCATGCTTTATGATTAATTGCTTATCCTGTGTGCATGAAACTTAAACCTATAGTTTAAAGACATATTTTATAATTGCGTATATCTGCCTGTCTTTAATATCCAGATTTATTACAAGTGTTCTGTACATATTCTTTTATTTTGTAAACACTTTGCAATCTGAATACATTGGCTGCTTTGTAAGTCTAACTAAGGCATGCTTACTCAATATAATATCTTTTATATCATGTTATTACTAGTATCAGACATTCTCAGCTTCATTGTATTCATAGGTCATGGACTCAAGAAAATATGAGGAGATTGTCATATTTTATCTAGATTTGATTGTATCCATAATCTAAGTCTTTGTCACAAGGTGACTAATGGGCCTGCGTGTCTGTTAGAGTGGCAACTTGTACTTAGACAATTACTTATAATAGCTTAGGATTGATTATTTTGTACTTAGCTTAACTCTTCAGAAGATGGCCTTTGTATACCAGCCATCTTCACCAGCAATATCCAAAAAGCCTTCAGTCAAGAACGTTCCAGCCAAGCATCATTAGCAATGTATGAAGACCTGAAGATTGTCTGATCAAGACTTGTCTGAAGAAATGCCTTTCGTTATCAGCAAAATCACTCTTTGACTTTGGTGTAACATTAACCTGTTGGTTTATTTATTGAACCATTCCATTTTAGGCATTCTTCTCAGGAAAAGAACATTTTGCCAGCAGTACTTGTCTACCCATATTTGGCAAAATTGCAGGCAGTGCTCGGAGACAACTTGGACTGTGCAGAACTCCCTCTCAGATTTGGACAACAAGACCTAGGGCATTTAATGCACATATATCTGCATTAAATGAACAAAATTCAAACCTCTTCCAAGTCTGAAAATCCTCAACGGCTCCAAGAACTCCCCTGAGTATAAATTGAAGACTTGATGAAGCATTGAAGAAGTTCCAACAACTCTACTATTTCTGCAAATCTTCATCTTCATTATTGCTAGTGCTTTAAAGCTTTAATCTGTTAAACATTCTTTAAAGAGCACCGTACCTAGACTCCTAGTGTCACACCCCAATTTGAGCCACCACATGGAGCCCTGAACTAAGACGTGAAAACATCCTCTTACAAATAAAGCTTATGCAACTTATGAACCTGATAAGATACTAACACGAGATGCACAACTAACTTTAAAACTTAAACACCACGGCTCAACTCTAACTCGAGCCCAAAGATCAAATAACCATCGAGCAACCACGTTTAGAATTTTAGCCACATAAAGAAACGCCACACGACCCTGACCATAACATCAGATATTTACAATACTAAGTTAGCGAGTCTAATACACCCTGACACCACGTGTCGGAACAAAAGAATATTACAAGTATTACTACCCATTAATTACAACCCAAAAGAGAGTTTAAGTAACTTTACATCGCGTCCTCACAAAATACATTAAGGTTAACAAAAGTGGGTATTTACCTAAGTCCACACGAGCACCTTGCACGGACACCTCGTTGACTTTACTGCCCGCTACCGTTCATGTTCCTGTGAGCTAAGGGGGAAAACAATGTGGAATGGGGTGAGTCGAAGACCCAAAAAGTTATTACTCATGTGACTACATGCCATGGAAATATGTAATAAGAATCAAGAACTAATCTTCATGTTCCTTTACCTTTGATCGCATATATGAGAATACGGGGTCGAGGTACACCTCCGACAAACACCTATCCTTATTACCCCATCAAATCATATAATGTTACCCGGGTCTTTTATCAATAGAGCGCGCGCACCGGAGCTTCATGAGCCCAGTCCCTTACGATCCGGGAAGTCAATCGGTCCGGTCACATCTCGGCTAGCAAGAGATGCGCCAAGCCCCACTATGGCCAATAGTGGGGGAGTAGGCTGGGCCGTAACTCAACTACGATGTTTCACTAGCCCTCCATCCTCATGAAACATCAGTGATGCTACTATCCCCTAAATTAGTTCCTTTTATTCATGTATACAAGTCCCACATGTTCGTTCATTCATCGAAGTTTTCAACTATGCTTTCAAGGCTAAGGAACCAACCATTTAATCATGTTCAATATCAAGGAACCAATTCATCTCATCAGAATCATAAGTTCATTACAAATTTCAGACTCCGTAGAGTCTAAAGCCAAATTCACATTTAGTAACCAAGCATGTTTCTTACATATATAATATGATTCCCATTCATTTTACCTTCTAAACATGTAGATACATGAGTTACCTCTAAGTGATGCATATTTCATGGTACTATTTCCTTTTAAACATCAAGCATAGCATATAACATCATTATTAACCTAGGTAACATGAAATACATGGCTATAGTATGCTTATAAACAATGAACATGAAGATGGGAGCAATAACTTACACTCTACCAAGACCCAACTCCGGTGTAAACGAGATTTCTATTGTTAGAACTCTTCTTCTTGCCAAGCTCTATGATTCTACGGTGTTGGATCGTCAAGACTCCTCCAAAATCTCAAGATTTCCCCACTTTCTCACTCTAAAACCCTCTCTTTCTCTCTCTTGTTTCTCTTATGAATAAAGGGTGATAATGGGGTTTTAGAGACTCTCTTGGTGTGTTTTGAGGAGGAGATTTAGTTGGTCATTCGACCCTAGGACGTGGCACAACATGGGCCTTTGTGTAGTCGGCTCATCTCCTCCTTCATGGACGCAAGTGACCTATCAATGTTGCCTAGGCGATGATCAGTGTTTTTAAGCTCCTTGCGAAAGAAAGTGTAGTGCTTGCCGGTGAGCCTGCGCGTCTGACGCACGGATGAGTGGACAGAGCGATTGGCAAGTCGTTGAGATTGAAGCACATGCTTGTAGCCAGTATCGATAAACTCGATCATCTGCAGCATTCCTTGGGAAAGATTGTCCCAATTTTCTTTAAAAAGGGCGTTGGAGGTAGAGGAAGAGACTGAGAGTCGGTTTAGCAAAACATCTCTCGAGGCAGCAATGGCCTGCTGGCATGCATCGGCGGCAGCCTTGGCACCATTGGCAATGCCTATGACCAGAGTCATGCAGTCGGCAGAGACATGGGTGATGTGAGATTGGTCGGCGGACAGTTGATGCAGGGCTTTGGTGAGATCAGCCGATATGGTTTCAAAATTTCTTAAAAAATCCTCAACATAGGAGGCACGGAAGTATGTAGGTGGGGAAGGCTGGCGGACAGGAGAGGATGGTGGGCTGGTGGAGGTTTGAGGTTGGCTGGAGGAGGTTGGAGGTTGGTTGGTGAAGGGTTGAGGTTGGCTGGTGGAGGCTTGAGACTGGCTGGTGGAGGGAAAGGAAGGATGACTGATGGAGGATGAAGGATGGCTGGTCCAGATGTGAGGAACAGGGAATAGCTTGTCTAGGTAGATGTCATAGGAAAGTGGGTGAATGGAAATGGGAGGAGTGAAGAAAGTGAATGTGTGAGGAGAACGGAAGAGAACATGGAAGAGGGGATTAAAGCCTAAGTAGGTGGTGACTACGTCAAAGAAATCGTAGACCACAGGCTTTGTTAAGACGGAGGGATGGCTGATGAGGGTGAAGACTAGGGGTCGTGGAAGAGAAAGAAAAGGAGAGATGTCTGAGGGGGTAGGAGGAGGAAGTCCTAGGTCCTTGTGAATGGCTGTCCACTGCTTGAAGATCATAAGATCTTGAACAGCAGAGTTGTGGGAAAAGAACAGCTGGGACTAGGATGGAGGTAGGGGATCATAGAAGGCTCCCCACTGGACAATAATTTCCCCAGCAGACATAGGTTGACAGGGGAAGTGTTTAGGGTAGTCCAGAGTGGAGAGGTAAGGGTCAGTATCGACAGGGTTAGGCTTGGGACGGCTGTCCTTAAAGAACAGCAGTTCATGCACCTCTGGATGAAGGTGGCTGTAAGGGTTGGTTTTTGTGCGTTTGGGAGTAGGAGGATCAGAAGGAGAAGAGAGAGTTCGTTTGGAACGTTTGAGAAGGGTGGATTCAGGTGAGGAAGAGGGTTCTTGGTCTGGGGTTATGAGTACGGGAGCAGAATGAGTGGGTGAAGATGTAGGGGAGTGAACAGAGGCTGTAGGCAGAGTTGGGGAAGATGGAGGTGAAGAAGTTTGATCGGCAGCGCCCGCAAACTTGACCTTTTTGGCACTCCTCTTGAGGCGTTTGCCGTGCCTTGATCTGGTTGGAGGTGAGGAGGCAGGAGCAGGTTGTGGAGATTCGGTAGTGGGAATGGCTAGTGTGGGAACGGCTAGCGCGGAAGGAGTGGTAGATGAGACCATAGGTAGGCCAAAAGATTCATCAGTTGGCAGAAGGGTTTGTTTGGTTTTGGGCTTGTCGGATTTGAAGGTGGTTTTAGGAAGAAGAGTGGAAGGTTGAGGGGGTTTGGCAAGATCGGCTGGTTTGAATGTGGAAGTGTCCTTCTCAACAGCCTGTTTGGATCTTGCAGGCTTTCTGGTTTGTTTGAGTTTTGGTGTTGGGAGAGGTGAGTATTTTTGTTTCTTTGGGGAGGATTCAGCTGGCTCATATGGGTCATGATCCAGTCTACTGAGATCAAAATTTTCAGGTAGATCAACACCAATAGGCGTGGGCTCCTCCTGAGCAGGAAGCCCGGTTGAGGTGTAGGTCACCTTCCTCTTACCCTTCTTATTTTGGGTAGAGGGACCAGCAGTTGTAGTAGCGGTAGTCCTCTTGGCCATGTCTTCTCTGTATCTGGTGATGTTGACCGTGAAGACGTAGGTATTGGATACCTTGATGAGATCATCACCTGACACCTGTTCATCTATCTCCTCAAATCTCCTGAGGAGAACATTGATAACCCTGACAAAGGGCCTTTTCATGGTGGGATGGGCCTGGACTTCAGCTACACTCTAAAACAGCATGAAGAACACAATTTTGGCCCAGTTCAGCTGTTTTCGTAGGATCACAGCCTTGGTCCACATGAGCTGCTGGGATGTGAAGATGTCCCTTGAGCCATTCTTGAAGAGAATGCTCTTGTCAAGAAGATGGCTTATATGATAGGGACCCTCAGGAAATAGATTCCTGGACATTTCAGAGAAGCGTTCAGGTTGAGCTGAGCCTCTCATCATTTCCCAGGCCTGAGCTGATTCTTCATCAGTCAACTCCAGTTTTCCTTCAATAGGCCGTTTGAGGATGTTGCCTATCTCCTTGTAAGTCAACTTGATGAAGTACCCTCGGATGTAGCCTTTCAAGTAGCTCATATTCACTTTGTCATTAGCTGAAGAAGGAGCAGGAGGGAGGACCATTCTGGTGTAGAATTCTTCAGCCAATAGATTGCTGTAGTGGGTGTCATTCAGTTGGAAGAAGGGGAGAAGACCACACTCTTCTAAGTCCTTAAGAAGTGCTGCTCCAGAAGAATACTCAAAGATTGAGTCTTTATCTATGGTCATTACAGGGTGATAGCTGGACCTTGGAAGAATTTTTAGTGGGATCTTGGTGGCTTCAGCAGCCCTGGATGACTTGGCTGATTTAGTGTCAGCAGATGAGGAAGTACCGACAGCTTTGGAAGTTTGAGTCTTTTCCTACACACAGTCGGCAGAGTTAAGAATAGCTGATATACAGGAAACAACAGATCTTAATAGAAACACGCACTGTTCAGATCTAAGACCCAAAATATAGCTAAGTTATGAAATGTGACAAGAGCAGTTCATCTTCTGGGTCTTTGAACAGCAACAGATTTGGTCAATTTTAAACAAATAGAATGGTACATAATGAAAACATTTTAGCATAGATAGTTCTAAAACACATTCAATACCAGATAAATAAGATTTAAGCAACATTATCAAGAACTCGAAGTTTATCAATGGCGGACAACTCAAAACAATTCATATTAGGTCAATAAATACCCTAAAACTGGAATTAAACGAATCGTAAGGAGGTAGGGTTACTCACCATTGAAGAGTGTAAATCAAAGACTTGAAGATTTTGGAGATTTCAGAAGCTTTTAGCAAGATTGGAGACTTGAAGATTCTGAGGTTTTTGAAATGCAAATAGCGGTTTTTGAAAATGTGAAAAGACACTGTGCGCAATCGCCTTTTGTACTTCTAACTGTTCAATAAATGGCTTTTAATAATTTTTGAAATTCGCATTTAATGACCTGATAGGTGACTGTTCATATAACGTACGTATTCGACCTATGTTATTGAGGACTGCCGATATGGAAAGAAGTGCTTACTCAATGTTGTCTATATTCTCTGCAGAGTTGCACTCAGCTGATCAAGTAAGCATTTTTATAAATAGCTGAAGTGAAATAACTTTAAAGGCAGTATTTAAAAGATTAAGGATTGAGATCAAGCATACCAAGCTCTCCTCTTAGATAGGCAAACCTGGTTGAGTCAAGTGGTTTGGTGAAGATGTCAGCTACCTGATGGTCTGTAGACACATATTGCATGTTGATGTTACCTTTTTTAACATGGTCTTTTAAGAAGTGATATCTCACATCAATGTGCTTTGTCTTGGAGTTCATGACAGGATTTTGAGAAACAAAGATGGCTGATGTATTGTCACACATTATAGGGCAATCAGCAGTCTTGATCTCATAGTCCACCAGTTGCTGTTTAATCCACAGCAATTGTGAGCAGCAGCTACCAGCAGCTATATATTCTACTTCAGTTGTTGAAGTTGAAACAGATGTTTGCTTTTTGCTGGCCCATGAGATAAGTTGATTTCTTAAGAATTGACATGTCCCACTTGTGCTTTTCCTGTCAACCTTACATGCAGCAAAATCAGCATCAGAATAGCCTATAAGATTAAAGGATGAATCCCTTGGATACCAAATACCCAAGTTGGAAGTATCTATTAAGTATTTGATGATTCTTTTGACAGCTTGTAAGTGAGACTCCTTTGGATCTGCTTGAAATCTAGCACAAACACAAACAACAAACATAATGTCAGGCCTACTAGCAGTTAAGTATAAAAGTGAGCCAATCATGCCTCTATATAGAGTCATGTCCACTTTCTTGCCCTTTTCATCTTTGTCAAGATGGCAGTTTGTGGCCATAGGTGTACTGAAGCTGTTTGCATTTTCAAGTCCAAATTTCTTGATAACATCCTTTGCATATTTGGCTTGATTGATGAAGATACCGGTAGAGCTTTGTTGAATTTGAAGTCCTAGGAAGAAGTTGAGTTCTTCCATCATGCTCATTTCAAATTTACTCTGCATAAGCTTTTCAAATCTTTTGCAAAGATTCTCATTAGTAGATCCAAAAATAATATCATCAACATAAATTTGAACAAGTAAGGAATGACCTTTATGTTTCATAATAAAAAGAGTAGTGTCAATTTGACCTCTTACAAAGCCTTGAGATGTCAAGAACTTTGAAAGGGTCTCATACCAGGCTCTTAGAGCTTGCTTAAGTCCATAAAGTGCTTTCCTTAGCTTGTAGACATCTTCTCTTCTTGAACTGTCGATGAAACCAGGTGGTTGTTCTACATAGACTTCTTCTTGTAGTTCACCGTTTAGAAAGGCACTCATAACATCCATTTGATATACTTTGAAGTCTTTGAAGGATGCATAGGCCAAGAATAATCTTATGGCTTCTAGTCTTGCAACAGGAGCAAATGTCTCATCATAGTCAATTCCCTCCTCCTGTCTGTATCCTTGAGCCACAAGTCTTGCCTTATTCCTGGTTATGTTTCCGTTTTCAACCATTTTGTTTCTGAAAACCCACTTTGTACCAATCACAGCTTGTCCTTTAGGTCTAGGGACAAGTGACCAAACTTGACATCTGTCAAATTGATTTAATTCTTCTTGCATAGCTTCCACCCAGCTTGGATCTTCCAGTGCTTCATCTATCTTCTTGGGTTTAATATGTGAGACAAATGCTGTAGAATACATGCATTCATTCCTTGAAGCTTGTCTAGTTTGAACACCAGCATTAAGATCACCAATGATTTGAGTGATAGGATGATCTTTAATTTCTCGAACATCTGCAGTTTGAACTTGTCCTATTGTATCGGCAGAGTTGGGTTCTTGAGAAGTGGAAATGTCTGAAGCTTGGTTTTCTGAAGGGTATGTTAATTCCAATGTAGGCTGTAGTACTTCTGGTGTGGAAGGGAAAGTGGATTCTGGATTTTCTGAGTTCTCATTTGCTGGTTCATTGTCACTTCTTGAGGATTCTATCAAGTTAATTCTTGGAGGAACTTGTGAAGATGTGGGATCAGCAGAGTTGGAGCTTGGCTGTTCTGTACCTGTCTCATACTCATCAGGATCATTAGACACTTTAGGAGCCAAATGTGGCCCAATAAAATCAAATTCATCAAAAGAGACATGAACAGATTCAACAACTCTAAGTGAAGATTTATTATAAACTCTATAAGCTTTTAAAAATTTGGCATATCCCAGAAATATCCCTTCATCATTTTTGGATTCAAATTTACCTCTATGTTCTTTTCCGTTGTAAAGAACATAGCATTTACATCCAAATATTTTGAAGAATCCAATGTTGGGAGCTCTGCCTCTCCATATTTCATATGGAGTTTTGTTGTGAAATTTGTTGATAATGGACCTGTTTTGAGTGAAGCAGGCAGTGTTTACAGCTTTAGCCCAGAAATTCATAGGCAGTTTGGCTTTAGCAATCATAGTCTTTCCTGCTTCAATAAGAGTTCTGTTCTTTCTTTCAGCAACTCCATTCTGTAAAGGTGTACTAACTGCAGAGAAATTGTGACCAATTCCATGGTCATCACAATATTTGGCTACACCATTGTTCTTGAACTCGTCCCATTGTACGATCGACATCGCAATGTCATCCGTTCCAGTTTCTGAGTTTGTAGTCTTCTGAAGAGTTCTGTTATGATGTCATATGCTTCATCTTTGGAGGACATCATCTCAACCCAAGTGAATCTTGAGTAGTCATTAACTACTACAAGTGTGTACTTGCTGCCACCAAGACTTGTAGTAGTAACTGGTCCAAATAAATCCATATGCAGGAGCTGTAGAGGTCTGGATGTTGATAGGCAAGGCTTGCTTTTGAATGAAGATTTGTGTAATTTGCCTAGTTGACAAGCTTTACAAAGATTGTGTGGTTCAGCCGATATTTTAGGCAAACCAACAACTAGGTTGTCCTTTGATAGCTTCTCCAAATATTTGAAGTTGAGATGACTAAGCCTTTTGTGCCATAACCAGCTGTTATCATTTGATGACCTTGCAACCAAGCATAGATTTGATTTTCTCCCAACAGCGTTTAAGTCAACGGCATATACATTTCCTTTTCTGAAACCTGTCAGGATTGTTGAACATGTCTCATTGTCCTTTATGAGACAGTGACTTGAAGTGAATTGACAGACTAATCCTTTGTCACAGAATTGTGATATGCTCAAAAGATTATGCTTCAATCCTTCAACTAGAGAAACTTTGCTGATGGAAAGGTTGCCTCTAATTATGCTTCCATAGCCAATTGTCTTCCCTTTTGAGTTGTCACCAAAAATTACTGAGGGACCTTTAGCTTCAACAATATTTGAGAGAAGATTTGGATCACCAGTCATGTGCTTTGAGCAGCCACTATCTAGATACCATAAGTCTTTCTCTTCTTCACTAACAGCCATGAAGCATTCCTGAAATATAATCATTTAAGAATATGGTCCCCGTTTACTTTTGGGTCCTTAAGGTTAGCAACCTTTTGGGATCCATACCTGTTTAACCTTTAGAGGTGTGAATCCTCTAAATTTAGGTATGAATCTCAGAAGGCATTCATGAATTTCGTGACCATGGCCTTTATAGAAAGAGCATTTATGAAAACCTTGAACATGTGTAATGATTTCCTTTGAAGACTTCTTATTATCAGCAGTTTTGGAGATGACCTTTGTACTGATAACAGGCTTATAGGACTTAGGCTGATAATGCCATTTCTTAGTGATATTAGGTTTACCATGGGTAGACCTTTTATCAAAAGATTTCACATTTACAGGCAAAACTCCTTTGAGCTTTTTATCGGCAGAGTTGGGATCAGCAATCTTTCCTTTGACAAATTTAATAGGTTTGAGTTGAGAATTCTTTGACTTGCTACCAGTCATCCCTGTTTTCTTAGGGTGACTGATGGCAGGTTTCTGTTGCTCAGACTCCCTATTAGCAGTGTCATTGTTGACAGATTGCTTACCCTTGGACTTTTCTTTTGTATTTTTGGGATAAACAAAGGGAACTTTGTTAAAACCAAGTCCTTGCCTTTTAGGAGATTGCTGATTATAGGAAGTTTCTTCAGCCATTTCTTCAGCAATTACTTCAGATGTCTCATTTTCTTGAGAACCAGATGGACTTCCTACATTGAATTCACTTTGGAAACCGATACCAGTTTTGTCGTCAAGAGTTTTCTGGTTTGAAAGAATGGTATCAAAGTTTCCTTTTGAATTATTCCAAGTGTTGACAACCTTTTGAAGGTCATCTTTCTCAGAATTGATTTTCTTTATGTGTTCAAGTAGGAATTCCACTTTTTCAGATAAAGCTTTGTTCTCTTTTTGAATTTTGATACTTTCAGCTTGTTGTCTATTGAGATCTTTGATCTCAGACATCAAGGTAGATTTCTCAGAGACAGCCAGTTCATGCTTTTTGGCTAGTTTCACATAGGCAGCTTTGAATTTTGAAAATTCTTCCAGCATGTATTTGTTGGCTTTAATGAGCTCTCCCTTTGAGGGTTCATTAAGCTCATCATTATCACTATCATCCTATTGGAATGGTAGTGACCTTACTGAGTCATGGGGTGATTCCCTGGCCATAAGACATATATTTGCTTCTTCAGCAAAGTCACAGGAATCATCCTCATCAGTATCTGTGTCACACCAAGTGGGCATGTTGCTTTCATCCATGTCCTCAGCCACCATCCCTTTTTGTTTTTGAAATTTAGACTCGGGACGTTTTTTTGTAGAATTCATATTTTGGCTTTGGACATTTTGAAGCAAAATGACCTGGTTTCCTACGATTAAAACAGACAAGCTCATTTTCCTTTTGATAGTCTGGTTTTATAAGGAGCGAACTTTTGGATGGCAGCTGTTCTTTGAGGAATGGCAGTTTTGTGAGGAGACTGCCTATGAGATGACTTGTTAAACCTTTTGAAACGTTGATACTTCTTAACAAACATTGCAAAGGCTTCGTCTGAAAGAATGTCATCACCATCACTGGATGTGGATGGGGTTTCATCAGGTGTAGAACAAGAAGGTTCAACAGACATGGCTGGTAAGGATAAATTTTTAAAACTCTTTTCCATTTCTTGAGCTTGTTGGATTTCAAGCTCATAGACTGAAAGACTTGCATAAAGGTTTCTGAGAGACAATTTATTCAAGTCTTTTGATTCTTTCATGGCAGTGATCTTTACATGCCATAGACTGCCTAGAGAATTAAGAAATCTCATATTTATTTCTTTTTTTTCATATTTCTTTCCTAAAGAATAGCAAGAGTTGACTACCTCATAAAATCTGTCATATGCACTTCGTAGAGTCTCTTTGGGATCTTTCTTGAATGAATCGAACTTCTGGATGCAGGTATATAGCTTGTTATTCTTTGTTTCACCATCACCTTCAAGATATTCCAGTATTGCTTTTTACATTTCCTTAGCCGTGTCCAAGTTGATGATCTGCTGATATGTGCTGATATCAACACAGCTGGTGATGATGTTGATGGCTTTTCCATCCAGAGCGTCATTCTTTCTGTCTTCTTCGTCCCATTCTTCTTCAGGCTTTGGGACTTCAGGGTCAGCCGTTGGATCCAGTGTAGCCAGAGTATTTGGCTTCATGGGAATTCTAGGTCCATCTGTAACACATTTCCACAAACGTTTGTCAATAAAGTTCATGTGTCTTTTAACTTTATC
Source organism: Platycodon grandiflorus (assembly GCA_016624345.1). NCBI lineage: Eukaryota > Viridiplantae > Streptophyta > Magnoliopsida > Asterales > Campanulaceae > Platycodon > Platycodon grandiflorus. The sequence goes on from CM028368.1 coordinate 26,138,713, forward strand.
TTTCCAGATATCAAAGTGAACTTCATCCAGTACAGGACAATGGTTCACATTTAAAGTTTCCAACATTTGATGAGCAGTCATTTGATCTTTAATCTCTCAAGAGTTTAGTCTTGGAAAACTAGTTTTCAAAGAGTTAAGCTCTGATACCAATTGTTAGGTCTCAGGGTGCTCAATATAGGCTAGAAGGGGGGGTTGAATAGCCTATGTCCAATTTTTGAAATTGATTCAAAAATCTACTTCACTTAAGTTAAAAAAAATTTCAGGCGTAATAATAGTAAAGTATAGGACAAGTTTAGAATGACTGATCTTTACAGGACAAGATCAGCAGTTCTCAAAGGTATGGAATTCTGGAAATTAATCAACAATAGCAATTCACAATCACACAGAAATAGACAAGGTATTTACTATGGTTCACACTTATAAATAAGTGCTACGTCCACAACCAAAGTGGTTAACTTTAGATTTGAAAAATGTGTACTAAGTTTTCCACTAGAATCTTTACAAGATAAATCTCTAATGGATTGTGTACAAAAATTAGTTGACCAGTGTTTGTGGGAGAATTAATATCTATAAGATATAATTCTCGTGAGCTATGAATGCTAGGTGTTGCAATCAATGAAGAGCTTATATAGACTGATCGTCTTAGTGTGGAGCTCTTCAAAGAATGATTTACAGATAGGACGTTTAAGCTTTTAATGCACTTGAAGAAGAAGAAGATGAATTCAGAGTTGTAGTTGTTGAAGGTGTTAAATGCTTCAATGAAGTCTCCTTTTATATGCAGGGGAGGCCTTGGAGCCGTTGGAGATCTTCATGAGTTGCACAATTTGAATTTAAGAGCATTCAATGCTCTAATGTGGTTGTTGAGCTCTGATAGGCGATTCTACAAAATACAGTCTGTCTCCTGACACTTTGCCAAAAATAGGTAGACTGCGTTTGCAGGCAGAATGTCCTCTTCTGCGGTGTCAATCTTAAAGGCAACCTTGACTATTATGGTGTCCTTAAAGAAGTCATCGAGTTACGATATCTCGGGAGGAAAAATATAGTCCTATTCAATTGTGACTGGCGAGACGCTGTACGAGGTATAAAAAAGCACGACTCGTTTGATCTAATCGATGTGAAGCACACGTCTAGACATGCGGGTGATGATGTGTTTATCTTAGCATCACAAGCACAACAAGTCTACATGACACCATACCCTTATCGGCGTGATGAGAGGGATGGTCATTTGGAAGACCAAGGCCGAAGCACTATTGATATAGCATATCGGTCGACGACATAACTACAGAATCGTCATTAGAAGGATGTTATCAAGAGGATGAAATGCCCGTACCTCCCGTTGTATCTTCTGATAGTCATCCAATGGATGAAACGCCCGTGCCTCCCTTGGGCCTGGAGATAGTATTGCCCGTTGATTTGCCACCTCCTTCCCTGTCTGAAGACGAAATCCCGATTATTGAAGGTGATGCAGAAGAAGACGACGAGGTAATGAAGGTGAAGAGGATTGGATGTCCGAGGATGAGGCGAAGAAGAACTTGAGTTTTGTAGTAGCGACTCAAACGCCGAGACGGAGAATCGAGAATGAAGAAAATGCAAACACGAGAATGAAGACTCGAGTAGTCTTGCAATATGTACCGTTTAGGCTCTTTTATTTGTTGTTAGAAAGTAAATGTCATGTGTAGAACGCTATTTGTATGTTACTTGTTATCATGAAGATGAGAGATTTTAATTTATGTTATGTATTTTAACTTAATTGTCATCTAAACTTAGCGTTAATTGTCAACATTAATATACTAATTTATATATAGACATGTCAGGACGAGCCGGTAGAGGTAGGAGTCGGACACCTAAGGTCCAACTTCTACCTACTTGCATTACGGGTACGCCTACTGTACTGCAGGAGGAGCTGATCCGACTTGGATCGGCCCGAGGATGCACCCGACTTTCCCCACGAGCCGATGAGCGGGCTGGGTCCTCATCGACTCCAGATCATGGACACGCAGAAGATGGTCGGATTATCGTTACCATCTCCGGCCTTAAAGATAAGTCATAATATTTCGTTTTAAAATTTTAATGCTTGTACGACATTGGTTACATGTTAATTGCATATTTGTATAATATATTTGTCAGGTTTGCGGGCGGGTATCCCGATCCGACCCGCTTCCTTGGACGTATTCTCACGAGATGAGGCACGAGGAGTGCGGCCACATTACTCTAGCGTGCCTACGGAGACCCGAGACCGGTGGTGGGATGATTTTAGGGTAAGGATTCTAAGGATATATAAAATATGTTAATGTTTAATAATTTAATAATTTCTATCAAAGTTTATAATTAATATGTTTAAATTGGTTAAACTTGTAGCTTCATTATTGTTGGCTGCGCACTCGACGCCGAGGCGCACGAGGCGTTTAGGTTGATGTGCGCGAAGAAGTTCCGCGGCCGGATTTACGGCATGAAGAGGCGTGGAGAGGAGGGCGAGGGCTCCAAATTTCATCGATGATGTTCGGCGCGATAAGTACATTATAATAATATACTTGATTTAATTTCATTCCTTAAATAGATGAGAGATTTTGTATATATTGTATCTCTATAACAATTTTAACATTTTCACGGGTATACCGAGGGTTGGGATTCCGATGACGCTAGGGCCGCCGATCGCAACAAAGAATAGGCCGAGCGGCACGGGGAGGGTGAAGCACACCTCGGGGTCGATCAACACCTCCGAGCACCACTTGCGCATGGTAAGGACTTTAATGTGTTGTATTGTAATTAATTAATACATGCTTTAATTGTTTTAGCGGTGCTTTAAATTGTTTTGTTGGGTAGCCATGTGGATGCTATGAAATCCATGGTGAAAGGGCGATCGGTGCAAATATGTTGTTTTATAAGGGGTTTGAGTGTAAATGTAGAGTTTTAGAAGGGTTTGAGTGAAATTAGGCCTTTATGAATTCATCAAAACATACATATTATATGTTATTGTTTTACTTATGCTTTAAATTGATTTGTTGGGTAGCCATGTGGATGCTATGAAATCCATGGCTGAAAGCAGGGCACCGGTAACAATTAGGTTGTTTTAGAAGGGGATTGGGTGTAAATGTACTGTTTTAGAAGGGTTTGAGTGTCAATAGGCTGTTTTAGAAGGGTTTGAATGTCAATAGGCTGTTTTAGAAGGGTTTGAGTGTAAATAGGTCTTTATGAATTCCTCAAAACATACATATTATATGTTATTGTTTTACTTATGATTTAAATTGATTTGTTGGGTAGCCATGTGGATGCTATGAAATCCATGGAAAGGCGGTAACAATTAGGTTGTTTTAGAAGGGTTTGGGTGTCAATAGGCTGTTTTAGAAGGGTTTGAGTGTAAATAGGCCTTTATGAATTCCTCAAAACATACATATTATATGTTATTGTTTTACTTATGATTTAAATTGATTTGTTGGGTAGCCATGTGGATGCTATGAAATCCATGGCTGAAAGCAGGGCACCGGTAACAATTAGGTTGTTTTAGAAGGGGATTGGGTGTAAATAAGTAGTTTTAGAAGGGTTTGAGTGTCAATAGGCTGTTTGAGAAGGGTTTGAATGTCAATAGGCTGTTTTAGAAGGGTTTGAGTGTAAATAGGCCTTTATGAATTCCTCAAAATATACATATTATATGTTATTGTTTTACTTATGATTTAAATTGATTTGTTGGGTAGCCATGTGGATGCTATGAAATCCATGGCTGAAAGCAGGGCACCGGTAACAATTAGGTTGTTTTAGAAGGGGATTTGGGTGTAAATGAGTAGTTTAAGAAGGGTTTGAGTGTCAATAGGCTGTTTGAGAAGGGTTTGAATGTCAATAGGCTGTTTTAGAAGGGTTTGAGTATAAATAGGCCTTTATGAATTCCTCAAAACATACATATTATATGTTATTGTTTTACTTATGATTTAAATTGATTTGTTGGGTAGCCATGTGGATGCTATGAAATCCATGGCTGAAAGCAGGGCACTGGTAACAATTAGGTTGTTTTAGAAGGGTTTAAGTGTAAATAGGTTGTTTTAGAAGGGTTTAAGTGTACAAAAGCCTTTATGAAAGGGTTTTTCAGTTTAAATAGGTTGCTTTAGAAGGGTTTGAGTGCAAATAGGTTATTTTCGAAGGTTCTGAGTGTAAATAAGTTGTTTTAGAAGGGGTTTGAGGGTCAATAGACTATTTTATAACGATTTGAGTTTTAATAGGTTGTTATGAGAATGAATTGAGTTCAAATAGTTTGTCTTAGTAGGGTTTGAGTGTATATATAAATGTTTTTATTGTTTTCTTATAAGTTGATCGTGTTATAGCTTAATATGTGTTCTTTGCTAATTTTAATTCATTATATTTGTAGAATCAATACTACGGTACCGAGGTACCGATGACTGATTTATTTGCTGCGACCCACACCACTCCTGCTCCTCCTGGTGCTGATTCGCCGATTGTCTTTGTCGATGAGACGGCGAGAGAGCATTTGTAAGTATTACTTAAAATATTTTAATTCTATTTTGTTTATTAGTTAATGGTAAATGTTAATATTAATGTTTTTATGTTTTTGTGACACGAGAGCCTATAAGGACTCTATGTCCACGCAGTCGCCGAGGGCTTGTCCGACGACCCCGAGGTGCGACGCCATTTGTCTCCGACATTTGGCATTCGGTCACCGCGGAGTCAAGGAAGAAGAGGGAGATCGCTCTACGGCTTTGGTGACCACGGCGCCGCCTTTAGACCGGGCGGATCGACTTCTTCCTCGGCGACCACGTCTTCGGTGCTCGGAACCGATCGGCTAGCGTGCCCTGCTCGAGAAGACGCGACTCTCGGCACTGCAGAGGCAGCAGGCGGCAGAGGCGAGGAGGTGCAGCAGACGCGGCGGATGCAGAGAGAGAGGAGGCGCAGCGACAGAGATGCAGGAGCACGAGGCGCAGCAGCGAGAGCCGCGCGGCGAAGCCGAGCATAGAGCCCGGTTATGGGGCGGCCTACTAGGCGTAATATATTTGACCCCCCTCCACAGTAGACACATTTATTTTAGTACTGTATTAATATTTTAATTTGTATATATATTAATTTTAATTTAGTTTATGTTTTTAATTGTTGAATTAGTTTTGTTGCAGTGTGTGGTGTGTGTGTGATTTGTGTATATATATAATTGTTATATCAGGTGCAAAAATAACAAAATTTTAAATTTCAAATTTTATTTTTTTTATTTTAATTAAAAATTACTGTCGGAAGTTCCGACAGTAATTAATATATTATTTTAATAATTGTTTACTGACGGAATATCCGACAGTAATTACTGTCGGAATTTCCGACAGTAAATCTGCCACTGTTCAAGTGTCAGATTACTGTCGGAGCATCCGACAGTAATTACTGTCGGAATATCCAACAGTAATATCGGCGATATCGCGGAGGATCCGACGATAATTCGAAAATATCCAACAATTCGTCGGATATAGTCCGACGATTATCGTCGGACATTCCGGCGAATTGTCGGATCTTGCCGATGCGTCGAAATATAATTACCGTCGAAGGTTTACTGTCGGAAACTGTCGGAGCTCGTCCGACAGAAAATACGTAATTACTGTCGGAATTTTTGAATTACTGTCGGAATTCTCCGACAGTAAATACGTGTTTTCCAGTAGTGTTATCTGATAAAAGTTAATGAATTCATGGTGATGACAATTCTTACACAAGTGGATTTTTTCTACTTGTTAGTAGTAGAGAGTCGAGGCTACATATTTGAGTAGTTCTTTGGAGCTATATATTGTAGTTATCTCTGATATGCATTTTAATATAGGCGATAATATCACCATGGACTCACCTAAGCATAATGTATCTCATTCTTCTTGCAAGTTTTACTATCTACTAGTTCCCATGACATTTTGTACCTTGAAGCGTTTAATTAGCCTACTGATAATAATTTTTAATAGGCTGGGTTTTGGTAGTTCCCCTAGAAATTTTGAACAGGTTGAGTCTTAAGATAATTTTCATGAACTTTTTTTTTTTGCAATTTTGTCTATGGTAGTGGTGCTTTGTCAACTTGCATATTAGATTGATTCACTGTGCATATGTATAGGGCAGAGTGGACGGCTCTGTAGCATTGTTTATTCTATATTAAACACGAGAACACTTCACTAACTCATTGCTTAAGCATGATAAACATGTTGCAGCAAATATATATCCCAAGAAGGTCGATTCAGAAAAAGAAAGTCGAGTCAAATGTACACATTCTCATTTCTTTCTACAACAGGGAACGTTCTCGTAATTGGAACTTGTTAATAAAAGAAGGATTATGAGACTTTCATGTTTAGCACTTTCCATGAAGTAGCATGCTTGTTTTAGTATGCATATTATATGAATTTCAATAAGTGTTTGTATAGGTGGGTAGAAATACCTATTATTTACTTTCAGGAGTTCATCTAGGAATGTTGCATCAGGTTTTGCTGTTTGTGTATTTCTCATGCACTACTAACAGAGGTTTGGTGGAACCTGATAGTCTATGCTGCTCTCAAATCGAGCATGGTAATTTAGGAAGGAAATTAGTAAAGATATATGTTAGGATTTCTTAATTGTATTTCCTTTTCGAGGTTAGGCTCCTTTGTCCTCTCATTTATAAGGGCAAGACTGGTTGTCCCCCTCAAGTTTGTTCTCATTATTTCTTTTTTATAAAATCTAGCAGGGTGCCGTCCCTGTTTCTCTAAAAAAAAAATCCCACTGAACATAAGTCAAGTTGGGTTAAGAGAGAACGAACCTAAATTGAAGAGAACGAACCTTCGATCTGTTTGAACAGAGGAGATGTATATTGTATGAGTTGGTTCAAGCTTGTTCTAAATTGTTTTGTCTTAATAGAGCAACATTGCTCTTGCTCACTTTGCTTTTTCATTTTTTTTCTTAATGTAGATGGACAAGGAAGAAGAACATGATGTTAGGGATTACCAACCATTAGAGAATTAAATTGCAACAAACCCATAGAATCTAAGGGTATGCACTTGATGGTTGATTGTCTAAAGTGACGGCGTGTATTAAATTCAATAATAAACTTGTAAGTTGTACTTCCTGCCACTACAATAGCTTTTATCACTTTCTGATTCGCTTTTAACTTGCGGTGCTGACTGCTGCAGACCATGTTTATGGAAGAACAATCAGTGGCTGAAGCTGACAAAAAGTACTCCTATCTCTGGCAGAGCCTTCAATTTTCAGGTTAGCTTCCAATGCGGCTGCTGCCTTTAGTTATCGACTACTGGTTTTATTTTTTATTTTTATAAATTGTGGACTGATTACATCTATAAACTGACTAAGTTGCACATCATCATATGCATAGAAGAGTAAGTTGAAGGTGATGCTTTTACAATTGTGTTTGAAGTTAAAAAATTCTGGTTAGGGGGTAATTACATTGTAAGGAGTGCATAAACTTTTATTTGTGGAATTAGATGAGATCTGTGTGGGCCAATTTGATCATAGAGTAGGTTATGTCAATATTTTCTTGGTGGAGGCTGTGTTTGGACTTTAAGCACGAGTTTTAGAATACAGTTCTTCATCACTAGTGTCATCCCTATAGGAGTGCTCATTCGCTCCTTTGCTGTGTGCATTCACAACAATACCTGCTTTCTAGTTTTTTAGATAGCTCACAGCTTCCATTTGCGCAATTATTATTGAAGCTCTGTCAATCAGTGTGTCACATTTTCAATCTAAAGAACAATTTGTATTACCAGAAAAGGACCAATTCTTGTATCCAGTTCAAATAATTTGCGCCATGCTCACATCTCTATTCCTTCTTGATATGTTTGAACAGAGGAGATGTATATTGATTCAATCCAATTGAACATAAACAAAATCAGAGATGGAGACAAAGAGATCGAACCTTCGGAAGGAAGAAAAATTAATTCAGTGATAAATGTTATATTAATAAGTTTGTCCTTTTATTTTACTAGACTAATCCCTCCCACTTATACCTGGCCCTTCAAAATGAAGTATATGAAAACAAGTTTTATTTTGGGTTTGAAATTACTGGAATGTTGTCTTCCAAATGCATGCTTCTTGCATGATGTGATCTGTATCTAGCTAGCAGTAGGTAAAGACAACAGATCTTCTTTTCTTGTAATTTGGCACAATGCAGGTGATTGAATCGCTTGAACATAGGTTTATTAGCTGTTTAATGAAGTAATTGAGTCGCTTGAACATAGGTTTTAAGGCTCTAGTTGGCTAAAAAGTTGATTATAGATACAAGAGTTGAGCTCAAACACTAAATGCTCGGCTCGACTTATATAGTTTACAGAGCTACGAGCCAAAAGAGGAAACTAGTCCAGTAATTATCTTTGTTTCATTTTTCTTTTTTCTGCCTTCGAGTTTAACTATATGTTACTGCATGTAACTATATTATGCTTTTTTGCCCTTCCTTCGAGTTTAACTATTGTTTCTGTTTCTGAGTTTTTTCTTTTTTTTTGGTGGATAGTCTATATATCTATATTCCTTTACTCTGTCTGGTCTCTGGGAAAATTTTGTTATTATAGAGGAGTACTATTTATTGCTTTTTGTGGGTGTTGGTAGTTTTTGATTTAGCAAAGGGTTTGCGAAAATATGTGGTTATCAGATTTGGGTTTCAGATTTGACTGTTATCTCTCTATGTGCTAAAATGAGTAATCAGTCACTGCTGCCCTAAGTTGAGTAATTTAGAAAGTTTCATATACTCTAGAGGACATGAACTTTCTGATTGGTTCAAAAAAAAAAAAACTGAGTATATTTATCTATCTTTTACCTGTGACAGGCACTTTCTTGGTCGATTGCGACACAATCAAGCGTTTCAGACTTAATTGAGTGAAGGATAATCCAGACTAATGCCACTTGGTTCGCAGTTACATGCATGATGTCGGAGCATTCCTTCTTGAGCTTGGTCGAGTGACAAGCACTGTTCATATCCACTAAGTTAAAGACCACTAGATCGTTGTTTGGTTGTTATGATTTTATATTGAAACTTTCTATGTATTTATGAATAATTTTGGACTAGTGATGAATTTTTGCATCTTAATTAAATACAAAAACTTCTTTGGCAACTTTAATTTTGTAATTTTGTGGCTGTGATATGTGGGTGGATGTGGAGCTGCGGAGACGGGAATGGGTTACGGACAGGTTCTGGGAATGTAAAAAAAAATAGATCTAACACAACGTTTTTTGAAAAACGTTGTCTTAGACATAAGACAACGTTTTTCAAAAAACGTTGTGTTAGGTCTAAGACAACGTTTGTTAAAAACGTTATGTTAGACATAAGACAACGTTTTTAAAAACGTTGTCTTATGTCTATAACAACGTTTTCAAAAATGTTGTCTTAGACCTAAGACAACATTTTGTATAAAACGTTGTCTTAGATCTAAGACAACATTTTTTTTTAAACGTTGTCATAGACCTAAGACAACATTTTTAAAAAAACGTTGTCTTAGACCTAAGACAACGTTTTTTAAATGTTGTCTAATGAAGCTTCAAAGAATGGAAGTTCAACTTGGAAGAGGTTTCAATAACGTTTTTTGCAACGTTTTTAAAAACGTTGTCTAAAACTATACCCTATAACAACGTTGGATTAGACAACGTTTTGAAAAACGTTGTCTTTTCCCTATAACAACGTTTTAAAAACGTTGTTAAAAGTCATTTTTGTTGTAGTGTTCGGACCAATTAATTTAATAGTTGGTGTTTTGTGACACACACCGATAGCCAATTTGAGAACATGTTTTGACACACGATCAATCCACCTTAGCCATTCGCGAGGTAGGAGAAATTAGGGTTGCTATACGAAGCAAAAACCCTTAGTTAACCATTTTCTTGTTCTCGGCTACCGTCATGACTTGTAGAAAAATAGTGAGAATATCTCTTTATGAAGTATTTGCCCATGTGTTTGGTTATTATTGTGTGGACTTAATGATTTTAATGGTTTAGCCAACCGTTAGATGAATACTAGAATTATAAGCGAAAGCCCTTCCTATTGATTCCGAAAACCACAATAATTGTTTGTGTAGTGGGAGACCAAAAGGAGATCGTGCGTAGATAGTCATGGGTGATTGATCTTCACGCGGTTATTTCTCTCCTATGCTATGTTTGTGATGGTGTCCATAGCTAGGATGAGTGGTATCTAGGTTTGCTATATGTTGCGAAAGCCCGTAGTAAATATTAGTGTGCACCTGACTACCAAAACTTGAGTTAATGAAAAGTAGAGTGAAGATTAAATTAGACATGAGTTAGACTAGAAATATCGTAATCATATTTTTAAATCTTGATTTGATGTTGTCAAACCATGTTTGCGTCAATGTAAATATTAATTGCTTTCTTTTATTTCTTTTAGTTTTTAGTTTTTAATCTCAATTTCTTTTAGCTCAAATATATTTAGTTAGCCCAATTTCGGTACTTAGTTGGAGTGAAAATTACGTACATTCCCTGTGGGATCGATACTCGTACTTATGTACACTTTATTACTTAATACGGCCGGATAATCTTGCCCACGAGTTGCATTTTATGCACATCAGCAATCAGTCCTTTTGATGGATGAAGTTAGAAAAAATTTGTTAAATCCCCCATGCGCATCGCACATGCATTTAGTTAAGGGCTTAAATGAAATTTCATATGCCCCTCTTTACTAACTTCATCTTCAACCTCTCTTCAACATCTGGACTAACACAAGTTCATCTTCAACCTCTCTTTAACATCTATTTCAACCTCTCTTTAACATCTGTAGTAACACAGAGTAAGCATAAGGTTTTCAAACCAAGAAAAATAGGAAACCCACTTAATTAAAAGAAAAAAGGAAAAGAAATCAATCTAACTAATGAGCAAGAATCAATACAAAGAATACTAATGAGCAAGAATCAATCGAATTAATATCAAGAAATTTGGGGGAAAAAGAAAAAAAAATTAAGAAGCTGGTAATTGTCATAAAACCAAGAATTTTGGGGAAAAAAAATAGAAAAGAAAGAAATAATCTTAATGATTAGGGTTAAGTTTATTTTGGAGATAATTTGTGCTTTTGATTAAGTTTGCATACAACTTAATTGATCAAGTCTTCCCTTAAAATAACCAAGTTAGGGAAAAATAAATGACTCAAATCATATGAAGCAGGACCCAAATTGACCAATTATTGACCTTAATTCACTGATTTCTGCTGGCCATAGGCCGATTCAATGTCGGAGGGTGTGAGACCCCGTACCTTTTTATCTTAAGTTATTAAGTATGTTAATACTTTAATTGGGTATTAGAAATATCCTGAATTGTTTAGGGACTTTTTAGGAATAAATTTGGATAAGCATCATAGGAGGATAAGAACGAAAGAAATGTATAAGGATAAGATTGGATAAGATCAAAGATTGGATAAGTATGAATTTGGATAAGTACGAAAGTGGATAAGTATAAAAGTGGATAAGAACGAAATCTGATAAGATCAAACGAGCGGATAAGATCAAGATTGGATAAGGATGAAAATGGATAGAGATGAAGTTGGATAAGGTTGATGAGTCATCATTTGGTGGATTTCTCCTTTGTTGACACCTCGTACTTAGGTGTTGACTCATCATTCAATTTGATGAGTCATCGTTTGGTGATTTCTCCTACGTCGCCACCTCGTGCTTGGATTCCTAACTCACCCGATGAGTTACTTAATGACTAAGAAACACTAGGCCTATAAATAGGACAGATTTTCATGGGATTTTTATACAAAAAAATTATACATCTGTCCCTCTTTCGGATATTAAACCCGACACTTTATAATTTGGGTACGATGTCGATTTGGATCGCGATGCTTGGGTGGTTTGACAAACCGACTCCGTAGGGTTGACATGCTTGAGGTGTAGATCGATTATATCGGGGAACATGACGTTGGACTAATGATTTTCGGTATTGGATTTTATCTCGATTTGAGGTAAGGGAGACTATGCAGTACTGATTCCGTGTCATTTTTATCACGTGATCGTTTTTAAAATATTCCATATCTTGAAATATGATTTATTGATATCGTTTCGTCTTGTTTATCAAATGGATTTCAAAATAATTCGTTTATATTGATTTCGTGATTTATCGTGTTTTGGTTAAAAGCATGATTATGTGGAATAGTTTAGTGATACTAGTCGGTATCTTCGGTCTCAGTGTACCCCGTTACAGTTGTTGTTGTTTGGTTGGTGGGCTTAGAGAACTGAGTGCCAACGATTGAGATGTATTTGAGCTCCATGTTTTGCCACTGAACCCGAGCCCGATAGTATACTAGACTGTGATATATGATTGAGCAGTATATTTTGATGCTTCGAGCATGTATACCGTGTTTCGTTCTTTGAACGTTGATTTGCCAAGAGCATGATTTTATTGATTTATGAGTTATTGTCCATAGTTTAACTTCATGGACAAAGTAATATTTGATTCGTATGTCTCCGTTCTATTCTGTGGTATTGTATATCCCCTCCCTTACTGGGCTTACAAGCTCACCCCCTACTAGTTTGAGGTTGTTTTGCAGGTTTATTTGATCTGAGTGCGCAGCGGAAGCATGGCTAGCTGCGAGGTGGGATAGAGAGCGAGCCTAGTGATTGGTTGATAGAAGTGAATGTTGTAATATTTGGATTTTAATTGAGTTGTATCAGATTTTGTATATGAGAAATGGTGTTTTTAAGGAAACACTCTTGTTAATTATTTTCGCTGCTAGTTAAGAGCTGATTTGGTTGTACTGAGGAGCAAGGTGGTGACTTCGGGTCATTACAATTGGTATCAGAGCAGGGCCCGGCCAGAAGTGTGCTGAGGCACATCGCCCGGGATGAATTTGGGTATAGATAAGTGTGATTGGTCTTGAGGATTGAGAACTTCGATTCTTTCCGAGAGATAGATTAAGTGAATTCGGGGACAAATTCTATTTAAGAAGGAGAGGGTGTGAGACCCCGTACCTTTTTATCTTGAGTTATTAAGTATGTTAATACTTTAATTCGGTATTAGAAATATCCTGAATTGTTTAGGGACTTTTTAGGAATAAATTTGGATAAGCATCATAGGAGGATAAGAACGAAAGAAATGGATAAGGATAAGATTGGATAAGATCAAAGATTATATAAGTATGAATTTAGATAAGTACGGAAGTGGATAAGTATGAAAGTGGATAAGAACGAAATAGGATAAGATCAAACGAGTGGATAAAATCAAGATTGGATAAGGATGAAAATGGATAGAGATGAAGTTGGATAAGGTTGATGAGTCATCATTTGGTGGCTTTCTCCTTTGTTGACACCTTGTGCTTAGGTGTTGACTCATCATTCAATTTGATGAGTCATCATTTGGTGATTTCTACTACGTCGCCACCTCGTGCTTGAATTCCTGACTCACCCGATGAGTTACTTAATGGCTAAGAAACACTAGGCCTATAAATAGGATAGATTTCCATGGGATTTTCATACAAAAAAATTATACATCTGTCCCTCTTTCGGATATTAAACACGACACTTTATATTTTGGGTACGATGTCGATTTGGTTCGCGATGCTTGGGTGGTTTGACGAATCGACTCCGTAGGGTCGACATGCTTGAGGTGTAGATCGATTATATCGGGGAACATGACGTTAGACTAATGATTTTCGGTATTGGATTTTATCTCGATTTGAGGTAAGGGAGACTATGCAGTACTGATTCCGTGTCATTTTTATCACGTGATCATTTCTAAAATATTTCATATCTTAAAATATAATTTATTGATATCGTTTCATCTTGTTTATCAAATGGATTTCAAAATAATTCGTTTATATTGATTTCGTGATTTATCGTGTTTTGGTTAAAAGCATAATTATGTGGAATAGTTTAGTGATACTAGTCGGTATCTTTGGTCTCAGTGTGCCCCGTTACAGTTGTTGTTGTTTGGTTGGTGGGCTTAGAGAACTGAGTGCCAACAATTGAGATGTATTTGAGCTCCATGTTTTGCCACTGAACCCGAGCCCGATAGTATACTAGACTGTGATATATGATTGAACAGTATATTTTGATGCTTCGAGCATGTATACCGTGTTTCGTTCTTTGAACGTTGATTTGCCAAGAGCATGATTTTATTGATTTATGAGTTATTGTCCATAGTTTAACTTTATGGACAAAGTAATATTTGAATCGTATGTCTCCGTTCTATTCTGTAGTATTGTATATCCCATCCCTTGCTGGACTCACAAGCTCACCCCCTACTAGTTTGATGTTGTTTTGCAGGTTTATTTGATCTGAGTGCACAGCGGAAGCGTGGCTAGCTGCGAGGTGGGATAGAGAGCGAGCCTAGTGATTGGTTGATAGAAGTGAATGTTGTAATATTTGGATTTTAATTGAGTTGTATTCGATTTTGTATATGAGAAATGGTGTTTTTAAGGAAACACTCTTGTTAATTATTTCCACTGCTAGTTAAGAGTTGATCTGGTTGTACTGAGGAGCAAGGTGGTGACTTCGGGTCACTACAGAGAGAGAGTAGACAACAACAACAACGGTGTGGCGAAGGAGAAATCGTACAAGCTGGGCATGATGAAAGGAGACAGGCTACCAAGTATTTGTTGAAATTAATGGTGATTGCCGGTAACGGTGGTGGAGACGAATTGAGATAGAGTAGAGAGGCTGCGAGAAACACACAGAGAGACTACTACAAGAGCAAGAATTAGAAGTTGGTAGGAGAGAGGAAGAGTCGTTCTTGTGGACGTAGGAAGCAGAAGGGAAGGACGTGGGTCGGGCAGCTGCCAAAAAAAAGCTGTCAAAAAAAAATTTTAAAACGTCACATTGGTTCGATAGAAGCAGAGGGTTTAGATAGAGAGGGCGAGAGGGAAATAGAGGGAGATAGGGAGTTAGAGAGAGAGAAATAACCGAAAGGCCATGCAGCGGGCACAAGATATATAACATAAGCTTTTTCTGGCGGAAGATTCTAGAGTAGTTCAACCACTATGGATCATCGATATATTCAAGATCTTCCGCTGTTGACAATCCATCGTGTCATCTTGAAATAGCATAAGAGAAGAAATCCAATTTAGATTGGAAAGAAGGGAAAGAGCGATAGAGAACGAAAGGGAGAACGGGGAAGACGACGACGCTATTAATTAGGGTTTTATTAGGGGAGAAAGGGGTATGTGAAATTTCATTTATGCCCTTAACCAAATGCATAAGCGAGGCACATGTGGTACTTGACAGAATTTTTTAATGGCATCCATCAAAAGGATTGACTACGTGAAAATTTTAAACTTTTAGGACTATTTTGCAAATTTTTTTTAAGAGACAAATTGGGGAAAAATCAATAGTCAAAGGACTACTAGTGTCATTGACCTTTTTTTTTTCAATATAGATAAAACACATGATTACTTACCATTGATCAATGTAATTAAAAATAAGGCAAACTCCACAATTGGTCCCTATACTTTTAGCCCCTTTTGCGATTGGTCCTTTAGTGACCTAAATGGTCCTGTACATGGCCCCTTTTTGGGATTGGTCCTTCCGTCCATTTTTGGTCGTTAAGTTCCAACATGTGCACCCCACATGATAATGCCCAAGTGAAATTATCATTTCTATTTAAAGATTACAAGGACCATTTGGGTGTTCTTCCTTGGCACCATCGTTATAGCAGATCTCCGGTTCTCTCTCTAAACCTTTGTTTCTCAAATTTTTGTTATACATTCCAAACAAAAATAATTAAATTTCAATAATTAAACCAAATAAAAATATCTTTAGTTCAATCTTCATTCACTAAAATTGATTTTCGATACATCTCTCTCTTTATACAATTTATCTTTCTCTCTACCCATTTTCATCTTCACACACATGACACACCCAATTCTCTAATTTTTTCAACCCCAACAACCCAAAGGCAAACAAATACTGCATTTCCTCCTCCAATTTTCCTTGTGGCAACCAAATGGGGGATCTAATGAAGATAGGGACAGAGAGAAATTATCAAGCTTCCTTCTTGGGATGATTGGCGAATATGGCGACTAACTAGGGGACGAAGGTGGAGTTGATTGGGGGATATGAATTATAAAAAGAAAGAAAGAAAAAGGTTTGTTTGCTTTTCAAATCCTTAGTTCCGGAGGGATTATGGAGAGCGAGGAATCAATTTCTCCATGGGATTGGAGATGAATCAAAGCCATGGTCGTTGACAAGCTCCCATTCTTCGTCTGCCGCCCAGCTTGTGGTAGCCATCGACGCCGGCGTCACTGAGCAGGAAAGATTTCTATGGAACAAAATTGGGCAAACCCATTTTGTATCTTCTTCACAGCCCGCTAGTTTTGCCGTCGACATTGTTGACAGATCTAGTGCCGAGATGGAGGAAATGAGTCACTGGCAATGAAGGACGAGAGAAACGATATTCAAAGATTCAATAGCTTTCTCATTTGTCATAATTTGAACAATTTCTTGTTGATTGTCTGTTGGATTTGTGGTGCTCAATTGCCAGAAGGGAATGGGTGTTCACAAATGGGTTCACAAACAGGTCATAAACTATTTTAAATGAAATGACTATTTTATTGTAAGCAAAATCACGTGAACACACATGTAGGAACTTAACGGCTAAAAATTAATAGAATTGATGAAATGACCGATTGCGTTTAATTTAAAAGTTTAAGGATTTAATTTTTTTGAATTTCAGTACGGGGACCAATCCCAAAAATCCAAAAAGTTCAAGCGCCAATAGCGGAGTTTGCCCTTAAAAATACATGATAAACCTCATTAAATATCATAAATAAACATATATTGTGAATTTATATATACATTCTAAATGTATACTAATTGCCTATTAATTTTAACAAATATTTTAATAACTATTTTAACATTTCATCATTTGGTCATAATAATACCATCATTCGCATACCCAAAAGAAAAAAAATGATTCAACAATCTTTTGTTAAAAAATCTCAAAGAATTTCGAAATAAAAAAAAAATTCAAAGTCATGATTATTTTATCACATTTACAACCTTGAACTTAATAAATTTATACGTCACAATTTGGTGAAAAAACATGATTTTTGAAAACAATTTTACTGTAAAAGAGTTTCAATCACAAAATTTGACTATGTTAAAAAAATAAAATTATAAGAAAATATAGTTGAAACTTTGGAAATTTTAGAAGAAAGAGTGTAAATTGTTGTATTGTATGGTATAGATAGATACATACATTTTGGCCTAAAAAAAAAAAAAAAAAAAAAAGAGAATTGCTATTTATGCCCATAAAATTATTGAGTACACCTAATTACTAAAAACACCCCTACCTAATATTTTCAACCCCTCAAAAAACTAAGGACATCCCTCTCTAATTTCCTATTATATCCTTAAGAATATTTTTCCCAAAATACTAAGTACACCCCACCCCACCCCAAACACACCACACCCCATCCTACTCCTTCCTGTACACCCCACCCCCTTCCTCCACCCTTCCTTCCCCCGCCCACCCCAACACGAGCCACCTCTTTCCTTCTCCCTTTCCCCGCCTCCTCCTTCCCACCGCCCCACCCACCCACCTCTCCTTTACTTTGATTTTTTTAAAACACCTCCTTTTCTCCTCCCCCCCCACCCCACCCCACACACAGCCCGCGCTCTTCCATTTTTTTCTTTTTTCTTAACAATTTATTTGGCACTGTGCCGAATACCCATAGTGATGCTTGGTAGGGGTGTCGAACAGCCTAAAAAAAAAAAAAAGGTATTTAGATCTAAATTTATAATGACATTTTTGTTAGAGGGTGTACTCAGCAATTTTATGGGTGTAAATAGCAATTCTCAAAAAAAAAAAAATTTGTTAGCTTAATTTATTAATTATCAGAGGGATGATTTATGCAAAATATTTTACTTTTGAATTTTTAACAAGCGCTAGTCTTTTGGACTTGTTCACTTCAGCGGATGGTACTAGTAGTAACGATATCCGTCTGCAATGTCCTAGACGATTTTCCCGGCACGGGGGTGCCGGAGAAGGTGTTTAGCCCCGGCAATCGGCGATCAGTTATCTGCTCCACTGCGCCGTTGAAAGGCATGAGGTTAGTTTGTAGTTTTGTGAAAATTCCTTTAATTGATTGTTCAATACAGAAATTTTCAATTTTCAATTTTGTCTAAAATACGGAATTTCAGCTCTAATGATGATGGTTATAATCTGACATTGTAGAATACTGAGTTCTACAAAAACGCTACAAAGAAAATAAACTAATTAAATACTTTTTTCTCAAGTAATTTTATTAGTAATTTGATACTCCATCCGTCTCTAAATTATTATCTTGTTTTATTCGGTACATAAATTAAGAAAAAAAAATTAACTTGAATATTAATATTTGTACAGTATTTAGCTTTCTTTAATGCTCATGTATGTCACCCATAATTAAAATAAGAAAAAAATAATAATAATAAAATAATAAAAATAATGTTCTAAAAAGAAAATTTTTAAACAATATAGTAATTTTGGGCGGATGGTGTAAGTAATTTAATCCACAAAACCTAATGATTATGTTCCTGTACGTTGACGAAGAAGTCAACTTAAAAAAAAAAAAGTCAAGCCTGCCTTGGTTCAAAGTTGAAGTTTGAACCAATGGCTGGCAACCATTTCGAGCTCTTTGTTTCAATCTTCTTGAAGCTGTGTTGTGCCAGGCCAGTGTAATTAGGTTATCCGACTAGAAATTATGTTCTCTGCATCTGGTGATGAGAGCGCCTCATCAGAGTTGCCTTGGGGGCAACTATGCCGTCGTTTTTCTCTTGTTCAGATTCAATCAGCCACAGATAACTTTGACGAGGAATTGGTAATTGGGAGGGGTGGATTCGGGAAAGTTTATAGAGGTACCATCAATGATGGATCAAGTACTGTTACTGTTACTGCCGTTAAGCGTTTAGATTCCATGTCCAAGCAAGGTGCCCCTGAGTTTTGGGCTGAAATTGAGATGCTTTCTAAGTTTCGGCATTGTCACCTAGTGTCCCTGATTGGTTATTGCAATGATGAGGACGAGATGATACTTGTCTACGAGCTAATGCCCCACGGCACCCTCAACGATCATCTGCACAAACTAAGTACTCGACTATCTTGGTTGCAGCGGCTCAAGATATGCATAGGTGCTGCACGAGGTTTGGACTACCTGCACACTGGTACCGGTACCCATCACGGAGTCATACACCGTGATGTAAAGAGCTCCAACATTTTATTGGACGATAGATGGGAAGCTAAGATTTCTGATTTTGGGTTGTCAAAAGTAGGCCCCACAAATCAGCCATCCACTTTTATTAGCACTGCCGTCAAAGGCACTTTCGGGTATCTGGACCCAGAGTATTTCTCAACTGGCAGATTGACGAGGAAATCTGATGTGTATGCATTTGGAGTGGTATTACTCGAAGTGTTGTGTGGGAGACCTGCAGTAGATAAAAGTCTTGATGAAGAGCAATGGGGTTTAGTAGGATGGGCTCAAGATTATATCAAAGAAGGAAAACTAGAGCAGATCATTGATTCTAGTCTGAGAGGGCAAATCTTGCTGAATTGCTTAAAAGAGTTTGCACAAATTGCGGTGCGGTGCTTGAGTAATCGTCCCAAGGAACGTCCTACAATGGCTGAAGTCGTGGTAAGTCTCGATTATGCACTGGCATTACAAGAGAGACCTAATTATTCTGAACCTGATTATTCTGCAATGCTTGCCGAAAAAATCACATTCAGTAGAAAGATTCAAAGGTTTCTCTTTCCCTCGACCGGTATGCACTCTGGTAAACCAATACTCATCATGGCTAACATGTTCTTTCTTTGTGCGAGTATTACATATATTTTAGTGAAAGTGCAGAACTTTATCAGCAGTACCAAATTTTTCTCTGTATGAGCAATGGTGGAACAATCAGACATATGACAATGATTGCTATGAAAGTTGCAGGGGATACAGTTCCTTACCCACTGTGGGAATTAGATTATGTGTGTGTGTGTATTCTCTCTCTCTCTCTCTGAACTATTTTGTTGAACTTTAATTGTTAGGAAATGACTGCCTGTAAAATTGGTAAATTGTCTTCTCTTATTTGTTTTTGTTTTTTTGTTTTTTTCATTAAAATTTCTTGGAACTATCTAGGTCAGAAACATTTGGCCTACGAAGATAATCCCAAAACTTATTCGGATGATATGGGTTGAATAATAGGAGTACTGGATTCAGGATAATCTGGATATGTTATGTCAAACCTTACAGAGATGCAAACTCTTGCTAATCATCGTTCGAGCGCGCCTTATGGTTATGGGAAGCAATATGATGCGCCTTATAGTCATGGGAAGTACTATGATTCTGATGTAGGGATATCACTGCAATTGATTGAATAGGATTAACATTGTTCAGGAGAAACATGGATAAACATTTTTTTGTTGTATAAGGGATCAAATTGAACCCGTATAGTATTCTACATTGGTTAAAAGTATCATGTAACTGGAATACGTTACTTTGTTCTTTTTCTTATTTCACAGTCCATGGTGATGCAAGTCCATCTAGGAAGAATGGAAAAAATTATGATAGCACCAGTTACCATTCATTTTCAAATAAAGATCTTGTAGTGAGCAAAGATGGAGATATTTCCCAAGAAGTAACTCAGAATGGGCGAATTGTGACACCAAACTTGAAGGTGTTCACATTTTCTGACCTGAAAAAGGCTACCAGGATATTTAGCCCAGAGATGTCTCTGGGAGATTTTGGAATAGTTTTCAAAGGTTGGGTTCACAAGGACACATACGCCCCCTCAGAGGTTGGTGCTGGAATGCCTGTTGCTGTTAAGAAACTAAGGGCTGACAGCCTTCTAGGACACGAGGAGTGGCAGGTAAATCAACTTCTGTGGGTTTATGCCAATTGCAGACTGAACTGAAACTCTCTTCAAAAGAAATTGCATCTTAGTTCTTGCATGCATTGGATGCAATAAAAGGAAGGAAGGATTCAGTAACTTTGCTGATATAGATCGCGAATTCCATGGCAGGTAGAGGTGAACTTCTTGAGGAAATTTGATCATTCTAATGTTATTGATCTCTTGGGCTACTGCCTAGAAGACCAAGAATATCTTCTTGTGTATGAATTCATGGAGAATGGAAGCTTAGACAACTACCTTTTCACTAGTAAGTATGCATCAAAAAACATTTGATTGTTGTTCCCTCCTTTCCGAGCAAAGACTCCATGTTTAAAAAGTCTAATAATTTAGCAATCTATAAGTATACTTGGAGTTGCTCATGATTACAATAATATTTGAGCGGATGCTAGGTTAAAGTTGAAATGTTATGGACATTGTAGGCATATTTAAAGTGGACTATTTAATCACCAAAAACGGAATAATGGACTCTTTGAATGGAATGGAAGGATTATTGAAGAAGTGATTTAGAGCCCGTTTGGTCTTGCGTTTGGATCAAAACGCAGCTTATTTGTAAAGATTGTGTTTCAATGATGCGGCAGAAAAAACTGCGTTTTCAAAACGCAGCTGCATTTTAAAACGTTAGAATGATTTAAAAAAAGCAACGTTTTGAAAACGCTGTGTTAACGCAGTGTTTTCAAAACACAACGTTTTCAAAAAAGCTGCACCAAACGGGCTCTTAAATAATGAAGTCAACATCTGATAGAACTTCTTTTGATTGCAGAAGATTCTTTGAAAACTGTGGCATGGGCTGTGCGGCTTAAAATCATGATTGGAGCGGCCCGAGGCCTAGTATTTTTGCACAGAATTGCTAAAATCATACATCGCAACTTTACGGCTTCTAATATATTGCTGGATGGGGTACAAGGCAATGTCTTTTTATCAATTACAGTACATTTTACTTTGATCATATTGGTTTTGGGCCAATTCAAATTAACTGTTCTGAATTTCTGATGTTAACCAATTTCATCTGCTAGAATTATAATGCAAAACTGTCGGGTTTTGGATGGGCAAGGGGCGGTCCCTTTAACGGCGACACCCACGTTTCTACATGTGTTGTGAGAACTTATGGCTATGCTGATCTCGAGTACATTGCCACTGGTAAGTCATTAGATCATCTTTTTATGATTGGTTTCTGTAAAATCTTTAATGACAGATTCGTCATGCAAAAGTGTGTATGTCGGTAATTGGTAATAGAAATACTGTTTCACAGTTCCAGAGTACTCTAGTTAGCTGTTGAGACATTGCATGGAGGAAGTTTCTGGAAATGCACAAACAGCCATGAATGTAAATTGTATAAACCACAAATTTTCTTGACTTGTTTAGAACTGTTTCGGGAATTCCACGAAGAACCAGTTCATCATTCAGAAATATATCCCAGATTTTATAAGCCATTTAAGAGTAATTGAAGAATGCAGGATATTTTCAATTTCACTGGATAGATGAAAAGGATCAGGAAAATGTATAATGTAGAGTTTAGTCAGAGTTTTGTTTCTACAATCTGGATACATGCAACAATTCAAACTCTGGAACCACGAGTATGATCTATCTACAACTTTCTTTGCACCTGCATGCTGGCATTAACTTTGACCATCTTTTTGGTTTTTTTCTTTTTCATGTGCCCCCGATTGACATGAAAATCTGTTTAAAATGGTGTTTTTTATGGTTAAATCATCAAAAGCCCGCTTCAACCAATCCCTGCATCATGGTAATGATCAAACTTTAAAATTTTGTGAATAAGAAATAATTGAGGGAACTTGTGTTCTACTAGAATGAATCAGCATATATATACTATCTGATATGATATACGCCTCTATTACTTCCTATGTTACTTTTCTAGTATCCTTGTGATTTATGCGACTTATTACTCCAATCTTAGCTTTATTATCAAAGTAAATTGAACACCCCGCTAATCAACATGCTCTAAATTGGCAGGTCATCTGAATATGAAGAGTGATGTCTATAGTTTTGGAGTGGTTTTATTGGAAGTTCTGACCAGTCAACGTGCATTTCATATGATACGGCGTGATGGGAACACTAGTCTAGTGGACTGGACCAGTCCGCTCCTAACTAATAAAAGAAAGCTAAAGATAATAATGGACCTGCGTCTCAAGAATAAATACCCTCTGGAAGGTGCAATCCAGGCAGCTAAACTTGTACGAGAATGTCTCCAAGCTTACGCCAAGGATAGGCCGTCAATGGAAGAAGTGTTGCAGACTTTAGAACAGATTAATGCCATCAAGATCTAACTGGGATTTTTACATAGCCTGAAGCCAGGATCCGAACAGTCATCAGTGTAAATTGGCGGGTGTTGAATATCATGAGCCAATATTGGAACCAAATCTATTTATATTAGCTGGATTGGCTTGTGTACATATATGATCCAATTAGGTTTTGGCTCGAATTTTTCCAAAACTGATAGCTTTGCTAATTGCTATACAGTGCATTTGGAAAAATTTAGCCATGTTTTTATCATGACAAGAGGAAGCAAGGTGGGACAAATAACAAAATTGTGTATAAAAGTGAGACATTTTGTAGGTCCAGATGCAAGGTGAGATTTAATGGATACTTTCGAGAGCTAATCGTATTTTGGCCCCATAAAAATTAGGCCAAAATATAAATATTCTCCAAAAGTATCCACCAAATCTCAGCTTAGTTTTTTATAATTAAAACTAAACAAAATGAAAATTAGTCCCCCAATGTAACCACCAAATTTCACTTTCCACCCCAGATCAAAAAATGTGTTAAAGTCATACATCATGTTACATTTTGTCCTATTTTGCCCCCCCAGGTGCAACGGGCATTACAAATTTGACGTTAAATTGACGCGTGAAGGGCATTTTGATCATTTTCATACTCAATCTTATTGTACACCAGCAGGGTCTGTCTTCTTCGGCAACGATTGTGTTCCCCCTCTCAGATATCCTCAAACTCGGAAACAATTTGTGAGTTTTTCCCGATATCAACTCAGCCAGTTGAAATCATTAGATTCATTCTCATCTCTCCAGCAAGATTGATTAGATCTCGTTAGAAGACTCCAAGAAATATTTAAAAAAAATATATTGTGGAACTGGGTGAATACAATTGAAAATTGAACCAATTGCCAAAGGTTTTAAGTGCTTCGTCGACCATTTTGAACTTTGACATTAGGGCTTGTACAATTTTCTTCACCTTCGATTTGAATTCAAGATTTTTCAATGGTTTGGTGTTTGGATTGAGTTCCAAAAATTGATTAGAATTTAATTTTGATCTCTAAAGCACTCTGATGTCATAAATTTAAACGAAGTTGTTTTAGAGTTTGAAATCAACCCGGCCAGTTGAGGCAACGACGGTGGTGGTGGTGGTATACTTTGGGGGTTCTTCATCCAACTTAGATTTGCATTACTGGTTAGAAGGAAAAGAAACATTGGGGGTAGAGAGAGAGAGAGAGAGAGAGAGAGAGAGAGAGAGAGAGAGAACTTATCAACGGTATGGTTCATCGATAGCGAGATCGACAGACTAGTTCAGAGATGGCGTCGAGATGTGTGTGTGTGTGTATGAGAGAGAGAGAGAGAGAGAGAGAGAGAGAGAGTGTGTGTGTGTGTGTGTGAGAGAGAGAGAGAGAGAGAGAGAGAGAGTGAGAGAGAGAGAGAGAGAGAGAGAGAGAGAGAGAGAGAGAGAGAGAGAGAGAGAGTGAGAGAGAGAGAGAGAGAGAGAGAGAGAGAGAGAGAGAGAGAGAGAGAGAGAGAGAGAGAGAGAGAGAGAGAGAGAGAGAGAGAGAGAGAGAGAGAGAGAGAGAGAGAGAGAGAGTACGATTTTATTGATCTTGACGCTAGCGTTCAGTTTCTAGGTGACTTTGTTTTGGTGTCCAAGAAAAAGAAGAAAATTATAACTAGACATGAGAAAAGATTACAAGAAAAAGAAATGTCATAATTTTGATTAAAGGAGAAAGGGGAAAAAATTAAAAACAAAAGATGAAAAAGTAAAACAGAAAATTATAGGAACAAATTATAATTTTGTTTTTTCACTATTAAAATTTTTTTTTTAAAATTCATTTGAAATGAAAGAAAGAGAGTTTTATTTTGAAAAATAATGCACCAAATCCCACTTTGGACCCCGATCAAGTGACCAAAATGCCCCTCACGTGACTCTCAATTGTCAACTTAACGTTAAATTTGTAACATCATCGCACTTGGGGGGGTAAAATGGAATAAAATGTATCATGGTGTATGACTTTGGCACAATATTTGATCTGGGATGCAAAGTCGTATTTGTTGATTACACTAGGAGGTTAATTTTGGTTTGACCTTAAAACTAAAAGGAGACATAAATTAAAGTCTAGAATGTGATATAGATTGAAGAGACATCCAAGTGAGAAAAAAAAGGCACCTGAGACAAATAAAATTTCATTAATTTAATACAAATGAGAATATAAACACACACACACACACACACATATATATATATATATATATATAATTTCATTAATTCTCGTGAGTTATATGCTTTAAAGTCTCGTAATTGACAATTTTCAAAAACATATGTAGTTTTTTTTTTTTTTTTTTTTTTTTTGTATATAGGAAATTTATTTACTAATATTTTTTTAGGATGGTCATTAACTGATTTTGATTATAGCAAAAAATAAGTATTATAGTTTGAATAAATATAACTATTGGTCAAGTTTGAGTTACCTCCCTCAACTACTGATTGTAGCAATGTGCCCCACTCAACTATAACATTATCTTAAAATTGCATATTCTATTTAGGCACTGTCATTTGAATTGACGAAATTTACCCACCTAAGACTCACAGGAGGCCATCTGTACATACTTCATCTGTCCCTAAATTATTGTCTTGTTTGAACCGGCACACAGATTAAGAAAAAAAAATTGACTTGATTATTAATATTGGTATAGTGTATAGTTTTCTTTAATGCCTATATGCATGTGGCTCATAATTAAAGTAGGGAGAAAAAGTAAGGGTAAAATGGTAAAAGTAATGTCCTAAAAAGGAAAGTTTCAAACAAGAAAATTATTTAGGGACAGACAAAAAAGGAAAACAAGACAATAATTTAGGAACGGATGGGGTATTATTTTATAATAATATTCAAAATAAAGATAAGTAGTTACTTTTTTGCCCATCTTTTGGTACAAAGAAGGTCTTAGAGTAATAAGGGTAAAATAGTCAATTGAGACATAATAGGGCTTTATTATTAAAATAATGCTTAAAGATGGTCACATAAGTCTAAGGTGGGCATTTTACGTTAACTCAAATGACAGTGCCTAAATAGAAGCTACGATTAAAGAAAGTGTTATAGTTTACGGGGGCACGTTGCTTCAACTGGTATTTAAGGGGGGCACTTCAAACCCAACCCATAGTTGTTGGGGGTTATTTATAATTTACCCTAAATATAAATTAAATATTCATATGATATTCAAATATTTTTTTGAGAAACAAAAAATAATCGAGCTAACGTATGTTTTTTTAAAAAACTAATTAAAAAAAGAGATAAAAAAAATAACCAACAAAAAAAAAAAAAAACCAAAGGTGTAGGATAAGTTGTTATACAAAGATAAAAAACATACATTCTAAATGAAGGAAAAACAAAGTATTATAAAAACTAAACACACAACAACACAATTCATAAGTCTAATAAATCTGTAAAGATGAAAAAAAAAAAAAACAACTTAACAATTAAAAGTAAACAAAAAAATGAAGCACCTAACAAAACTCTTTAAAAAAATCATTAACAACACGTGCAACGCACGTGCACTTAACTTGTACTGATAAAAGAGGTTCTTGGCCCTTGGTTTTTTGTTAGGGTGTAAATTATGTTCCAACTTGTACCTAAATTGACAATAGAAATAATCTGGAGACTGATTTGCGAATGGTGAATTAGACTGGTGAAAGTTGTTGCAAAATGCAACTGAAAGAAAAAACAGCAACACTTTCTATAGTTCCAACCAGTAATAGGAAAAAAAAAAAAAAGATTTACATATTCAAATTTGTGCATTCCATATTTAAAAGTGAATGTGAAACGAGAAAATTCGAGTGTTTCAGGAGTCCGACACTAGTTCATTTGAGGAATCATTTGATACACAAGTTTGATCTTCGTTAGATGATTTGTCCCCTTTCACCATACTTACAAAATATTTAAAGTCTAACTTGTGAATTAAATAATCCATCAAACGGTTAAGTGCTTATTATTATTATTATTTGTACACATAAAAATTGTGTAAAGAAGAAAAGGAAAATGCAAGGTAATAGAGGGGATAGAAAAGAAAGAAGTAAGAGATAGAGGGCAACCTTGGTATAAGCCTCTCTTATGTTTAAACAACTCATCTGTATTTATTGTATCCCTTGATCCACATTAAATATTTATTTTTTTTAAAAAATTATATTTAAATTATTGTCTTTTTATGTAGAAATAAATCAAGTAATTTTACCAGGAATCCGCGACACTAGTATGGAGTATAATTTAATCCACAAAATCTAATCATTACGTGTTGACGAAGAAGTTAACTTGAAAAAGTCAAGCTTGCCAGGCCAGTTTAACCAGTAGCAGGCAACGAGTAGAAGCTCATTTTGAGCTTTTTGTTTCAATCTTCCTAAAGCTCTGCTGTGCCAGGCCAGTGTAATCAGGGCTTCTGAAAAGAAATTATGCTCCCTGCAACTGGTGATAAGACCCCCTCATCGGGGTTGCCTTGGGGGCAACCATGCCGTCGTTTTTCTCTTGTTCAGATTCAATCAGCCACAAAAAACTTTGACGAGGAATTGGTAATTGGGTGGGGTGGATTCGGGAAAGTTTATAGAGGTACCATCAATGATGGATCAAGTACTGTTACTGCCATTAAGCGTTTAGACTTCATGTCCAAGCAAGGTGCCCCTGAGTTTTGGGCTGAAATTGAGATGCTTTCTAAGTTACGGCATTGTCACCTAGTGTCCCTGATTGGTTATTGCAATGATGAGGATGAGATGATACTTGTCTACGAGCTAATGCCCCATGGCACCCTTGATGATCATCTGCACAAATTTAGTACTCGACTATCTTGGTTGCAACGACTCAAGATATGCATAGGTGCTGCACGAGGTTTGGACTACCTGCACACTGGTACCGGTGCCCATCATGGAGTCATGCACCGCGATGTAAAGAGCTCAAACATTTTATTGGACGATAGATGGGAAGCTAAGATTTTTTATTTCGGATTGTCAAAGCTAGGCCCTACAAATCAGCCATCCACTTTTGTTAGCACTGCCGTCAAAGGCACTTTCGGGTATGTGGACCCAGAGTATTTCTCAACCGGCAGATTGACCAGGAAATCTGATGTGTATTCATTTGGAGTGGTATTACTCGAAGTGTTGTGTGGGAGACGTGCAGTGGATAAAAGTCTTGATGAAGAGCAATGGGGTTTAGTAGGATGGGCTCGAGATCGTATCAAAGAAGGAAAACTAGAGCAGATTATTGATTCTAGTCTGAGAGGGCAAATCTTACTGAATTCCTTGAAAGAGTTTGCACAAATTGCGCAACAGTGCTTGCGTAATCGTCCAAAGGAACGTCCTACAATGGCTGAGGTCGTGGTAAGTCTCGATTATGCACTGGCATTACAAGAGAGACCTGATTATTCTGCAACGCCTGCCAAAAAAATCACATTCATTATGAAGATTCAAAAACTTCTCTTTCCCTCAATTGGTATGCACTCTGGTAAACCCATACTCATCATGGCTAACATGTTCTCTCTTTTGTGTGAGTATTGCCTATATTTTAGCGAAAGCGCAGAACTTTAACAGCAGTACAGAATTTTTTTCTGTATGAGCAATGGTGGAACAATCAGAGATATGACAATGATTGTTATGAAAATTGCAGGGGATACAGTTCCTTACCCACTGTGGGAATTAGATTATATGGGTGTGTGTGTTTGTGTGTGTTCTCTCTCTCTGAACTATGTTGTTGAACTTTAATTGTAAATGACTTGTGCGTGTAAAATTGGAATTGTCTTCTATTTTTTGTTTTTGTTTTTGTTTTTTTAATTAAAATTTCTTGGAAAACTATCTAGGTCAGAAACATTTGGCCTACGAAGATAATCCCAAAACGTTTTTGGATGATATGGATAGAATACTAGGAGTACTGGATTCAGGATAATCTAGAAATGTTATGTCAAACCTTACAGAGATGCAACTATTATGTAAACTCT
The DNA here is from genome assembly GCA_016624345.1 of Platycodon grandiflorus. Classification (NCBI taxonomy): domain Eukaryota; kingdom Viridiplantae; phylum Streptophyta; class Magnoliopsida; order Asterales; family Campanulaceae; genus Platycodon; species Platycodon grandiflorus. The sequence goes on from CM028368.1 coordinate 26,167,712, forward strand.
TGCTAATGATCGTTCGAGAGCGCCTTATGGTCACGGGAAGCAATATGATGCGCCTTATGGTCATGGGAAGTAATATGATTCTGATATAGGGATATCGCTGCAGCTAATTGAATAGGATTAACATTGTCCAAGAGAAACATAGATAAACATTTTTTTGTTGTACAAGGGATCAAATTGAACCCATATAGTATTCTACATGGGGTAAAAGTATAATGTAACTGGAATACATTATTTTGTTCTTAATTTTTCTTATTTCACAGCCCATGGTGATGCAAGTCCATCTAGGAAGAATGGAAAAAATTATGATGGCACCAATTACCATACATTTTCAAATAAAGATCTTGCTGCGAACAAAGATGGAGATATTTCCCAAGAAGTAAATCAGAATGGGCGAATTGTGACACCAAACTTGAAGGTGTTCACATTTTCTGACCTGAAAAAAGCGACCAGTAATTTTAGCCTAGAGATGCTTATGGGGGAGGGAGATTTCAGAAAGGTTTACAAAGTTTGGATTGACAAGGACACATACGCCCCTGCAAAAGTTGGTGCTGGAATGCCTGTTGTCATTAAGAAACAAAGGGTTGACAGCCTTCTAGGACACGAGGAGTAGCAGGTAAATCAACTTCTGTGGGTTTACGTCAATTGCAGACTGAAGTGAAATTCTCTTCAAAAGATATTGCGTCTAATTAGTTCTTGCAGTTCTTGCATGCATAGCAAGCAATAAAAAGAAGGAAGGTTTCAGTAACTTTGCTGATATAGATTGCAAATTCCATGGCAGGCAGAGGTGGACTTCTTGGGGAAATTTGATCATTCTAATGTTATTGATCTCTTGGGCTACTGCATAGAAGACCAAGATCATCCTCTTGTGTACGAATTCATGGAGAATGGAAGCTTACACAACCACCTTTTCACAAGTAAGTATGCATGAAAAAACTTTTGATTGTTACTCCCTCCTTTTCCGAGTAAAGATTCCATGTTTGAAAAGTCTAATAATTAAGCAATATAAAAGTATACTTGGAGTTGGTCATGATTACAAAAATATTTGAGATGAGCAAGATGCTTATATCATATTTGAAGGTTAAAGTTGAAATGTTATGAACATTGTAGGCATAATTTTTTAAAGTGGACTCTTTAATCGAAACATCCAAAAACGGAATAGTGGGCTCTTTGCATGGAATGGAGGAAGTATTTAAGAACTAAGACGTGATTTTAATAATGAAGTCAACATCTGAGAGAACTTTGTGATTGCAGAAGATTCTTTGAAAGCTGTGCCATGGGCTGTGCGGCTTAAAATCATGATCGGAGCGGCCCGAGGCCTACATTTTTGCATAGAATAGATAAAGTCATACATCCCAACTTTACGAGTTCTAGCATATTGTTGGATGGGGTACAAATGCAATGTCTTTTTTGTCAATTACTGTTCATTTTGCTTTGATAATATGGGTTTTGAGCCAATTCAAACTCACTGTTCTGAATTTCGGATGTTAACCAATTTCATTTGCTAGAATTATAATGCAAAACTTTTGGGTTTTGGATGGGCAAGGTGTGCCTTTAACGACAACACCTACGTTTCTACATGTATTGTGGGAACCCTTGGCTATCTAGCTCCCGAGTACACTGCCACTGGTAAGTCATTAGATCATTTTCTTTTCTGTGATTGGTTTCTGTCAAATCTTTAATGACAGATTCGTTATGCAAAAGTGTGTATGTTGGTAACTGGTAATAGAAATACTGTTTCACAGTTCAGTCTTCCAGAGTACTCTGGTTAGTTGTTGAGACATTGCATAGAGGAAGTTTCTGAAAATGCTCAAACAAGTGAACAACCATGAATGTAGATCGAATAAACCACAAATTTTCTTTACTTGATTGGAATTGTTTTGGGAATTCCACAAAGAACCAGTTCATCATTCAGAATTATATCCCAGATTTTATAAGCCATTTAAGAATTATTGAAGTATACAGGATATTTTCAGTTTCACTGGCTAGAGTAAAAGGATCAGGGAAATGTAGAACGTAGAGTTAAGTCAGAGTTTTGTTTCTACAATCTTGTTACATGCAACAATTCAGACTCAGGCAACCATGAATAATCTATCTACAACTTTCTTAACCCTAGCACCTGCATGCTGCCATTAACTTTGACCATCTTAATTTCTGGTTTTCTTCTTTATCATGTGTCTCGGATTGACCTGAAAATCTAGTTATATCATCAAAAGATCCTTTTAGCTATGGTTGAACACTTCTTCATGAGTAGGCTAAGAATGTGTGTGTATTTCAGAAAGGTCTGGGATTCAAAACCCCGCTTCAACCGATCCTGTATCATGGTAATGATCAAACTTAAAAATTTTGTGAAAAAATAATAATTGAGGAAACTTGTGTTCTACTAGAATGAATCAGCATATATGGAGTACTATCTGAAATGATATACGATTCCATTACTTCCTATGTTACTTTTCTAGCATCCTTGTGATTTATGCGCCTCATTACTCCAGTCTTTGTTTTATTACCAAAGTAAATTGGACACCTCGCTAATCAACATGCTCTAATGCGGCAGGTCATATGAATATGCTGAGTGATGTCTATAGTTTTGGAGTGGTTTTATTGGAAGTACTGACCGGTCAACGTGCATTTGATATGAAACGGCCCGTTGGGAAGGCAACTCTGGTGGAGTGGACCAGTCCGCTCCTAACTAAGAAAAGAAAGCTAAAGACAATAATGGATCGGCGCCTCAAGCATAAATACCCTCTGGAAGGTGCAATCCAGGCAGCTAAACTTGTACGAGAATGTCTCCAAGCTTACGCCAAGGATATGCAGTCAATGGAAGAAGTGTTGCAGACTTAAGAACAAATTAGGATTTATTAGGCTCCTATAAATTATATTGTGTTTCCTTATTAATTCAAGAATAGGTTTGTCAAATAGAGTTTTCCTAGTAAGATTATGATTTATTAGGCTACTATAAATAGATGGGTTAAAGAACCTTATTGTAAAAAGATATTAAAAATATAGTAAGAGAGGTTTTGTGGAAAAAGGGTCCGCCGCCGAGAGTCAAGAGACTCAAGACCGTGAGTGGTGATGTACCAAACATGTTTAATGTTTTGATTTAGTAAGAAAGTATTCCTCCTCCTCCATATTTGATTATTTGTTGATTAAACCGTATTGTCAACTGGTTTGATATTATTTGGTTGATTTGGTTATTGTTTTTATGTTGCGTGATTATTTAGGTGTTAGAATTTATCTATCCCTACACATTGGTATTGGTATCGGAGTTAGTAATAATTAAATAGATAATTTTATATTGCCTATATTTGGTATCAGAGCAATTAAATTTTTGGTTGCTAACAGTCTTATTGATAAAAGTTGTTGCCGGCCCTCGGTTTTTTGTTTGGGTGTAAATTATGTTCTGACTTGCAAATGGAAAATTAGACTGGTGAAAGTTGTTGTAAAATGCAACTAAAAGAAAACAGCAACACTTTCTATAGTTCCAACCAGTAATTGATTTACATATTCAAATGTGTGCAATCCATTTTTAGAAGTGAATGTGAAACGAGAAAAATTTGAGTGTTCAGGAGGAGTCCAACACTGGTTTATTTGAGGAACGATTTGATCCACAAGTTTGATCTTCATACTTATATCTAGTAAGATGCTTGATGGCCAATGATAGGACACCAAATAGACTAGAAAAAGTTCAAGAAGTCAAATATAAGCAGTTGAAATGGTTCGAGAGCATCAAAGAGATTAAGAAAGTTGAAAAGTTAAATATGAAAGGTTCAAAGAAAATTCAGGTTAATATAACAACCCCAAATTGCTAAATATAACATATTTTCCCGGTGAATTTAATATTTTGCTCATATTTTTTTGGTGAAAATTTATATTTACAAGTGTTATAAATGCAAACAAAAAAAAATTAAAAACTGAAAAATTAGACAAGGCCGCCACCCCATGGCAGCCATATTCCAAACATCTACCTAGACTATGCAGTCATCCATTATTCCGTTAGTTTTTTTTTAACACTTTCAATCTCTAAGGTTTACAATTCCGTTAAAACGTTAACGGAATTGTTAAAATTTTAGCGGCATATGATGCAACCGCCAACCCTAAGCGGCCATCATTGGGAGAGCCGCCACCCCTAGGCGGCCATCCCAAATTCCAACCCTGAGGGTTCATTTGCGCTAAATACAAAATTGAGGGTATTTTGGTGTAAATACTCATTTACATCAAATGAGGGGCAAAACGATATTTTTCCCAATAGAGGTGTGGTATTTAGCACTTTTGGGGTGTTAAATTTACCACCTATATATTTCATGTCCTTGTATAGGAACTTCTAGAGCTCCATATCAATTGTTGAAGTGGTGTCCTAAGATTATTGAATACTAGCCATTCTGCACGGGATGGCTATATAATTTGTTCTAGATTATCGAAATCAAAATTAAAACAAAGAGATAGGTAAAATGGTTGGTGTAAATCACAATCTGAAATTTTTAATCCCTTCCATTAAATACGCTGAAAAAGATCAATGATACAAATTAGCTTATGTTCAAGTCCAAAAGTGAGCTACAAACACAACTTATTACATACATAACTAAAAGTAAATCAAAGAATTAATTGATCATATTTCTTGAATCAAAACCAACTTCTCTGTTTATTATTATTGTTATTATTATTATTTATTTTATTTTTTTGTACACATAAAAAATGTGTGTAAAGAAGAAAAAGAAAATGCAAGGGGGGTACTGTTGGAATGTGTCTTCCAAGGGATAGTTTCGGGATTCTCTAATTAGTTTTTTTATATGATTGTTTTTGCCTTTCTTAAATCTGTTTATTCATAGATGATTGAAGTTATTTTTGGTATATATTCATTGACTTTTTGATTGATTCAATCAAGGATATTGATTGTTGTAATTGTAGTAAATTGTTATACTAACAATAATACTTCCTTTTAAGTGTTCTTCGTGTAGTCTTGGAGCATATTTAAGAAGCAGTTCTCTGCCTCATTCTGTGCGCTTTTGGAGAGAGTTTTGAGAAAGAAAAGTTTCTAATACACTGGCTATCTTGTGCTGAATGTGAGCAGAAATACAGACACATCCTCTAACATATTCTGTTCTGAGGTTCTAAAACTGAGTTGAAGTTTCTTACCACGATAGATGTCAGTGATTATTAGACAGGATTTCATTCCTTGAGTATTAGTTTGTATTCTCATATGTCTACTATCTTTGTTAGGATCATTTGTTAAAGTTTCACTAGTTGTTTTCTTTGTAACGAGTTCTATATTTTCTAGTGAAAGGTTTTTTGCCATATTGGCACGTCTACAAGTATTTATACTTGTAGATAAAAGTTACAACAATCTTGTTAAGTTTCTGTTTATTAATTCCGCTGCGATTCTACTGGATGTTACAGTAGATGTTATCACATCTTTGATAACATTTACTATATTCCAGTATTCTTTTTCCTTAGTTACATAGCTATAAAACTTTCATTTGGTATCAGAGCCTACACTTGACATAACTAAGTGAGGTTCCTGGTTGTAGCTATGTCTGATTCTCAGTATGGTACTCAACGTCCTCCTGTCCTCGATGGGTATTACTCTACTTGGAAACCCAAGATACGCATGTACCTCAAGTCTTTTGATGAAAGAACATGGCTCTCTGTGGTTACAGGGTGGACTCCACCTAGAGTAATTGATATCGATGGAGATTATAAAATTACCTCAGAGGCTAGTTGGACGACCGAAGAAAGAAGCGTAGCAAATTTTAATTCAAAAGCTATTAATGCTATCTATGGCTGTGTGGAACCAAATATTTTCAAAATCATAGTTCATTTTGAATCAGGCAAAGAAGTATGGGAAGCCTTCCAAGCTCATTGTGAGGGACCCGATAGCGTTCGTTTAACCAAGCTACGTTTACTTACAACCCGTTTTAAATATTTAAAAATGGAAGAAGATGAGGATATTGCATCCTACTATAACAAGTTGGTAGATTTGTCTAATGAGTCATTAGCCTTGGGAGATCCCATTTCCAATGCAAGACTCGTTAGCAAAATGATGCGATCCCTTCCAGAACGTTTCAATATAAAAATTTCTGCAATAGAAGAGGCTCATGACACTGGAAGAATGAGCTTAGATAAACTTTCTGGTATTCTTCAAACCTTTGAGTTAAATCTATCTCTGCAGAATAAAAAGCAGAATAAAAATGTTAAAAGTATTGCTTTGCCTGTTGCTCAAAATCAACCTGACTTGTCGGAGGAATTACTTGAATTTACAAATGATCTTGGAAAAAAAGATTTTGGAGAAGAATCTCGTGCTATGTTGGTCAAAAAGTTTAATAACATTATGACCAAAGGGCAAAATTATCAAAAGTATCAAAAAGCCAATGCCACTTCAAAATTTGTTCCAAGAAAAGTTTTTTCAAAAAACAGTACTGATAATTCTGATAATATCAAAGACAAGTTTTCTCCTAAACTTCCTTCTAAATATAAATCAAAAAAGGAGGAAACTGTTCAATGCAGAGAATGTTCTGGCTATGGTCACTATGCTGCCGAATGCATTAACAAGAAAAAAGGGAAAAAGTTTGGCAGCTACCCTAAGTGATAGCGAGGATGAACAATCCGAAGAGGAAACTGCTCTAAACAGTTTTTTTGAAACCCAAAAAGTATTACAAATAAATCCTCATGGTGTATCTAAAGGTGTTGCCTTAAATGTGGCTCCAACTGTGATCACATCTGTTAAAAGGTTCGTTCCAGATCTGAATTGTCTCAACTCATCCATAGCTGATGACAATCAGGTCCAAAATGAATCTGATTCTGATTCTGAAAATCTGGATTTATTGGAGGATTATAAGGCACTTTATGAAGATTGGGTAAAGAAGGAAGAAAAGTTGAATCTTCTCACTGAGGAAAATGAATATCTTTCAAAAGAAATTAAAGTTAAGAAAACTTCAAATGAGTTGCTCTCAAAGGAGAATGATGTTCAGAAAGCTTCCATAGCTAGACTGGAAGCCATGCTCACCAAGAAAGATATGGATTTTGAAAAAGCCAAAATTAACCTTGAAAGAGCAAATGAAACCATGTCCAAGCTGAACAAAGGCAAGATTAAGCTTGATGAAATCCTGACTTATGGTCAAGAAGACACGGCTGGATTGGGATTCAAACCTGTTGCTTTTGTCAAGGAAAGAATGAATGGTGAACATGTTATTCAAAACAAAATGGCTAACAAAGAAAGGTCTAGACATTGGAAACGTCAGTACATTTGCCATTACTGTAATGTTTCAGGTCATATTAGACCTTATTGCTACAAAATGAAAGCAGATTTGGCAAGAAATTCTCACCAGAAATCTGTTCCAGACAGAATGTTGTGGAAAATGTCTCCACATCTGAATCAGCACATTCCCAGAAATCCTGGAAAAATATGGGTCAAGAAAACTGATGTAACGTGCAATGTTACATATACTTCCTTTAAAACCAATGTTGCTGGCTCATGGTTCTTTGATAGTGGATGTTCCCGTCATATGACAAGAACAGATGAATACTTAACTGAATATTCTAGCTTTAATGGTGGAAGTGTGACCTATGGGGGTGGTGCGAAAGGAAGAATTGTTGGTAAAGGTGTTATCGGTTGGTTTAACCTAACCGTTTGTTTAATATCCGCAAGTGCACGGGCTATTGTAATATAGCGAGTGCAAGTACGAGTCGATCCCACAGAGACAGGGTTTACTTAGAAATTTGTTTTTGTCTTTAGAATTATAGAATAGGTTGGGGGAGATTGAGATTGATTTTGAAAATGGAAAGAAACATATGCAACAAATATTTTTAAATGGAACTTAATATGACGACACATTCTCGGGATTGGAAATCATACACATAATTTGTTCATCAAATAGTCGTTGTCTTTGAGAATAAGGGTTTTCATAAAAATCAAGGATGATATGCTAGGCCTACACTACTTCGGGATAAGACAATAGCGTTTGTATTCTTCACTAATTATGTCCTAACTTTTTGAGATTTTCGTTTATGGTACTCCCGCCCTGTCACAAACGGGCATTCCGGCTTATCTCTAGCTGACCATAATTAGTAAGAATCCATTAAGACAAGAATCAACATATTTTCCATTCAAGGAACATCCCTAGGCCGTTGAACTACTTTCGTGATCAATGGAACCTAGTTTCTTTATATGGTTCCGTCAACCGAGATTCACCGCTAGGTCCTTCTCTCAATTGACTGAATCATACAAGTTGGACGTCTCCAAAATGTAAGTCATTTAGAGATCGATATAAAGAAATTGTTTTAGATGAAGTTAAAGGATAAGACTTTCATATTTCAAGATGAACGTTTTATGTATTGAGTTTCCAACCCCAAGAACAAGGGGGATTACTGTGACACCCTAGTTCTCTTAATTTCATAATTTGCATGTTATATATCTTGTTCGCATGAATAGAAATGCCATGTTAGTATAATGTATTATAATTTGATAATTTCTGCTTGTTTTAGCTTTGTTTACTTGTGTTGCTCATACAAAAATGATTTGGTATGATTTTTAGTAACCAAAATGACTTTGTACTCAGTGAGGTGCATACTGGGTACAAAGCGATCGCCTTGTTTTTGGACAGAGCGATCGCTTTGTAGACAGAATGTACTATTGAGAAACTGGGTACAAAGCGATCGCTTTGGTCTTTAACAAAGCGATCGCTTTGTAGGCAGAAGGTCAAAGCGATCGCCTTGTTTCGTGGGAGGGCGATCGCCCTGTTGCGCTGTAGCTTTATTTTATATTTATTAACTTGTAAGACTGTTTATTGGGGTTGAGACACGTACCTAAGTGACAAAGCTAGCTCACTCACACCTCCTCAACCAAGTCAACCCCAGGTAATAACACCCATTACACGCACTTCACCTAAAAACCTTCTTAGAACAAGTGAGAGAGAGACTGTGTGTGTTCTTGGTGAGATCACTGTGTGTTTTCTTCTCCTCCATTTCCAACCATGGATTCTTGCATGCAAAGCCATATTTGTGTTCCTTGAGACTAGAGAAACAACTTGGGAGGCTTTGATTCTTCTTTTGTTGGTTTGATTTGTGTATTTGAGGTAAGTACCCAATCCCTTGTCTTGTATGCTCAATATCAAGTATGCTCCCTTCATGATAGTTTTAGTTTACATGTTTAAGAAGACATGCATCATGTTAAAAACTTGAAATTTCTTAAGTTAAATTTCTGTAAATTTTGGGTTAATGACTCATAATTGATAATTTGGACTTGTGTCAAGTATGAATAATGTTCTAGGATGAACTTGGAATAACTTTTGTTCTTGGACTTGTTATAATTCATCACTTCAAAAAATTGATGGACATGTTAGGGTTCACAAGTGTGGGACTTAAATCTTGATGGACTAAAAGTCACGAATGACATATAGTCTAATTGCATATGAATCGAGAACTTAGAAAAGAGCCATGAATTGCACATAGCATTCATTCGCTACTTAGGAATATTTTAGCAATAACTCATCGGAGTTGCGTTAGAGAGTCATTGAACAATACCGACTCTACAAACAAATCCCTACGACGTTTAGAGTTCAATTGAATTGTAAATTTGTTCTTGGGAATTCTTGACATGATTGATCTATTGCTCGACTTGTACATTATAGAATAACATGCCTACTTGATCGGACGAGTCGCTCTTGTCGACCTCGCTCCATTACTTGATTTATTACGTGAGTAAACATCTACTTGACTCGGACAAGTTCGCTCTTGTCGAACTTGCTCCTTACTTGATTTGTATGACAAGTAAATACCTACTTGACATACCATTAGTCCAGTGGCATTTCGTGAATTGTATCGATGGTCAACGATGCATCATAGTCATGAATCATGAGGTTCATGATGATGATGGGTCGCCATACCATAACTTGCACACACCCTTCACTACCGATCACGGTGGAGAAGAGTACCATGTCGTAACCAAAAGGGCGCTTGGAATAATACTAATCGTGGTCGATGTATCATACACGTGCATCCGACAAATACAATCGTGATAACCTTGTCTATTTCAGGGACTACGAAGCGGCACCGGTTCTATAACATCCTAATCCTATGTGATTTAATTACGCACCTATGTGAAAACAATGTGCATCGCGACATGAGAACTACGTGCTAACATGATCTTGCTTGATACGTGCTATGTATGCCTTGCATTATATCTGTCATGCATATTGGTTACTTACAAAGTCTTTATGACTTACCCCTCCCTTTTCTGTTTTAGATCCTAGTCGTCCAGTCCGTCTTCTCGAGGTTGATCGTCTTCTCGTGCTCGTGATCGTTCACCTAGAGGTGGTAGCGTTGGCTTTTGGTTTCTTCTTTGCAAGGACGTGGGGTTTAAGCAAGTCATTTAGACTTCGCTTGGGAATGTGTAATCATAGTAACTTGTACTTGTTGTAGACTAAATGAATATTCTACTTATGTCTCTTGTTATTTGCCGGCACTTGTTGGCCGAGCCTTGTTTACATGTATATGGTTCACTTGTTAAGACTTCCGCCGAGCATCCCTTTAGCTCTTGTTTATTGATGTGGTTTCTCCGGCATGTTTAGCCGTCGAGGTGTTTATATATTAGCATGACTTGTTAGTGTTGGGTTCCTACTGTAATTTCGCCGATGACTTGGTTTACTTGTTATTAATTGTTATATCGTTTTGAAGTTTTAAATATTCCGGCTTTTTAATGCCGAGTTTTATTTCGTGTCCAATGTTGCGTCACGTTAGTTGTGATAATCGAGTCCTTGCATGATTGTAGTCCTTATTTGGACGGCTCGACCGCGTTCCCATCTCGGGTCGGGGTTGGGTCGTCACGCTTGGTATCGAGCTTTATAGGTTAGCTATCGGCCAGATAGGTTCCATGGCCTAGTTGGGTTAAGTTCTTGTGTGATGTTCTAACGTCGAGTGATTTCTTATAGGTGTATCATGGTGCGACCTAGACCGGGGCTAGTAGCGGTGGAGCCGGTATTGGTCGAGGAGAGGCGAGCCTAGGAGGGTTCCTGCCGAGCCGAGGCTAGAGCTCCGAAGAACCCGAAGTTGAGGTACCCCCACCTCGAATCGGGGTGATGAGAATGCCCGTATGGCGGGCTTGTTTCGTAGAATGATGACCGTTATGACCGAGTTGGCACAAGAGGGTCAAGCAGAGGTGTACCACCTCCACCACCACCACCGAACTGAACCGAGGCGGAAGTTTCACCACCTCGTAACGAGGCACCGCCAGACCTAGAGCTAGAAATAATGCTACTTTGGAGAGGTTCTTGAAGATGAAACCTCCATCTTTCGAGGGAGAGTCCGATGCTAGTAAAGCAGAGTTATGGCTGGAGGACTTGGAGAAAATCTTTGCAGCTCTAGACTGCACGGAGGAAGAGAAAGTTGTCTTAGCTGTGTATAAGCTGAGAGGGGCGCGAATCATTGGTGGAGAGTATTGTTGGCAAGTGGGATCTTAACCGGGTTCCAAAGATTTGGTCTAATTTCGAGAGGGAGTTCAAGGCTTCTTATGTACCTATGGTGGTGAGGAGAAAGAGGGAGAAAGAGTTCCAGGATCTAGAACAAGGTTCTATGACGGTGGCTCAAGATTCAGCCAAGTTCACCGAACTGTCTCGTTATTGTGCACATCTTGTACCCGATGAGCCCATGAGGGTGCTCAAGTTCGTTAAGGGTCTAAAGACTGAGTATAGAAGGCAGCTCTTGTCATTGCAGTTGACAGACTATAGGGGTGCAGTTGATCGCGCCTATGAGATCGAGAGAGATATAGAGGAGCACAGTGAAGCGTGCGATCCTCGCATCGCGATCATCGCAGCGCCATCTCGTGACCTCGCGGATTCGGAAGGGGCCGGGTAATCGGCGGTCATCGTGGCAACCGCCGTAACGGTGGTCGGTCTAGGCGATCGGATGGACAGCCTAGGCGTACTTCCGATGGTCGTGATAATCGTACTCCGGCCTTCGCAAGGGCGCAAGGCCGCGGAGTGAGCCTGTTGAGTGTTCCTTTTGTCACAAGGGCATTCGTACAATGAGTGTAGGGCAGACTTGGGCGTGTTTGGGTTGTGGAGATACAAATCACCGAGTGAAAGATTGTCCCAAGTTTAAGACTACTCATCCGTGGGTTCGGGCATCGGGCACCAAGAGGGATAGTGATGGGCGTCCTAAGGCCCAAGCTCGTGTTTTGCGCTTGATCGCGTGGTGTTCCGAGTCGACCTCGGTTGTTGGAGGTATTCTCTCGTCTTCGGCCATAGGGCTCGAGTTCTTATAGATCCGGGTCTTCTCATTCCTATGTTGCATCGCATTTCATTGAGCATTTGTGCGTGTTACCTTCTCGTTACCTTATGTGCTTGAAGTGTCTACACCGTTGGGTGATCAATTGTTGGCGTCGGAAGTTTATAAAGCTTGTGATGTGCTTGTATGTGATCGGGTCTTGCATGCGGATCTAGTAGTTTTGCCTATTCGGGATTTTGATTTGATCTTGGGTATGGATTGGTTGTGCACTTATCATGCTCTAGTTGATTGTCGTCGTAAAGAGTTACTTTTGCCATGCCCGGTATTCCGAATTTGTGTTTACGGGTGATCATGCCATGAATAGTATACATATCATTTCGCTGCGGGCTAGGAAACTTCTATCTCAGGGGTGCACGGGGTATATTGCTTTTGTGCTTGATACTAGCATGTCTACTATTAATATAGAAGATGTACCGGTAGTTAATGAATTTCCGGATGTCTTTTCAAATGATTTTGCATTACCTCCCGACCGAGAGTTAGAGTTTTGCATTGAACTATTGCCGGGAACTTCACCAATTTCTAGAGCACCTTATAGAATGGCCCCAGCTGAGTTGAGGGAGTTGAAAGACCAATTGCAGGAACTCCTCGATAAGGAGTTCATTAAACCGAGTGTATCTCCGTGGGGTGCACCGGTATTATTTGTGAAGAAGAAGGATGGTAGTTTGCGGTTGTGCATTGACTATCGCCGTTGAATCAGGTTACTATCAAGAATAGGTACCCTTTACCTCACATTGATGATCTCTTCGATCAACTTCGGGATCCGTGGTGTATTCCAAGCTAGACTTGAGGAGTGGTTATCACCGGTTGAGAGTTCGGGCAGGATGTCCCAAAGACAGCTTTTCGGACACGTTATGGCCACTATGAGTTTGTGGTGATGCCGTTTGGGTTGACAAACGCGCCGTTTTCATGGACTTGATGAATCGGGTGTTTCATGATTATTTGGATTGCTTTGTTGTGGTTTTCATCGATGATATTTTAGTGTACTCAAAGTCACGAGAGGAACATGCTAACCATTTGAGAGTGGTTCTTTCCTTGTTGCGAGAAAAGAAACTTTATGCGAAATTTAGCAAGTGTGCATTTTGGCTCGAACAAGTATCTTTTCTTGGGCACGTTGTTTCTAGTGAGGGTATTGCGGTGGATCCTTCTAAGGTGGAGGCTATTACTAAATGGAAGACTCCTAGAACGGTAACCAAGTTCGTAGTTTCTTGGGCTTGGCGGGTTACTACCGTAGGTTCATTGAGGATTCTCCAAGATTGCTACTCCCATGACTAATTTGACTAAAAGTCTACTTTCATTTGGAGTGATAAGTGCGAGGCCGGTTTCAAGAGTTGAAGAAAAGATTGACCACACCTGTTTTAGCATTGCCTAGTGGATGTGATAACTTTGTGATATATAGTGACGCTTCATTAGAAGGCTTGGGTTGCGTGCTTATGCAAAACGGGAAGGTGATTGCCTATGCTTGAAGAAGTTGTCACCATATGAACAATTACCCAACTCACGACCTTGAATTGGCGGCAATTGTTTTCGCTTCACAAGTGGAAACATTACCGTATGGAGCGAAGTTTGAGGTGTATACAGATCATAAGAGTTTGAAGTACCTCTTCTCGCAGAAGGAGTTGAATATGAGACAGGCGTTGGATGGAGAAGCTTAAGGATCATAATTTTACTATTCTTTACCATCCGGAAAAGCGAATGTTGTTGCCGATGCCTTGAGTAGGAAGGCTTATATGTCTTGTATGATGATGAGGGAATGGAAGATGCTAGAGGATGTCCGGAATGGAGTCCTATTGTAAGTGGGCGTAGTGTTCTATTTGCTAATGTTCGTGCTACGCCGCTTTATTTGGGTTGATTAAGGAGGCTCAAGTTATCGATCCCGAATTGAAGAAGATTATTGATCGATTGGGAGAGAATGCTACACCGGGTTTGCGATGAACAGTGATGGGATCTTGACATTTCGAATAGGGTTTGTGTTCCTTCTTCCGATGAAGTGAAACGTATGGTCCTTGACGAGGCTCACAAAGCCAAGTACACGATACATCCGGTAGTACTAAGATGTACCGTGACTTGAAGAGGCGCTTTGGTGGAACGGTATGAAGAGGAGATAGCTGAATATGTTTCTAGATGTTTGACATGTCAGGAGTTAAGGCGGAGCACCGAGACCCGCCGGTCTACTTCACCACTTGAGATTCCGAGTGGAAATGGGAACATATCACGATGGATTTTGTCACGGGGTTGCCGCGTACTCGTAGAGGCTTCGATGCCGTTTGGGTTATTGTGGATAGGTTGACGAAGTCGTCCCATTTTATTCCTATTGCGATGACTTACTTTGAGTCGGTTAGCGCATTGTATATCCAGGAGATTATCGGGCTACATGGTGTCCCCGTTAGTATTGTGTCGGATAGAGATCCTAGATTCACCTCGAGATTTTGGCATTCATTACGGAGGCCTTGGGTACCAAACTTAACTTGAGTACAGCTTTTCATCCCCGGATGGACATCGGAGAGATTGATACGTATATTAGAGGACATGCTTCGTGCTTGTGCTATGGATTTCAAGGGCAATTGGGATTCACATCTACCGTTGGCGAGTTTGCATATAATAACAGTTACCAATCTAGCATTGAGATGGCTCCTTATGAGGCTTTGTATGGGCGTAAGTGTCGTTCACCAATTTGTTGGGACGAAGTTGGAGAAGCTAAATTATGGGATTCGAAATGGTACAACAATCGGCCAAGGATGTCAAGTTGATTAGAGAGAGATTGCGTACGGCTCGAGTAGGCGAAAAGCTATGCGGATAACCGGAGACGCGATCTTGAGTTCCAAGTTGGAGACTTTGTGTTCTTGAAAATATCGCCGCGCCGTGGTACTAAGAGATTTGGTAAGAAAGGAAACTTTCACCAAGGTATATTGGCCCGTTCGAAATTCTTGAGAGGGTTGGTTCTTTAGCTTACCGGATTGCATTGCCACCGTCTATTTCGGGTATTCATGATGTGTTTCACGTTTCTATGCTCCGCAAATATATGAAGGATGAATCACATGTTCTTGCCTATGAAGAGATTACCTTTGAACCCGATCTTTCCTATGTTGAGAAGCCGGTGAAGATTCTTGATACCAAAGAACAAATCTTGAGGACTAAGAGGATACCACTAGTGAAAGTTTTGTGGAAGAATCATTTGATGGAAGAAGCCACTTGGGAAACCGAGAGTGAGATGCGAGAGAAGTATCCATACTTGTTTGATTAGATGGTAAGTGAATTTAGGGACTAAATTCCTTTAAGGAGGAGAGGATGTGACACCCTAGTTCTCTTAATTGCATAATTTGCATGTTATATATCTTGTTCGCATGAATAGAAATGCCATGTTAGTATAATGTATTATAATTTGATAATTTCTGCTTGTTTTAGCTTTGTTTACTTGTGTTGCTCATACAAAAATGATTTGGTATGATTTTTAGTAACCAAAATGACTTTGTACTCGGTGAGGTGCATACGGGTACAAAGCGATCGCCTTGTTTTTGGACGAGCGATCGCTTTGTAGACGAATGTACTATTGAGAACCGGGTACAAAGCGATCGCTGGTCTTTAACAAAGCGATCGCTTTGTAGGCGAAGGTCAAAGCGATCGCCTTGTTTCGTGGGAGGGCGATCGCCTGTTGCCGTAGCTTTATTTTATATTTATTAACTTGTAAGACTGTTTATTGGGGTTGAGACACGTACCTAAGTGACAAAGCTAGCTCACTCACACCTCCTCAACCAAGTCAACCCTGGTAATAACACCCATTACACCCACTTCACCTAAAACCTTCTTAGAACAAGTGAGAGAGAGACTGTGTGTGTTCTTGGTGAGATCACTGTGTGTTTTCTTCTCCTCCATTTCCAACCATGGATTCTTGCATGCAAAGCCATATTTGTGTTCCTTGAGACTAGAGAAACAACTTGGGAGGCTTTGATTCTTCTTTTGTTGGTTTGATTTGTGTATTTGAGGTAAGTACCCAATCCCTTGTCTTGTATGCTCAATATCAAGTATGCTCCCTTCATGATAGTTTTAGTTTACATGTTTAAGAAGACATGCATCATGTTAAAAACTTGAAATTTCTTAAGTTAAATTTCTGTAAATTTTGGGTTAATGACTCATAATTGATAATTTGGACTTGTGTCAAGTATGAATAATGTTCTAGGATGAACTTGGAATAACTTTTGTTCTTGGACTTGTTATAATTCATCACTTCAAAAAAATTGATGGACATGTTAGGGTTCACAAGTGTGGGACTTAAATCTTGATGGACTAAAAGTCACGAATGACATATAGTCTAATTGCATATGAATCGAGAACTTAGAAAAGAGCCATGAATTGCACATAGCATTCATTCGCTACTTAGGAATATTTTAGCAATAACTCATCGGAGTTGCGTTAGAGAGTCATTGAACAATACCGACTCTACAAACAAATCCCTACGACGTTTAGAGTTCAATTGAATTGTAAATTTGTTCTTGGGAATTCTTGACATGATTGATCTATTGCTCGACTTGTACATTATAGAATAACATGCCTACTTGATCGGACGAGTCGCTCTTGTCGACCTCGCTCCATTACTTGATTTATTACGTGAGTAAACATCTACTTGACTCGGACAAGTTCGCTCTTGTCGAACTTGCTCCTTACTTGATTTGTATGACAAGTAAATACCTACTTGACATACCATTAGTCCAGCTGGCATTTCGTGAATTGTATCGATGGTCAACGATGCATCATAGTCATGAATCATGAGGTTCATGATGATGATGGGTCGCCATACCATAACTTGCACACACCCTTCACTACTGATCACAGTGGAGAAGAGTACCATGTCGTAACCAAAAGGGCGCTTGGAATAATACTAATCGTGGTCGATGTATCATACACGTACATCTGACAAATACAATCGTGATAACCTTGTCTATTTCAGGGACTACGAAGCGGCACCGGTTCTATAACATATCCTAATCCCATGTGATTTAATTACGCACCTATGTGAAAACAATGTGCATCGCGACATGAGAACTACGTGCTAACATGATCTTGCTTGATACGTGCTATGTATGCCTTGCATTATATCCTGTCATGCATATTGGTTACTTACAAAGTCTTTATGACTTACCCCTCCCTTTACTGTTTTAGATCCTAGTCGTCCAGTCCGTCTTCTCGAGGTTGATCGTCTTCTCGTGCTCGTGATCGTTCACCTAGAGGTGGTAGCGTTGGCTTTTGGTTTCTTCTTTTGCAAGGACGTGGGGTTTAAGCAAGTCATTTAGACTTCGCTTGGGAATGTGTAATCATAGTAACTTGTACTTGTTGTAGACTAAATGAATATTCTACTTATGTCTCTTGTTATTTGCCGGCACTTGTTGGCCGAGCCTTGTTTACATGTATATGGTTCACTTGTTAAGACTTCCGCTGAGCATCCCTTTAGCTCTTGTTTATTGATGTGGTTTCTCCGGCATGTTTAGCCGTCGAGGTGTTTATATATTAGCATGACTTGTTAGTGTTGGGTTCCGGCTGTAATTTCGCCGATGACTTGGTTTACTTGTTATTAATTGTTATATCAGGTTTTGAAGTTTTAAATATTCCGGCTTTTTAATGCCGAGTTTTATTTCGTGTCCTATGTTGCGTCACGTTAGTTGTGATAATCGAGTCCTTGCATGATTGTAGTCCTTATTTGGACGGCTCGACCCGCGTTCCCATCTCGGGGTCGGGGTTGGGTCGTCACAATTACTCGCTAGCCATGTAAAATAAATAAGCAATAATATAAAGGATAGAGTAAGAGAGACTTATTGTGAAAATAGAAGATGAAATGGCTGGAATAATACTTCGCTTTGATTGCTTGCTTTCCAAGGGGATCTTCAAGAACGAATATGAACTTCAATTCTCAAAGATTTTTGGAATTCAATACAATAAGTGTTTGTGTCTACTTTCTAACAATTTCTGATGAAAATTCTGCATATATTTCGTGTCTAATACTGAGTACAAGGGGTCTATTTATAATGGGGAGGAAACTCTTCAAGAAGGTGCCTCCAAAAGGTGCCTTTTAAATCTGCAGATGCAATTTGCACGACCGAGTCAAGGAAGATGCACGGCCGTGCTCTTCTGGCGCCAATTTTGAATTTTTGATTTTTGACATCTTGCACGGCCGCTCCACCATAAGCTGCACGGCCGCTCCAAGGGGACACGGCCACTCTTCCTTCAAGACACGGCCACTCTAAGCTTTGAGACCAAAAATTGCCCAAAAATGGCTTTGTGCACGGCCGCTCCTTTTGGCTGCACGGCCGTGCTAACTGATTTTTGGTTTTGTGAGTTTGATTTGTTTGTTGCTCTGCCATGCCTTTGCATCAAAAGTTGTCTAGGCATTCTTTGATCATAAAAAGACTCCAAAACCTGTCTAAAATGTATAAAACATACCAAGAGCGTAAAATCTAATAAATATGAAAAAAGAACTAAAAATGTGTCTAAAATGAGATGAAAATGGTAATTAAACTGTGTAAAAGTATATAAAAAGTAGGGATAAATGACTATATAATAGTCACTTATCAAACTCCCCCACACTTAAGCTCTTGCTTGTCCCCCAAGCAAGTTTAGGATAAAAAGAGGGAGAAAGAAAAAAAATACCAGAATGATCCCTCAGAAATATAGTAGCAAGCCCTGATTGCTTTTTTGGATATTGCCTTTATCTTTCTAATCATATTCTATATACCCTTAGAATTCATTAAAAAGAAACATTTAGGGGATACTTTAAAGAAATAACTTTTAAGACTATAACCTAATATAGCATATATAGAATTTGATCGAGTAAAGCATGGTTAGAAGGATAGATCTTTAGATCACTCACTTGGTAAAAGAGAAGTCTTCACTCCTTAGAGTGGTTTTTCGAGAAGAATGAATCTATTACTTTAAAATGTACAAGGGGAAGTATAAACACTTATTCACAAACTAGAAGCTTTCATAAAATTGTATTGCATTTTTGAATCACAAGGGCGAAAAAATGGACGATGATAGTGGAAAAATCTCATCAAGGTATTAGCAATTTTATCTTATTTATTGTACGTGTTATAAAAAGGCCTTTGTAATTTTTGATCCTTTCAAGTAGGAAGCATAGTGGCTGCGAACCCCATGTTCCTAATACTCAGATCAAGAATACTTATTGGATATTACTCCGTTTGGCAAGGAAGCATCGTCGCAGCGAACGCCGTGCCCCGAGTTACTTAGGAAGTAATAAGTTTCTCTTTTTGCCTTTAAGATTTGGTGACTGAGTCACTCTTTTAGCAATAAGATAAAAATTGTTTAACCTTGATTTGATTTAGTGGAAATGGAAGGATGGGATTTCGATGAAGGGGTGTGATTCAAGGGTGCATAACAAAATAGATGCTTCTAATAAGGGAATAAATATTAAGTAAAATTTAATATGTACATTTTTAAAGAAATATTTTCAAGAATTTTACATAAGAATAACCAAGTGTATAAGAAGATTAATAAGGATTTCTTCTAATCAAATGCTTTTTCTTTGATAAAACCCTATATTTTGCTATATTAACTTATGAGGCTTTTAATTTATTTCCTAAAAGTATCCCTATATTTTTCTTCTTATTAATTTCTAAGTTTATAGAAAGTATGAGAGGAAAGATAAAAGCATTATTTTTGGGCAAATAGCAAGCATAAGAAATATGGATCATCATAGGGATTTTTTTTTTTTTTATATATACTATACATGCATAAAATGAAAATGCAACTAAGGAAAGTTATACTAGAAAGCAAGAAAATCTACACTAAGAAAGCATGAAAATCTAAACTAAGAAAACATGAAAAATCTAATCTAAGAAAGCAATGTAAAAAGATAGATATACCCCCCCACACTTGAAATGAACATTGTCCTCAATGTTTCAAGGAACAATGTCAATTCTTGGGGGAGTAAAGAGAAACTTACTAAAATGGTGGTGGTGGTGGAAAGTTGTCCCAATGGTTTGTCCCATAATTGTAAATGTCGTCAATTCTTCCTTGGACATGCTGAATACGGCCATCCATTTGGCCGAGTTGTTGAAGAATTTGAGCGTTTTGCTCAAGCAATTGACCTTGTTGGACAAACAGCTGATCAAACCTTTGGTAGAAGTCGGGCGGCATTGGGGCTTGCACATCTTCTTCTTCTTCTTCTTCTTGGGCTTCTCCTTGGATAGCATTTGGAAATATCCAAGTCTCAGGTTCTCTTATTCGGACGGTGGGAAGATTGTTGTTTGGGAGTACAATGTAGGGCTCTTTTCCCGCCCCTACTAACCAATTATACTCATTATGCCCTCTATCTGAAATCAACTGCATAGTACGGAGAGTTGGAATATCCAATTTTGTTGACCCTCTCACCTCAACCCAATCATTTGGAATCTCAAAATTGAAGTGTTTGGCAAACAAAGTAATAAGTCCTCCAATGTGAATTTCCCCGTTAAAGGTCGGAGAAACAATGTCACCAATCAATTCGAAGAGGAAATTGCAAAGGTTCATCCTCCAACGTTCCCAAACAAAACACCACAACAAAAGCAATTCTTTTCTATTCACCGTTCCCTTATCTTCCCTAGCAAAGATGGTGCAAGCGTATATCCTATGCATGAGACGGAGGGTTGGGTGGATAATAGAGGAGGCTTTGGCGCTTCGGGATTTATAAGATGGAAGGCCGGTTATTTGGTTCCAAAAGGCATTCTCATTGTATTCCGTGGGCAAGTCGGGAAATGTTTGCGGAAAGATAGCCCTGAATTTCACTAATTTCAGTCCTGGTTAAATGAAGCTCTCTTCCGCCAAGGCGAAAGTCAATATGGTACTGATTAAAAGTTCTTCTTGTTACCCTACAAGTCTCCTCCACAATTTTCATTTTTATTGTGCTCAAAAATTCCAAAGTGAGGATTTCATAGGTTTTCTCATGCTCTTGGAGAATTCCTTCGGTTCTCAACCCCATATGAAGAGTTAAAACATCCCCATAGATTCCTAATGTTCTTAAGGCAGATCTATCAGGAAATTGGGTAGGCCTAATCCTTTTAGAACTTAAGGCAATGAAACGTGCCGTTTCCCTTGGGCTTCTAAAATTAATTCCTAAGGTATTGAGGGTTGGATTAAAGCTAGAGGAAGAGGCTTGCTCCTTCCGGGATCGTTTTGCTACCCGTTCTGCAGCCTTTCCTTTCCCTTTGGAAGACATTGTATTCAAAACCAAGATAATTGAAAGACAAGAGAAGTGAGAGAATTTTTTACCCGAAGAGACTGATGAATTGATCTTGAAATCCTTGTTGCTCAGCCACAAAATGCCCAAAAAAGCTTCCTCCTTGCACCAAATTTCGGAGTAATCCCTTCAAATTCTTGAAATGGGGGATAATTTTGGGATTTTTGGATTGGGGTTTTAAGGGGGGTTTTGGGATGATTTTGATGGTGGAGAGGTGTTTTGGTTGAGGGATTTTTGAGGATGAAGGTGAATTTGTGGGTTAAAATGGTAGAGGAGTGGGTATTTAAGGTGATTGGGGTGGAGGTATAGAGAGGAGATTGAAGAAGATGAAGTGAATGAGGGAGGAGAGAGAGAGGCACGTCTTTATGACTGGAACGACGCATCTCCCCAGGCGATATGCACGGCCGTGTCAAGGAATGTGCACGGCCGCTCCTTCTTGCTGAGTTGACTCATTCTGACTCGATATGAACTGCACGGCCGTTCCATGTGATAGAGCACGGCCGTGCTAACCAACGTTCACCATTTTTTTTTTTTGATGAAATATACAACAAAGTTAGCACAACAGTGGTAATGATAATAAATGAAATGAGGTAAAGTAATCCATCGGTTTTACCATTCCGATGATGCTTGTTTTAGGTCCTTAGCTCGACCCCTTTTTGGAGTAATCAATATCTTCTGCGGTAGGCCTTTCTTCCATATTGATTTTTTTGATGGAACAAGTGACCTATAGTCTTTGCACTTACGAAGATTCGAAGTGACCTTCTTTGTTCCTTTTGATTTTTTCTCTGCATTGTTAGTTTCAGGACAAGCAGAAATATTTATTGTATCAATATTATCTTTAGAGATCAAAGGTTCAATATTTATGGGATCGTTTCCTATTTCTTCCTTTGATAATGATCCTTCACCCATCTCATATTCTTCACTTGGGGTGTAGGTTTCAAAATAGGGATCCTCGAGATCTGATTTAGGCATACTGAATTCGACTTTCTCTTTCCCCACATTTAGGGAAAAGGTGCCATTTTTCACATCTATGATTACCCCCGCAGTGGCAAGAAATGGCCTTCCTAGAATAACGGGAGTTTGATGATCTTCCTCCATATCTAGGATCACGAAGTCGACAGGGATGATCAAATTCCCTACACGACATGGCATATTTTCCATAATACCAACAGGGTATTGAACGGAACGGTCTGCCATTTGGAGAGTTATGGTTGTGGGTTTAAGTTCCCCTATACCAAGTTTCTCACTAACCGATAATGGCATTATACTTACGCCAGCTCCTAGGTCAAGGACGGCGTTATCAATGTTGATTCTGCCAACACAACAAGGAATTGTAAATGCACCTTGTGACACCCTAGTTCTCTTAATTGCATAATTTGCATGTTATATATCTTGTTCGCATGAATAGAAATGCCATGTTAGTATAATGTATTATAATTTGATAATTTCTGCTTGTTTTAGCTTTGTTTACTTGTGTTGCTCATACAAAAATGATTTGGTATGATTTTTAGTAACCAAAATGACTTTGTACTCAGTGAGGTGCATACTGGGTACAAAGCGATCGCCTTGTTTTTGGACGAGCGATCGCTTTGTAGACGTAATGTACTATTGAGAAACCGGGTACAAAGCGATCGCTGGTCCTTAACAAAGCGATCGCCTTGTAGGCGTAATGTCAAAGCGATCGCCTTGCTTCGTGGGAGGGCGATCGCCTGTTACGCCGAAGCTTTATTTTAATAATTGTTGACTTGTAGACTGTTTGTTTAAGTTGGGACACGTCCCTAAGTGAGAGATCAGCTCACTCATACCTCCCTTACGCCTCAACAGGAATGACCCTCCACTTCACCCACTTCACCCAAAACCTTCTTAGAACAAGTAAGAGAGAGACTGTGTGTGTTCTTGGTGAGTTCACTGTGTGTTTTCATCTCCTCCATTTCCAACCACTCAAACTTGCATGCAAAGCCATATTTGTGTTCCTTGAGACTAGAGAAACAACTTGGGAGGCTTTGATTCTTCTTTGTTGGGTTAAATTGTGTGTTTGAGGTAAGTACCCAATCCCTTGTCTTGTATGCTCAATATCAAGTATGCTCCCTTCATGATAGTTTTAGTTTACATGTTTAAGAAGACATGCATCATGTTAAAAACTTGAAATTCCTTAAGTAAATTTTCGTGAATTTTGGATTAATGACTCATAATTGATAATTTGAACTTGTGTCAAGTATGAATAATGTTCTAGGATGAACTTGGAATAACTTTTGTTCTTGGACTTGTTATAATTCATCACTTCAAAATTGATGGACATGTTAGGGTTCACAAGTGTGGAACTTAAATCTTGATGGACTAAAAGTCACGAATGACATATAGTCTAATTGCATATGAATCGAGAACTTAGAAAAGAGCCATGAATTGCACATAGCATTCATTCGCTACTTAGGAATATTTTAGCAATAACTCATCGGAGTTGCGTTAGAGAGTCATTGAACAATACCGACTCTACAAACAAATCCCTACGACGTTTAGAGTTCAATCGAATTGTAAATTTGTTCTTGGGAATTCTTGACATGATTGATCTATTGCTCGACTTGTACATTATAGAATAACATGCCTACTTGATCGGACGAGTCGCTCTTGTCGACCTCGCTCCATTACTTGATTTATTACGTGAGTAAACATCTACTTGACTCGGACACGTTCGCTCTTGTCGAACTTGCTCCTTACTTGATTTGTATGACAAGTAAATACCTACTTGACATACCATTAGTCCACGGCATTAAGTGAATTGTATCGATGGTCAACGATGCATCATAGTCATGAATCATGAGGTTCATGATGATGATGGGTCGCCATACCATAACTTGCACACACCCTTCACTACCGATCACAAGGAGAAGAGTACCATGTCGTAACCAAAAGGGCGCTTGGAATAATACTAATCGTGGTCGATGTATCATACACGTGCATCCGACAAATACAATCGTTATAACCTTGTCTATTTCAGGGACTACGAAGCGGCACCGGTTCTATAACATATCCTAATCCTATGTGATTTAATTACGCACCTATGTGAAAACAATGTGCATCGCGACATGAGAACTACGTGCTAACATGATCTTGCTTGATACGTGCTATGTATGCCTTGCATTATATCCGTCATGCATATTGGTTACTTACAAAGTCTTTATGACTTACCCCTCCCTTTACTGTTTTAGATCCTAGTCGTCCGGTCCGTCTTCTCGAGGTTGATCGTCTTCTCGTGCTCGTGATCGTTCACCTAGAGGTGGTAGCGTTGGCTTTTGGTTTCTTCTTTGCAAGGACGTTGGGTTTAAGCAAGTCATTTAGACTTCGCTTGGGAATGTGTAATCATAGTAACTTGTACTTGTCGTAGACTAAATGAATATTCTACTTATGTCTCTTGTTATTTGCCGGCACTTGTTGGCCGAGCCTTGTTTACATGTATATGGTTCACTTGTTAAGACTTCCGCCGAGCATCCCTTTAGCTCTTGTTTATTGATGTGGTTTCTCCGGCATGTTTAGCCGTCGAGGTGTTTATATATTAGCATGACTTGTTAGTGTTGGGTTCCCTGTAATTTCGCCGATGACTTGGTTTACTTGTTATTAATTGTTATATCGTTTTGAAGTTTTAAATATTCCGGCTTTTTAATGCCGAGTTTTATTTCGTGTCCAATGTTGCGTCACGTTAGTTGTGATAATCGAGTCCTTGCATGATTGTAGTCCTTATTTGGACGGCTCGACCCGCGTTCCCATCTCGGGTCGGGGTTGGGTCGTCACTGGTATCGAGCTTTATAGGTTAGCTATCGGCCAGATAGGTTCCATGGCCTAGTTGGGTTAAGTTCTTGTGTGATGTTCTAACGTCGAGTGATTTCTTATAGGTGTATCATGGTGCGACCTAGACCAGGGGCTAGTAAAGTGGAGCCGGTATTGGTCGAGGTAGAGGCGTGCCTAGGAGGGTTCCGCCGAGCCGAGGCTAGAGCTCGGAAGAACCCGAAGTTGAGGTACCCCCACCTCGAATCGTGGTGATGAGAATGCCCGTATGGCGGGCTTGTTTCGTAGAATGATGACGGTTATGACCGAGTTGGCACAAGAGGGTCAAGCAGAGGTGTACCACCTCCACCACCACCACCGAACTGCAACCGAGGCGGAAGTTTCACCACCTCGTAACGAGGCACCGCCGTAACCTAGAGCTAGAAATAATACTACTTTGGAGAGGTTCTTGAAGATGAAACCTCCATCTTTCGAGGGAGAGTCCGATGCTAGTAAAGCGAGTTATGGCTGGAGGACTTGGAGAAAATCTTTGCAGCTCTAGATTGCACGGAGGAAGAGAAGGTTGTCTTAGCCGTGTATAAGCGAGGGGCAAAATCATTGGTGGAGAGTATTGTTGGCAAGTGGGATCTTAACCGGTTCCAAAGATTTGGTCTAATTTCGAGAAGGAGTTCAAGGCTTCTTATGTACCTATGGTGGTGAGGAGAAAGAGGGAGAAAGAGTTCCGTGATCTAGAACAGGTTCTATGACAATGGCTCAAGATTCACCAAGTTCACCGAATGTCTCGTTATTGTGCACATCTTGTACCCGATGAGCCCATGAGGGTGCTCAAGTTCGTTAAGGGTCTAAAGACCGAGTATAGAAGGCAGCTCTTGTCATTGCAAGCGACTATAGGGTGCTTGATCGCGCCTATGAGATCGAGAGAGATATGAGGAGCACAGCGTAAGCCCGCTGTGCGATCCTCGCATCGCCAGCCATCTCGGTGACCTCAAAGATTCGGAAGGGGCCGTTTTGGGTAATCGGTCAGTCGTCGTGGCAACCGCCGTAACGGTGGTCGGCCTAGGCAGCGGATGGACAGCCTAGGCGTACTCCGATGGTCGTGATAATCGTACTCCGCTTCGCAAGGCGCAAGGCCCGGAGTGAGCCTGTTGAGTGTTCCTTTTGTCACAGTCAGGGCATTCGTACAATGAGTGTAGGGTCGACTTGGGCGTGTTTGGGTTGTGGAGATACAAATCACCGAGTGAAAGATTGTCCCAAGTTTAAGACTACTCATCCGTGGGTTCGGTTCAAATCGGGCACCAAGAGGGATAGTGATGGGCGTCCTAAGGCCCAAGCTCGTGTTTTGCGCTTGATCGCCGTGGTGTTCCGAGTCGACCTCGCTTGTTGGAGGTATTCTCTCTTCGGCCATAGGGCTCGAGTTCTTATAGATCCGGGTCTTCTCATTCCTATGTTGCATCGCATTTCATTGAGCATTTGTGCGTGTTACCTTCTCGTTACCTTATGTGCTTGAAGTGTCTACACCGTTGGGTGATCAATTGTTGGCGTCGGAAGTTTATAAAGCTTGTGATGTGCTTGTATGTGATCGGGTCTTGCATGCGGATCTAGTAGTTTTGCCTATTCGGGATTTTGATTTGATCTTGGGTATGGATTGGTTGTGCACTTATCATGCTCTAGTTGATTGTCGTCGTAAAGAGTTACTTTTGCCATGCCCGGTATTCCGAATTTGTGTTTACGGGTGATCATGCCATGAATAGTATACATATCATTTCGCTCGGGCTAGGAAACTTCTATCTCGGGGTGCACGGGTATATTGCTTGTGTGCTTGATACTAGCATGTCTACTGTTAATATAGAAGATGTACCGGTAGTTAATGAATTTCCGGATGTCTTTTCAAATGATTTTGCATTACCTCCCGACCGAGAGTTAGAGTTTTGCATTGAACTATTGCCGGAACTTCACCAATTTCTAGAGCACCTTATAGAATGGCCCCACTGAGTTGAGGAGTTGAAAGACCAATTGCGTGAACTTCTCGATAAGGAGTTCATTAAACCGAGTGTATCTCCGTGGGGTGCACCGGTATTATTTGTGAAGAAGAAGGATGGTAGTTTGCGGTTGTGCATTGACTATCGTCGGTTGAACCAGTTACTATCAAGAATAGGTACCCTTTACCTCACATTGATGATCTCTTCGATCAACTTGGATCCGTGGTGTATTCCAAGCTAGACTTGAGGAGTGGTTATCACCGCTGAGAGTTCGGGCGAGGATGTCCCAAAGACAGCTTTTCGGACACGTTATGGCCACTATGAGTTTGTGGTGATGCCGTTTGGGTTGACAAACGCGCCGCAGCTTTTCATGGACTTGATGAATCGGGTGTTTCATGATTATTTGGATTGCTTTGTTGTGGTTTTCATCGATGATATTTTAGTGTACTCAAAGTCACGAGAGGAACATGCTAACCATTTGAGAGTGGTTCTTTCCTTGTTGCGAGAAAAGAAACTTTATGCGAAATTTAGCAAGTGTGCATTTTGGCTTGAACAAGTATCTTTTCTTGGGCACGTTATTTCTAGTGAGGGTATTGCGGTGGATCCTTCTAAGGTGGAGGCTATTACTAAATGGAAGACTCCTAGAACGGTAACCGAAGTTCGTAGTTTCTTGGGCTTAGCAGGTTACTACCGTAGGTTCATTGAGGGATTCTCCAAGATTGCTACCCCCATGACTAATTTGACTCGTAAAAGTCTACTTTCATTTGGAGTGATAAGTGCGAGGCCGCCCAAGAGTTGAAGAAAAGATTGACCACGGCTCTGTTTTAGCATTGCCTAATGGATGTGATAACTTTGTGATTTATAGTGACGCTTCGTTAGAAGGCTTGGGTTGCGTGCTTATGCAAAACGGGAAGGTGATTGCCTATGCTTCAAAAAGTTGTCACCATATGAACAATTACCCAACTCACGACCTTGAATTGGCGGCAATTGTTTTCGCTTCACAAGTGGAAACATTACCCGTATGGAGCGAAGTTTGAGGTGTATACGATCATAAGAGTTTGAAGTACCTCTTCTCGCAGAAGGAGTTGAATATGAGACAGAGGCGTTGGATGGAGAAGCTTAAGGATCATAATTTTACTATTCTTTACCATCCGGGAAAAGCGAATGTTGTGGCTGATGCCTTGAGTAGGAAGGCTTATATGTCTTGTATGATGATGAGGGAATGGAAGATGCTAGAGGATGTCCGGGAATGGAGTCCTATTGTAAGTGGGCGTAGTGTTCTATTTGCTAATGTTCGTGCTACGCCGCTTTATTTGGGTTGATTAAGGAGGCTCAAGTTATTGATCCCGAATTGAAGAAGATTATTGATCGATTGGGAGAGAATGCTACACCGGGTTTGCGATGAACAAGTGATGGAATCTTGACATTTCGAATAGGGTTTGTGTTCCTTCTTCCGATGAAGTGAAACGTATGGTCCTTGACGAGGCTCACAAAGCCAAGTACACGATACATCCAGGTAGTACTAAGATGTACCGTGACTTGAAGAGGCGCTTTGGTGGAACGGTATGAAGAGGGAGATAGCTGAATATGTTTCTAGATGTTTGACATGTCGCAGTTAAGGCGGAGCACCGAGACCCGCGGTCTACTTCAACCACTTGAGATTCCGGAGTGGAAATGGGAACATATCACAATGGATTTTGTCACGGGGTTGCCGCGCACTCGTAGGGGCTTCGATGCCGTTTGGGTTATTGTTGATAGGTTGACGAAGTCGTCCCATTTTATTCCTATTGCGATGACTTACTTGAGTCTGGCGATTGTATATCCAGGAGATTATCGGGCTACATGGTGTCCCCGTTAGTATTGTGTCGGACGAGATCCTAGATTCACCTCGAGATTTTGGCATTCATTACAGGAGGCCTTGGGTACCAAACTTAACTTAAGTACGCTTTTCATCCCCGCCGATGGACACGGAGAGATTGATACGTATATTAGAGGACATGCTTCGTGCTTGTGCTATGGATTTCAAGGGCAATTGGGATTCACATCTACCGTTGGCGAGTTTGCATATAATAACAGCTTACCAATCTAGCATTGAGATGGCTCCTTATGAGGCTTTGTATGGGCGTAAGTGTCGTTCACCAATTTGTTGGGACGAAGTTGGAGAAGCTAAGTTATGGGGTTCCGAAATGGTACAACAATCGGCCAAGGATGTCAAGTTGATTAGAGAGAGATTGCGTACGGCTCGAGTAGGCGTAAAAGCTATGCGGATAACCGGAGACGCGATCTTGAGTTCCAAGTTGGAGACTTTGTGTTCTTGAAAATATCGCCGCGCCGTGGTACTAAGAGATTTGGTAAGAAAGGGAAACTTTCACCAAGGTATATTGGTCCGTTCGAAATTCTTGAGAGGGTTGGTTCTTTAGCTTACCGGATTGCATTGCCACCGTCTATTTCGGGTATTCATGATGTGTTTCACGTTTCTATGCTCCGCAAATATATGAAGGATGAATCACATGTTCTTGCCTATGAAGAGATTACCTTTGAACCCGACCTTTCCTATGTTGAGAAGCCGGTGAAGATTCTTGATACCAAAGAACAAACCTTGAGGACTAAGAGGATACCACTAGTGAAAGTTTTGTGGAAGAATCATTTGATGGAAGAAGCCACTTGGGAAACCGAGAGTGAGATGCGAGAGAAGTATCCATACTTGTTTGATTAGATGGTAAGTGAATTTAGGGACTAAATTCCTTTAAGGAGGAGAGGATGTGACACCCTAGTTCTCTTAATTGCATAATTTGCATGTTATATATCTTGTTCGCATGAATAGAAATGCCATGTTAGTATAATGTATTATAATTTGATAATTTCGCTTGTTTTAGCTTTGTTTACTTGTGTTGCTCATACAAAAATGATTTGGTATGATTTTTAGTAACCAAAATGACTTTGTACTCGTGAGGTGCATATCGGGTACAAAGCGATCGCCTTGTTTTTGGACGAGCGATCGCTTTGTAGAATGTACTATTGAGAAACCGGGTACAAAGCGATCGCTTTGGTCCTTAACAAAGCGATCGCCTTGTAGGCGAATGTCAAAGCGATCGCCTTGCTTCGTGGGAGGGCGATCGCCTGTTACGCCGAAGCTTTATTTTAATAATTGTTGACTTGTAGACTGTTTGTTTAAGTTGGGACACGTCCCTAAGTGAGAGATCAGCTCACTCATACCTCCCTTACGCCTCAACACCGGAATGACCCTCCACTTCACCCACTTCACCCAAAACCTTCTTAGAACAAGTAAGAGAGAGACTGTGTGTTCTTGGTGAGATCACTGTGTGTTTTCATCTCCTCCATTTCCAACCACTCAAACTTGCATGCAAAGCCATATTTGTGTTCCTTGAGACTAGAGAAACAACTTGGGAGGCTTTGATTCTTCTTTTGTTGGGTTAAATTGTGTGTTTGAGGTAAGTACCCAATCCCTTGTCTTGTATGCTCAATATCAAGTATGCTCCCTTCATGATAGTTTTAGTTTACATGTTTAAGAAGACATGCATCATGTTAAAAACTTGAAATTCCTTAAGTAAATTTTCGTGAATTTTGGATTAATGACTCATAATTGATAATTTGAACTTGTGTCAAGTATGAATAATGTTCTAGGATGAACTTGGAATAACTTTTGTTCTTGGACTTGTTATAATTCATCACTTCAAAATTGATGGACATGTTAGGGTTCACAAGTGTGGAACTTAAATCTTGATGGACTAAAAGTCACGAATGACATATAGTCTAATTGCATATGAATCGAGAACTTAGAAAAGAGCCATGAATTGCACATAGCATTCATTCGCTACTTAGGAATATTTTAGCAATAACTCATCGGAGTTGCGTTAGAGAGTCATTGAACAATACCGACTCTACAAACAAATCCCTACGACGTTTAGAGTTCAATCGAATTGTAAATTTGTTCTTGGGAATTCTTGACATGATTGATCTATTGCTCGACTTGTACATTATAGAATAACATGCCTACTTGATCGGACGAGTCGCTCTTGTCGACCTCGCTCCATTACTTGATTTATTACGTGAGTAAACATCTACTTGACTGACACGTTCGCTCTTGTCGAACTTGCTCCTTACTTGATTTGTATGACAAGTAAATACCTACTTGACATACCATTAGTCCAGTGGCATTAAGTGAATTGTATCGATGGTCAACGATGCATCATAGTCATGAATCATGAGGTTCATGATGATGATGGGTCGCCATACCATAACTTGCACACACCCTTCACTACCGATCACAAGGGAGAAGAGTACCATGTCGTAACCAAAAGGGCGCTTGGAATAATACTAATCGTGGTCGATGTATCATACACGTGCATCCGACAAATACAATCGTTATAACCTTGTCTATTTCAGGACTACGAAGCGGCACCGGTTCTATAACATATCCTAATCCTATGTGATTTAATTACGCACCTATGTGAAAACAATGTGCATCGCGACATGAGAACTACGTGCTAACATGATCTTGCTTGATACGTGCTATGTATGCCTTGCATTATATCCCGTCATGCATATTGGTTACTTACAAAGTCTTTATGACTTACCCCTCCCTTTAATGTTTTAGATCCTAGTCGCCCGTGTTCGTCTTCTCGAGGTTGATCGTCTTCTCGTGCTCGTGATCGTTCACCGAGAGGTGGTAGCGTTGGCTTTTGGTTTCTTCTTTTGCAAGGACGTGGGGTTTAAGCAAGTCATTTAGACTTCGCTTGGGAATGTGTAATCATAGTAACTTGTACTTGTCGTAGACTAAATGAATATTCTACTTATGTCTCTTGTTATTTGCCGGCACTTGTTGGCCGAGCCTTGTTTACATGTATATGGTTCACTTGTTAAGACTTCCGCTGAGCATCTGTTGCATATTAGCCTAGATTTGCTTGAATCCATAACCTAAGTCTAAGTCAAGGTGACTAATGGGCCTGCGTGTCTGTTAGTGTGGCAACTTGTACTTAGGCATAGCTTGAATAGCTTAGGTTGCTAAATTGTATAAGTCTTGAAGAAGATAGCCTATAGGACATCGGACGCCCTCGCACAATAGACAAATAATGCATCGCCAGCTTTCGTTTGAATATCGGACAAGCTCATATCGGCCAAGCTTCATCAATATTGAAGAACCTTAAGAACGCCGATAAGAGAACCGCCAAGACATGTCCTAATTTGTGGACTTCATTGACTTCGATGCAACGTTAACCCGCAAATCACATTCAATGAAGGTTTCCATTCTTAGCATACACTCGAAAAGGACATTCCTCCCGCAAGCACGCACCGCCTATTTTTAGCAAAGTGTCGAGACAGATCATGAGCTGGACGCCTATCGAGTCAACAACGATTAGAGCATTAATTGCTCTTAAATTCAAATTAGAAGATCACCAACGGCTCCAAGCTTCCTCCCGCATATAAAAGGAGACTCCATTGCTGCATTCAATACTCTTCAACAACTACAACTCGAATCTTCTTCATCTTCTTCAAGTGCATTAAAGCTTAAACGTCCTATATGTACTTCCTTCTTTGAAGAGCTTCATTCTAAGACGATCGTCCATTAAAGCTCTTCATTGATTGCAACACCTAGCTTTTCATAGCTCACTAGAATTGTATCTTATTGATATCAATTCTCCCACACAAACACTTGGTCAACAAAATTTTTGTACACAATCCATTAGAGATTTAGTTTGTAAAATATCTAGTGGAAAAACTTAGTACACGATTTTCAAATCCAAAGTTGACCACTTTGGTTGTGGACGTAGCACTTATTTATAAGTGTGAACCATATTAAATATTCGTCTCTCTTAGTGTGATTGTGATTTGATTGTGTTGCTTTAAATTTCCAGATTTCCAATCTAAGAACCGCCGATCTTGTCCCGCCAAGATCAGCCATTCTCAACTTGTCCCGTGCTTCACAAGACTTCCGCCCGCAAAATTTTTAAAACCCTAGTGAAGTAAGATTTTTGAATCAATTTCAAAAATTGGACATAGGCTATTCAACCCCCTTCTAGCCTATATAGAGCAACCTTGGACCTAACAATTGGTATCGAGCTTAACTCTTTGAAAACTAGTTTTTCCGAGATTAACCTCTTGAGAGATTAAAGATCATGGCTGCTCACCAAATGTTGGAAACCTCAAACGTGAACCATTGTCCTGTCTTGGATGAAGTTCACTTTGACATCTGGAAAGATAAAGTCAAAAGACATATGAATTCAATTGACAAACGTTTGTGGAAATGTGTCACGATGGACCCGTAATTCCAATGAAGCCAAATACACGGCCGCGGTAGATCCAACCGCCGCACCCGAAGTACCAAAGCCGAAGAAGAGTGGGATGATGAAGACGAAAGAATGATGCTCGGATGGAAAGGCCATCAACATCATTACCACTGTGTTGATATAAGCACTTATCGCCAGATTATCAACTTGGACACAAAGAAAGGAGATGTGGGAAGCCATCCTTGAATATCTTGAAGGTGATGGCGAGACAAAGAACAACAAATTATATACCCGCATCCGAAGTTTGACTCCTTCAAAAGGATCCCAAAGAGTCTCGAAGTGCCTATGACAGATTCTATGAGGTAGTCAACTCTTGCTATTCATTAGGAAAGAAGTATGAAAAGAAAGAAATAAACATGAGATTTCTAAATGCACTAGGCGCCTATGGCATGTTAAAATCATCGCCATGAAAGAGTCAAAAGATTTAAACAAATTGACTCTTAGAAACCTTTATGCTAGTCTTTCTTTATGAGCTTGAGATCCAACAAGCTCAAGAAATGGAAAAGAGTTTAAAAACTTGTCCTTACCACCATGTCTATCGAACCTTCCTGTTCAAAACCCGATGAAACACCTTCTACATCCAAGTGAAGATGATGATATTTTTCGACGAAGCCTTTGCTATGTTTGTAAAGAAATATCAACGTTTCAAAAGGTTTAATAAACCATCATCACATAGGCGCCTTCTCACAAAACCGCCGTTCCTTATAAAACAACCGCCAACCAAAAATTCGCTCCTTATAAATCGCAGACCATCAAAAGGATAATGAGCTAGTTTGTTTTAACTGTAGGAAACCAGGCCATTTTGCCTCTAAATGTCCAAAGCCAAAATATGAATTTTATAAGAAACGTCCCGAAACTAAATTTCAAAAACAAAAAGGGATGGTGGTGAAGACATTGATGAAAGCACCGCCTACATGGTGTGACACCGACACCGATGAGGATGACTCTTGTGACTTTGCCGAAGAAGCCAACATATGCCTTATGGCCGGAGTCACCACATGATTCAGTGAGGTCACTACCATTTCAACAAGATGACAAGTGATGATGATGATGAGCTCAATGAACCATCAAAGGGAGAGCTCATCAAAGCTAACAAAGACATGCGGAAGAGTTTTCAAAA
Organism: Platycodon grandiflorus; assembly: GCA_016624345.1. Classification (NCBI taxonomy): domain Eukaryota; kingdom Viridiplantae; phylum Streptophyta; class Magnoliopsida; order Asterales; family Campanulaceae; genus Platycodon; species Platycodon grandiflorus. The sequence goes on from CM028368.1 coordinate 26,202,392, forward strand.
TTCAAAGCCGCCTATGTGAAATTAGCCAAGAAGCATGAACTAGTCTGCTTCGAGAAATCAACCTTGATGTCTAAGATCAAAGATCTTGATAGACAAAGAAGTCGAAAGTATCAAATTGCAAAAAGAGAACAAAGCTTTGATCGAAAAGTGGATTTCCTACTTGAACACATCAAGAAGATAAATTTCGAGAAAGATGACCTTCAAAAGGTTGTCAATACTTGGAATAACTCTAAAGGAAACTTTGATGCCATTCTCTCAAACCAAAACTTTAGATGACAAAACCGGCATTGGTTTCCAAAGTGAGTTCAAAGTAGGTAGTTCTTCTAGTTCTCAAAAGGATGAGACATCTCAAGCAATTGTCAAGAATTGGTCAGAAGTTTCTTATGACCAGCAGCTCCCAAAAGGCAAGGACTTGGCTTTAACAAAGTTCCTTTTGTTTATCCCAAGAACACAAAAGACAAGTCCAAAAGAAAGCACCGCAAAGAATGACTCGCTAATAGTGTCTCGAGCAACTAAAACTCGCCATTAGTCACCCTAAGAAAACAGGATGACTAATAGCAAGTCTAGGAATTCTCACTCAAACCTATTAAATTTGTCAAAGGCAAGACCGCTGATTCCAACACCGCCTATAAAAGGGTAAAAGAAGTGAATTCGCAGATAAAAGGCTTAAAGGACATGTGCTCGTAAATACAAAATCTTTTGATAAGAGGTCTATCTATGGTAAACCTAACATCAACAAGAAAAGGCATTATCACCTAAGTCCTATAGGCCAATTATCGCCAGAAAGATCATTCCAAAGACCGCCGATATTAAGAAGCCTCAAAAAGAAATCATTACTCATGTTGAAGGATTTCACAAATGCTCTTTCGAAATGCCATGGTCATGAGATTCATGAATGCCTTCGAGATTCACACCTAAATCTAGAGGATTTACTCCTCCAAAGGTTAAACAGTGTGGATCCCAAAAGGTTGCTAACCTTGAGGACCCAAAAATAAAAGGGGACCATATTCTTAAATGTCTATATTTCAGAATGCTTCATGGTCGTCAATGAAGAAGAGAAAGATCTATGGTATCTAGAAAGGATGCTCAAAGCATATGACCGGTGATCCAAATCTTCTTTCAAGCATTGTTGAAGCAAAAGGTCCCTCACCATATTTGGAGATAACTCAAAAGGGAAGACCATTGGTTATGGAAGTATAATCGAGGCAATCTCTCCATCAACAAAGTCTCTCTAGTTGAAGGTTTAAAGCACACCGCTAAGCATATCACAATTTCGTGATAAAGGTCTAACATGCCGCTTTCCTCTAGTCAATGTCTCATAAAGGACAATGAGACATGTTCAACTATCCCGACAGATTCGTAAAAGGGAATGTCTATGCCGTTGACCTAAATGCCGTTGGAAGAAAATCAAATCTTTGCTTGGTTGCTAGGTCATCAACCGACAACAAGTTGTGGCATAAAAGGCTTAGTCATCTCAATTTCAAATACTGGAGAAGCTATCAAAAGACAATCTAGTTGTCGGTTTGCCTAAAATATCACCGAATCACACGCTCGCAGAGCATGTCAACTGGGCAAACTACATAAATCTTCCTTCAAAAGCAAGCCTTGCCTATCAACAACTGCACCTCTACGCTCTTGCACATGGATCTGTTTGGACCTGTAACTACTACAAGTCTTGGTGGCGCAAGTATACTCTTGTGGTAGTTGATGATTACTCAAGATTTACTTGGGTAGAAATGATGTCCTCCAAAGATGAAGCATATGACATCATTACCGAACTCTTCAAGACTACGACTCGTAAGCCGGATGATATCTCGATGTCGATCGTACAATGGAACAGAGTTCAAGAACAATGGTGTAGCCAAATATTGTGATGACCATGGAATTGGTCACAATTTCTCGTTGGCACACCTCAACAAAATGGAGTTGCTGAAAGGAAGAACAACTCTCATTGAAGCAGAAAGACAATGATTGCCAAGCCAAACCGCCTATGTATTTCTCGGCCGTGAACACCGCCCGCTTCACACAAAACAGTCCATCATAAATAAATTTCATAACAAAACTCCATATGAAATATGGAGAGGCGAGCTCCCAACATTGGATTCTTTAAAATATTTGGTTGTAAATGCTATGTTCTTTACAATGGTAGAGAACATAGAGGTAAGTTTGAATCCAAAAGTGATGAAGGAATTTTTCGATATGCCAAGTTTTCAAAAGCATACAGAGTTTATAATAAAACTTCACTTAAAGTTGTTGAATCGTACATGTTTCTTTTGATGAATTTGATTTCATTGGGCCACATTTGGCTCCTAAGGTTACTAATGATTCGATGAATATGAGACAGTACGTAAACCCTAATCCCGATCTCGATCCTCCTTCTTCACAAGATCTTCCAAGAGTCAACCCGTTAGAATCCTCAAACGAACCAACAAATGAACACTCGAAAACCCCGAATCCCCTTTGCCTTCCACACCGTAAGTCATACAACCTACCTTGGAATTAACCTATCCTTTAGAAAACCAAGCTTCAGCACTTCTACTTCTCAAGAATCCAACTCGCCGATACAATAGGACAAGTTCAACCTCGAAGTTAGGGAAGTAAAAGATCATCCTATCACTCAAATCATTGGAGATCTTAATGCCGGTGTTCAAACTAGACAAGCTTCAAGAAATGAATGCATGTATTCTACCGCATTTGTATCTAACATTGAACCCAAAAGATTGATGAAGCTCGAAGATCCAAGCGGGTGGAAGCTATGCAAGAAGAGCTAAACCAATTTGACAGATGCCAAGTCCGGTCACTAGTCCCTAGGCCCAAAGGACAAGCGTTATTGGCACAAAGTGGGTTTTCGAAACAAAATGGATGAAAACGGCAACATTACAAGAAACAAGGCAAGACCGGTAGCCCAAGGATACGCAGAGGAGGGTATTGACTATGATGAGACATTTGCCCTCGTTGCAAGATTAGAGGCTATCGATTATTCTTGGCCTATGCCTCTTACAAGGACTTCAAAGTTTATCAAATGGATGTAAAGAGTGCATTTCGAATGGAGAACTTCAAGAAGAAGTCTATGTTGAGCAACCACCGGGTTCATAGACTGCTCAAGGAGAGAAGATGTCTACAAGCCGAGGAAAGCCCTTTATGGACTCAAACAAGCTCCAAGAGCTCGGTATGAGACCCTTTCAAAGTTCTTGATATCTCAAGGCTTTGTAAGAGGTCAAATTGACACTACTCTTTTCATTATGAAACATAAAGGTCATTCCTTACTTGTTCAAATATATGTTGATGATATTATCTTTGGTTCTACTAATGAAAATCTTTGCAAAAGGTTTGAAAAGCTTATGCAGAGTAAATTTGAGATGAGCATGATGGGAGAGCTCAACTTTTTCCTTGGTCTTCAAATTCAACAAAGTTCAAATGGTATCTTCATCAATCAAGCCAAATATGCAAAGGATGTTATCAAGAAATTTGGTCTTGAGAATGCAAACAACAAGACTCCTATGGCTACTAACCGCCATCTTGACAAAGATGAGAAGGGCAAGAAAGTGGACATGACTCTCTACGAGGCATGATTGGTTCACTTTTATACTTAACCGCTAGTAGGCCTCGATATCATGTTTGCCGTTTGTGTTTGTGCTAGGTTTCAAGCTGATCCAAAGGAGTCTCACCTACAAGCCAAAAGAATCATCGATATCCGATAGATACTCCCAATTTGGGAATCGGTATCCTAGAGATTCATCTTTTAATCTTATAGGCTATTTCGATGCCGATTTTGCTGCATGTAAAGTTGACAGAAAAGCACAAGTGGGACATGTCAATTCTTAGGAAATAGACTTGTCTCATGGGCCAGAAGAAGCAAACCTCTGTTTCAACTTCAACAACAAGGTAATACATAGCCGCGGTAGCCGCCGCCACAATTGCTGTGGATCAAACAAAGAACTAGTGGACTATGAGATCAAAACCGATGATTGTCCTATAATGTGTGACAACACATCAGCAATTTCGCTCTCAAAATCTCGTCATGCACTCCAAAACAAAGCACATTGATGTGAGATATCACTTTCTTAAAGATCATGTTGAAAAAGGTAACATCGATGCAATATGTGCCTACAGAGAATCGTAGCGTACATCTTCACAAAACCACTTGATTCAACCAGGTTTGCATATTTAAGAGGAGAGCTTGGTATGCTTGACCTCAATCCTTAATCCTTTCTAGCTAATTCTTTAAGTTATTTCATAAACCGCTGTTATTAAACTGCCTATGTGATCGCCGATCTCAACTCGCCGAGTAAATAGACAACCTTGGGTAAGTAACTATCTCCACATCGGCAGCTTCGATAAAATAGGCGACTCTGATAATATAGGAAGACTTAAGGGCGCCATACGTACAGTGACTCATCAGGTAATAAATGCGGACTTCAAATTTTATCAAATTCCATTTAGTGGCCTGTCAGAGGTATAAAAGGGTAAAATGTACAGTAACTCTTCACAACTCTCAACAACCGCCATTTTCATCTTTCAAAAACCTTTCAAGCTTCCATTCTGTAATCCAGCTCAAATCGTCTCAAACTTCCAAAATCTCAAGTCTCTATACTTAAAATCATCAATGGTAAGGATTTCTACACCTTCTTGAGTCATTTAAATCCAGGTTTAGGATCTTGCTTTGACCTAATTTAAGGTTTTAAAAACTGTCCACCATTGATGAACTGTGGTATATTGCGATTGTTGCTTGAATCATGCATTTGGGTGTAAAATGTGTTGTAGAGATTCCTGTGGTACTATGTTCTCAGTTTACATCAGTTTGTTCACTTGAATCTGACAAACTCAGTAGATATTTGAAAAACCCAGATGATGAACTGTTCTTATATTTTGGTTCAATTTGTCTATATTTTGGGTTTTGATCGAACCTTGTTTATGTTAATATCTCGATTTCTTGATTATCCGATTCTTGCATATCCGCCGATTCCTATATATGTTCTCACATCTCGCCGATCATGTAGGGAAAGTCTAAATCCTCAAAGGCCGCCGCCACCACTTCATCTTCCGCCTCTCGCAAAGCCAACCAGGGCCGCATTGGCCGCCGAGCTCCCAATCAGATCCTTCCCGGTCAAGTTATCACCCGGGATGACTATCGACCGAGACTCCATCATTTGCACATCGCTAGTGATGCCTTCTAAAAGATTTGGCCGAGTGTGGCCTTCTCCCCTGTTCCAACTCAACGACACCCACTACAAAGAACTATCTAGCCGAGGAATTCTATACAAGGATGATTCTCGCCTCCTCCACCTAATGCCTCGAGCCGGTCAACTTAAGCTATATCAAGGGCTACATCGAGGCCACTACATCAAGTTGACCTACAAGGATGTTGGAGAAATCCTTGACCGCCTGTTGAAGGCAAATTGGACTTGACCGATGCCGAATCGGCACTTGCTTGGGAAATGATGAGGGATTCGCCCAACCGAGAGGTTCTCCGAGATGTCCGGAACCTCTTCCCGAAAACCCCTATCATATCGCCATCCGCTCGACAAGAGCATCTTATTCAAGAATGGCTCGAGGGACATCTTCACCTCCCAACTGATGTGGACCAAGGCGTGGTCCTTCGCAAGCAACTCAACCGGGCAAAGATCATCTTCTCAATGCTCCCGAGCGTTGCCAAGTCCAAGCTCACCCGTCCATGAAGAGGCCCTTTGTAAGGGTTATCAATGTCATCCTCCGACGTTATGAGGAGATTGATGAGCTGGTCGCCGACGACCTCATCAAGGTGTCCAACACCTACGTCTTCACGGCCAACAACATCACCCGCTATCGGGATGATATGGCCAAAGGACAACCAACGCGCCGAGGCCGCTGCTGCCGCCGCTGCCATCGCTGCCGCCGCCGCCGCACTGCCGCCGCCTGCATCGCTATCGTGGCCCTCTACCCAAGCGCCAAGGGTAAGAGGAAGGTCACTCTACACCGCCGGGTTACCACCGAGGAGGAGGAGCCTACACCCATTGGGCCGAGCCGCCGAACATTTTGACCTCACAGTGGACCATGACCCATATGAGCCCGCGAGCCCCTACCAAAAAGCCTAAACACTCTCCTTCTCTCACCCCAAAACTCAAACACCAGAAACCTACCCGCCAAAGGCACCGTGAGAAAGACCCATCAACCTTCCAACCAGCTGACCTCTCCAAACCTTCTAAACCTATCTCCCATTCCTCCAAACCCAAAACCAAACAAACCCTCCTACCCACCACGAATCATTCGGCCTTCCTAAGGTCTCATCTACTTCTTCCTCCACACGGCCGTGGACGGCCGTTTCCACACCCATTTCTCCATCACTTCCTCCCGCCTCGGTCCCAACTCTTTTTCTCCCACAACTCAGCGGTTCAAGATCTTATGATCTTCAACCAATGGGTTGCAATCCATAAGGACCTAGGCCTTCCCCTTCCCACCAAATCGGACATCTCCCCCTTCCTCTCTCTGCCTAAACCCCCAGTCTTCACCATTATCGGCCATCCTTCCATCCTTTTTCACCCTGTGGTCTACACCTTCATTGATGTAGTCACCACTTACCTTGGCTTCAACCCTCTCATCCCTATTCTCTTCCTTTCTCCTAGCCTTTCCCCTTTCTTTTCTCCTCCCCCTTTCTTCATTCACCCCCTTTCATATGTCATCTACATAGAAAGGCTCTTCCCTGTTCCTCGCGTCTTCTCTAGCCTTCCTTCACCCTCTATTGATATTTCCTCCACCATCCATTCTCCCTCATCCTCTAGCCAATCCCTGTCTCCCACCAGCCATCCTCCACCCTCACCTACCCAAGCCACCAGCCATCCTTCCCTCGCCAGACCATCGCCGAGTCATCCCGACTCGTCGATACCTATCCCGCCGAGGCCGTCCATAAATTTTTGAAAGATTTTGAGGTCATCTCTGTTGACGACCAAGGCCCCGCACCAACTATCCAGATCAGTCTCACATCACCCATGTGCAGGCTGACTGCATGACTCAAGTGATGGAGATTTCAAAGGGTGCAAAGGCCGCTTTTGATGCCTGCCTACGATCCATCTCAGCCAGCCAAGCTGCCCTTGCCAGCCAAATCTCAGCCTCTTCATCCAAGACCTCTGCCATCTTCGAGACCAACTGGGACAACCTCGCCACTAAGATGATGCAGGTCGTCGACATGGTTGAAGCTGGCTACAAGCTTGTGCTTCACTCCCAACGCCAGCCAATCGCTCTGTTCATTCCTCCGTGCGAGCGACGCGTAATCTCACGACCAAGCACTTGGCTTACTATCGCAAGGAGCGCAAAACTACTGAGACCCGCCTCGGCTTTATTGATGCCTCGCTTGCGTCCATGAAGGAGGAGATGGCCAGACTCAACAATGATCAGACCAAGCTCATTGAGCATAATGCTCGCTCAAGCAAAGAACAAAGAGCTCTCCTCGAATTGGGCGACACTAAAGAAGAGCTAGCAGAAGAAACGAAGAAATTGCAAGACTTAAGGCTGTTGACTCTAAATGGGCATCAAGAGGCTATGGGCAATCTTCATCGTGCAAAGGCAAAGGTCGTGCATCATCTCGGTCATCTTCTCGAACCGATAATATTTTGTATAATCTTTTTGCTAAACTTTGTAATTAAACAACTTGTTTAATTAACAATGTCTATGTTTTAAAACTTTCATGTTTATTATGAACTGCTTATTATGTGATTGCATGAAATTTAAACCACTGGTTTAAAGACATGTCCTATATTGTCTATTCTGCCTATCTGCATGTCTTTAAATTCAGCTTCATTACAAGTGTCTGATGCTTAATTTCCTGTTTGTAAACACTTTGTAATTCTTGAATACAATGACCTTTATGTAAGTTCATCTAGGGCATGCTTATTTAATATATCAATCTTACAAGCATGTTATTACTAGACTTGAACATGGTCAGCTGATATTGTATTCGTAGGGTCATGGACTCAAGCAAATAGGAGGAGATTGTTGCATATTAGCCTAGATTTGCTTGAATCCATAACCTAAGTCTAAGTCAAGGTGACTAATGGGCCTGCGTGTCTGTTAGTGTGGCAACTTGTACTTAGGCATAGCTTGAATAGCTTAGGGTTGCTAAATTGTATAAGTCTTGAAGAAGATAGCCTATAGGACATCGGACGTCCTCTGCACAATAGACAAATAATGCATCAGCAGTCTTTCGTTTGAATATCGGACAAGCTCATATCGGCCAAGCTTCATCAGCAATATTGAAGAACCTTAAGAACGTCTGATAAGAGAACTGCTGAAGACATGTCCTAATTTGTGGACTTCATTGACTTCGATGCAACGTTAACCTGCAAATCACATTCAATGAAGGTTTCCATTCTTAGCATACACTCAGAAAAGGACATTCCTCCTGCAAGCACAGACCGCCTATTTTTAGCAAAGTGTCGGAGACGCATCGCAGCGGGACGCCTATCGAGTCAACAACCGATTAGAGCATTAATTGCTCTTAAATTCAAATTAGAAGATCACCAACGGCTCCAAGCTTCCTCCTGCATATAAAAGGAGACTCCATTGCTGCATTCAATACTCTTCAACAACTACAACTCTGAATCTTCTTCATCTTCTTCAAGTGCATTAAAGCTTAAACGTCCTATATGTACTTCCTTCTTTGAAGAGCTTCATTCTAAGACGATCAGTTCACTAAAGCTCTTCATTGATTGCAACACCTAGCTTTTCATAGCTCACTAGAATTGTATCTTATAGATATCAATTCTCCCACACAAACACTTGGTCAACAAAATTTTTGTACACTATCCATTAGAGATTTAGTTTGTAAAATATCTAGTGGAAAAACTTAGTACACGATTTTCAAATCCAAAGTTGACCACTTTGGTTGTGGACGTAGCACTTATTTATAAGTGTGAACCATATTAAATATTCTGTCTCTCTTAGTGTGATTGTGATTTGATTGTGTTGCTTTAAATTTCCGATTTCCAATCAAGAACCTGCTGATCTTGTCCCGCCAAGATCAGCCATTCTCAACTTGTCCTGTGCTTCACAAGACTTCCGCCTGCAAAATTTTTAAAACCCTAGTGAAGTAAGATTTTTGAATCAATTTCAAAAATTGGACATAGGCTATTCAACCCCCCCTTCTAGCCTATATAGAGCAACCTTGGACCTAACAGCATCCCTTTAGCTCTTGTTTATTGACGTGGTTTCTCCGGCATGTTTAGCCGTCGAGGTGTTTATATATTAGCATGACTTGTTTGTGTTGGGTTCCGGCTGTAACTTCGCCGATGACTTGGTTTACTTGTTATTAATTGTTATATCAGGTTTTGAAGTTTTAAATATTCCGGCTTTTTAATGCCGAGTTTTATTTCGTGTCCAATGTTGCGTCACGTTAGTTGTGATCATCGAGTCCTTGCATGATTGTAGTCCTTATTTGGACGGCTCGACCCGCGTTCCCATCTCGGGGTCGGGGTTGGGTCGTCACACACCTGGATCTTTTAATTTTGGAGGAATTTTATTTTGCAAGACAGCGCTCACTTCCTCTGCCAACATAACATTTTCATATTCTCTTAGCCTTTCTTTTTCAAGAATTAATTTTTTTAAGGGTTTAAGGGCTAAAGGCATATTTTCAAATTTTCTGAAATATGGGATGTTGACATTAATGGCATCTAGGTTTTCAAGGAGTTCGTCATAATCCTTGTCTTCTTTCTTGGGGGATTCCGTCCCCGAACTAGTCTCAATCATCGGTGGGATTGGACTATAATTAGTACTTCTAGGGTATTCATTTATCTTTTCTCGCTTATCCCTAGTTTTTACCATGTTCACATGCTCATTTGGCCTTTGAGGTTGACCGGGAAGACTTCCTTGTGGCCTACTCGTTGGGATAGCCTGTTGAGCCTGTTGAGTTTCTAGCATCTTATTATGCGCTGCTAAGTTATCAAACCTAGCATTTAGAAGTTTAAAGCTTTCCCTAAATTCATTATTGACCTTTTCTTGAGAATTCTTATTTTCTATCACGAAATCCATCAAAAGATCTAATTTTGATTTAGGGGGGAAGGTACTTGCATTGTTATTGAAATTCTTAGGCCCAAATCTCGGAGGTTGTGTTGATGGTTGCGGGTTTAGAACGTTGCTATTCTTATAGGAGAAGTTGGGGTGATTCCTCCATTCGGGATTGTATGTATTAGAATACACCCCTCCTTTTTGTCCAAAAGAATTTACAAAGTTCACTTGATCATTAGAACTAATGTCAAGTAACTCGCAATTTTCCGTACTATGTGAGTTAGACCCACATAGTTCACATAACACATTTATATTAGCCACGGGATTGACATTAAGATTTTCAAACTTTTTCAAAATCATGTCAACTTTAGAAGAGAGAAGAGTAACTGCATCAACATTATATTTACCGGGCGTACCTTGTTGTTGCTCCCTCTCATTTGACCATTGGTAATGGTTCAATGCAATATTCTCGATAAGGTCGTATGCCTCATCGACTCCCTTGTTCATCAATGCTCCTCTAGCGGCATCAATGGTCTCTCTTGTCTTGAATATGAGACCGTTGTAGAAGGTGTGAACAATCAGCCACTTTTCGAGCCCGTGGTGGGGGCACATCCTGAGAAGCTCCTTGAATCGCTCCCATGCATCATACAAAGTTTCACTATTCGTTTGACAGAAATTGGTGATCTTTGTGCGGATTTGGGCTGTTTTGCTTGGTGGGAAAAAACACCCAAGGAATGCTTCTTGAATTTGGTCCCATGTCGTTAATGAATTTTGGGGGACCGAATTTAACCATTGCTTTGCCTTATCCTTGAGAGAGAAAGGAAAAAGGCGCATCCGTATTGCTTCCGGGGTAACATTCTGAATACGTGTGGTATCACAGTATTCCAAGAATGTTTGGATGTGGAGATGAGGATCTTCGAAAGCAGTGCCGCCATATTGGTTATTCATAACCATATGCAAAAGTTGCGGCTTTATCTCAAAGTGTGCCGCTCCGGCATTCGACACAACTATAGGGGATCTAGTTCCCGGGGTACTTGGATTCACAAAGTCCCGTAGGGTCCTAGTTTGTGCTTGTGGCTCTTCTTCCGCCATACGTTTGCTTAGTGTCTCCTTGAATTTTCTTAGTCTTTGGTGAAGGCTTCGTTCGGGTTCTGGATCAAAGTTGTCAAAGAACGTCTGAGCCCGTTTTATACACTATAAGAGAGAAGAACACTCAAAAAGAGATTAAACGCAACAGATTATCGGAAGTAAAGACAAAAATGAAAACAAAATAAAAAAGATATTTATGTAGTAAAGACAAAAACTTAAAAAGTAAACCGTTGTCCCCGGCAACGGCGCCAAAAACTTGTTATCGGTTGGTTTAACCTAACCGTTTGTTTAATATCCGCAAGTGCACGGGCTATTGTAATATAGCGAGTGCAAGTACGAGTCGATCCCATAGAGACAGGGTTTACTTAGGAATTTGTTTTTGTCTTTAGAATTATAGAATAGGTTGGGGGAGATTGAGATTGATTTTGAAAATGGAAAGAAACATATGCAACAAATATTTTTAAATGGAACTTAATATGACGACACATTCTCGGGATTGGAAATCATACACATAATTTGTTCATCAAATAGTCGTTGTCTTTGAGAATAAGGGTTTTCATAAAAATCAAGGATGATATGCTAGGCCTACACTACTTCGGGTTAAGACAATAGCGTTTGTATTCTTCACTAATTATGTCCTAACTTTTTGAGATTTCCGTTTATGGTACTCCCGCCCTGTCACAAACGGGCATTCCGGCTTATCTCTAGCTGACCATAATTAGTAAGAATCCATTAAGACAAGAATCAACATATTTTCCATTCAAGGAACATCCCTAGGCCGTTGAACTACTTTCGTGATCAATGGAACCTAGTTTCTTTATATGGTTCCGTCAACCGAGATTCACCGCTAGGTCCTTCTCTCAATTGACTGAATCATACAAGTTGGACGTCTCCAAAATGTAAGTCATTTAGAGATCGATATAAAGAAATTGTTTTAGATGAAGTTAAAGGACAAGACTTTCATATTTCAAGATGAACGTTTTATGTATTGAGTTTCCAACCCCAAGAACAAGGGGGATTACTCGCTAGCCATGTAAAATAAATAAGCAATAATATAAAGGATAGAGTAAGAGAGACTTATTGTGAAAATAGAAGATGAAATGGCTGGAATAATACTTCGCTTTGTGATGTGCATAAAATGCAACTAGGGCAAGATTACCCTGCCGTACCAAGTAATAAAGTGTACATAAGTACGAGTATCGATCCCACAGGGAATGCACATAATTTTTACTCCAACTAAGTACCGAAATTGAGCTAGCTAATTATATTTGAGCGAAAATAAATTGAGAATAAAAACTTAAAAACTAAAAATAAAATAAAGCAATTAATATTTACATTAACGCAAAAATGGTTTGGCAACAACAAATCAAGATAGAAGATAGGATTTTAGGATTGCAATATTTCTAGTCTCGCTCATGTCTAATTTAACCCTCTCTCTATTTTTCTTAACTCATGTGTCGGTAGTCGGGTGCACGTTAATAATATTCACTACGGGCTGTCGCTACGTATAGCGAATCTAGCTACCACTCTTCCTAGCTATGGGCACCATCGCAAACATAACATAGGAGAGAAATAACCGCATGACGATCAAGCACCCAATGACTATCTACGCCCGTTTTCATCGAGCTACTTCCGTTGCGTAAACAATTATCACGATTTTCGGAACAATAGGAAGGGCTGTCGCTTCGTATCCTATCATTCTAGGGCTCATTTAATGATTCATGACTTCATTAAAAGCATTAAACACACAATGATAATAACCAACAACATGGGTAATACTTTAAAGAGAGAGAAATTAAATTAAAATACTACTTTTGACATAGAAAAATAATTGCTTTCCATAAATCATTAAGCACAAACCAATTCCACAATTACAAAATATTCAACCCTAGAAATTACACAATAATCTTAAGATATAAAAATTAGAGAGAATGAACCGATTAAAGTGTGGATCGAGGTTGAAATCTCTTGCAAAGGCTTCCTTGGTACTTGATTTGGTGCTCCAAACCTTCAATGGTGATCAATCATGGAGGAAATGGAGAGAAAATGGGAGAAGAGAGCTGCTGCCCCAAAGGGCGTTCTTGCCCCAAAAGGGGACTTCTTCTCTGATTTGGGGCTTCCTTGGAGATATTTAAGTGAAGGCCAAAGAGTATCAAGGAAGCTTGTGGCAAAATGGAAATTAATTAGAAGCTTTAGGGGCTGAAAAGAGCAGAGGAAATTTGGGGCGGAATTTTGAAAGGGGAACTTGGCGATCCGGTGGTGTGTGAGAGGAATGGGCGTGGGTGAGGATGGCGATGGGGCGGATGATGGCTGGTGGAGTCTGGGTGGGTAAACGGGTGATGGTGTGAGGTGAAGTGGGGTGAAAGATGGGTGGGCCGGATCGCCAAGATCCATAAGCATGGACGCGGTTGGCTGATGGATCAGGGGCGACGCGTGGCGCGCTGAGGAGCTGCCAACACATTAATGAAATGTTTGGCTAATTGCTCCGCTACCCCTAGTCTTCTGAAGTTGTCTCCCGACGTCCTTCCCCCTCCAGACTTCTCTTTTTAGTCCTCCGTTAGCTCTGTTAGCCCACCGTTAGACTATTTTGCCTAGCAACACTTGACGGACTTTGACGAAATACTTTGCAGCTCAACCTTGAAGCCCAAAATTGCCTAAAACCTTGTGCTAAACTCCATGAAAGCTCATAAATACCTTGGAAACCTTCAATGAAGCACAAACACACAAATAATAATATTTTCAAGAATATTTAACATAAAAGTAGCACAAAATAAAAGGAAATTAAAGGGAAAATTCGTGGAAATCTTGAGCTCATCACACCCCCAAACTTAAGCTTTGATCGTCCCGAGCAAAGAAATAAAACATTTAGAATGAGCTCAAGGACTTGACAAACGGCACTCGCTTAAGATCATATGCACACATTACCATGATGGAAATCAAACCCAAGATTATAAACATGCATAGATAAGGTATGGTGTGATTTTAGTGCTAGCTAGCTTTATCCTCAAACAATTTACCCACATTACAAAACATATGCCCATCAAAAAGTAGCTTAGCTCTAGCAAGGATAGAACGGTCAATGAGATATCAAAAATGAGCAATCAAACCGAAAGAGTTTTAAGTTTCACAAGGCTAGGACTCGCATGGCATGACAATATCAATAGGACTTTATTAAGCTTGTAATGTTAGGCCAAGGTTTGGGCTACAATTGAAGGATAGGATAACAAGTCAAGAGAACAAAGAATTTGAAGTCTTCACACACTAACTTGCTTCATGAAAGAACAACTCTTCAAATAACCACCGCCTCACTTCAACAACCCCTTAAACTTTAAACATTGGGTGAAGAAAGTGTATCATTACCACCACAACCATTAAGCTCCATCCTTATGCCTCCTTGAGCATTTAAAGCACAATGACATTTTCTTTTTCTTTTGTTGCCTCCCTTGACTTTTCTTTTCTTTTGATTTTTTTCTTTTCATTTTCTTTTGCTTGCCAAGGGGCTCTTTTACCATCATTCAACACTTTTTCAAACACAAACATCATCAACAATAAAGCACAATACTTCATGAAGCGCACACTTCCCAACAAGAATTCATAAATAAAACAATTCATTCCAAATCATGCTTCTCTTGAAGGGTGCGGCAAAAGTGTATAGGCTTATGGGATAAGATGATGTGGGTATAAGAAAAAGAAGTCGAATGGGGTCATTGTGTGCTCTAGGCACACGCCATTCTATAAATAAGCTCAAAAGGGGACACTAGGGATTAATGTAAAATAGGTAGGATAATATGGCACTAACGATCCAAAGATGGCCTATATCATGCTCTTGTCATGCACACAAGTCCAAACCAAGCTACTTTAATTATCAATTTTCAAGATCATCTAACGGTCATCAAAACTCACCACATGATACTCATCCGACATGCACTATCAAAGCTAGAGCATAGCATAACAATTCAACTCGAAATCCAAACATGGGCATTATTAATTATGAATGAGGTGGAGATAGCATAAAAAGCACACACATATCCTCAACTATGCATATAATAAACTCAAGAAAGAATCCAAGAAAATAATGCACATATAACTCTCAAGCGCCCAAAATTCAAAGCATTAAAAATGAGGAATTTCAAGCTCAAGACTTTCAGAATTTTCAAAGCTAACCAATCCAAAACCCAACCCCCAAACTTAAAGTAAACGGAGAAGGGAAGGAAAGAAAACTCCCTCAAAGTTGATTCCTAAAGAAGTCCGGGCCCGAGAGTGAGCCTACTCCAAAGAATTTCCTCAAGCAACCCCGACCTTGAAAGTGCTCATCCCTTGTATCAAATCAAGCTCAAAAGAAAAAAAGTGCGAAAGCAATTATAAAAAATAAATATATACAAAATAAAAAGAAAATCTTTTTGTGTGGGGACACTATATACACCTCCCTACAAACCCACAAAACTCGGGAAGGCTTCGAAAAGCGACACAAGCATATAAATACAAAAGCAAGTAAACAAAAAAAAAAATTGCTCAAATTACAATTAGCTTCGCTTAGTATCGATATTAGCATATAGGAGCGAAAATTAAATCATTCCCCAACGGCGCAAAAACTTGATGTGCATAAAATGCAACTAGGGCAAGATTACCCTGCCGTACCAAGTAATAAAGTGTACATAAGTACGAGTATCGATCCCACAGGGAATGCACATAATTTTTACTCCAACTAAGTACCGAAATTGAGCTAGCTAATTATATTTGAGCGAAAATAAATTGAGAATAAAAACTTAAAAACTAAAAATAAAATAAAGCAATTAATATTTACATTAACGCAAAAATGGTTTGGCAACAACAAATCAAGATAGAAGATAGAATTTTAGGATTGCAATATTTCTAGTCTCGCTCGTGTCTAATTTAACCCTCTCTCTATTTTTCTTAACTCATGTGTCGGTAGTCGGGCGCACGTTAATAATATTCACTACGGCCGTCGCTACGTATAGCGAATCTAGCTACCACTCTTCCTAGCTATGGGCACCATCGCAAACATAACATAGGAGAGAAATAACCGCATGAAGATCAAGCACCCAATGACTATCTACGCCCGTTTTCATCGAGCTACTTCCATTGCGTAAACAATTATCACGATTTTCGAACAATAGGAAGGGCGTCGCCGTATCCTATCATTCTAGGGCTCATTTAATGATTCATGACTTCATTAAAAGCATTAAACACACAATGATAATAACCAACAACATGGGTAATACTTTAAAGAGAGAGAAATTAAATTAAAATACTACTTTTGACATAGAAAAATAATTGCTTTCCATAAATCATTAAGCACAAACCAATTCCACAATTACAAAATATTCAACCCTAGAAATTACACAATAATCTTAAGATATAAAAATTAGAGAGAATGAACCGATTAAAGTGTGGATCTGAGGTTGAAATCTCTTGCAAAGGCTTCCTTGGTACTTGATTTGGTGCTCCAAACCTTCAATGGTGATCAATCATGGAGGAAATGGAGAGAAAATGGGAGAAGAGAGCTGCTGCCCCAAGGGCGTTCTTGCCCCAAAAGGGGACTTCTTCTCCGATTTGGGGCTTCCTTGGAGATATTTAAGTGAAGGCCAAAGAGTATCAAGGAAGCTTGTGGCAAAATGGAAATTAATTAGAAGCTTTAGGGGCTGAAAAGAGCAGAGGAAATTGGGGCGGAATTGAAAGGGGAACTTGGCGATCCGTGGGGTGTGTGAGAGGAATGGGCGTGGGTGAGGATGGCGGATGGGGCGGATGATGGCTGGTGGAGCGCTGGTCTGGTGGGTAAACGGGTGATGGTGTGAGGTGAAGTGGGGGTGAAAGATGGCTGGTGGGCCGGATCGCCAAGATCCATAAGCATGGACGCGGGTTGGGCGATGGATCGGGCGACGCGTGGCGCGCCGAGGAGCTGCCAACACATTAATGAAATGTTTGGCTAATTGCTCCGCTACCCCTAGTCTTCGAAGTTGTCTCCGACGTCCTTCCCCTCCGACTTCTCTTTTTAGTCCTCCGTTAGCTCTGTTAGCCCACCGTTAGACTATTTTGCCTAGCAACACTTGACGGACTTTGACGAAATACTTTGCTCAACCTTGAAGCCCAAAATTGCCTAAAACCTTGTGCTAAACTCCATGAAAGCTCATAAATACCTTGGAAACCTTCAATGAAGCACAAACACACAAATAATAATATTTCCAAGAATATTTAACATAAAAGTAGCACAAAATAAAAGGAAATTAAAGGGAAAATTCGTGGAAATCTTGAGCTCATCACACCCCCAAACTTAAGCTTTGATCGTCCCGAGCAAAGAAATAAAACATTTAGAATGAGCTCAAGGACTTGACAAACGGCACTCGCTTAAGATCATATGCACACATTACCATGATGGAAATCAAACCCAAGATTATAAACATGCATAGATAAGGTATGGTGTGATTTTAGTGCTAGCTAGCTTTATCCTCAAACAATTTACCCACATTACAAAACATATGCCCATCAAAAAGTAGCTTAGCTCTAGCAAGGATAGAACGGTCAATGAGATATCAAAAATGAGCAATCAAACCGAAAGAGTTTTAAGTTTCACAAGGCTAGGACTCGCATGGCATGACAATATCAATAGGACTTTATTAAGCTTGTAATGTTAGGCCAAGGTTTGGGCTACAATTGAAGGATAGGATAACAAGTCAAGAGAACAAAGAATTTGAAGTCTTCACACACTAACTTGCTTCATGAAAGAACAACTCTTCAAATAACCACCGCCTCACTTCAACAACCCCTTAAACTTTAAACATTGGGCTGAAGAAAGTGTATCATTACCACCACAACCATTAAGCTCCATCCTTATGCCTCCTTGAGCATTTAAAGCACAATGACATTTTCTTTTTCTTTTTGTTGCCTCCCTTGACTTTTCTTTTCTTTTGATTTTTTTTTCTTTTCATTTTCTTTTGCTTGCCAAGGGGGCTCTTTTACCATCATTCAACACTTTTTCAAACACAAACATCATCAACAATAAAGCACAATACTTCATGAAGCGCACACTTCCCAACAAGAATTCATAAATAAAACAATTCATTCCAAATCATGCTTCTCTTGAAGGGTGCCGGCAAAAGTGTATAGGCTTATGGGATAAGATGATGTGGGTATAAGAAAAAGAAGTCGAATGGGGGTCATTGTGTGCTCTAGGCACACGCCATTCTATAAATAAGCTCAAAAGGGGACACTAGGGATTAATGTAAAATAGGTAGGATAATATGGCACTAACGATCCAAAGATGGCCTATATCATGCTCTTGTCATGCACACAAGTCCAAACCAAGCTACTTTAATTATCAATTTTCAAGATCATCTAACGGTCATCAAAACTCACCACATGATACTCATCCGACATGCACTATCAAAGCTAGAGCATAGCATAACAATTCAACTCGAAATCCAAACATGGGCATTATTAATTATGAATGAGGTGGAGATAGCATAAAAAGCACACACATATCCTCAACTATGCATATAATAAACTCAAGAAAGAATCCAAGAAAATAATGCACATATAACTCTCGCAAGCGCCCAAAATTCAAAGCATTAAAAATGAGGAATTTCAAGCTCAAGACTTTCAGAATTTTCAAAGCTAACCAATCCAAAACCCAACCCCCAAACTTAAAGTAAACGGAGAAGGGAAGGAAAGAAAACTCCCTCAAAGTTGATTCCTAAAGAAGTCCGGGCCCGAGAGTGAGCCTACTCCAAAGAATTTCCTCAAGCAACCCCGACCTTGAAAGTGCTCATCCCTTGTATCAAATCAAGCTCAAAAGAAAAAAAGTGCGAAAGCAATTATAAAAAATAAATATATACAAAATAAAAAGAAAATCTTTTTGTGTGGGGACACTATATACACCTCCCTACAAACCCACAAAACTCGGGAAGGCTTCGAAAAGCGACACAAGCATATAAATACAAAAGCAAGTAAACAAAAAAAAAAATTGCTCAAATTACAATTAGCTTCGCTTAGTATCGATATTAGCATATAGGAGCGAAAATTAAATCATTCCCCGGCAACGGCGCCAAAAACTTGATGTGCATAAAATGCAACTAGGGCAAGATTACCCTGCCGTACCAAGTAATAAAGTGTACATAAGTACGAGTATCGATCCCACAGGGAATGCACATAATTTTTACTCCAACTAAGTACCGAAATTGAGCTAGCTAATTATATTTGAGCGAAAATAAATTGAGAATAAAAACTTAAAAACTAAAAATAAAATAAAGCAATTAATATTTACATTAACGCAAAAATGGTTTGGCAACAACAAATCAAGATAGAAGATAGGATTTTAGGATTGCAATATTTCTAGTCTCGCTCGTGTCTAATTTAACCCTCTCTCTATTTTTCTTAACTCATGTGTCGGTAGTCGGGCGCACGTTAATAATATTCACTACGGGCTGTCGCTACGTATAGCGAATCTAGCTACCACTCTTCCTAGCTATGGGCACCATCGCAAACATAACATAGGAGAGAAATAACCGCATGAAGATCAAGCACCCAATGACTATCTACGCCCGTTTTCATCGAGCTACTTCCATTGCGTAAACAATTATCACGATTTTCGGAACAATAGGAAGGGCTGTCGCTTCGTATCCTATCATTCTAGGGCTCATTTAATGATTCATGACTTCATTAAAAGCATTAAACACACAATGATAATAACCAACAACATGGGTAATACTTTAAAGAGAGAGAAATTAAATTAAAATACTACTTTTGACATAGAAAAATAATTGCTTTCCATAAATCATTAAGTACAAACCAATTCCACAATTACAAAATATTCAACCCTAGAAATTACACAATAATCTTAAGATATAAAAATTAGAGAGAATGAACCGATTAAAGTGTGGATCTGAGGTTGAAATCTCTTGCAAAGGCTTCCTTGGTACTTGATTTGGTGCTCCAAACCTTCAATGGTGATCAATCATGGAGGAAATGGAGAGAAAATGGGAGAAGAGAGCTGCTGCCCCAAAGGGGCGTTCTTGCCCCAAAAGGGGACTTCTTCTCTGATTTGGGGCTTCCTTGGAGATATTTAAGTGAAGGCCAAAGAGTATCAAGGAAGCTTGTGGCAAAATGGAAATTAATTAGAAGCTTTAGGGGCTGAAAAGAGCAGAGGAAATTGCTGGGGGCGGAATTGCTGAAAGGGGGAACTTGGCTGATCCGTGGGCTGGTGTGTGAGAGGGAATGGGCGTGGGTGAGGATGGCAGATGGGGCGGATGATGGCTGGTGGAGCGCGGGTCTGCTGGTGGGTAAACGGGTGATGGTGTGAGGTGAAGTGGGGTGAAAGATGGCTGGTGGGCCGGATCAGCCAAGATCCATAAGCATGGACGCGGGTTGGGCGATGGATCGGGCGACGCGCGCGGCGAGGAGCTGCCAACACATTAATGAAATGTTTGGCTAATTGCTCCGCTACCCCTAGTCTTCTGAAGTTGTCTCCCGACGTCCTTCCCCCTCCAGACTTCTCTTTTTAGTCCTCCGTTAGCTCTGTTAGCCCACCGTTAGACTATTTTGCCTAGCAACACTTGACGGACTTTGACGAAATACTTTGCAGCTCAACCTTGAAGCCCAAAATTGCCTAAAACCTTGTGCTAAACTCCATGAAAGCTCATAAATACCTTGGAAACCTTCAATGAAGCACAAACACACAAATAATAATATTTCCAAGAATATTTAACATAAAAGTAGCACAAAATAAAAGGAAATTAAAGGGAAAATTCGTGGAAATCTTGAGCTCATCACTTTGATTGCTTGCTTTCCAAGGGGATCTTCAAGAACGAATATGAACTTCAATTCTCAAAGATTTTTGGAATTCAATACAATAAGTGTTTGTGTCTACTTTCTAACAATTTTTGATGAAAATTCTGCATATATTTCGTGTCTAATACTGAGTACAAGGGGTCTATTTATAATGGGGAGGAAACTCTTCAAGAAGGTGCCTCCAAAAGGTGCCTTTTAAATCTGCAGATGCAATTTGCACGGCCGAGTCAAGGAAGATGCACGGCCGTGCTCTTCTGGCGCCAATTTTGAATTTTTGATTTTTGACATCTTGCACGGCCGCTCCACCATAAGCTGCACGGCCGCTCCAAGGGGACACGGCCACTCTTCCTTCAAGACACGGCCACTCTAAGCTTTGAGACCAAAAATTGCCCAAAAATGGCTTTGTGCACGGCCGCTCCTTTTTGGCTGCACGGCCGTGCTAACTGATTTTTGGTTTTGTGAGTTTGATTTGTTTGTTGCTCTGCCATGCCTTTGCATCAAAAGTTGTCTAGGCATTCTTTGATCATAAAAAGACTCCAAAACCTGTCTAAAATGTATAAAACATACCAAGAGCGTAAAATCTAATAAATATGAAAAAAGAACTAAAAATGTGTCTAAAATGAGATGAAAATGGTAATTAAACTGTGTAAAAGTATATAAAAAGTAGGGATAAATGACTATATAATAGTCACTTATCAAAAGGAAACCTCGATGTTGAGGGATTGCCAAGACTCAAGAATGTTCTTCATGTGGAAGGTCTCAAAGCAAATCTCATCAGCATAAGTCAATTATGTGATGATGATTTCATCAGCATAAGTCAATTATGTGATGATGATTTGCATGTCAAATTTGACAAAAACTCATGTGAAGTATTTGATGGTACTAACAAATGTATTCTTGCAGGTACTAGATCCTCGGATAATTGTTACATGTATGGTGACGTTATCTCATGTCATACCTCAAGTGTTAATGATAGTTCTCTTTGGCATCAAAAACTAGGACATGCTAGTTTTTATAAAATTCATGATATAATCAAGTATGATGTTGTCAGAGGATTACCAAAGGTTAACACAAAGAATGTGGGTGTGTGTGGTCCATGCCAAAAGGGGAAACAAACTAGAGTGTCCCACCCAAAACTTCAACAATGTTCCTCAAAACGTTGTCTTGAGTTCATTCATACGGATCTTATGGGTCCAATTGAAGTGGAAAGTCTAGGGAGAAAGAAATATTCATTTGTATGTGTTGACGATTTCTCTCGTTATACTTGAATTATTTTTTTGAGAGAAAAGTCTGAAACTTTTGAAGCATTTAAAACTTGGTACAAAAAGGTCCGGAATCTATATGACTTAAAAGTTATTAAGATTCGTTCGGATCATGGCACCGAGTATGAAAATTCTTCTTTTTCCAAATTTTGCGATTCAAAGGGGATTACTTATGAGTACTCAGCCCCCAAAACTCCACAACAAAATGGAGTAGCGGAAAGGAAAAATCGCACACTTCAAGAAATGGCACGTGTTATGCTAAGTTCTTAAAATCTTTCAAAACTTTTTTGGGCTGAAGCCTTAAACACTACTTGTCACATTGGAAATCGTGTTTATTTGAGGCCCGGTTGCACTATGACTCCATATGAAATTCTTTTGGGAAAAAAACCGAATCTCAAATATTTTCACGTTTTTGGGTGTATCTGTTACCTCTTAAATGACCGGGATCATCTTGTAAAATTTGATTCCAAAAGTGACAAATGCATCTTTGTAGGCTATTCATCAAATAGTAGAGCATTTCGCGTCTTTAATCTTCGGACTAAGACTATAATGGAATCCATAAATATTACTTTTGATGATTTTGCAAATCTTGGACAGAAAACTGCTGAAGATGATATTACAGGATTGCTGGAGGATGCAGGGTACAACAGTGTGCCAGAAACAAATGTTACTGAATCACAAAATCCAGCATCAAATGATTCTGAAGAAAATGTGTCCGAAAATGTGGGGACATCCTCGAACACACCTATTAACGACTCAGAATCAGCTGAAACAGAATCAGAAACTGAACCAGTTAAATCTGTTGATGAAGCTGAAACTAGTCAGAGGCAGGATGTGTCAAGCAGAATTCAGAAAAATCATCCTACAACTCAAGTGATAGGTAATGTGTTTGACGGAATGAAGACAAGACAAAAAGGTAAAGTGGATTACAAAAAAAATGGTAAGTTTGGCCTATTTGTCATCAGACTGCTTAAATGCTAGAACTTGTTGTTTCATGTCAAATCTTAAACCTAAAATGTGAAAGAAGCACTTGGGGATGATTTTTGGATAACTGCCATGTTAGAAGAATTAAATCAGTTTACCAAAAATGATGTTTGGTACTTAGTCCCTAGACCTAGTCAAGGTAATGTAATAGGAACTAAGTGGATTTTCAAAAATAAAACTGATGAGTCAGGGAAAATAGTAAGAAATAAAGCACGATTGGTAGCTCAGGGGTATACACAGGTAGAAGGGGTGGACTTTGATGAAACCTTTGCTCATGTAGCTCGCATTGAGTCTATTCGATTAATGCTTGCCATTGCATGTCACCTAGGAATCACACTCCATCAGATGGATGTGAAAAGTGCTTTTTTGAATGGCATTTTGAATGAAGAAGTTTTTGTGGAACAACCAAAAGGCTTTGAAGATCCTCACAAACCAAATCATGTTTTTAAATTAAAGAAGGCATTGTATGGTCTTAAACAAGCTCCTAGAGCTTGGTATGGAAGACTCACTGAATATCTTCTTGGAATTGGTTTCAAAAGAGGGGAGGTTGATAAAACTCTGTTCATTCGAAAGGAGAAAAATGAAATTCTCATTGCTCAGATATATGTGGATGACATTGTGTTTGGATCTACATCTGAAAAGATGTTAGGACATCCACTTTTGAAATGAGTATGGTTGGTGAGTTAAACTATTTTCTTGGCCTTCAAGTGAAACAAAGCAATGAAGGAATTTTTGTGTCTCAAACCAAGTATGCTCATAACTTGGTTAAAAAGTTTGGTCTTGAGAATGCATCCCACTTGAAAACTCCCATGGGATCATCTCAAAAGCTGTGTAGGGATGATGAAGGTGAAGGTGTAGATCACACCTTATTTAGAAGTATGATAGGAAGTCTATTGTACTTGACTGCCAGCCGACCTGACATTATGTATAGTGTTTGTGTCTGTGCAAGATACCAAGCCAATCCCAAGGTATCCCACTTAAAGGCTTTAAAACGTATTATTCGATATGTTAGTGGGACAACCAAACTTGGGTTATGGTACACTAGAGACACTAATACCAATCTTGTTGGTTTTAGTGATTCAGATTGGGCAGGAAATATTGATGACCACAAAAGCACCACTGTGGGTTGCTTTTACTTGGGGAACAATTTGGTTTCATGGTATAGTAAGAAACAAAATTGTGTTTCGCTATCAACCGCTGAATCAGAATATGTAGCGGTTGGTAGTTGTTGCTCTCAACTTCTCTGGATGAACCAAATGATCAATGATTATGGGCTACATAGTGATACTCTTGTTGTTTATTGTGATAATTCCAGTGCTATAGATATTTCAAAAAATCCTGTTCAGCACTCCGGTACCAAACATATTGATATTCGACATCACTTTATTCGAGATTTGGTTGAACAGAAAATTATCCGTATGGAATTCATAGGAACTAAGAATCAATTAGCTGATGTGTTCACCAAGACTCTTGATTTTGAGAGATTTTCTACTCTTAGAAAATCTCTAAGTCTGTGTGTCATTTGATTGTCTCACAATATGTGGTTACATGTGTGACTGCATATACTTGTAAAAAAAAATTATTTTATCATCATCTTGCATTTGTCTTGGGCACGACTTTGTCATATGATTCTTGAATGTCGTAATTGGAAGATATTTCTTTTGAATGTGGATCTCTATTCAAAAAATAAAATAAAAAATCCCAGTGTATGAGCCAAAGTAGTGATTGAGAGCCTCTGAGGGAAAAAACTACCTTCTCAATGTGTATGCAGCCACTCATATGTGATCTTATCCTCTAGATCAAATATGTTCTTTCAAATTTTGGCGTGGTCATATGAGAAAGGGCTATCCTTGAGGAAGAGTGAAAGCTACCTACTGGTTAAATCCCTTCAGCTTTAAGGCAAAAATCATCATTTAAAGGAACTGGGAGAAAAGAATCTTGATCCATTGAATTCGAGATTGAAAATGTGTCTCTCAATGTGCCAACATTTTTCACATTCATTGAACAAAGTCCTTCACATGTGTGCACATTGTCTTATTCTTCATGGTTAGGCATACCAATAGGGCATTTGGTCTGGTGAAAATATTTTCATGCTACTGCTTCTCATCATCTATTTTCTCCAAAGTGGTATATTGACTATAAAACTTTATCCTTGATTGTGTTTGTCTATAAACAATTTGAATGGTTCTTGATTTTTGAGCAGTGAGATAAATTGATGGTTCTCTAGCAGAAGATTTATCACAGGGACATATTAGGTAATATTATGTTGCCTATTTTTTGCGAGAATTTGTAAATCAAAAAAAAAGGAAGGTTATTCTACCAAAGTTTTTTTTGGTAAGTAGCAATTTTTTTTTGGTAAGTAGCAGTTTTCTCTCTCCAATTGTTTCTTCTTTTCCCCAATTTAAACCGTGCCCTAATTGCAACTTCCATCTTTTGTTCTAACAAATTGGTTGAGTGCAGTACCTGTTACAGATTCTCTCTCTCTCTTTGTTCTCGATTCTTCAATGGCATCCAAAGGATCTCGTTCTCCATCTTCATCTCAAAATCCAATGTCTCCCTCAACTGATGTCTCCCCAAATATGGAGACATCTGCCCCTCACAATCTTCCCCCCTCACCATTGTTCCGTTTCATGATGTTCCTGCTCCTATCGAGATTATCCTTCCAGGCGAAGCAGGAAATATCATCGATGTTGAGAATCCTCCGAATTTGAAACAAGTGGGTGCATCGCTTGGCCCTATTGGGCATCCTACAGTCCGGTTTTCAAAACGGCAGAGGGGGCTTAACCCCAATTTGGAGCCCCTTTCTCCAACATCAGTTTCTGTTGTGAAAAAGGGGAGATTGTTACAAAAGGAGACTTCAGGGGCACCCTTTGATGATGAAGACATAACAGATACTGATTTTGTTCCTTCTTCTACCAATGAGGATCTGGAGTTTCCTCATGTCTCTGTGGTACGCAAAACTGCTCCTCCCACTCCTTCTGGCTCTTCCCTTCCTGCTCCATTGTCTCCAGTTGATTCTGATGATATCTTCGAAGGAATTGATAAGTTCCAGTCAACTGATGCAATGGAATGTCCTGGTGAGCCCTCTGTTCTGAATGTCTCTCATGCCCGAAGTGATAGTATTTCGGATGACTCCACACTCGCTCAGGTTATGCTCAAACTAGGGAAGAAAATTTCATGTCCTCAGTCTCCTACTCTCTCTTCCAGTGACAGTGACAGGACTAATTTCCTTGATAGGGATTCTGTGGAGCCCTCTTCTATTCATCCCTCTGGACAATCATCTTCTGCTTCTATTGGGAGTCTTCAGTCTGATGATGAGGACGATGTGGTGACATCTCCTATCACATCTTCCCCTCCTCTCGATATTGGTACTGCCAACCCTCTCTTCTACACTCGTCAAGCTTCTTTGAGGTATGATCGTTTCATTACTCGCAATTTGATAGAAGAAAGTGCTTGATCGTTTCAATTTAACTCAATTTCTAATTGATCGAAAACTTCTAAACTCTGTGTCTTCATCTTCCCCGTATGTCAAAACTCTGGTCATCGAGTTTTATGCTAATCTTGAAAAGGTTATGTGCTTGGTAGGGTCTGCTCGGTTTGGTCAGGTTTTTGTTCGTAACAAAATTGTAGATTTTTCCCCTTCGAAAATCAATCAGTTTTGTGCAACGGAGGATGTAGAAGTACCTACTATAGCTGATAATTTCAATGAGATCACCACGGTTCTAACTGGGGGTCGAGTCTGTAAATGGCCTGTGTCCCCTGATAAGCTACAGTCTGCTCAGTTAACATCCTTCTACTCTGTCTTGCATAAGTTATGCACTGCCAATTGGGCCCCTTCGAACAACACCTTGGTTGTGACTCAATCACAAGCCAAGATCATTTTTCAAATAGGCACTGGACTTCCATTTAACTTTGGGCAATGGGTGTTTGACAGTGTAACTTTCTATGCTGAAACAAGCTCGGACCGCTGGTCTTTTCCCTTTCCGAGCTTGATTTTTCGCTTCTTGGTGCATCAAGGTATTGTGTGCACTGATCGAATCACCAGTCGTCCTAAGGTTCTCAAGATTTCGAATCAATTGTTGAAAGGGGATAGGGTTATTGATTTACCCTTGGCGTATTCTCCTCATACTACTGCTAATACTGTTGGGCCCTCTCCATCTCCTCCTCCAGATCTTGTGCCATCTATAGTCGTACCAGCTACCTCTTCCGCCTCTCTTTCTGTGTCGTTTGTTCGCTCTCAGCTACCTCTTCTAGCTCCACAGATTGATGCCACCCGAGCCCAGCTCGTGTTTCTTGAAGCATTGCAGTCTCGGTTCCAATTGTTCCTTGCTGATCAAGGTCCCTCCTCTTCTGGCCAAAAAGGGGGAGAAGCATCCTCTAATGCAGGGGGAGATAACATAGGGGGAGATACTGCTCCGAATAACAATGTTTTGAAAATGTTGCTTCTATTTCACAGGGATGATATTTATGCTTTGTTATAACAGACTTGTGTTTTGTTATTGACAGATTAAAATTCTTTCTGTTATATCACTTCTCTGAGTTCTCTGTTTTATATCATATCTCTGTGTTATATCATTTTTTTTTTGCACATATCTCAATCAGGGGGAGTTCTTTACAGTTTAATTGGTGTTTTGACCAGAAAGGCAAAAAGGGGGGAGATTGTTGGAATGTGTCTTCCAAGGGATAGTTTCGGGATTCTCTAATTAGTTTTTTTATGTGATTGTTTTTGCCTTTCTTAAATCTGTTTATTCATAGATGATTGAAGTTATTTTTGGTATATATTCATTGACTTTTTGATTGATTCAATCAAGGATATTGATTGTTGTAATTGTAGTAAATTGTTATAGTACTAACAATAATACTTCCTTTTAAGTGTTCTTCGTGTAGTCTTGGAGCATATTTAAGAAGCAGTTCTCTGCCTCATTCTGTGCGCTTTTGGAGAGAGTTTTGAGAAAGAAAAGTTTCTAATACACTGGCTGTCTTGTGTTGAATGTGAGCAGAAATACAGACACATCCTCTAACACATTCTGTTCTGAGGTTCTAAAACTGAGTTGAAGTTTCTTACCACGACAGATGCCAGTGATTATTAAACAGGATTTCATTCCTTAAGTATTAGTTTGTATTCTCATATGTCTACTATCTTTGTTAGGATCATTTGTTAAAGTTTCACTAGTTGTTTTCTTTGTAACGAGTTCTATATTTTCTAGTGAAAGGTTTTTACCATATTGGCACGTCTACAAGTATTTATACTTGTAGATAAAAGTTACAACAATCTTGTTAAATTTCTGTTTATTAATTCCGCTGCGATTCTACTGGATGTTACAGTAGATGTTATCACATCTTTGATAACATTTACTATATTCCAGCATTCTTTTTCCTTAGTTACATAGCTATAAAACTTTCAGGTACAACAGGGGATAGAAAAGAAAGAAGGGGATAGAGGGCAATTACCTTGGTTTAAATTGCTCTTAAGTTTAAACAACTCACTCGTTTCGCCATTTCAAGGAATCACAAATCAAGAAGAGTGAAGACAATCCATAATATATAAGAGAGCATGCATTGCTGCTGCTAACCTTAATCCTATTCCCGCCTTCTTGCTTCAAGGTGTCATTACTGGTTCTTGCTTCGGTCAATAGGCCTAGGGTCTCATTACTGGTTTCATGCTTTGAGAGTGAGAATTGTTGCCTAGCTACTCGATTGACTTTGATCCTTCAACAAAACAAAAGACAGATTTTACATGATCAGGAGCCGAATAACAACCATCCCGCCTATTAAATTAAAAGAGGATAAAAGAAAAATTAGAGTGCTGCCCAGCATGGCCAACGCTAATACTATACTAGCTACCGGCTATGCTGGCTGACACTCCAATTTTCCTTTTTCTTATTTTCTTTTTAATGTATATATATATATATATATATATATATATGTGTGTGTGTGTGTGTGTGTGTGCCCTTTTTTCGAAAAGAAATGTAAAAAGGTTGTTTTCTATTCAATACTTGTTGTCAAGAACTTTAATTTTCTTATTGTTGCATCAAAATTTTAATACATTTTAAAAACTTTTATTATTACCATTTTTTATTGTCTAAAAATTTTGAAAAAACATTTTTTTATTATTTACGTATGATTGAAAAGTGATTGATAGTCTATTTTGCATCAATTTTTTGAAGTTTTTTATTAAAAATTATCAATAAAAATATTTTTAACAGCTAAAAATTTAGCAATTAACGTAAAATAATTATCTCCTTAAACCTATCATCGTAAAATCACTGAAGGTGTTTTTTTTTTAAATAATTGTACAGTATTAGAAGGAAAAAAAAAAAAAATAACTTGGAGTGCTGGCCTATACACTAATGCTATATGTGCTGGCCAGCACATCCAATTTCCTTTTTTCTTTTTGTATTTTCTTAATGTGTATGTGCTATTTTTTTTAATATATACTACATCGGTCTGAAAATAATTGTATTTTAACTATATGCACACAGATTAAGAAAGTTTACCTAAAGACTAATCTACCCTTATTTAAGTTCATTTATTATAGATAAGTTGCATAAGTATTTTTTTTCTTTCTTCTTAACAGAATTCAAATCTTCTATCTCACTCCCTATCACACTATTTGTCCTATTAAATCTCAGCCACACATTTCCTTGTAAAAATTGTAAGAAAAGGATAAGTTAAAATAACTCACACTCTTTGTCCCATTAAATCTCAGCCCTACACATTTTCTTGTAAAAATTGTAAGAAGAGGACAAGTTAAAATAACAAGGACACGTGTAAGACTAGGATTAAGTGGAACACAGAGTGTGATAGAGACTTCTTAACAACCCTCTTTAATGAAGGTTATAAATAAGGACAATTTTAGTAGAATATAAAAAAATGTTTCTTGAAATCCTATAACAATTATTTTAGGACAATTTTATCATCTTCACTGTTCTATGGCTGCAGCAACAACAACTGCAGAGCCAAATCCAGACAGAGCTATGGCTGCGATGAAAAATGGTACGAGCAAATGGAGCCATTGGCGGAGTTTAGTACCTCTACTTTTGGGAGGGAAGGCCCGTTCCTCCACTGTCGTTGACATCACCACCACCACCACCTTAGGACAAATCAAAATGCTGCCGAAATCTTTGGCTTGGCCGTCCAGACGCACCCCCAGGACGACCGCCAGAAAATCAACTCCTACCCCTATAACCTCCATCAAATCTGCACAATCCACATCTCATCCCTCTACTGAGAAAAATTCGAAAACTCAAACACCAATCACCTCAGCCACTGCCACCATGACAAAACCCGAAAAATGTTATTGAGGAAGCTCAACCGGCGATCGTTACTGTCACGACCCGACCTGGGAAAGCATACTCTAAACC
Source organism: Platycodon grandiflorus (assembly GCA_016624345.1). Lineage (NCBI taxonomy): Eukaryota > Viridiplantae > Streptophyta > Magnoliopsida > Asterales > Campanulaceae > Platycodon > Platycodon grandiflorus. The sequence continues at coordinate 26,232,870 of CM028368.1, forward strand.
CTAAATGAGGAAGGTGTAGCTAAGAGAGTGAGAGAGAAGTGAGAAAAAAAGAGAGAGAAAGAAAGAGAAAGAGAGAGAGACATTGGTATAAAAAATGTTTCTGGGTTTGATCCCCCTTTTTCACTCTTCTTGATAGATTGATGTATAAGACCCAGATGAAGAGAGAGAGAGAGAGAGAGAGAGAAACGAGAAGAGAGAGAAAGAGAGAGAGAGAGAGAGTTTTTCTAATTTGCATAACTTAGAAAAAAAAAACATTAAATCCAAGTGTCCACCGTAGAATCACATTCAGCATGAAGGGCAATTTGGGCATTTCAAAAAAACTAACGTTTAAAGTGACGGCCGTCACTCCAAGGACTAACTGTTAGGCTTAAATGGCAGTTCAAGGACCACAATTAGAAATGTCAAAGTTCTATAACCGAATCGGAAAAGGTGTAAAGTTCAGGGACCAAATTATATATTAAACCTAAGTTAAAATAACTCACACTCTTTGTCTCATTAAATCTCAGTCCTACACATTTTCTTGTAAAAATTGTAAAAAGAGGACAAGTTAAAATAACAAGGACACGTGTAAGACTAGGATTAAGTGGAACATAGAGTGTGATAGAGACTTCTTAACAACCCTCTTTAATGAAGGTTATAAATAAGGACAATTTTAGTAGAATATAAATAAATGTTTCTTGAAATCCTATAACAATTATTTTAGGACAATTTTTTTGCTAAAACGATAATTATTTTGGGATGGAGATAGTATAAAATTGTACTCCCTCCGTCCCTAAATTATTGTCTTGTTTGACCCTGCACACAGATTAAGAAAAAATAATGGACTTGATTATTAATATTGGTATAGTATATAGTTTTCTTTAATGCCCATGTGTATGCGACCCATAATTAAAGTATGGAGAAAAATTAAGGGTAAAATGATAAAAGTAATATCCTAAAAAGAAATTTTCAAATAAGACAATAATTTAGGGATAGACAAAAAAAGAAAGCAAGACAATAATTTAGGGAGAGAAGAGAGGGGAGTTTTATTTAAAGGATGGAGGGTAGTATTGTAATTTGACTGTTTAAAAAAGGAAATTGGAAGCTAAATTTCGAAACATTTCTCCGTTTAATTTGTAAATGGCTAAATTATGATTAGCCCCCCCCCCAATGTATCCACCAAATCTTACTTTGCACCTCCAATCAAAATTTGTTTAAGAATCACACTACATGTTAATGTTGTGATTAGTGTTAAAAATATTAACGAAAGTTGATGTGAAAATCACGTGAGGGCTATTTTGGTTATTTTAATTAGGGTGAAAAGTGGTATTTGGGGATACATTGGGGGCCTAATCATATTTTGGCTTTAATATGAGTTTCGTTTTAATCAAATCAAAGTCTTGCACAAAAGATTTAAGATATATATATATATATATATATATATATAGCTTGATAAATAAGAAAAAAAGAAGTAAAAGAAATATCATTAAAAAATAGAAGTAAATAAAAAGGAATAAAACTATTAACAATAAAAAAATTACAAGGATGAAAAAAATAGATTAAACACACATTTTTTAACACCTTTATTGCATCAATTGGGTACCCAACAAAAGTTCGTTATGTATATATGTATATATATTCGATTATTGAACAATATTTATATATCTTCAATCTTTAAAATCAGAGTAGTTATAAAAACAAAAGCTTTACGTTTCCAAAAATCTCAATAAAACTCAAGTTTTAAAACAAAAAATAGCATAGGAAGAAAACTTCTCACTAAAAAGATCAAAGTTCAATCTTTCTCCTCTTTCTTTAATGCAGTAGGTGTTGCAGCCCTACAACATTAATAAGAGTAAAAGATCTGGGTTTGAACAAGTGTTAGAGGCATAGTTGGATCTACCAATTTAATGAGTCGACTTTTGGACGGGGCGTGGTGTTTGATGTGGATTACTAGTGTCACGTCCCAAACCCACAGTAGGACTATGGCCCAAGGGTGACCAGCTGTCGCCCTCTAAAATGGTGTTGGGCTTTGCAAGACCTTTCAATACAATTGCGCAGCTCAAATCAAACTACTCCTTGATAAAAACTAGGGTGAATTACAGACCGGTTCCTTTTTCAACATTTGTAATTGCTCCAGTCCACTCATCTTTTTTTTAAAACCGAAAAAATGTATTTTTGGGCTAAAAAGACGATTATGCCATTAATGAAAGAAAAACACGCACGCATCAGTAACCAAGGCATCGCGATGCAACGCTTTTGCATCGCGATGTACCACTTTTTGCATCGCGATGCCAATTTCAGGGGGACAACCGCATTGCTAAGGCGAGTAGTGGGGACAAAAAGCGATGCTCCACTTTGTGCATTGCGAACAATTATGATTTAACAAAATAACAAATATATATATATATAAATATATATATTAGATTTAAATTTAAATAAATTTGAAATTATATAACAAAATTTATATACAAACATGGTATTGACTCACACAGTTCAAGCAATCGGCTCGTCTCCTGAGTTTTTATTCATCTAGTTTTGAGCCGGGTGATAGGAATTTGAATTCGATTATAAATTATGATCTCCAGGGCAGTTTTCGCATGGTTGCAGAGATTGTTTACAATGAAAGAACAATTATGGAAGAAACGAGGGTATTTTAGAAATAATTTTATGAAAGTGCCTTTTTCAGGTTACAAAAAATAAGGGAAGACTTTAGGGGTTAAAAGTTTTGAAAGTAGATCGGCTAGCAATTTCCCGTAAAAACTAAACCCCAAACAATGAGACTCATTATCCTATTAAACCAATCAAGCCCAATGAAGTTCCCAAAACAACAGAAAACTTTCGAGCCATCCACTAAGTGGCCCCAAGCCGTCACCGAAATTAACAATCTGCAAAACGATAAGGGGTGAACTCACAGGTCAGCAAGGTACTAACAACGCTATCTAGAGGATCAAACACGTATTTCGAAAATAATAATTCTAAACAAAGCCATAAGAAGTATTTCAAATCACATTTTTCATAAACGACATTTAAAATATTGTTGAGCAAAAACATTTAATTTGAAGCAAGTCAATGACACTACCATCTCATATCAGTAGTATAACCAACAGTTTCGTCAAAAGAAATTCACTAAATTCAAACAATAATTTCCAAGAGACTTTCGAAAATCAAAAGTTGGTCGAAGCTAATCGATTACAACACCATCCCATACCAGTGGCATGACCAACTACTCAGCAAAACAATTTCAATAAAGTTTTATGGTCCTTGTTGACTACGGCTACAGTACACCCCTCTAACATGGTGTCAATAATTGTCACTGTACAACCCTGTGACGTGGTGTCGATAATTGTCACAGTACAACCTTGTGACGTGGTGTCGATAATTTCAGAGTTCGATATGTCTACCAAGCTAAATAGAGTAGACGATTCGGAAGGTTCAATACATAGTCAAACCATAAGTAAAAGTTTCATAATTCACAATTCTGTAACAAAATTCCAATGTCAATAAATAATAACAGAAATTCGAAAATCAGATTCATTTCAGAGGCTCATATGCTTGATCCTTATTTTGGAATATTTCAATACATCACATTTTTGTTAGAATATTAAAATCAATTTCATAAACTTATTTGAAACAAAATGATGTAACAAAGCATTTTACTTTTTGATAAAAATTAAGGGATTAAAAACGAACTAGATAGAGTGGAAAGTCCCTTACCTCGAATTCGACACAAGCTAGTCAAAGGTGAAAATAACGATACTTCTTCCCAATTGCTATCGACGGTACCTAATTAGAGCATCACCAATGCAAATGTGAATGTGAAAAAATTGGGTGCCACCTAGGATTTACACATTTGTCAAAGAAAAAAAAAACTCTCCAATGCAATTGTAGAATATGATGTGTCAACTAAATTGTTTCCTATTAGTTATTAGATAATTGATTTTTTGACTTCCAATGCACATTGTGATATTCACATCCTCATACACAATATGCATTGGAAGTCAAAAAATCATTTATCTAATAACTAATAGGAAATAATTTAATTGACACATTATATTCACATTCCTTCTCCACAATTGCATTGAATAGTTTTTTTTCTTTGAAAAATATGTAAATCTTAGGTGACACCCAATTTTTTCATATTCACATTTGCATTGGTGATGCTCTTACAAAGACAACAATTTTGTTTAAGTAGCACATCTTACAAGGACTCGCTAGACAAATTTGCACCTAGGTGGGCTTGTTTGTCAATTTCTGGAACTTAAAGGTAATTCTCAACCTTTTCATTAGTCTAGGCTTATAAGTACTTGAATTTTAGGGACTAACTTGACAACATCTAAACTAGAAGAAGTCAAATGTGATAACCAAGACATGGAGGGGGTTAACTGTAAGTTCGTCGTCTTCTTCCTTAAAAAAAACCCAGCAACACGTTGTTTTGTTTCAAGCTTGTTTTTTTTTTCTTCTCCGCCAAACCTCCTCAAATCCCAACCAATAGATTTCCTTTTCCCATTAAGAATTCAATAGATTAGATACCCCAAACAAAATCATACATAGTCCCACGTGCCTAATACAAATTTTATATTTCATTCCTAAAATCTGTTTAATAAAACTTGTTATTAGGGATTGCAAATCACTTACCTCCTGCTCAGTTTTCCATCCTTCCCTTGCCCACGCCGAGCAACTCGCTAACCAATTCCTCAATTCTTCCGCACAATCTCTCTCGACCCGAAGGCTCTGTTTCTCTTCCCTGTTTGTTTTGAGTTTTTTTTTTTTTTTCTTGTAAAGAACCCAGCTTAAAAGGGGGCGAGGCTTCTTATACCCTGTTGCAAGTCCTTTCCGATCCTTATCGACAGCTCCACCATTACTACAGCTCTCCTTTAACCCAGTCGTTCCTGCTCACACTCCTCCAATTATTATTATTATTATTATTTGAGAATTGATATTTACACTCATAAAATTACTGAGTACACTTAATTACTAAGTACACCTCTCCTAATATTTTCAACCTCTCAAAAAACTAAGTACACCATTCCCTAATTTTCTATTATACCCTTAAGAATATTTTTCCTAAAATACTAAGTACACCCCACCCAAAACATCTCACCCCATTCTCCTCTTTCCTCGTACACCCCATCCCCTTCCTCCTCCCTTCCCCCCCAACACAGCCGCCTCCTTCCTCCTTTCCCCCCCACCGCACCACAGCCCACCCAGCCTTTCCTTTGCTTTGATTTTTTTGAACACCCCTTTCTTCTTCCTTCCCCCACCCCACCCCACCTCCTTCCCCCACCCCACACACAACCCACCCCTTCCTTTTTTTTTTTTTTTTAAACAGTTTGTTTGGTACTGTGTTACCGAACACCCATAGTGGTGTTCGGCACCTCTACCGAACATCACTATGGGTGTTCGGCACCCCTACCGAACATCACTATGGCTGTTCGGCACCCCTACCGAACACTCATAGTGATGTTCGGTAGGGGTAGAGATGTTAATCGAGCTGGCCCTAGCGGTTTCAGGCTAGCCCTAATGGGCTTGGGGTTAGACGGTCCAATTTTTTTGGGCCACTGATATTACGGACCTAACCCTAATCTTAGCGGGCTTCGGGCTAAACGGACCACTAACGGGCCACGACTAAAAAAATAAATACATCACATCCAGGAGTAGAAATAGAAACAAAAATATATTTTAAATGGTATCAATCAAATTCAGGACCATGTAGAGCAAATTCATTAATATCCAACAAAATTTCTGACCATCTAACAAATTAACTTCTCCTAAATCAATTTTCGTTGCTTATCATATAGTATAATAAATCAATTTCTTGATCCTAAAGCAGGAAAAAAAAAAGTAAAATTCTTGCTCAATAAACAAAGAATAGCTATTATAACCAACAGAAATGAGTTAAATCGAGATATAAAAAAAATCTGTAATTGCACGCAAGAATATGAACATCACAAAACCCAAGTGCTCAATCATAAAACCAAATGTTCAGAATCAAGAACACACGCATACGCACACACACACTTATATATATATATATATATATATATATATATATATAATCCTCCTCCCCTTTAAGGTCAAGTTTGAAATTGGCTTGGGCTTGATGAAGGGCTGCCCGATTCTTAGGGGAATTCTTTGTCTCATAGCATCTTTCTTTCTCCTGGATGTCCTCTTCTGCCTCTTTGAAATTTTGAAATATGTTACTGAAAGTCACTTTATTCCATTCTTTGAGCGCCCCTTTGACATTTTTGCACTTCCGAGAGAAAGCAAACATAGGACGACCCGGAACAGAAGTGCTCCAAAGTCCAAACAGACTGAACGAGCTCATATATATATATATATATATATATATATATATATAAAGTGAGAGAGAAAGAGATTGACCTAATAATATTGGTTATTGGAACTCAGAAAATAGTGGATTTGAAAACAATCGAGTTTGAACAAGCGAGAAAGCACTCAAGGATGATGGGTACTAGGCCGTACTGCCGGAGGCGAGAGAGGAAGGAGTTCCACCGGAGGTGACGGTGACGGTGACGGGCTCTTGGCTCTTGCGGTCTTGCCGCTGCGAATTGCAATTTACAGGTGCAGCGTGACAGCGACGTTAAGACTGAAGGGGGTAAAAGGCTAGGGTTATTAACAATTATTAAATTTACTCTTTTGCCCTCAGCCCGCGGGCTAACCCGAAAGCCAGCGCTGGCCAACCCGTGAAACCCGCGGCCCTATAGGGTCAGCCCGTTTAGCCCAGATTCTTAAACAGTCCGAAAAAATTCAACCCTAACCTTAATTTTTTCGGTTTAAACGGGTCAACCCTGCGGGCCAGGACCCTTTTAACATCTCTAGGTAGGGGTGCCGAACAGCCTAAAAAAATGAAAAAAAATAAGGGTATTTAAGTCAAAATTTATAATGATATTTTTATAATATTTATATGTAGTGTACTCAGTAATATGTTAGGTGTAAATATCAATTCTCTTATTATTTTTGGGGCTATTTTACAACTAGTTAGATGGTAATTGCCAAAGCTGAGGTAATTCCCTAATTTTTGCATTCCAAAATCAAATCGAATCTTCGATGGGGTTGGTGGCATTGCAGTTGCTGCCTTTTCTTCTGATTAAGGTGGCAGGGCTGCATACTATGGAGTAAAAGAAAGAGGAGAAATATTGAACAGGGCAGGCCCAGCTGCAAGTAAAATGAGGCCCAGGCCTTGGGCCCCCAAAATTTGTGTAATTTTTTGGGCTCCAAAATTGAGGGATCTTACTGTAATTATCCAAGGATGAGGGGCCTCACTGAAATTAGTTGTTCATCCTTATTCCCTTAACAGCAGTACAGCACGCACATGAAGAAAAAAACAAAAAAAACCCCTCCCACCCAATCCCAATACGTAAACAGTGAACATGCACACACGCGCTAGCACGAAATTTGTGATTTTGATGTGGATTTTGGCACAAAGTTTAAAGAGGCCGTTGATCAAACCCCCAAGGGTGGGCGGTTTAAAAGTTTTAAACCCCTAGGGGGAGGCGGTGTAAATTAAGTAAACCCCTAGGGGGGGCGGTCCTCTATAATTCCGTTAAAAACTTAACGGATCCGTTAAGTTTTTAACGGAATTATGAATTTAAGGGTCCAAGTTGAAAAAAATTAACGGAATGTTGCCAAAACTAACGGAAACCGTCAAGGGTGGGCGGCTTTTCTTTGTTTAAACCCCTAGAAGGGGGCAGTCCTCCATAATTTCAATTTTTTTTTTTACTAATTAAACAATAAAAATTAGCATTTAAACTTAATTAAACAATATTTATCTAAAAATTATAACTTTAAACTAACTTTACACTAAATTAACATCACATTAAACTAAATTAGCATTAATTAAAACTTAAACATAAATTAAACTAAAACAAAATATAAAACATAAATTAAACTAACCCGATTTTGATGAAATTTTTCTTTGCCGGAAGAAAGAGATGAAATTATCTAGAGAGAAAATGTTCTGAAGAAAGATTGTTTTGAAAATTTTTTGATTCAATTTTTCCATTTTTTAGATAAAAACTTGGGGGTTTACTGAACACTTTTTATAAACTAGGGGGGCTGCTAAAATTTTTTAAACTTGAGGGGGGCTGCTGTTGATTTTTTAAACTTAAAAAATAAGGGGATAAAATGGTCATTTTACATAAAAAGGTGTGGTATTTAGGGGGGGGTGGGTATTTAGATGTACTCTTTTTTTTCTGCCAAAGAGATGCTCATTTGGGACAAGGAAACTTATGATCTTTTCATAATATATAAACAAGGAAACTTCCTTGTTCCTACCTGCTGCATTCTTTGCTAGTGCACAAAGTCTACCCATTGACTCCTAGAGTCAAGTCAAGCCGGCCAAACTGGAGAAGGGTTAGATATATGAATCATGATTATCAACTCTGGCCGTCTCTGTAATCTTAAACTTACTGTGAAACATGTTCCTTGTAAATGCTATTATCATTTTCATCACACTATTGAATATCATTTTATATTACCTGCGGCAACATCAGGAAGAAGAAGAAGAGTATGGTGAGAGAAGCAATGGGTTACCACTGTCATCAGACCGACTATGCCGCCGCTTTTCACTTGCTGAGATTAAATTGGCCACCCAGAATTTCAATGAAGCATTGGTTGTTGGAAAGGGTGGATTTGGAAAGGTCTACAAAGGGATCATTGACGACGGGGCAAGTACAGTTGCCATCAAGCGGTTGGACTCTGGGTCCAAACAAGGAGCCCCCGAGTTTTGGACTGAGATTCAGATGCTCTCAAAGTTTAGACACAGCCACCTCGTATCTCTTATCGGTTACTGTAATCATCAACGTGAGATGATCATTGTCTACCAGTATATGCCTGGTGGCACTCTTGAGGCTAACTTGCACAAGATTCGTAGATCAGATGGTGATAATGTTTCTTCTCTATCTTGGGAGCAACGCCTCAAGATATGCATAGGTGCTGCCCGTGGATTAAACTACCTTCACACGGGTACGAGTATCCAACACAGAGTCATACACCGGGATGTTAAGAGCTCAAACATTTTGTTAGATGAGAACTGGGAAGCTAAGATCTCAGACTTTGGGCTGTCCAGAATTGGCCTGACAGATCAACCCAACACACATGTCACCACGCACGTTAAAGGCACTTTTGGCTACATAGATCCCGAGTATTTCTTGACCCGCAGGCTTACCAGGAAGTCTGATGTTTATGCTTTCGGAGTGGTGTTGTTTGAAGCTTTGTGTGGGAGGCCCGCGGTGGACACAAGGCTCGCTGAGGAACAATGGGGTTTAGCTTTTTGGGCCAAGCACTGTATCAAAGAGGGAAGACTACTTGAGTTTGTCGATCCTAGTCTCAGAGGGAGTATTTCTTCGAATTGTTTACTGGTGTTTGCAGAAATTGCAGGCCAGTGTTTGCAGAATAGTTCGAAAAGGCGGCCTACAATGTCTGAGGTTGTGACCAGACTTGAGTATGCGTTGGCACTTCAAGAAGGGACTAATTCTGCTGCAGAGGATGTAGATATTATTAGTGATACTGACGGTCATGAACACCTAGAGGATGCAGATTCGTACACAGAAACAGAGGCAAGCAATGCTGGGCATAATAATGAGCAAATTGTTCGGATTACGCAGTTAGGTGCTGGTACAAGCCGCAGCCAATCTGACAATAAACCTGCGAGAACAATGACATTTGTTAACAAGGTTAGGTTGTTTTTCCCAGCCAGAGCTCCGGTTGTCTCAGGTATGTAGAACTCTCCTTTTCATTGGAAAAGCTGAGTCGAATCTTTTCTGTTTCTGTTTGTTCTTTTTACTCACTCATTTGCTTTATCTTTGCAGATGAACTTTCAGATCTTTGTACTGGACTAGGCAAGAGGTTTCCGTTGCGTGAATTACAAGTTGCAACTGATAATTTCGGTAATAAAAATTTGGTGGGAAGAGGTGGGTTTGGTGATGTTTACAAAGGACGCTTGGCCAATGGCTCCCTGGTAGCCATAAAAAGATACAAATATGAGCGTACTTCAAGAAGGAAGCTGGAGTTCCTCAAAAATGTCGAAATAATTGGCTTGGCCCTGCATCGAAATCTACTTCAGTTGCTAGGCTTTTGCATGACACCAACTGAATGGTTGCTTGTCTATCCATTTATGGATAATGGCAGTGTTGCTTCACATTTATGGGGTATTCTTTTCTGGCCTCTGATTGTGTTTTGATTTATTGTTGCTATGTTTCCTTATTTTGTTTTGAAATTAGTATAGTTCTCTCAACTGATTGACACTCTTACAGAGCGTTCAGAATCGCAGTCTTCTCTCAGCTGGAGGAGAAGGAAGCAAGTTGCATTGGGAGCTGCAAGGGGCCTAGCTTACTTACATGATGATTGCATCTCCACAATTATTCACGGCAATGTTAAAGCTGCTAACATTTTGTTGGATAACGAGTTTGAGGTAGTCATAGGAGACTTTGGGTTGACTAAAGTCATGCACCACAATGACACTCCCGTCAGTACCACTGTTGTACGTGGCACAATTGGACAAATAGCTCCCGAGTACCTCTCCACTGGAAAGTGTTCGCAGAAGACTGATGTTTTTGGGTATGGAGTGATGCTTCTGGAGCTCATCACCAGACAGAGGGCTTATGATCTTGCTCGGCTTGCCAATGATGACGACGTCATGTTACTGGATTGGGTAAGCTTTCATCATCTATTTCTTTTCAAATATATCTGTTATTTGGCTGGTACTTATTAGGTTTTCTTACATGTCATGTTAGTTAAAGAGGTAAAAGACACCCCACCACTCCACCACCTCACTGCACACTCTGAGAGTGATGATTTAATCGAATTATGAATTAACGAACAAGTACATTTTCAAATAATGAAAATTTCATCTTAATCGAATTATGAAAATTTCAGGTAAGTGGACTTGTGAAGAAGAAGAGGTTGGAGACAGTGATTGATGAGGGACTCCAGGGTGACTATGTCTTTGAAGATGTAGAGCAGCTACTGCAGTTAGCTCTGCTATGCACACAGATTTCGCCAACAAAACGTCCTACGATGTCGGAAGTTGTCAGAATGCTTCAAGGTGATGGCTTGGCTGAGAGATGGGAAGTGTGGCTGAATGATGACAATGCTGTACATAACAACCCCTACTTCAATAATGAATTCTCTTTAGCGGACTCCTGGGAATTCACGTCTTCCGAAGAGTTGTCCAGCCCCAGATGATTCTTGAATTTCCTTCTTACTATCGTTATGTTATATACGTTTAAAAAATTGAGCTCCAAATGCAAAAAATTAATGGAAGTGTCTTAATCGACTCAAAAAGGCTATTAATTAAAAAAATTGTTATCAGAAAGGATATATTTTTCCAATCTTGTATTTGGTTTAGTGAAGTACTAAAATAAAATTAGGCTGGATGAAATGGAGAATAGAGAAGTGCATCACAGCTATTTGATCAAGTATACTCATTAAGTTGAAAGAAACGTTTTATATGGCAACTATTAGACCCCGCGCTACTTTATGTAACCGAATGTTGCGCAACTAAGAATAAACTTAGTAACAACATGAGTGTAGCTGAAATAAGAATGTTAAGGTGCATAAGTGTAAAACTAGGAAAGAGAGAATTCGTATGGAACAACTTCTCGAGATAGTAAACATTGCAAGAATAGCAACAAAAATGAGAGAGAATTGTCTAAGATGGTTTTAACACATACAATGTGGGCCACTTAGTGCACCCGTCGGGAAGTGATAAGGTGTCAATATTAACTAGGCTAGAGGAAAGACCAAAATTAACATGGACATTAGTAATAAAGAAAAGTGATGGCAAAATTGCAAGTGTGGCTTCTGACCTTGAATAGCAACTTTAATACAGTACAGAAATTTCCTCTATGTTCATAGCATCGCTGCTCGTCGTTTATAAGCATCAACGTTACAAAGAATACCGGCAACATGCATCTATATTAAGGATTATCTGTGGCTCAACAACTCCTCAGAAGGAATGTCATCAAAGGTAGTCTGGACTGATCACCTTGAAGCGTTCTGACAACTTCTGACATCCTAGGGTGTTTCAACGATGAACTCTGTTGCAGAGCAGAGCCACCTTTGTTAGCCGCTCTACATCTTTTTCAGCATAATTACCCAGCAGATCCACATCAACCAGTTGACGCAACTTCCTGTCTATCACAAGTCCTTTTACCTGAAATTTTCAAAGTTCCAAAAGCCCTGGAAACATTTAGCACATTGCAAATGACAAGAGTACCAAAACATCTTGCTGGAAAGGCTTCATTAAGGGAAAACCACAATAGGAGAATGATTTGGAGAGAAAAAGATGTGTTCACCAATGCAACTTAAGGATGAGATAAACTCTTACTAGTTTGTAGTAAATGAGTATGATTTTGTTCGAATATGGGATTTATTAAATGTTCGTTAATTCATAAATGGCTCTAGAGGCAGATGTACACGCAAATCACCAGCCGAGAGCAAATTTCCATCAGAAAGTTTATCCTTGGGTGGGTAAGGGGGTTGGTCGGAATTGGGTTTGGGAGTGGTTTCTTATCCCTATTTTAGAAGACATATTTCGAAAAGCTCCGGAAACATAACCAAAATAACAGAAATTTAAAAAATTATAGCATATGCAAAGTCGAGAATGTCTACCCAATCCAGCATCATGACATTGTCATCATCGGCACCCCAAGGAAGATCAAACCACCCCTGTCCAGAGATGAGCTCCAGAGGCATCAAACCGTACCCAAAAACATCAGTCTTCAGTGAACACTTTCCAGTGGAGAGGTACTCAGGAGCTAGGTACACACTTGGGCCTCGTACTAAAGCAGGAAGGTGAGCAACATTTTGGTACATCAGTTGAGCCAACCCAAAGTTTCCAAGGACTACGTCAGAAAACTCAGTCAAAAAAATGCTTGCAGCTTTAACGTTTCCGTGAACAATATAATCAACATGCAGACAAGCGAGGCCCCTTGCAGATCCCAGTGCAATTCGCTTTCTTGTCCGCCAATCAAGAGCAGACTGCCCCTCACTACGCTCTATAATAGTGTCAATCAGTAGTGAGAATAGATACAACCCGCTTTAAATATAATTTTAACAAGGAATCACAATTACAAAGATAACCATATGACGAGGCCAGTAAAGATACCTCTTAAACGTGAAGCAACACTGCCATTGCCCATGTTGGGATAAACAAGCAACCGTTCAGTAGGTGTCGAGCAAAAGCCTCGTAACTGAAGTAGATTGCGATGCAGAGCCAAGCCAATTACTTCTACTTCTTTCTGGAAATGCAACTCACCAGCTTGAGAATGCTTCTCTATGAGTCTTTTTACTGCCACCAGAGAGCCATCAACCAAGCATCCCTTGTAAACCTTACCAAATCCACCTCTGCCCAAAATATTTTTATTACTGAAATCATCAGTTGCAACTTGTAGTTCATGAAACGAAATCATCTTCAATTGTTGAAGACAAAAATCTGAATATTCTTCAGCTGCAAAGATAAAGCAAATGAGTGAGGAAACATCAAAACCCTCCTTGACGACACTTCGTATATAGTTCACACTGAATGCCTAATGGCCGTTGTTGCCTCTTTAAGCAACATTATCATATCCGGCAACATCATTGTGGACAAATGAAATGGTAAAAGACGAGAAAGATTGTTTTATTGATACTACATGATTTAATGAAACTATTAAGAAAGAACAGATAGCTACATGGAACCATAACTACAAAATAATAATAATAATACCATTTCAATGAACAGAAAAATGCACAGCAATGAAGAAGGAATTTACAGAGTAAACCAAAAGAACCTAACAAAGAAATAAATTAATTTTCCCTGAGAGCAGCTGGAGATGCATATCTTCAACATTACCTAAGGTGTATGCTTTAACATCCCTTCACTGAGGTTGCAATTGAAATGAGCTCGACCATGGTCTATGTGATAAAAAGTATTTTTAGCGTGACTGACTGGTAAGATTATCCAGTGTGTTTTATGTATTTTCCAATAAGAAAAAAAGTGACATCTGAAATCTGATACAATCTTATAGGTAGAGGTAAACTTAACTAGCCACCCCTTATTTTACTTAGAACTAAAGCTAATTTTCTGAGTTAGCTTGTCAATTGTCACAACCTATTTATTACGAAATTTGATACAGGAAAAGATGAAACTCAAGAGATGGTTCTGTTTTACCTGAGAAAACCGGAACTCTGGCTGAAAAAAATGATCGCACCTGCTTTACAAATGTCACTTTCTTCTGGCTGCGACTTGCAGCATGCTCACTAATATGCGCGACATTACCAGTATCAATGGTCTCCCTCTCAGTGAATAAGTTCCCGCCACCAGCACCGTTAACCTCTGCTTCTGTGGATGAATCTGCACCCTCTTGTTTGTCATAATCTCCACCAATACTAATGATCTCGGCATTCATTAAGGATAAATCAGTTGTCTCTTGCATTGCCAATGCATACTCAAGCCTAGTGACAACCTCAGCCATTGTAGGCTGTTTTCTTGAACTTTAATGCAAGCATTGTTCTGCAATTTGTGCAAACGACTCCAAACAATTTGATAAGATACTCCCTCTTAGATGAGGATCCACAATCTCATGTAATCTTCCTTCCTTGATGCATTGTTTGGCCCATTTGGCTAAACCCATTGCTCCTCATCCAGTCTTACATTCATGGCCGGCCTTCCACACAATGCTTCAAACATTACCACTCCAAAAGCATAGACATTAGACTTCCTCGTCAGCCTGTGAGTCAAGAAATACTCTGGATCTAAATAGCCTACTGTCCCTTTAACACGTGTGCTAACATGAGTGCAAGTTTGTTCAGCGGGGCCTATTTTGGATAGCCCAAAGTCTGAGATTTTAGCTTCCCAATTCGCATCCAACAAAATATTTGAACTTTTCACATCACGATGTATGACTCTAGTTTGGATGTTCAGACCCGTATGAAGTTAGTCCAATCCACAGGCAGCACCTAGGCATATCTTCAGGCGTTGCACCCAAGATAGAGGATGGTTTGATCTACGAACTTTATGCAGATTATCATCTAGAGTCCCATTGGGCATGTACTCATAAACAATTATCATCTCAGGGTGGTCACTGCAGTAACCAATCAGAGAGGTGAGATGGCTGTGTCTAAACTTAGAAAGCATCTCAATCTCAGTCCGAAACTCGGTGGCTCCTTGATTGGACCAAAGACCCAACCGCTTGATGGCAACAGTGCTTGCCTCTTTGTCAATGACCCCTCTGTACACTTTCCCAAATCCGCCCTTCCCGATGACCAATCCTTCGTTGAAATTCTGGGTTGCAGATTTGATCTCGGCAAGTGAAAAGCAGCGGCATAGGCCATCCAATAACAAAAAGGATACATCGTTTCTCTCACCATACTCTTCTTCTTCTTCTTCCTGATCGTGATGCTGTCGCAAGTAGTGCACTATGATATTCAAGAGAGTGAGAAAAATCATAACACTGGTGACAAAAGACATGGTTTTCACGGATGTGTTTATCCCAAAAGATTATAGAACAAAGCTCAAATGAGATATCTGAAAGACTTATTGGTTGCTCATCATGTATGAGTCTTCTTCTTTAGTTTCATTGGAAAGCTCTTGACTGAGCACTACAGTCAACACGTACGTATGGAGTTGGTGACTAATTAAATTTCAACTTAATTACAATTTAAATAAAAATATGTTTCTCACATTTCTCTTTCTGGGGCATACAGAAGAACAAAAGCAAGATTATTTGGGTGAATGTAGTAACTTTTGATGCAATTGATTTCCCAGTTCCATATTGAACTTAGCTTGTTGGGGATTCTTATCTCCACTCACCCATGTCAATCTCATCTGCACTTGTAACAACCATCGATCTCAATTTCAAATCTGTAAACTTAATTATTCATGCAAATCTACTAAAAAGTTCTTATAGAATATTTATAATATTGGTCTAAGATAATACTCCTCTTTATTGTAATATTGCAGTGCATTGTTATAACTTACTCAGGTGACTTAGTGTGATGCATCAATTACCTAAGCGGTCTACGTTATTTTAATTAGTTGATTAGGTTAAATGTCAAAAAGTAAGTGAAGCGTCGTACTACATAAGCATTATCATGTGATGTGGTAGTTCAACTAAATAATTTTCACATTGGACAAGAACTGAAAAAAAAAAAAAATACTTATTATTCGTGCAAACCCCCGTAAAAAATATCGGAGGGTTGACACAGGGAGAGGGGAAGAAAGAAGGAGTGAGTGTTTAGAAAGACTTTGGTTAATTTTGGGAAAAATATAAAGAGGGATAAAAAAAAAAAAGAGTGGGTGTACTTAGTTTTTTTTTTTTTTGGGAAGTTGAAAATTTTAGGAGGTGTTCTTATAGGTTTGGGGTGGCAATAGCAATGCTCCAAAATAAATTAGATAATTTTAATTTAAATTACTAAAATAGACAAACATATAAATCTCCATGAAGATTCAAACTGACATGTGCTCTATAGTTACGACGAAGATAATTGGTCTCAGTTACACTTCGAACATAATCCTCTCCGTTCGGGTTGGATTGGCAAACGAAGGATCCAACCAAACGGAAAACTCAGGTGCTCCATTTTTTTTGAATTATGATTGTTATTCACACCCCCTTTTCTCCAAGTATACCCCTTCTTCACTTCCTAAATCGTAAACCTTTCTAAATACTAAGTATTCCTAATTTCTCATTTTACCCCTCTAAACTTATTTTGAATAAACAACCCATCATTACTAAGTACACCCCCTTCTATTTTTTGTTGAACACCCCCAACCCAATACGCAAAATAATAAAAACGAAGTGAAATTTGAGTTCAGAATTAGATATGATTTTCTTTAGGGTTAAGTTAGCTATGATTTTCCTTACAATTTAAGTTCAAAATTGGTGGTTTGTGTAAAAAAATTACATTGTAGGTTGAAATTTGAAGTGACCTGAACCTATATTGTTCGGGCATGGTTGACCAAATGTTCGGTTGGTACTAACCGAGAACACATTAAGGTCGAAATTTATAAAGACAAATAGGTCAATTTTTATAATGGCATTTGTTAATAATCGAAATCGTGTACTTTGAAAGGGGGGGGGTGGGTTTTTGTTTTGTGAATAGCGATTCACTTTTTTTTTTGTTGGGTAAATTACAAATAACCCCCCTCAACTATGTGTTGGGTTTAAATTGCCTTCCTCAACTATCAATTGAAGCAATTTGCCCCCTTCAACTATAGCATTTTCTTTAATCGTAGCTTCTGTTTAGGCACTGCCAATTGAGTTGACAAAAAATGTTCACCTGAGACTCATGTAACCATCTTTAGGTATTTTTTTTTACCATAGTGCCCTTTTAGTGTTTCAATTAACTATTTTACCCTTGTTACTCTAAGGCCCTCTTTGTACCCAAAGATGGTCAAAAAATAATTACTTATCTATATTTTGAATATTATGGTAAAAATAATACGTAAAAATGGTCACGTGAATCTTAGGTGGGCAAATTTCGTCAATTCAAACGTCAATGCCTAAAGAGAAGGTGCAATTTAAGAAAGTATTATAGTTGAGGGGGCACATTGTTTCAATTGGTAGTTGAGGGAGGTATTTCCAATCAAACCCATAGTTGAGGGGTGTTATTTGTAATTTACTTTTTTTTTTTTTCTGAATATGAATTCTTTCTATCTGGGTTTGAGTTTATCTCACATCCGCCCTTCTGAAATTAATTATACTCGGTGTTTGCTCATTTCACGCAGGGATTGACACAATGAAGAATTTAAATAGAAAAATAACAAGGTAAATAATCTATCTACCCACCTTTGCTCTATTGTTGGGTAATGCCTGGGAAAGTCGGAACTCAAGAAAATTGTTCGAAATTTAACTCCGATTGACTTGTAAAGTATGCAAATAATCTCTTAAATTTTTAAAAAATCTTTTATGTGTTTTCCTATCGATTATTCACCAGGATGTATACTTGATATAGGAAATTGACTGCGATTCTATTGTTTTTATCCCAATTTATGTGGTAAACATGTGATTGTGATTGATTTGTGGGTGACGATACAAGTGTTGTGCAATCTAAACCTAGATTTTGGATGAAAAACTAAGATACAGTCTCTGAATTCCTATCACTACTCTTTAATATAGTACTTCCGCCGTCTCAAAGTGTGCGTTCTCTATTATGTGTTCATGAAAATTAAAGATATCTTTAATCAATTTTAATAGCACCTATATACAAGCAAAATAAATAACTCTTATTATTCATATTATAGTATTGCAGATTTAGATGCCACTAACTCCTAAAATACTCTTATCTTTTTTCTGGCCAAATATTTAAGTTGATTTAGTGGGTATGAGTGACATGAATATTGTCTACCACAAATTAAGATATTATGTTTAAAAATAGTATCTCAAAGAGGTAATATACTTCTTCAATTAAGACAAACTGAAGTAAATTTTGTACCTTTTCAATTAGGATGGAAGGTGTAATAATTACCAACTGTTGTTTAAGTAACTTCGTTTCAAAAATGTACAGAAGTGGAGAGAGTTGACTACCGGCTAGCTATTTCTTAGAAATGAGATTGACACACACATACACGCACACAAAAAAAAGCTACTACAAAGTCAATCAGCTCAATTTGATTGGAGCATCAACAGATCTAAGTGTAATCAAATTAAAATTCAGAATCAACAAAATTAATTTATATGCCTAGTTTGCAAATAGGAGCAACGCAAGTCCCAGGGGCTTTAGACCATGAACAAGGGGCGAGGGTGGTCGAAAAGAGCAGGAGATCGGAGGGTTATGGTTCACGCGACAGAGTAGGGGGAAAGTTTTCTTGAGGATGGTGAGCTTACTTCACAAGACAATAATACGGAGTGGGTTTCTCCCGAAGGTATTCAACCAGAAAATTCGCACGTCGAGGATCTAGAATCCGACGAAGAAGGAGATTGCATGCCGATGTCGGCGGCGAAGCCAATGAGGAAGACGACGATCTTGACCATGCCGGTGTCGGCGACGATGAAGGGACGGGGACGGCTGAATCGAGAAGTGCAGTGGTTACTACACGACAACAAGCTGGATAATCAAACTCGATTCCAATAAATCCATTTACTGTGCCGTTTTGAGAAAGGGGAGGGAGTGTGTGTGTAGAGTTGTCAAAATGGGCTGGCGGTGCGGGCCAGCCCGCGGGCTTTATAAACTCGCTATTTGGCGGTGCGGTGCGGGCTAGCCCGTTAAAGGGACGGGCCTAAAATGTGTCAACCCAACCCAAACCGTTGTGGGTTGTGGGTTAAACGGGTCAGCCCATCAAAAAATAATACTTTAATTTAAAATTGGAGAAATTGCTGGCCGGTCCACTTTTTCAAACTTTTTTTCTCTCCAGTTCACCCTTTTTTTTAAAACCGCTAAAAGGCACTTTGAGAATTTTCTTCCTAAAATGCCCCCGTCTCTTTGATGATGAAGATTGACTTTCATAGCCCAGCTCCCACGTTTGAAAGCTTCATAGCATTAAAATCTGAGAAATATAAAAACCTTTGAATGAGATGCCCAATTCGGGAGAGAAATTTGGAAAGAAACCCTTTGAATGAGATGGCAACAAAGGTTGTTTGCATGTGAAAGTTAGAAAAACCAACTCAATGAAGAAAGGGTGGGCGAACATGACAGATATGGAGAAATATTTTCAATTCCATTAACAGCACATGTTAGACAATTCAAATACTGGCAACGCAGTATGTTGGGCAACGCAACGGGGATTGACCTGCCCGGTCAGGTCGTAGGGGTCGAGGGGACAGCGTCTCTCGTGGGGGTTCGAGGGCAACGCCCCCGAAAGGTAAACGAAAATCAAGTCCCCTTCAGCGGTTGAAATTCAAACGGAGCATCGCGATGCACAAAGTGGAGCATCGAGATGCACAAAGTGGAGCATCGCGATGCACAAAGTGAAACATCGCTTTTTGTCTCTGTGAATAAACTAAAATGGATGGCTTGAGCAATTGCGATGCACCATTTGTTGCATCGTGATGCCCCAATTTGTAAAAGTGGTGCATCGCGATGCAAAAGTGGTGCATTGCGATGCCAAAGTAGTGCATCGCGATGCCTTGGTTGGTCACCACGATGCCTTGGTTCCCTAAAGCGCGCTGCGATGATCGCGATGCAAAAGTGGTGCATCGCGATGCCAAAGTAGTGCATCGCGATGCAAAAGTGGTGCATCGCGATGCCTTGGTTGCTCATCGCGATGCCTTGGGTTACTGAAGCGCGCGTGTTTTTCTTTCATTAATGGCATAATCGTCTTTTTGCCCCAAAAATGTCTTTTTCGATTTTTAAAAAAGATGAGTGGACTGGAGCGATTACAAATGTTTAAAAAGGGACCGGCCTGTAATTCACCCTTTAAAATTTAATATAATTATTATTAAGCTAAAAATTGGACATTTTGATATAAATATTATATATAAAGCCCAAAAATTAATGAAAGTCTTTCCAAATAAAATTTTAAATTAATACAATAAACAGAGGAGAACATTAAATTAATAAAAGTCTTCTCAAATAAAAAAGGGAACTGCTGTTGAATTTGCAAGGGATTAGTATTAAGGAAAAAAAAGGAATTGGCTTTTTATACTCACAGGATGTGAGTCCTGCCTATGTTTTTTTTTTTATTTTGAAATTTCCATTTTTACCCTTGCTCCTTAGATTGGTGGGCCAACCCGCCCCAACCCGGACCGAACCGCCTTGGCCTGCAATCCGCACGGGCTCAGCCCATTTGACCTGTTTATAAATGGTCCAATATTTTCCCAACGCAACCCACCTATTTAGTGTGGCGATCCGGGTTAGCCTAACGGGCTAAAATCATTTTGACAGCTCTATGTGTGTGTGTGAAGAAAAGACAACTGAGGTAGTGTATGTTAGTGTTAGTGTGTGTGTGTGTGTGTATGCGCGCGCTTGGGTGTTTATGAAGATAGATAAGAGAAATTCCATTTTTGCCCTTGGTCAAATGCACGTGGGAGGCACATGGGCAACTTCGTCAAACTCGCAACGTCGTTGACTTCCCTTTGATCTTCACTGGGTATTATGGCCTGAATTCGAGTGCATATAAGGGTCAGGCTCAACTTATAGTCTTTTGCTTTCTTTGACTTCCTTTCGGGGAAGTTCCTTAGAAGGAAATCAGATCTTTCGATGTTATAATAGTTAATATTGATTTCTTCCTCCCCGTCGTTGATTCCAAGCAGAAGCTTTGCATGTCTTGCTTTAAGCTCCAAGTCTTTCTTTCCAAATAAGAAAGACTTGTTTCCCTTTACATAACAGTTAATAATCATTGTCATTATGGAACTATCAATCGTACAATGATCGTCTACGATTTTGTTTTCAGTTATGGCTTCAATCAGTTTCCAAAATTGTGTTTTCTTCAGGGCTTCACGGTGATCTTCCCTGAATTCAACAAGGATATTGCATTTATTACCAAAAGAAAAAGAAAGTAAACCAAGAATCGCGATTCCCAAGTACCTCAATCCGGACGCATAAATTGAATAAAAAATAACATAATTATCAAATAATGTATTTCAAAAAGTGTATTTTATATATCATTATTATCGAAATGCAAATATTATTGAATTTGATTGTGCCGCGCTAAATTCATTATTCAAGTTTGAAGTAAATATTTCATCGGTTATGGCATTTATGCAGAAGAAATACACACCTGGCTTTGTTTGAGTTGTCATTTTCCTCTCGTAATTCTTCTTTTTAGTTTGCTTGTGTAGAAATGGCGGTAGTGAAATGGAAGTGAAATGAGAGAGAGAATTTTTTTTTTTGTTTTTCTGTGAAATGAGAGTGAAATGTTTTGTTTTGTTTTCGCGCATGTTCTTATTCAGGCCTTAAACTGCTTTGGTTCATCGCAATCTAATATTTGGGCATCGCGATGATAACATTATGCATAACGATGCCTGAAAATTAAGAGCATATTAGTATTTTCGTCAATAAAATCAAAGATAAATGCATCTTGTGATATGCCTTTTACTTGGGCATCGGGATGCCAACATGATTGAATTTGATGCACATATAAGGCATCGCGATGCATAATACTCCCTCCGTCCTTAAATTATTGTCTGGGTTGACCCGGCACACAGATTAAGAAAACTCAATTGACTTGATTATTAATATTGAAATAGTGTTGAAATAGTGTGTTGTTTCCTTTAATGCCCATGTGTATGTGGCCCATAATTAAAGTAGGAAAAAAAAGTAAGGGTAAAATAGTAAAAGTGATGTTCTAAAAAGGAAATTTTCAAACAAGACAATTATTTAGGGACGGACGAAAAAGGAAAGGAAGACAATAATTTAGGGACGGAGGGAGTATTAAGTATGAGTTTTGGGTTGCGAATAGATGCCTTGGCTTTTGGCATTGCAATCTAATATTTGTTAATCGCGATTGTAACACCCGCTTCATTTGCATCTTACACGTCATTCATATCACTCACGAATATTACATGTGTCACATTGTATATGACATATAGCATGTTCGTGTTGCATTCCATGTGTTTTATATGCTTTAAATCATTGCTTAATTCTTGTAAATGATTGTGCTCGAGATGCATTGAATCCACAGCGTCATTTTCGTACTTTTTGAGAACCTTTCTCTAGTGTTTAGGGCCTTCCCTTAGACTTAGGGTCATTTCGGAAGTGTTTCGGGACTTTTCGGAGAGTTCGTAGCCACTGGACCCAGCACGATCGCCCTATGAAGAGGCAAAGCGATTGCCCTTGAACCAGGGTCCAGAGCGATCGCCCTGTCAATGGACAAAGCGATCGCTCTTTGCCTAGAAAACAAAGCGATCGCCCTGTTATGGGCAAAGCAATCGCTTTGCGCCCTGCACTGCTCACCCGGGAAATTTTTATCTTATCTCAATTTAAATTTTTGATTGGCCCTTGTTTTGCCACATCACCAGGCCGATTTCACCCTTCTCTCAGCCACTTAAAGCACCCAAGGAGAGTACTCAACACTCTCATTCCATTCCTCAAACACCATAGAATATAGAGAGAGAATAGAGAGTGAATAGTGAGGGTTTAGAGAGAAAAGTGGAGATATCTTAGGATTTTGGAGGAATCTCAACGATCCGAACATACCATTACGAAGGCCTTGACTAGGAAAAGCTTTCCTACCGATTAGATTTCATCTCCTCCCATCTTTTTTGACAAGAGGTAAGCTACTATTCCCTTTTCTTCTTATTTTATACCTCATATGACATCCTAGACTCCAAATGTGTGAAGTTACCATGTTAGAATTGTGAACATATGATTTGGCCACGAAATGTAGTTGTGGACTTGTGAAATATGTCGTTATTTGTTATATGATGTTGGGAACTCGAAATTGGGTGTTAATGTGCTAGGATTTAAAGTGCAAGACCACTTTCGTAACTCGACATCACTAGTAACCTAAAATGACTCTAACGGAGTCGGTTAGGGTTTGATAATGAATGTGACCACGGGTGTGTTTTTGTGAGCTCTTTGGATATTCGAGAGACTCGTTGCGCAATTGGTTACGCGCTACACGTTTAATAGTATTGTGATAAACTTGGTTTTGGTGTGTACGGCTATGTGTAGTGGAATCATTGGCGTACATTACATGTTGTTAGGGTGGTCGTTATACTCCCTACTTTGGAGTATGACACTTTTTATTTAATGTTAAGTAAACATCTACTTGAACATTTGGTTGATTGGTTTAATGTGTCGAGTAAACATCTACGGTAGGGGTTATAACGCTAAGTGTTGTATGGAATAAACGCGACCTTGGTAAGTTATACCGTGATTGTTTCTCGGGTCGTGGGGACCGAGTCTTCACGTCAACGTGAATACGGGAAACGGTTCACTATGATTCTTGGTTATTGGTTCGATGATCGAGTACAACATCAACGGTTCCTACATTGGTATTATTGGTTGGTTGGTTGGAAGTGTGTATGTCGGAGGTGTACCTCGACGGTATCCTTTTATATGTGTTTATATATTGCTCCTACGTGAGATGCATGCTATGTGACATGTGGTTATGAGATATTGTCCTTCTATGATGATTGAGAATTATCTCGTTATGTCAACCTTGTTATATTTTATTCTTATTACTGTTCACATCTCGCATGCCATATTGTTGCATTAGTAGCTTATTGAGTTTTATAACTCACCCCATCCATTATTTATTTGTTTTCCTTAGATCCTGAGTCGGCAGGAAACCCCCAGTGATCTTACTTCGTCTGGAGTATTCAACAGTCATTCTTTTAGGTAGTGCTCCTTGAGCCTTTGTATTTTCTTTTGGTAAGGTCGAGGGCATACATGTTAATTAAACAATGTAAAGTTGGGTAAACGTCCCGCACTCGATGTTTCATTCATATTCTTTTGTAGATGCCGACATGGTTGTCAGGCCTTATAAATGTTGTAACTCTTTTATTTCGCGCACTCTGTTGATATTATATGTTCATTCCGAGCTCCATAACTCGTGGGTTTGTTGGTTAGCTCATGTGTTTTTCTCTGGCTTTTGCGTGGCCGTGAAGTGATGTTTTGTTTTTAAAATAATCATACACTTGCATCACAGGGTTTTTGCACAAAAAGTGATTTGTAATTATGCATTTTGGGTCCCGTCTCACGAACCGGACGAGATTTCACGTAGGATCTCGGGTCAGGGCGTGACAGTTGGTATCAGAGCATAAGTTAGCTCACTGGGATTGGATCCTTGGCTTAGGCGGGGGTTGGTTAAGTGTCTGAGTCGTTAACGACGAGTGTTTGTTACAAGTGATCATTTATGGTGGAGACACGTAATGGAGCTGGTACAAGTAGGGCTGGGGAAGCCGAGAGAGAAAACCGTCGTACCGGGCGATCTAACCCACCTCCTAACCAACCAAGAGCTCAGTCTACAGGACAGTCGGCAGAGGGATATACGAATCAGAATAAGACCTTCATACATACTATGCAGGGATTCATGCAGACAATGATGAAGATGAATAGACAGACCATGGACATGAACAGACAAGCCATGGATGGACAGGGTCAAGTAGGGGGACATAGAGTAGTACAACCAGTTGGGGGAAACGGGGACAATGATCGCAGATTAGAGAGGTTCTTGAAGATGAAACCTAGAAGCTTTAATGGTGAACCAGATCCGGAGAAAGCAGAGAGATGGATTGAGTCGACAGAAAAGATTTTCGCAGCAATGGGATGCACAGACGAGGATAAGATCAAGTTTGCCACGTTCAAGCTGGAAGACGCGGCTGAACATTAGTGGAAGGTATTGGAGGCTAGTTGGGTACAGGATCAGGTAATAAGGACATGGGATCTCTTCTTGCAGCGTTTCAGGAGTCAGTTTGTTCCGGATGTAGTTCAAGCAAAGAAGGAAGTGGAGTTCCTTAGTCTTGAGCAGGGGAGTTTGTCAATAGCTCAGTATTCTGCCAAATTTACTGAGTTATCCCGATATTGCACTCATCTACTTCCGACGGAGGAGAAGAAGGTTTACCGTTTTGTAAAAGGGTTGAGGACCGAGTACCGAAAATAACTCATACCACTTGAGTTGACGAGCTATCAGAAGGCAGTGGATAAAGCTTACAGGATTGAGCACGATATTGAGGAGCACCGTAGCAAACCCGGGAACACTAGTGGGACTCAGCAAGAAGGACAGTCAAGGTGGAAGAATCAAAATAGCAATGGGACTGGCAACAAGGGAGGCAACAATACCCGTCGGGGAGGACAGAATCAACAAAGGACAGAAAATCAGGGAAACACCGCACAGAGGCAACGAGGACAGGGGATGACGTGTAAATTTTGTTTGAAGACCGGTCATACTGAGGATAGATGCTGGAGAAAACAGGGAAAATGCATGATCTGTGGTGATGGCACACACTACCAAAGAGATTGCCCAAAGAATAAGGGGGTCCAACTGGGAGGTGTGCAACAGAATGTGGGCGTCAAGAGGGACAACGAGGGACGTCCTAGAGTCCAAGGTCGGGTCTTTGCCCTAGACAAAAATAGAGTTCCCGAAGCCAATAACGTTATAGGAGGTACCTTATTTGTCTCTAGTGTTAAAGCCCGAGTGCTCATAGATCCAGGGTCATCGTATTCATACATCGCATCACATTTTGCCTGTCATTTACATACCATGCCTGAATCATTACCATATGTGTTAGAGGTGTCTACTCCGATGGGAGAGTGCCAAGTAGCTTCTGATGTTTATCATAATTGTGATGTGATTGTTGATGGTCATCATTTGCCTGCGGATTTGGTTGTTTTACCTATACGGGATTTTGATATGATTTTGGGGATGGATTGGTTGCATGTACACCATGCCATTGTTGATTGCCGTAAAAATTTTGTTACCTTTGATCTGCCGAATATGTCATCTTTTGTATTTGTTGGTGATAAGTGTATGGGTGGTGTTCGTCTTATTTCGGCTTTGAAGGCTCGTAAGTTGTTGTCACATGGTTGTTCGGGGTATCTAGCTTGTGTGGTGGATAAATCGAAAAGGGTGGTTATGTTGGATGATGTTTTGGTTGTACGTGAATTTTCGGATGTGTTTTCGTATGACTATGAATTGCCCCCAGATAGGGAATTGGAGTTTTGTATTGAGTTATTACCGGGTACTGCGCCGATATCGAAAGCACCTTATCGCATGGCGCCGACCGAGTTGAAAGAATTAAAGATTCAGTTGCAAGAATTGCTTGATCGGGGTTTCATTAAACCGAGTGTATCGCCTTGGGGTACACCGGTATTGTTTGTAAGGAAGAAGGATGGTTCGTTGAGGTTATGTATCGATTACCGAGAGTTGAATCAAGTTACAATTAAGAATAAATACCCTCTCCACCATATTGATGACTTGTTTGATCAGCTTCGAGGTTCTGTAATGTACTCTAAGCTTGATCTTAGGAGTGGTTACCACCAATTGAAGGTTCGAAAGGAAGATATTCCTAAGACAGCATTTAGGACTAGATATGAGCATTTTGAGTTTGTGGTTATGCCCTTTGGGTTGACTAATGCACCCGCGGTATTTATGGACTTGATGAATAGGGTATTCTTGCCGTATCTTGATTGTTTTGTGGTTGTTTTCATCGACGATATTTTGGTATACTATAAGTCTCGAGAAGAGCACGAGAAACATTTGAGGATTGTATTGACAGTTTTGAGGGAAAAGAAATTGTTTGCTAAGTTTAGTAAGTGTGCCTTTTGGTTGGAGGAAGTAACATTTTTGGGTCATGTAGTTTCGGGCAAGGGGATTTCAGTTGATCCGGCTAAAATCGAGGCTGTGGTGAGTTGGAAGAGGCCCGAGACTGTGACGGAGATTCGTAGTTTCTTGGGTTTGGCAAGTTACTATCGGAGGTTTATAGAGGGGTTTTCTAAGATTGCAACCCCATTGACGAACCTGACTCAGAAAAACAAACCGTTTGTGTGGAATGATAAGTGTGAGGCGAGTTTTTAGGAGTTGAAGAAGAAGTTAACTACGGCTCCTATTTTAGCATTGCCGAATGGACACGATGGGTTTGTGATTTATAGCGATGCTTCGAAAGAGGGTTTGGGTTGTGTCTTGATGCAGAACGGAAGGGTCATCGCGTATGCTTCACGGAAGTTGACTCAGTATGAACAGAACTACCCGACATACGATCTTGAGTTGGCCGCGATTATATTCGCTCTTCATAAATGTAAATACTATCTCTATGGGGTTATGTTTGAGGTGTTCGCGGATCACAAAAGCCTTAAGTACTTATTCTCGCAAAAGGAGTTGAATAACCGACAGCGTAGGTGGATGGAACGGTTGAAGGACCATGATTGTACTATACTTTATCACCCGGGAAAGGCAAATGTTGTAGCGGATGCGTTGAGTAGGAAAGCATACATTTCTTGTTTGATGACTAGAGAATGGAAGATGCTTGAGGATATTCGTGAATGGAGTCCTAGTGAATCTAGCCATGGAGTAATTTTTGCTAATATTCGGGCTACTCCGGTGATTGATGAGTTAGGTGAGGGTAAGACCCCGAATTTCGCTATGAATAGTGATGGTATTTTGACATTTCGAGGCAGGGTTTGTGTACCGGCGATTGAGGAAGTGAAACGACAAGTGTTAGATGAAGCCCATAAGTCTAAATATACAATTCACCCAGGGAGTACCAAGATGTATAGGGATTTGAAAAAGAATTTTTGGTGGAGTGGAATGAAAAGGGAAATCGCCGAGTTTGTGTCAAAGTGTTTAACTTGCCAACGGATTAAAGCAGAACGTCAGAGGCCAGCTGGTTTATTGCAACCTTTGGAGATTCTGGAATAGAAATGGGAGAACATCGCCATGGACTTTGTGACAGGGTTACCACGGACCCGACGAGGTCATGATGCAGTTTGGGTTGTTGTTGATAGATTGACTAAGTCGGCCCATTTCCTTCCTATTGCGATGACGGATTCGTTGGAGAAACTTGCTTCTTTATATATTCAAGAGATTGTGAGACTACATGGGGTGCCAGTGAGTATTGTATCGGACAGGGATCCGCGGTTTACTTCTCGATTTTGGCAATCACTTCAGAATGCTTTGGGGACGAAGTTGAATCTGAGTACAACGTTTCACCTGCAAACCGATGGACAGTCCGAGAGAACGATTCAGATACTTGAGGACATGTTGAGAGCCTGCTCGATGGACTTTAAGGGGACTTGGGATTCACATGTACCATTGATTGAGTTCGCCTACAATTACAGTTATCAATCGAGTATCGAGATGGCTCCGTATGAGGCACTTTATAGGAGGAAGTGTCGTTCTCCGATTTGTTGGGATGAAGTCGGTGAAGCGAAGTTGTGGGGTCCAGAAATGGTTCATGAATGAGCAGAAAGTGTGAAACTCATTCGGGAGAGATTAAAGACGGCTCAGAGTAGACAAAAGAGTTATGCTGACAATAGACGTCGAAATCTTGAGTTTGAGGTTGGTGATCACGTGTTTTTGAAAGTTTCACCTCGAATTGGGGTTAAAAGATTTGGTAAGAAAGGTAAATTGGCCCCGAGGTATATTGGACCGTTTGAGATCTTGGAAGTAGTTGGAAAGTTGGCTTATAGACTTGCCTTGCCGCCATCGATGTCAGGTATTCACGAAGTATTTCACGTGTCGATGTTGAGAAAGTATTTGACGGATGCGTCACATGTGTTAGAATATGAACCGGTGGATTTGACGCCTGATTTTTCATATGTAGAACAACCTGTAAGGATTTTGGATACAAAAGGAACAAGTGTTAAGGTGAAGACAATAACCCTCGTGAAAGTGTTGTGGAGGAATCACAATGTCGAGGAGGCCACTTGGGAGACCGAGCAGGAGATGCGTGAGAAATACCCCGCGTTGTTCGATGGAGTCGGTAAGTAAATTCGCAGATGAATTTATTCTAAGGGGGTTTGAATGTAACACCCACTTCATTTACATCTTACACGTTATTCATATCACTCACGAATATTACACGTGTCACTTTGAATAACACTATGAACATTTCTTGAGCATATTACATATGACATATAGCATGTTCGTGTTGCATTCCATGTGTTTTATATGCTTTAAATCATTGCTTAATTCTTGTAAATGATTGTACTCGAGATGCATTGAATCCCCAGCGTCGTTTTCGGACTTTTTAAGAACCTTTCTTGAGTGTTTAGGGCCTTCCCTTAGACTTAGGGTCATTTCGAAAGTGTTTCGGGGCTTTTCGAAGAGTTCGTAGCCACTGGACCCAGAGCGATCGCCCTGTGAAGAGGCAAAGCGATCGCCCTTGAACCAGGGTCCAGAGCGATCGCGCTGTCAATGGACAAAGCAATCGCTCTTTGCCCAGAAAACAAAGCGATCGCCCTGTTATGGGCAAAGCGATCGCTTTGCGCCCTGCACTGCTCACCCGGGAAATTTTTATCCTATCTCAATTTAAAATTTTGATTGGCCCTTGTTGTGCCACGTCACTAGGCCGATTTCACCCTTCTCTCAGCCACTTAAAGCACCCAAGGAGAGTACTCAACACTCTCATTCCATTCCTCAAACACCATAGAACATAGAGAGAGAATACATAGTGAATAGTGAGGGTTTAGAAAGAAAAGTGGAGATATCTTGGGATTTTGGAGGAATCTCAACGATCCGAACATACCATTACGAAGGCCTTGACTAGGAGAAGCTTTCCTACCGATTAGATTTCATCTCCTCCCATCTTTTTCGACAAGAGGTAAGCTACTATCCCCTCTTCTTCTTGTTTTATGTCTCATATGACATCCTAGACTCCAAATGTGTGAAGTTACCATGTTAGAATTGTGAACATATGATTTGGCCACGAAATGTAGTTGTGGACTTGTGAAATATGTTGTTATTTGTTATATGATGTTGGGAACTCGAAATTGGGTGTTAATGTGCTAGGATTTAAAGTGTAAGACCACTTTCGTAACTCGACATCACTAGTAACCTAAAATGACTCTAACGGAGTCGGTTAGGGTTTGATAATGAATGTGACCACGGGTGTGTTTTTGTGAGCTTTTTGGATATTCGAGAGACTCGTTGGGCGATTGGTTACGCGCTACACGTTTAATAGTATTGTGATAAACTTGGTTTTGGTGTGTATGGCTATGTGTAGTAGAATCATTGGCGTACATTACATGTTGTTAGGGTGTTCGTTATACTCCCTACTTTGGAGTATGACACTTTTTATTTAATGTTAAGTAAACATCTACTTGAACATTTGGTTGATTGGTTTAATGTGTCGAGTAAACATCTACTTGAGCATTTGTTAAGTCCATGGCATATTTGTTGGAGGTGTATTGATGCTCGGTTATTGCGTGAGCCGGGGCTACGTAATAACCGAAGGCCAATACATTGGGCCTCGCCCTACCGTTGGCCACGGTAGGGGTTATAGCGCTAAGTGTTGTATGGAATAAACGCGACCTTGGTAAGCTATACCGTGATTATTTCTCGGGTCGTGGGGACCGAGTCTTAACGTCGACGTGAATACGGGAAACGGTTCACTATGATTCTTAGTTATTGGTTCGATGATCGAGTACGACATCAACGGTTCCTACATTGGTATTATTGGTTGGTTGGTTGGAAGTGTCTATGTCGGAGGTGTACCTCGACGGTATCCTTTTATATGTGTTTATATATTGCTCCTACGTGAGATGCATGCTATGTGACATGTAGTTATGAGATACATGCCTTCTATGATGATTGAGAATTATCTCGTTAAGTCAACCTTGTTATATTTGATTCTTATTACTGTTCACATCTCGCATGCCATATTGTTGCATTAGCAGCTTATTGAGTTTTATATCTCACCCCGTCCATTGTTTATTTGTTTTCCTTAGATCCTGAGCCGGCAAGAAACCCCCAGTGATCTTACTTCGTCTGGAGTATTCAACAGTCATTCTTTTGGGTAGTGCTCCTTGAGCCTTTGTATTTTCTTTTGGTGAGGTCGAGGGCATACATGTTAATTAAACAATGTAAAGTTGGGTAGACGTTCTGCACTCGATGTTTCATTCATATTCTTTTGTAGATGCCGACATGGTTGTCAGGCCTTGTAAATGTTGTTAACTCTTTTATTTCGCGCACTCTGTTGATGTTATATGTTCATTCCGAGCTCCATAGCTCGTGGGTTTGTTGGTTAGCTCATGTGTTTTTCTCCGGCTTTTACGTGGCCGTGAAGTGATGTTTTGTTTTTAAAATAATCATATACTTGCATCACATGATTTTTGCACGAAAAGTGATTTGTAATTATGCATTTTGGGTCCCGTCTCACGAACCGGACGAGATTCCACGTAGGATCTCGGGTCGGGGCGTGACAGCGATGCTCTATGATGCGCGTGTTTGGGGGTAAGTGACTGATGCGCGCATTTGTTTTCGCTTGATTTCTTTTGGTATAAGCCAATGATGGAATTAGGTATTGCAATATAATATTGATGCATCGCGATGCTCGACGAAGCGCGTGTTTTGGATGGTAGACTGATGCCTTGTTTACTAATGCGCGATGCCTTAAATTGGGCATCGCGATGTCTTGTTTACTGATGCGTGTGTGTTTTTTCTTTCATTAATGGCATAATAGTCTTTTTGCCCTAAAAATGTCTTTTTCCGGTTTTAAAAAAAGTATAGTGGAATGGATGTGACGCCCCGACTCGGATTTCCATACAAAATCTTAAGGTCGGGTTGCCAAAACAACGCAATAAGATAAACATAACACGAATACACCTGATTAACTAATAATAATTAAATCTTCGCCGACACTACTGCCGGAACCCAACTAACAACATCTATGAGTCTACAACTCAGAAAAAGAAACAACGACAACGTTAACAATAACATCATCGGCTACAACATGCCGGAACAACAACATAAACCATGAGCCACAACATGCTCGGGAAAATAGCTAGAATAACAACCAACTGAACACAAGCACGACATACATATCGGCTATCAAAAGAATAATACAAACAACCAAGTAATTCTACCCCAAAGTAAAGTTTATATAACTTTACAAACCAACCATCCTCACCAAAATAAAGTGCTACAATAACTATACAAACCTAAAAGCACAACCATGAGGACAACCTGCTAACTAGTCACGTTCTCACCGAGAGCTGCCTGGCTGGTTCGGATCTAAGGAAAAATATTTAAACAACAAACGGGGTGAGTCGAAACTCAATAAGTTACTAAATGCAAGTACGTGACATGGCATAATGCTCAAACTATAATCGTAACAAGGCGATAGCATTTCTATACATGACAATCAACATGAAATATCATCTTTGATATACAACTCATATTAAACACATAGCACCTTGATGTTCACATAACTACATAAGTGCTTGTAATTAAATCATATAATAAAGGATATCATCTCTCTTTATCCATCTTTGCGTTGCTCCTGCAATATACAAAATAATCAACGTGTATCGATACTCGTGTGTGATGTATCGACATCCCCGAATCTGCCGGGTCTCCCCAAAAATCTATCGAATTTTATTAACCAAAGTTACGCGTATTGCAACAACAGTGGGGCTACCTCCCACCTGCGGCCACAGGTGAGGTGTGTGTGAACTCCGGTACGGCGACTTATAGCGATTCCAAACATTTATTTTTCAAGGCTATATGTCGTCCCACCTTGACTCATTAACAACTGCCAGCTGGACTCAATGTGATGCATAAAATGGTATATACTCATCTTATGCAAATTAACCCCAAGTTTAAAAGTAGTGAACTTGGTAAATGTCAAGTAATTCATATTACCCAATAACATGCTAACAACAAGCACATATTTGCCAAAGTTTATACATCCACATAGAGCTAATTTACAAGTCTCTAATCGACAAATATCAACCATTCACTTAACCAACTTGTTTGAGAGTTCACAATCCTACTTAAACGAACTAAGATTTTTTCGTAGGGATTTAACGTAATGTTCGATGTATATTGTTCTTCCAAAATTCTACTTCAAGAATTCATTAACACAATTGTTCACTCTGGGTATAGTTGCTACATGCAACTTCCTTCCAACTAAGTCTTTGTTCTCCTCTTAGTTCAATTCTAAGTTCAACAATGAAGCAATTATTTCAACCAAACCATCTCATTTCAAGCAACTAACACAAATAGGTTTCTCACATATTCATATAGCATTTAGACATGTAAATAGCATCTTTAACAAAGCTAGCAAGTTTATTATGTAACTAGCATGATTTGAAGCTTTAAGCATACAAAGAGAGGTTAGTAACTTACCTCAAATTGGAAAATCAAACTACTAAAAACAGAATCAAAGCCTTGCAAATGAGTCTCCTAGTCTTTAGCTGCACAAATCTGGTCTTGGATTAAAATTTGGATGACTAGATCTTAAAGAGATGTAAAACACACAGTAATCTCACCTTGACAGCACACACACTTCTCTCTCTAAGATTTAATGGAGTTCTTGGATGAAAATGGGAGTAATGGATACTTTCCAAGGTGTTCAAGAGGTGGAAGAGAGCTGGCTTACAACTTAGGGACGTGGCTCTCTTACAAACAAAGGTCTTGCATGTTAAAATAACAATAATAAAACATGTACAGCAATTCTGCTAACTGGGCGATCGCCCTGTAACGAGGCAAAGCGATCGCTCTGGTATCCATACCAGGATATCAACATTCTGCCTACAAGGTGATCGCTCTGGGGTAATCTAAGGCGATCGCTTTATCCTTAAACCCTAGGTTCAACTTTTTGTCTACAGGGCGATCGCTCTGGCCTTTGCCTAAGCGATCGCTTTGTATCCAGATTCATAAATGACAAGTACAAAGCTCAAAAATGTAACCAAAGTCATTCTAAATGTTTCTCAAGCAAATTTAACAAGTATACAAGACCAAAACACTCAACAAGGACTCCCAAAAAGTCTAAGAACCTTGCTAGAAATATACCACAAAGATCACATAATTTGTGACACAATCAATGCATGTCAACTTAAATTACTTAACAATGTACATAACCATAATTCATATCACCACCATGGCTTTCTATTTTTACCATGCTATGCAAGTAATCTTATCATGTATATCTAACATGATAATAAGACATACAATTATGCAAATAACACCTAGGAGAGCTGGATTACAAATGTTCAAAAAGGGATCGGCCTGTAATTCACCCTTAATATGGTACTCCCTCCGTCCCTAAATTATTGTATTACTTTCATTTTTCGTCCGCCCCAAAATAATTGTCTTGTTTGTAAATTTTATTTTTAGGACAACACTTTTACCATTTTATCCTTACTTTTTCTTCATACTTTAACTATGGATCACATACCCATGGACATTAAAGGAAACTACATACTATATTAATATTAATAATCAAATCAGTTATTTTTTCTTAATCCGTATGCCGGATCAAACAAAAGACAATAATTTAGGGATGGAGGAGGTATCAAATTCCTACTTCCCTTTATGATGCTTATCGAATAAGAAACTCTAAGTTCAAAAAAAAAAAAAAAAAGGAAGGGAAAAAATATATCTCATTTCTACAATATGGATACTAAGTTTAGTGCCCCTTCGACCCTAAAGAAGAATTATGCTTTGACTATTCAAGTCAAAACATGGTTCATAATGCTTTCAATGAACTAGTTCACAAAGGCTATAATGTTTGTTTTTCTCAAATTATGAAAATATCAACATGAAAATGGTCAAATTGACCAAAAAATTTCAAAGCCTACCTTTGTTTCGGATTGGAGGGAGTATTTTATTCGGATTGAATAAATAGCCATATAAAGAACCCAATTAGGTTCGCAAAAATTCAATACTACTAAATAATTTTCTCCAAAAAATATTATTTATCTACCATATAATGTTGATAAATAGTTTGACACACTTGCTGAGCAAACCCCGCCAGTCTCTCAGCTTGTTTCGTACATAAAGGTGTCTTTCCCTGTGACTGTCAAAAATTAATCAACGTCAACGTAGCTACGACTTGTACATATATATCATTTCGGATAGGATCCTCTATTCCAAAAAGGTGTTTCATCTCATATTCCAATCGTCGGATCTTCGCCACATGTGCATGGGAATAAATAACATTAATTATTCCGTGATTTTTGGTGAACATGTGGCGAAGATCCGACGGTTGGAATAGGAGATGAAATACCTTTTTGGAATAGAGGATCCTGTCTGATCATTCCCATTCAAGCTCAAGCTCTTCAAATTCAAAATAATAGCAAAAGATAGTAAATATTGCTAGCAAGGATATAAATCTGAAATTGAATCCTCAGTGTTCGTTTATAGTTCAATTTTCTGTTTATAGTTCAATTTTCCCGACAGTGTTTGTTTGAAAATCTATCCATATTCACTAATTACAAAATTTCAGACATGATAACACAACCACCAAATCCTACAATTTTTTTTTTTTTAATAAAATCACCATCTATCTATTAATAATAACTAAAACAAAAGCCATTGTTTTCTCCCGCTGTACACGTGGCTGTTTTTACGTATAAGACTTTCCTACTCAACAGCCAGGTTTACCTCTGTAACTTTTCTAATTAACTTTATCCTTATCCTAAATCTGTAAAATATTTTTTAGACTTTAACCGTATCTTTTTTTTTTTTTTCAAAGAGGATCAATAGTGGTTCTCCACTTACCCCCTGGTGACTCGAACCCACAACCTATTGGTTATAGGTGAAGCGTCTTACCTGCACTTACTTGTCCTTTAACCGTATCTTAAAACTTTAACATGTTTAACTTTTCAAATTAACTTTAACCTTATCCTAAATCAGTAAAAAAAAATTTTTAACTGTAATTTTTTTCTAATAAATGTTTTGACTTTAACAGTATCTTAAATTTTTAACATGTGTAATTTTTCTAATTAATTTTAACCTTATCCTAAATCAATAAAATCTTTTTTTAACTGTAATTTTTTTCTAATTAATGTTTTGATTTTAACAGTATCCTAAATCTGTAAGACTTTTTTTAATTTGTAACATTTTTTCTAATTATTGTTTTAACTGTAGACGTATTCTAAATCTATAAAATTATTTTTTTAATTTTTTTGTTAATTACTATTTGGTTAGTTAAGGTCATTGTTATTAAAGTGAACAACATAGATTTCTAAAAAAAATTAGTAATTTAAATATACTGAACGTATTTGCTTAAAATATAATGTATGTATTTCTTTAAGCAAAAAAAATATGTACAATATATAGGTTATATCTCGATTTGAAACAAATACGCACTCATCTAACTTTTTTTACATTTTTAGGTATATATGAATTATATGATTATGCTAAAATATCAATTGCATTATTTAAAAAAAAAAATTGTCCGTAGGACGGGTATTAACTAGTTAAATCCTTAAAATATATATATATATATATATATATATATCATATTTACCACAAAATGACAAAAAATCCAAAAAAAAAAAAAAATTCTTCGTATTTTACCACAAACTAATTGAACTATACTCTATACCTAGCACTTTGTTGCTTCTATTTTCTCATCCTAAATTGTAGCGACCCGAAGTCACCACCTGCTTCTCAATACAATCAAATTCATACTTAACTAGCAGCGGAAAGAATAAACACTCAAATTTCTCAAAAGCGTCCATCTCTTAATTATATCAATCCAACTCGGTTACAACAATAATGAAATACCTAATAATACATCACTTCTATTAACTAATCACTAGGCCCGTTCTCTACCCCACCTCGCAGTCAGCCACGCTTCCGCTGTACCACTCTAATCAAGTCAAACTTGCAAAACAACGTCAAACTGTTAGGGGTGAGCTTGTGAGCCTAGCAAGGGATGAGATATACAATACCACAGAATAGAACGGAGACATACGATTCAAATACCATTTTGTCCGTGAAGTTAAACTATGGACAATAACTCATAAATCAATAAAATTATGCTCTTGGTAAATCAACGTTCAAAGGATGAAACACAGTATATATGCTCGAAACATCAAAATATATTGCTCAATCATATAGCATAGTTTAGTTCACTATCGGGCTCGGGCTCAGTGGCAAAACAATAACCAAATCAACCATTGGTGCCCAATCGTTGAGCCCACCAACTTATAAACAATAATAATAACCAGTGCACTGATACCGACACATCAACTAATAACACTAAATTATTTCACATGATCGTGCTTTTAACCAAAACACGATAAATCACGAAATCACACAATAAATCATAATAAACACATCCTTTTCGAAATCCATTTGATAAACAAGATGGAACGATAGCAATAAATCATATTTCAAGTTGACCCAATATATTTTATGAACGATTACGTGATCATACTGACTCGGAATCAGTACTGCATAGTCTTTCTTACCTCAAAATGCTTAAAATCTAATACTGAAAATCACCGGTACAACACCCAGTCTCCTGATAAAATTGATCTACACCTCAACCATGTAAACCTTACAGAGTCAATTCGTCAAAACTTTAAAGTATCGTGAACAAAATCACTCTCGTACACCAAATAATGGATTACGATTTGTAAAGAGACGGAGGGAAAAAGTATACGTATTTGTGTGTGTTAGATAATAAAAACTAAATGCTTCTTGTCGCATATAAGCTTCCAAAGTCGGCCAAGGCAATAGGGATAGATCATAGGACCAAGCGATTGATTGATTGATTTAATGACGGTAAGCGATTGATTGGTTGATTTAATGACGGTTGGATAAATATGAATATAAAGCCAAACAATTACATATAGCTTCCTCCTACCATGCATGAATTTGGACATCAAACAGGGCCGGTCCTGACATTTCGGAGGCCCTGTGCAAGATTTAAAACTAGACCCTAAAATTGATAAAAGACAAGTACCAAAAATTAAAGATAGTTTACATATTTTATAATATTATCATATTTAAATTATTTTCCTAAAAATGAATTACCAAAATCCCTAAAATTCCAAACTAGTATCAAACTTTTCTTTGAAAAGTATTATCGTTTTAAATTTCTTGAACCAAAATCTTCAATTAGGTCATCATAATCTATTTTTTTAAGAAAAAAATAAATAAAGATAGGCTACAAATTTCCATGAAATTAGCCCCCCTTAAATTTGGGAGACACAAATTTAAGAGAAAATATTTTTATGGAAATGCTAGGAATTGATCTTCATACATTCATG
Source organism: Platycodon grandiflorus (assembly GCA_016624345.1). Classification (NCBI taxonomy): domain Eukaryota; kingdom Viridiplantae; phylum Streptophyta; class Magnoliopsida; order Asterales; family Campanulaceae; genus Platycodon; species Platycodon grandiflorus. Next base: position 26,271,399 of record CM028368.1, read on the forward strand.
TCAAACAAAAGAGGTATTTAATAATTATAGTATAAATCTTGAAAAAAATTAACAGAATTATGATACTATTTCTGTATTAAATACACCAAACAAATTGCAGTTTAGTTCCCTTTTTTCTATATTTTTTTGAATCAAATCTAAAGCATCAATCAATCATATGTAAAAGCAATACTAAAAAAATAGAATTTTTTCCAAATTATGAGATTAATGAATTTAGGGAGAAGTTGAGGAGAGAGGTAGAGAGAAAGATGCAACCACAACGTGAAGAAATTTGAGTGATAACAACATTATATTTGGGCTAAAAAAATTTCTTAAAAATGGGCCCCTTAAATTTGGGGGCCCTGTTCAACCGAACACAATGGAACACCCCAAGGGCCGGGCCTGACATCAAATATTATAATGAAAAGGAAATTGGGGTCTACTTTTATAATAAGACCTAGTATTATCCCATTTATACACACCGTCCCCATAATTTTTAGTTAAAAGTAAAACATACCATTATTACATCTTGTCAAGAATGATAAATAACTTAAATTAATGACTATAAAGCATATTTATTATTAAAATAGAGTTAACAAAATATGACATAGTCAATTTGAATAAAGTACTAAAATTAAATTCAGTTATTTATTAAAATTAAAAAAGGTGAATTTTCGAGATCTCACATAAATTGTACAAAAAGCAGACTAAAATGACACCAAGCTTTTGATCAACACACTCAAACCTTGTCACAACATTTCAGTGAAACCAAAGAAAATTTAGCAAGTTGAACACTATAAATATACACTTATGAAGTTATGATCATAATTCATAAAACCCTGAATATGAAGATTGAAGAGATAAATAGATAATTGCAAACCTGAATTGGGGATCGAAAAGGGCTGTCGACGGACGGCGACGTCGCAAAAGGTGAAACGAGACTGACGACAGAAAGACGGCGATGGCAACGGGGTCACGAGGTCGCGGCCTCACGGGACGGATGACGGAGTTGGAGTCGATCTAATTAGATACATGTGCCTCCGCCCCTGCTAAAGCCCAGGGCCGGCCCAACACTTATAAGAGGTCTAAAGCAAACTCCATATAATGAGGCCTTTTTGAATAATAAAATTTTATTAAAATTATTATATTTTTATTTAAAGTTTATCTTTCCTGTTTTTTGGGATACAAAATTATTTATTAAATAAGATTAGTCCACTTAATATTTGTTGAGACATTGTCGATCTTAAATACGATTTTTTTAGTATTAGTTTTGAAAAATTTATTTCTGACGAATTAACAGTTACGCGAATCGTTAACATTATTTAATAAGCAATATACGCATATAGAAAATAATCAAGTCTTATTATATAATTAAGTATGTCAGTTAGTGTATCATTATTCACTTGTATAATTTCTCTTAAAAAATTTAATTCTGTAAATAAATCTAATATATCAAATATATATGATAATTGTCATTATGTTTTAATGAATGTTTAAGATGAAGATAATTTTCTTTTAAATTTTCATTATCCAATGACCTTAATTTCTCAATACTAAATAAAAAAATAAAAAAATATCTTGATACATTTTAAATTGTTTAAATCTACTTTTAAAATGAATTGAAAAACTAAGAGTCTCTACTCTCTTAATATGTAAAAAAAAAAAAAATTTATAGTAGTAAATTTTTTTTTTGAGGCCTATTATTTTTGGAAGCCTAAAGCCATTGTTTCCATCTTCACCCTTAGAGTCTGCCAAAAGCCATGGGTCCCAACCGCTACAACCCGCAGCGGGTTGGGTTGTTGACTACAAATGAATGGCTGAAATATCTCAACCCATCCCAACCCGCCATGGGCTACAGGTTGGGGCGGGCCAACCCGCTAAAAAAATTCTTAAATAAACTCAATGTCTAACAAATTAGAGTAAGAAAAATATATATCACAACTATTTTTAATTTCTAATTAATGAAATAAAAAATCAAACAAAAGGCCAAAAAACAATCTAACAAAGTAAAACCAAAAAAGTTAAGGAAATATAATTACACTTCTTAAATATCAAAGAATCAAACTAAATTTATATAGTCAAGCAATTTGGCGGGTTAGCCCAACCCAATCCAACCCAACCCGCTTCAACCCGCTGGCCTGACGGGTTCAACCCGTTTGACCCGTCTCTTAGTCGGAATCAAAATGTATCAACCCAGTCCAACCCATTTTAATGACGGATTGGACTGACTCGACGAATTCAACCCATATTAACAGCTCTATTCACCTTGGCCGGCCATGCTGAAGCCTGAAACATGACAGATCTGCTCCTAACATTATTGGAATTCGTGAACTCTGAAGGTTCAAGAAGCATGAGGGATGAGTTACTAAGCATGTGAACAACTGAACCCATGGTTGGTCTGTCTTCAGCGTTTTCTTGCACGCATAGCAACCCAATTTGGATGCATCTCATTATGTTCCGTACATTGCTTGAATCAGCTCTCAGTACACGATCTATCAGAATATTTGTTGCACCCTTCCGCCAACAATTCCAGGCCTGTACAAATTATTAACACTAAGTGCGTATTTTAGCTATGTGAGAGCATAACTAACGTAAATGTAAATGTGGAAAAAATTGAGTGTCATTTAGAATTTACACATTTTTTAAAAAAGTCTTCAATGCAATTTTAGAGGAGGGTTGTGGATCCGATGCGTAAACTAAATTTTTTTACATTGGTTATGAGACATTTGATTTTTTTAACATTCAATGCAATTGTGGAATATGGATGTGAACACAATCTCTTGTATCCTCTTGTATTCACATCTCTCCTCTACAATTGCATTGAATGTTAAAAAATCAAGAGTCTCATAATTAATGTAGAACAATTTAGTTAACACGTCGTATCCACAATCCTCTTCGGCAATTGCATTCAAAACTTTTTTTTTTTGAAAAATGTGTAAGCACCCAATTTTTTCCACGTTCACATCTATATTAGAGCCCGTTTGGTGTAGCGTTTTGAAAACGCAGCGTTTCTAAAACGCAGCTTTTTTCTTTATAAATGCGTTTGAGATATTATGTCAAAACGCAGCTTTTTATTCCCTACCACGTTTTAAAATCTGCGTTTTGGGAAAAAAGCTAGGAATTCCAGCGTTTTAAAACGCAGCTGCGTTTTGAAAACGTAGCGTTTTCTACCGCAGTATTGAAACGCTAAGTTAAGGAATAAGCTGCGTTTTAACCCTGCGTTTTGGCCAAAACGCGTGAACAAACAGACTCTAAGACATGTGGTGGGTGATCATTCATTCATACTTACATCTCTCAAAAGGGTACCCCCCGTAATTCCGTAGGAGTTATCCTCATTTCGTAGACCGCTTACAATTTCCAAAACTAGGACACCAAAGCTAAAGACATGTACTTCAGTCGTTGAGAAAGGCAAACCCTTGATGAGCTCTGGTGCCACGTATCTCCTGCAGTAGTTGGACACCGTACCAATTGTTAAATCTCTATCTCTAGTATACTAATTAAAAACAGTGTTCAAGCTCAAAGACAAAGTCTTTTGTCTTTCCATGAAGTTTGGAGCCAGAACGAATAGAAGAGTAATAATTCACAATTTGCAGCCATATATATTGTGATTGTCAAAAACCCAAAAATCTGTGCATATAGGATGGCCAGTTGTAATCAGATCGGATTCTCTATTCCAAAATGGTGTTTCATCTCCTATTTCAATCGTTGGATGTGCGACACATGCGCATGTGAATAAACAACATTAATTACTCCGTGATTTTTTATGCACATGTGGCGCACATCCAACGGTTGGAATAGGAGATGGAACACCATTTTGGAATATAGGATCTGATTTGAGTTGTAATAGGCCAAACCTCGAATTAGGAAAAGCAATTTGGCTCCGAAATTCGTGCACCCTCATTATTTCTCTATAAGATATTCCAAAACTTACATCATCCTCTTGCTTCTGTTTTTTCCCTTTTTTTGTTGTTGGTACAAACTCTGGATTCTTTGTGGCCATGAAGACATTTGATAATCATAATCTAAACAAATTTTCGGATTCATTTCCTCATCCCACAAAATGTTGCTAGCTTTGACGTCAAGTTGTATAATCGGAAATGGAGTATCTTCATGAAGGTAGAGAAGTCCCTGTGCAACACCTGCTATGATTTTGTAGCGCTTGTCCCAATCCAAGTATGCTTTGTTGTGTTGGTCTGCAAGAACAATCAAGCGTGTTGCTGGTCATAAGTGTACTGAGAGGAGTAAAATTGATAGGCAACTGATATTTGACATGCACAAAATGACTCTCAGATTGAGGACTTGAACACTAAAACTAAGAAAACCCCGATAAAGAAAATTAAACAATTATCAAAATGAACCTATTATGGCTTTTATCTGTTTGCTAGATATCAGAAAGCATCTACTTCTTCATCAGAATGAAATATAGCTTTTGTCCATCATACCAAAAATGTAATTTTCCACGCTTCCCTTGGGCACAAACTCATAGATGAGAAGCCAGTCCTTTCCTTTCTTGCAGAAACCTAGGAGTTTAACCAAATTCATGTGTCTAAGCTTCACTAGTAACAGGACCATAGTTTCCAACTGTTGATTCCATGAATCAGTAAACATAACCCTCTTAACGATTATTTTTTGCCCATTCCGAAGCCTACCCTGAAATCAGTTTTAACAACTTTATGTCAGAAAATTCGAACAGTTAGGTAAGTTTATGTTTCTACTTTCTAGTCAAAATTTAGATATATTGTTCTTTTTATACATGGTGTATTACCTTGTAAAGAAGATCACGGCTATTTGGCCGAAGCTGATTGGCAGCAGAGAAGTTATCTGTCGCAAGTCTTATTGTGGCGAAGGAAAAATGCAAGGACTTTAAACTTGTATCTCCATCTACAACTTCATGACCAGAACAAGATAAAAGATCAGAGAATAAGGGAGAAGATGATCAAATGTTTGATTATATTATCTACATCAGTTAAAAGGAGTATCTAGTTTTGTTGCGGGCAAAAGAAATTAAATGTACGAGTATTGGATGACCACAACCAAAAGGATAGTAGCAATCATTTCTGATATGGCCAACTAAACAACAACAGCACACTCTAATTCACTATTGCTATCATTAGTGAACCTTTGATTTTCCCTTTATGAACCAAATCTATTATGTACCTTCACATAGGACCTAGCATTATGAATAGAAACTAAATACTCTTATTTTCTTTTGGGGCAGAAAAACCAACTCCCCTTCTTAAGTAAAAACAAAATAACAATCTTGTATTTTCTAGCAGCAATAAGTTGTAGAGTCTCATCATTGATCTCTAGAATCACTTGTTTCCTTCTAAATATTTGAGGTGAGATAAGAGGGGATCTAATGCCTTTGCTCCCCAGCATCTTTAATCATAGTAATAAAGCCAGGGCAAACTTATAGGCGACTGAAAGAAATTTTGCAGAAGGAAAGATACAATGCAGCAGATAAGGAGTTTGCTTTACCTGGTAAAACCAGAGTTTTCATCTCATAGAGTGATACATCGTTAAATGGATATAATGTCAATTTTTGGGCTCTGCTTGAACCACCCGATCGTGTATACCCATCACTCTGCTCTTCTTGACGCTCACCACCGTCTCTAGGACTAACTAACTTGTGTTCCATGAAAGAGACCTTTTTCTCAATGATCTGCCCTTCCAGAACAGAAAAATCAGTTCTCTCTTGTAATGACAAGGCGAACTCAAGCCTAACAACAACTTCAGCCATTGTAGGGCGTTTCTCAGGTTGATTATGTAAACACTGGTTTGCAACTTGTGCGAACTCTTTCAAACAAGTAGGCAAGATTTGCCCCGCCAAAGATGGATCGATCATTTGATCTAATTTTCCTTCTTTGATGCAGTTTTTAGCCCATCTAGCTAGACTATGTTTCTCATCATCGAGTTTTAAGTCCAGTGCAGGCCTCCCACATAGCACTTCCAACAAAACAACCCCGAGGGCATACACGTCAGATTTCCTTGTCACTCTGTGGGTCAAGTTATACTCTGGATCCAAATAACCAATTGTACCTTTAACATGGGTGCTAACATGAGTGCAATCTTGATTTGCAGGGCCTATTTTCGACAAACCAAAGTCTGAGATCTTAGCTGCCCAATTCTCATCCAAAAGGATGTTTGAGCTCTTTACATCCCGGTGTATGACTCTCTCTTGGATACCCGTGCCTGTGTGGAGGTAGTCCAACCCACGAGCTGCACCAATGCATATCTTGAGACGTTGAATAAATCAAACGGCTTACAATGTGATCCACCAATTTTATGCAAATGATCACGAAGCGATCCAGAGGACATATACTCATAAACAATGATCATCTCTTGGTAGTCGTTGCAGTAACCAATAAGTAAGACGAGGTGGCTGTGCTTAAACTTTGAAAGCATTTCAATCTCTGTCCAAAACTGGGGAGCACCTTGTTTTGAACCGAGATCCAAACGCTTGATGGCAACATTAATCTCCGGATTGTTTATAGTCCCTCTATAAACCTTCCCAAATCCACCCTTCCCAACAGCCAAAGCTTCATCAAAATTATGTGTCGCAGATTTGATCTCGGCAAGTGAAAACCGACGACATATATGATTTGATGATGACGACGAAGATGATGAATGGCTTCTCTCATCATAGCCTTCTTCCTGATGTTTTCGCAAGTAATAAACTATGATATTCAATAGAGTGATTAAAATAATAAAAACAGTTGCAAGGAACATGCTGCACAGCAATGAGAATTGCACTAATTAATCAGAAAGATTATAGAAAAAAAAAATTTCAGAGGAGAAACTCAATAAGGTTTTTTTCTCTCTTTATCTACTCAAAGATGACATTTTCTTTCTGGTAAATGCAGAGCATGGTGGTTTGACTTGACTCCCAAAGTTAGCAACTCAGAACTAAGAAGTTTCTACTTTATTGATACATAATTTCTAAGAATTCTGAGAAAACGACCGTTCAAAGATGATAATCCGGGAAAGCGCGTGATGATAACTCCACTTTGACATGATAATTCAATCATCATGTAAGCAATACAAATGACTTTTGTTTTGGATGACTTTAAAAACAGAAGTGGACCCAAAATAGACCTTCGTTTTTATTAAATCAATATTGTATTATAGTGTGTTGTTAAGATTAGCATATTAAGCGGTGTTTCAGGATTATAAAATATTTTTCATTAAAATATTAAGCTCTAGCATTCTGGTAACAACTCTACTAGAGCTACAGTTCTCTCCAAATAAAATTTATGTGAAATGGTCATTTTGAAAATAAGACTTGATTATTTTAATTGATATGACATACTTTATTATTGTTCAAATTTTAAGTTGTTTTAATTGATATGACATACTTTCTTCATTTCAAAATAAGTAATCATTTTCAAAAAATTTTTAAATAAAAATATATTAATTTTTAAGCAATTTTAATACACATATACACAAGTACCCTTGTTGTCCATCAAATACCATTGCAAATGCATATTTGGATATGATAATTTGTAACGCCCGCATCTTTCGCATCATTTGCATGCATTCGATTCATACATCTCTTCGTTTGTCATCGTCATTTCATGTGCAAATTTCATTTAAACATGCTTACAATTGAGTTGATTGCATACTTCTCATGAATATTGATATGTGGTTGACGTGTCGTAGTCTTTTGTTCTTGTAATGGATTGCATTCATAGCTTCTTTTTATGTGGTTTTGATTGTGTTTTGAAATGTGTTTTAAACTTAGTTGTAAGTTGGATTCATGTTAGTATCATTTGGGAATACTTAGGAATCATTTTTGAACACTTTTGGAGTCCCAGGTCGCGCCCTAGCGCACCCCAGGCGCGCCCTAGCGTGTACACAACCAGAAGTTTGAAAAAAAATCAGAAAATAGACCATGTTCAGCCAGGTTGCGCGCCCTAGCACGAATTATTCGCGCCTTAGCGAGCGTACTGACAGATTTTACACACTTGCAGTAATTTGGCCACAACTTTGTGTAGGAAACTCGGATTTGCAAACCGTTTGATTCTGTGTAAACTAGACTCAAAGAGCTTTCAAACCACATCTTATTTGTAATTTTTAGACTTGTGTATCATTCTAGGCATTTCCTTAAAGTTGACCCAAGAGTGCAAAACTTCATAGCATTTGACCAAAGTTTTAATTATTAACTTGTTGACCTATTGACTTTGACTAAGTTAAGCAACTTCTTGAGACTTAAAGACCAGGCATTGACTCCTCATTAAAACACTATTAGAGAGCCTTGAAGACTCTCTTTCTTCAGCCCTTCCACCATGCAACATAGAGAGTCTAGAGAGAGAGAGTAGAGAGAGAAAACTTCAATATCTTGAGCAACCGACGTTGGATCGATGATCTGTCTTCGCCGTAGCGTAGAGGGCGTCAAAGGGAACATTTCTAGCCGAAGAGATTTTCTAATTTGTTGAGGAATCATGGGTCTATACCTTCATCCACGTTTTTAGAAAGAGTATGAGAGTTTTGGAGTGAGAAAGTCTCATATCTTGAGCAATTGGAGTCCAAATCACGATCCGTCTTCACCATTGTGAAGCTCTTGGCTAGGAGAAGACATTACCTGGGTTGCATGCTAGTTTCCAAGGTGTAGTTTCGTTAGAGGTAAGTAACTATAATGTTTTGTATGTTTATGAGTTGAATTGGAATAATAAAGCATATAGGATGTGTAATTGTTCATCTTTGTGTAATTTCTTGAAAGAAATAAGTAATTGACCATTCCAAATGGTATTATGTTAGTTGATAATCAATGGCTATGTGTAGAGGTTGTCATGAGACTTGGTGAAGTGTTGGTAACATGTTAGAAAGTGAAACACATGAATTTCAAATTAGTTACAGTCCCTGTTTTGGGCTATTTTTGTGAAAATTCTGGTACTAATCTACTATTGGGAATTTGCTGAATTTTGGATATGTTGTTCTTATGAATGTTAGTTAGTTCTCTGTAAAATTTCATAAATTTTAGAGGTCGGGAAGTACCTCGTTTAGGTTGTGCTTTATCGCTGCGCCGAGTAGACTGTTGCTGGAAATTCTGGGTATTAGATCTAACTTTAAGTGCTGATTCTTGATGATTATAAGTCCAAATGAGGTAATTCAAAGTGATAAATTATAGTTCCAGATGTCTAGTTTCTAAATATGGAATAATTGTAATATTTGGATTTTTGTGGAATATTTGGTGAATTTAACGGTACTGGTGCACGGTGCTGAAGAAATCATATTGTGTTAATAGACTTTATATAATAGCAACTCGTTGAGATTTTTGTCGTTAGTTTACCTGCTATGAATTTGTGAGGTTGTTTTGGGTAATATATATTATCGAATAATGGTGTTGAGGATAGAATGGTTAATTAGGGATGATAGTACGGTTCATCCCGATGTCTCGAATATTGGTAACGACTCAAACGGAGTCAATAAAATGTAACGTTATAAACTGAACCTTTATGCGAATTGAATACTAGTCATGACTAACTCTGGCGGAGTCGAATAGGATGTGACTTGTAATGAGTCGTGATATACATAGTACACTGTTGGGTTCGCTATATCGCGGGGCTAATCGCAGCGGAATTTAAAATTTTATAAAACGTGTATACAATATACGTTAAACATTAGCACCCGATTCACGTAGCGATTTAACGATCGCACATATTGTGCAAGTGATAAAGAAAAGTTTTAGGCTCTTACCAAAAACGCTTCCTTAAAGCTTCCTTTTGATGAAGATGTGGAGGCAATCAATTGCCGGCAAAATCTCCAATCCTTAACTCGTAGAGGTCCACACGTCCCTCCTCTAAAGGTAGTCCACACGAACGAATGGAATCACCGAATTAAAATTTCGCTAGCAATTTTAATCCGTTTTGTTCAATGATATAAAACCAAAAACAAGTTTTTTGTTTTCTTGCTTGGGAGAGATTAAAAACCAAAAGAAACAAAAAGCTTTTCAAAGGAAGGGGGCGGCGGCAGTTATCTTTTCAAAAAGATATAACCTACCGTTTTATATATAACCTTTTATATATAAAAAAAAACTTTTTTTTTTTTTTTTTTAAAACCCTAATGTGTACTACATCTAATGTATACACAATAGTGTCTAGGTTCATTAGCATGAAGATATGGTAATATTATTATTACCATATATTGCCTTATTAAAATAACATTTATTTTAATATTATCAATATAACCCCTCCTTCTTTTTATTTCTTTCAAATTAACAAGATGGGCTCTTCCAACGGGCCTAATTAAATATTGGATTTAGAACAAAATTTCATCAATTAATCTAAATTAATTGACCGAGTCCAAATTTAATTAAATTGATCGAATCAATTTCATCTATCAATTAATCTCTACTAATCAATTATGTGCAACAATTTGACACAATTCTTTATTGAACAAATGAATCCTTCCATTCTTAGTGTGCGACCCTTTAGGTTCACAACTAATGCTAGTTGTAGGCTTACAACAATTTTGTAACTTATGAATAACGATTTATTCTATTAAATAATCCGATTAGATAATATACTTGAAATTAACTCTTTAATTTCAAGAACCTACAAATCGTGGGAACACCTAGCAAGTAGCACGAATACCTAGCAGTAGGTGAAATAGCGAGCAAACTGTTAGGTCCAAGGTTGCTCTATATAGGCTAGAAGGGGGGGTTGAATAGCCTATGTCCAATTTTTGAAATTGATTCAAAAATCTTACTTCACTAGGGTTTTATAAATTTTGCAGGCGGAAGACTTGTGAAGCACAGGACAAGTTGAGAATGGCCGATCTTGGCAGACAAGATCGAGGTTCTAACAGATTGGAAATCGGAAATTTAAAGCAACACAATCAAATCACAATCACACACAAATAGACAGAATATTTAATATGGTTCACACTTATAAATAAGTGCTACGTCCACAACCAAAGTGGTCAACTTTGGATTTGAAAATCGTGTACTAAGTTTTTCCACTAGATATTTTACAAACTAAATCTCTAATGGATTGTGTACAAAAATTTTGTTGACCAAGTGTTTGTGTGGGAGAATTGATATCAATAAGATACAATTCTCGTGAGCTATGAAAAGCTAGGTGTTGCAATCAATGAAGAGCTTTTGATGGACTGATAGTCTGAGAGTGAAGCTCTTCAAAGAAATACAGATAGGACGTTTAAGCTTTAATGCACTTGAAGAAGATGAAGAAGATTCAGAGTTGTAGTTGTTGAAGTGTTTTTAATGCAGCAATGGATTCTCCTTTTATATGCAGGAGGAGGCTAGGAGCCGTTGGAGGTCTTCTAATTTGAATTTAAGAGCAATTAATGCTCTAATCGGTTGTTGACTCGATAGGCGGCCCGTAGCTTGCGCCGTCTCCGACACTTTGCTAAAAATAGGCTGTGCTTGCGGGAGGAATGTCCTTTTCGAGTGTATGCCAAGAATGGAAACCTTCATTGAATGTGATTTGCGGGTTAACGTTGCATCGAAGTCAATGAAAGCCTCAAATCGGGACATGTCTTCGGCGGTTCTCTTATCGACGTTCTTGAGGTTCTTCAACATTGCCGATGAAGCTTGGCCGATATGAGCTTGTCCGATATTCAAACGAAAGATGCGATGCATTGTTTGCCTATTGTGCAGGACGTCCGATGTCCTATAGGCTATCTTCTTCAAGGCAATATACAATAAGCAACCCTAAACTATTCAAGCTATGCCTAAGATCAAGTTGCCACTCTAATGACACGCAGCCCATTAGTCACCTTGACTTAGACTTAGGTTATGGATTCAAGCAAATCTAGGCTAATTATGCAACAATCTCCTCCTATTTGCTTGAGTCCATGACCCTACGAATACAATATCGGTGACCATGTTCAAGTCTAGTAATAACATGCTTGTAAGATTGATATATTAAATAAGCATGCCCTAGATGAACTTACATAAAGGTCATTGTATTCAAGAATTACAAAGTGTTTACAAAAAGGAAATTAAGCATCGACACTTGTAATTAGACCGAATTTAAAGACATGCGAGATAGGCGAATAGGCAATATAGGACATGTCTTTAAACCGGTGGTTTAAATTTCATGCAATCACATAATAAGCGTTCATAATAAACATGAAAGTTTTAAAATATAGACATTGTTAATTAAACAAGTTGTTTAATTACAAAGTTTAGTAAAAGATTATACAAAATATTATCACTGGTTCTAGAAGATGACCGAGATGATGCACGACCTTTGCCTTTGCACGATGAAGATTGCCCATATGCCCTTGATGCCCATTTAGAGTCAACAGCAGCCTTAAGTCTTGCAATTTCTTCGTTTCTTCTGCTAGCTCTTCTTTAGTATCGGCCAATTCGAGAGGAGAGCTCTTTGTTCTTCGCTGAGCGAGCATTATGCTCAATGAGCTTGGTCTGCCGATCATTGTTGAGTCCGGCCATCTCCTCCTTCATGGACGCAAGCGAGGCATCAATAAAGCCGAGGCGGTGCTCGTAGTTCTTCGCTCCTTGCGGTAGTAAGCCAAGTGCTTGGCCGTGAGATTACGCGTTGCTCGCACAGGAGTGAACGAGCGATTGGCTGGCGTTGAGAGTGAAGCACAAGCTTGTAGCCGGCTTCAACCATGTCGACGACTGCATCGCCTTAGTTGCTATGTTGTCCCAGTTGGTTTCGAAGATGGCGACGTCTTGGATGAAGAGGCCGAGATTTGGTGGCAAGGGCGCTTGGTGGCCGAGATGGATCGTGGCGGCATCAAAGCGGCCTTTGCACCCTTGAAATCTCCATCACTTGGGTCATGCACGGCACATGGGTGATGTGAGGCGATCTGCAGAGTTGGTGCGGGGCCTTGGTCGTCAACAGAGATGACCTCAAAATCTTTCAAAAATTTGTGTACGGCCTCGGCGGGATAGGTATCGACGAGTCGGGATGACTTGGCGATGGTCTGGCGAGGGGAAGGATGGCTTGGGTAGGTGAGGGTGGAGGATGGTGGTAGGAGACAGGATTGGCTAGAGGATGAGGGAGAATGGATGGTGGAGGAAATATCAATAGAGGGAGAAGGAAGGCTAGAGAAGACGCGAGGAAGGGAAGAGCCTTTCTATGTAGATGACATAGGAAAGGGGTGAATGAAGAAAGGGGAGGAGAAAAGAAAGGGAAAGGCTAGGAGAAAGGAAGAGAAGAGGGATGAGAGGGTTGAAGCCAAGGAAAGTTGTGACTACATCAATGAAGTGTAGACCACGGGGTGAAAAAGGATGGAAGGATGGCCGATAATGGTGAAGGCGGGGGTTTAGGCGAGAGAGAAGGGGAGATGTCCGATTTGGTTGGAAGGGGAAGGCCTAGGTCTTTATGGATTGCAACCCATTGGTTGAAGATCATAAGATCTTGAACCGCGAGTTGTGGGAGAAAAAGAGTTGGGACCGGGCGGGAGGAAGAGGGTCATAGTAGGCACCCCATTGAAAGATGATTTCACCCGGACATAGGGCGACGGAAATCTCTTGGGGTAGTCAAGGGTGGCCAAGAAGGGGTCGAGTCGGCGGGGTTGGGTTTAGGCCTGTCTCGAAGGACAGCGAGCCTGAACCTCGGGGTGTAGGTTGGCATAGGGGTTGGTTTGAGGCGTTTGGGAGGAGGCGGGTCGAAGAGGGAGAGATAGGTCGTTTGGAGGATGGTGGTTGAGAAGAGGTGGCGAGGTGAGAAAGATGGCTTGTGTGGTGGTTGGTTGGATGGGAGCGGAGGAGGTGGTAGGGTGGTAGTAGGCGAGGTGGTGAAGGTGGAGAAGGTGGAGGAGAAGAGGTTTCATCGGCGGTTCCCACAAAATGTACCTTCTTCTTTGCACTCTTTTAAAACGTTTGCCATGCTTGGACTTAGTAGGAGTGGAAGAGGCGAAGTTGGTGATTGAGATGTTGTGGTGGGAGCTGGTGGAGGAACAATGGAGGAGCGGCTGGTGTGGAGGAGACCTTAGGAAGGCCAAAGGATTCGTCGTGGGTAGGAGGGTTTGTTTGGTTTTGGGTTTGGAGGATTGGGAGGTAGGTTGAGAGGGTTTGGAGAGGTCAGTGGTTGGAAGGATGATGTGTCCTTCTCAAGCCTTTGTGGCGAGTTCTGGATTGTTTGAGTTTAGGGTGAGAGAGGGAGAGTGTTTAGGCTTTTGGTAGGAGGCTCGGCGGGCTCATATGGGATCGTGATCTAGCTGCGAGGTCAAATGTTCGCGGCTCGGCCCGATGGGTGTAGGCTCCTCCTCCTCGGTGGTAACCCGGCGTATAGGTGACTTTCCTCTTACCCTTGCGGCTTGGGTAGAGGGCCAGCAGCGTGCGGCGGGAAGCGGCGGCGGCAGTGCGTTGGTTGTCCTTTGGCCATATCATCCCTATAGCGGGTGATGTTGTTGGCCGTGAAGACGTAGGTGTTGGACACCTTGATGAGGTCGTCGAAGCGACCAGCTCATCAATCTCCTCATAACGGCGGAGGATGACATTGATAACCACGACAAAGGGCCTCTTCATGGACGGGTGAGCTTGGACTTCGCAACGCGGGATAGCATTGAAAAGATGATCTTTGCCCGGTTGAGTTGCTTGCGAAGGACCACGCCTTGGTCCACATCATGTTGGGAGGTGAAGATGTCCCTCGAGCCATTTTTGAATAAAATGCTCTTGTCGAGCGAGATGGGCGATATGATAGGGGTTTTACGGGAAGAGGTTCCTAGACATCTCGGAAAACCTCTCGGTTGGGCGGACCCTCATCATCTCCCAGGCAAGTGCCGATTCGGCATCGGTCAAGTCCAATTTGCCTTCAACAGGCGGTCAAGGATTTCTCCAACATCCTTGTAGGTCAACTTGATGTAGTGACCCCGATGTAGCCCTTGATGTAGCTTAAGTTGGCGGCTCGGAGGCATTAGGCGGAGGAGGAGCGAATCATCCTTGTATAGAATTCCTCGGCTAGATAGTTCTTTGTAGTGGGTGTCGTTGAGTTGGAACAGGGGAGGAGTCCACACTCGGTTAAATCTTTTAGCAAGGCATCAGCGGATGTGCAAATGATTGAGTCTATGTCGATAGTCATCCCTGGGTGATAGCTTGACACAGGAAGGGTCCTTATAGGGAGCTCGGCGGCCAATGCGGCCCTGGTTGGCTTTGCGAGGCGAAGATGAAGTGGTGGCGGCGGCCTTTGAGGATTTAGACTTTCCCTACATAATCGGCAGATGTGAGAACGCATATAGAATCGGCGGATATGCAAGAAAAGCAGATAATCATGCAATCGAGATAATAACATAAACAGTTTGAGATCAAAACCCAAAATATAGACAAATTGAACCAAAATATAAGAACAGTTCATCATCGGGTTTTCAAATATCTCGAGTTTGTCATTCAAGCAAACAAAGATATAAACGAAAACATAGTATCACAGAATCTCTACAACACATTTTACACCCAAACATGATTCAAGCAACAATCGCAAGATATTCATCAATGGCGGACGGTTTTAAAGCTCAAATTAGGTCAAAACAAGACCTAAAACTGGATTTAAATGAAATGAAAGGTGTAGAAATTCTTACCATTGATGATTTTAAGCTTGAAAACAAGAATTTGAGAATATTTAGAGATTTGAGAGGATTTGATTGGAAGTTGAGAGGTTTTGAAAGTTTGAAAATGGCGGTTGTTGAGAATTGTGAAGAGTTCTTGTACATTTTACCCTTTTATACCTCGACAGGCCACTAAATGGAATTTGATAAAATTTGAAGTCCGCATTTATTACGATGAGTTATCGTACGTATGGCGCCCTTAAGTCTGCCTATATTATCGAGTCGCCTATTTTATCGAAGCTGCCGATGTGGAGATAGACACTTACCCAAGGTTGTCTATTTACTCAGAGTTGAGATCGGCGATCACATAGGCGGTTTAATAACGGCGATTATGAAATAACTTAAAGAATTAGCTAGAAAGGATTAAGGATTGAGGTCAAGCATACCAAGCTCTCCTCTTAAATATGCAAACCTGGTTGAATCAAGTGGTTTTGTGAAGATGTACGCTACGATTCTCTGTAGGCACATATTGCATGCGATGTTACCTTTTTCAACATGATCTTTAAGAAAGTGATATCTCACATCAATGTGCTTTGTTTTGGAGTGCATGACGGGATTTTGAGAGCGAAATTGCGATGTGTTATCACACATTATAGGACAATCATCGTTTTGATCTCATAGTCCACTAGTTCTTTGTTTGATCCACAGTGGGGCGGCTACCGCGGCTATGTATTACGCTTGTTGTTGAAGTTGAAACAGAGGTTTGCTTCTTCGGCCCATGAGACAAGTCTATTTCCTAAGAATTGACATGTCCCACTTGTGCTTTTCTGTCAACTTTACATGCGGCAAAATCGGCATCGAATAGCCTATAAGATTAAAAGATGAATCTCTAGGATACCGATTCCCAAATTGGGAGTATCTATCGATATCGATGATTCTTTTATTTGCTTGTAGGTGAGACTCCTTTGGATCGCTTGAAACCTAGCACAAACACAAACGGCAAACATGATATCGGGCCTACTAGCGGTTAAGTATAAAAGTGAACCAATCATGCCTCGTAGAGAGTCATGTCCACTTTCTTGCCCTTCTCATCTTTGTCAAGATGGCGGTTAGTAGCCATAGGAGTCTTTGAAGTTTGCATTCTCAAGACCAAATTTCTTGATGACATCCTTTGCATATTTGGCTTGATTGATGAAGATACCATTTGAACTTTGTTGAATTTGAAGACCAAGGAAAAAGTTGAGCTCTCCCATCATGCTCATCTCAAATTTACTCTGCATAAGCTTTTCAAACCTTTTGCAAAGATTTTCATTAGTAGAACCAAAGATAATATCATCAACATATATTTGAACAAGTAAGGAATGACCTTTATGTTTCATAATGAAAAGAGTAGTGTCAATTTGACCTCTTACAAAGCCTTGAGATATCAAGAACTTTGAAAGGGTCTCATACCGAGCTCTTGGAGCTTGTTTAAGTCCATAAAGGGCTTTCCTCGGCTTGTAGACATCTTCTCTCCTTGAGCAGTCTATGAACCCGGTGGTTGCTCAACATAGACTTCTTCTTGAAGTTCTCCATTCGAAATGCACTCTTTACATCCATTTGATAAACTTTGAAGTCCTTGTAAGAGGCATAGGCCAAGAATAATCGATAGCCTCTAATCTTGCAACGGGGCAAATGTCTCATCATAGTCAATACCCTCCTCTGTCGTATCCTTGGGCTACCGGTCTTGCCTTGTTTCTTGTAATGTTGCCGTTTTCATCCATTTTGTTTCGAAAACCCACTTTGTGCCAATAAGCTTGTCCTTTAGGCCTAGGGACTAGTGACCGGACTTGGCATCTGTCAAATTGGTTTAGCTCTTCTTGCATAGCTTCCACCCACTTGGATCTTCCGAGCTTCATCAATCTTTTGGGTTCAATGTTAGATACAAATGCGGTAGAATACATGCATTCATTTCTTGAAGCTTGTCTAGTTTGAACACCGGCATTAAGATCTCCAATGATTTGAGTGATAGGATGATCTTTTACTTCCCTAACTTCGGGTTGAACTTGTCCTATTGCATCGGCGAGTTGGATTCTTGAGAAGTAGAAGTTGAAGCTTGGTTTTCTAAAGGGTAGGTTAATTCCAAGGTAGGTTGTATGACTTACGGTGTGGAAGGCAAAGGGGATTCGGGTTTTGAGTGTTCATTTGATGGTTCGTTTGAGGATTCTAACAGGTTGACTCTTGGAAGATCTTGTGAAGAAGGAGGATCGGCGGATCTAGGATTACATTACGTACTGTCTCATATTCATCGAATCATTAGTAACCTTAGGAGCCAAATGTGGCCCAATGAAATCAAATTCATCAAAAGAAACATGTACGATTCAACAACTTTAAGTGAAGTTTTATTATAAACTCGTATGCTTTTGAAAACTTGGCATATCGAGAAAAATTCCTTCATCACTTTTGGATTCAAACTTACCTCTATGTTCTCTACCATTGTAAAGAACATAGCATTTACAACCAAATATTTTAAAGAATCCAATGTTGGGAGCTCGCCTCTCCATATTTCATATGGAGTTTTGTTATGAAATTTATTTATGATGGACTGTTTTGTGTGAAGCGGGCGGTGTTCACGGCTACGCCCGAAATACATAGGCGGTTTGGCTTCGGCAATCATTGTCTTTCTGCTTCAATGAGAGTTACGTTCTTCCTTTCAGCAACTCCATTTTGTTGAGGTGTGCCAGCTGAGAGAAATTGTGACCAATTCCATGGTCATCACAATATTTGGCTACACCATTGTTCTTGAACTCTGTTCCATTGTACGATCGACATCGAGAGATATCATCCGGCTTACGAGTGTAGTCTTCGAAGAGTTCGATAATGATGTCATATGCTTCATCTTTGGAGGACATCATTTCTACCCAAGTAAATCTTGAGTAATCATCAACTACCACAAGAGTATACTTGCGCCACCAAGACTTGTAGTAGTTACGGGTCCAAACAGATCCATGTGCAAGAGGCGTAGAGTGCAGTTGTTGATAGGCAAGGCTTGCTTTTGAAGGAAGATTTGTGTAGTTTGCCTAGTTGACATGCTCTGCGAGGCGTGTGATTCGGTGATATTTTAGGCAAACCAACAACTAGATTGTCTTTTGATAGCTTCTCCAGGTATTTGAAATTGAGATGACTAAGCCTTTTGTGCCACAACCATGTTGTCGGTTGATGACCTAGCAACCAAGCAAAGATTTGATTTTCTTCCAACGGCATTTAGGTCAACGGCATAGACATTCCCTTTACGAATCCGGTCGGGATAGTTGAACATGTCTCATTGTCCTTTATGAGACATTGACTAGAGGAAAAGCGACATGTTAGCCCTTTATCACGAATTGTGATATGCTTAGCGGTGTGCTTTAAACCTTCAACTAGAGAGACTTTGTTGATGGAGAGATTGCCTCGATTATACTTCCATAACCAATGGTCTTCCCTTTTGAGTTATCTCCAAATATGGTGAGGGACCTTTGCTTCAACAATGCTTGAAAGAAGATTTGGATCACCGGTCATATGCTTTGAGCATCCTTGTCTAGATACCATAGATCTTTCTCTTCTTCATTGACGACCATGAAGCATTCTGAAATATAGACATTTAAGAATATGGTCCCCTTTTATTTTTGGGTCCTCAAGGTTAGCAACCTTTTGGGATCCACACTTGTTTAACCTTTGGAGGAGTAAATCCTCTAGATTTAGGTGTGAATCTCGAAGGCATTCATGAATCTCATGACCATGGCATTTGCGAAAGAGCATTTGTGAAATCCTTCAACATGAGTAATGATTTCTTTTTGAGGCTTCTTAATATCGGCGGTCTTTGGAATGATCTTTCTGCGATAATTGGCCTATAGGACTTAGGTGAAAATGCCTTTTCTTGTTGATGTTAGGTTTACCATAGGTAGACCTCTTATCAAAAGATTTTGTATTTACAGCACATGTCCTTTAAGCTTTTTATCTGCGAATTCACTTCTTTTACCCTTTTATAGGCGGTGTTGGGATCAGTCTTGCCTTTGACAAATTTAATAGGTTTGAGTGAGAATTCCTAGACTTGCTATTAGTCATCCTGTTTTCTTAGGGTGACTAATGGCGAGGTTTTAGTTGCTCGACTCACTATTAGAGTCATTCTTTGGCGGTGCTTTCTTTTGGACTTGTCTTTTGTGTTCTTGGGATAAACAAAAGGAACTTTGTTAAAGCCAAGTCCTTGCCTTTTGGGAGGCTGCTGGTCATAAGAAACTTCTGACCAATTCTTCAATCACTTGGATGTCTCATCCTTTTGAGAACTAGAAGAACTACCTACTTTGAACTCACTTTGGAAACCAATGCCGGTTTGTCATCTAAAGTTTTACGGTTTGAAAGAATGGCATCAAAGTTTCCTTTAGAGTTATTCAAGTATTGACAACCTTTTGAAGGTCATCTTTCTCGAATTTATCTTCTTGATGTGTTCAAGTAGGAAATCCACTTTTCGATCAAAGCTTTGTTCTCTTTTTGCAATTTGATACTTTCGACTTCTTTGTCTATCAAGATCTTTGATCTTAGACATCAAGGTTGATTTCTCGAGACGACTAGTTCATGCTTCTTGGCTAATTTCACATAGGCGACTTTGAATTTTGAAAATTCTTCCGGCATGTCTTTGTTAGCTTTGATGAGCTCTCCCTTTGATGGTTCATTGAGCTCATCATCATCATCATTGTCATCTTGTTGAAATGGTAGTGACCTCACTGAATCATGTGGTGACTCCTGGCCATAAGGCATATGTTGGCTTCTTCGGCAAAGTCACAAGAGTCATCCTCATCGGTGTCGGTGTCACACCATGTAGGCGGTGCTTTCATCAATGTCTTGACCACCATCCCTTTTTGTTTTTGAAATTTAGTTTCGGGACGTTTCTTATAAAATTCATATTTTGGCTTTGGACATTTAGAGGCAAAATGGCCTGGTTTCCTACATTAAAACAAACTAGCTCATTATCCTTTTGATGGTCTGCGATTTATAAGGAGCGAAATTTTGGTTGGCGGTTGTTTTATAAGGAACGGCAGTTTTGTGAGAAGGCGCCTATGTGATGATGGTTTATTAAACCTTTTGAAACGTTGATATTTCTTTACAAACATAGCAAAGGCTTCGTCGAAAGAATATCATCATCTTCTTTGGATGTAGAAGGTGTTTCATCGGGTTTTGAACAGGAAGGTTCGAGACATGGTGGTAAGGACAAGTTTTTAAAACTCTTTTCCATTTCTTGAGCTTGTTGGATTTCAAGCTCATAAAGCGAAAGACTAGCATAAAGGTTTCTAAGAGTCAATTTGTTTAAATCTTTTGACTCTTTCATGGCGATGATTTTAACATGCCATAGGCGCCTAGTGCATTTAGAAATCTCATGTTTATTTCTTTCTTTTCATACTTCTTTCCTAATGAATAGCAAGAGTTGACTACCTCATAGAATCTGTCATAGGCACTTCGAGACTCTTTGGGATCCTTTTGAAGGAGTCAAACTTACGGATGCGGTATATAATTTGTTGTTCTTTGTCTCGCCATCACCTTCAAGATATTCAAGGATGGCTTCCCACATCTCCTTTCTTTGTGTCCAAGTTGATAATCTGGCGATAAGTGCTTATATCAACACGGTGGTAATGATGTTGATGGCCTTTCCATCGAGCATCATTCTTCTGTCTTCATCATCCCACTCTTCTTACGGCTTTGGTACTTGGTGCGCGGTTGGATCTACCGCGGCCGGTGTATTAGGCTTCATTGGAATTACGGGTCCATCGTGACACATTTCCACAAACGTTTATCAATTGAGTTCATATGTCTTTTGACTTTATCTTTCCAGATGTCAAAGTGAACTTCATCCAAGACAGGACAATGGTTCACGTTTGAGGTTTCCAACATTTGGTGAGCAGCCATGATCTTTAATCTCTCAAGAGGTTAATCTCGGAAAAACTAGTTTTCAAAGAGTTAAGCTCGATACCAATTGTTAGGTCCAAGGTTGCTCTATATAGGCTAGAAGGGGGTTGAATAGCCTATGTCCAATTTTTGAAATTGATTCAAAAATCTTACTTCACTAGGGTTTTATAAATTTTGCGGGCGGAAGACTTGTGAAGCACGGGACAAGTTGAGAATGGCGATCTTGGCGGGACAAGATCGGCGGTTCTTGATTGGAAATCGGAAATTTAAAGCAACACAATCAAATCACAATCACACACAAATAGACAGAATATTTAATATGGTTCACACTTATAAATAAGTGCTACGTCCACAACCAAAGTGGTCAACTTTGGATTTGAAAATCGTGTACTAAGTTTTTCCACTAGATATTTTACAAACTAAATCTCTAATGGATTGTGTACAAAAATTTTGTTGACCAAGTGTTTGTGTGGGAGAATTGATATCAATAAGATACAATTCTCGTGAGCTATGAAAAGCTAGGTGTTGCAATCAATGAAGAGCTTTAATGGACTGATAGTCTAGAGTGAAGCTCTTCAAAGAAATACGAATAGGACGTTTAAGCTTTAATGCACTTGAAGAAGATGAAGAAGATTCGAGTTGTAGTTGTTGAAGTGTTTTGAATGCAGCAATGGAGTCTCCTTTTATATGCGGGAGGAAGCTTGGAGCCGTTGGAGGTCTTCTAATTTGAATTTAAGAGCAATTAATGCTCTAATCGGTTGTTGACTCGATAGGTGGCTGTAGCTTGCGATCTGTCTCCGACACTTTGCTAAAAATAGGCGGTGCAGTGCTTGCGGGAGGAATGTCCTTTTCGAGTGTATGCCAAGAATGGAAACCTTCATTGAATGTGATTTGCGGGTTAACGTTGCATCGAAGTCAATGAAAGCCTCAAATCGGGACATGTCTTGGCGGTTCTCTTATCGGACGTTCTTGAGGTTCTTCAACATTGCGATGAAGCTTGGCCGATATGAGCTTGTCCGATATTCAAACGAAAGCTGGCGATGCATTGTTTGCCTATTGTGCGAGAGGGCGTCCGATGTCCTATAGGCTATCTTCTTCAAGGCAATATACAATAAGCAACCTAAACTATTCAAGCTATGCCTAAGTTCAAGTTGCCACTCTAACAGACACGCAGGCCCATTAGTCACCTTGACTTAGACTTAGGTTATGGATTCAAGCAAATCTAGGCTAATTATGCAACACAAACCTATTTCAATTGCGAGTGCATACATGTACGGTCCTTTCGACATCTAATTTCCCGATTAAATCTAGGACATGGATTATAAGTCAAAATCCAATTGATTTAATAACCGTGATTCCATTTCAAGTACCAGTGATTCAGTTATGAATCAAATTCATCATGCCTTGGCCAAGGTCTTCGAATCATGAACTATGAAAAACACAGAAATTCTCTTATCATCGATAAGTGTCGAATTTTATGTTGGCTTGATTAACCTCCATGCACACCGGTGCAATACCCAAAATACCCCTTTGCGATTGTCAAGCAATCAGTAAGTAAATCAAAGTATTGCAGGATGTACACAAGGCTACTATCGTACCTCAAGTCCGAGGACTAATCATGTACTATCACAACGTGAAAATTCTTAATTTGACAAATCAAATTTCCATTTAAGAATTTTCAACGGGTCATGTTCAGTGAACTTGTTCTCTAACAAGCACTGCATATATGCACTTGCGTCACAACGCCGATGTTAATGGAATGCAACATCCTCGTCATACGAACATGCATCATACGCATAAGTCTCACAAGGCTTTTCAATGTCCTTGTCTTGAAAAGCCAACCGACTTAGAACCAATTTTAAGACCAAAGCCTTAGAAGCATTTTCCATGATTACCATCAAATGCGTAACCATGCCCCATAGCTAAAAATGGTCTAAGGACTTTATCAAATATTTATAAACATGAAAATATAAGATAAAGAAATGCCTTCATATATAAAATAAATTCCAATAAAATTGTTTTACACGTAGAATAAAATCCAATCAAATTGGAACTCGGGCATTCTACTCTAACAATCTCCCACTTGCCCCTAGTTCCAATTTCCCATATATTTTAGGCCCATCTTCTCGAGATGTCCGTCAAATATCTTCTGTGATAGGGGTTTAGTTAGCGGGTCTGCTACATTTTCTGCTGAAGCGACTCGATCCACAACGATGTCGCCTCTACCAATGATCTCTCTAATCGGTGGTATCGCCTCATTATGTGCTTGGATCTTTGATGAGATCTCGGCTCTTTGCTTGCGCTATAGCTCCGTTGTTGTCACAATAAATCATTATTGGATCAACAACGGATGAAACTACACCCAACCCTTGGATGAAGTTTCGTATCCAAACAGCCTCTTTTGCCGCATCTGATGCAGCTATGTATTCAGCCTCAGTAGTAGAGTCTGCAGTCGTCTCTTGTTTGGAACTTTTCCAACTAACTGCTCCTCCATTAAAGGTAAATACATATCCGGACATCGACTTTGAGTCATCTACATCGGATGAAAACTAGAGTCGGTGAAACCCTCTAGTTTCAATTCTCCATTGCCGTATATCAAAAGATATCCTTGGTTCTTCTCAAGTATTTAAGAATTATCTTAACGGCCTTCCGGTGTTCTTCTCCTGGATTGGACTGATATCTGCTCGTGACACTCAGAGCATGTGCAACATCAGGCCTTGTACACAACATTGCATACATAATGCTCCCAATAGCGGATGCATAAGGTATGCGAGACATTCTTTCTCTTTCCTCAGGTGTCTTAGGAGACATTGCCTTAGAAAGTGAAACACCATGACTCATTGGCAAGTATCCACGCTTGGATTCCTCCATGCTAAACCTCTTTAGCACTTTGTCAATGTACATGGATTGGGATAGTCCGATCATCCTTCGCGATCTATCTCTATAAATCTTTATCCCGAGGATAAAGGATGCATCTCCCAAATCCTTCATGGAGAATTGTTTAGACAACCATGCCCTTGTTGATCGCAACATACCTACATCATTACCAATGAGTAGAATGTCGTCAACATATAAAACAACAAATGCAAGCTGCGCTCCCACTAACCTTCTTGTAAACACATGGTTCATCCGGATTTTTGTGAAAATCAAACGTTTTGATCGCTTCATCAAACCGAATGTTCCAACTCCTTGAAGCTGTTTGAGTCCATAAATGGATCTCTGGAGTTTGCAAACCTTTGCTCACTTCCACTAGATATGAAGCCTTTGCTTCATATAGATCTCTTCCTTAATGTTTCCATTAAGGAAAGCAGTCTTCACATCTATTTGCCATATCTCATAGTCATAATATGCAGATATGGCCAGCAAAATCCGAATGGATTTAAGCATTGCTCTTGGTGAAAAAGTTTCCTCATAATCAACACCTTGCTTTTGAGTATAACCTTTTGCAACCGGGCGTGCTTTATAGGTTGCTATCTCTCCATCTACTCCAAGCTTCCGCTTGTAGACCCATTGCACCAATGGGAACAATTCCTTGTGGTGGGTCCACCAAGGTCCAAACCTTGTTGGAGTACATGGAGTCCATTTCGGACTGCATTGCTTCTTGCCATTTCTTTGAGTCGATGTCCAACATCGCCTCTCCATAGCTTTTTGGATCATTGTCCAAAAGGAGTCCCTCTTCTTTGTTTTCTAACAAAAGGTTCAGTTTTCCAGGGGCCTTCGAGACCCTTGCGATTTTCGAAGAGGTTGTGCTTCAAATGGTCCAGCTTTGGTCTATTATCTGCGACAATATTTTGGATATTGTGGTTCTTGAATTTCTTCAAGCTCTACAACCCTGCCACCCCTTTCAGAAAAGAATTCTTCTTCAAGAAAAGTAGCATTTCTCGAAACAAACACTTTTTGTTCGAAGGGTCGTAGAAATAGTATCCTATAGACTCTCTTGGATACCCCACGAATTTACATAAGATGGATCTCATATCCAACTTATCTCCTACTTGTTGCTTCACATAAGCATCACACCCCCACACTTTGAGGTATTTGTAGGAGGGTGTCTTACCATTCCACATCTCATATGGAGTATTGGGCACGGCTTTACAT
The DNA here is from genome assembly GCA_016624345.1 of Platycodon grandiflorus. Classification (NCBI taxonomy): domain Eukaryota; kingdom Viridiplantae; phylum Streptophyta; class Magnoliopsida; order Asterales; family Campanulaceae; genus Platycodon; species Platycodon grandiflorus. Next base: position 26,296,863 of record CM028368.1, read on the forward strand.
GGCACTCTATTCAATAGATGTGCTGCCGTCTCTAAGGCATGACCCCAGAATGAAAGAGGTAAAGTTGTGAAACTCATCATTGATCGAACCATGTCCAACAAAGTTCGATTCCTACGCTCCGAAACTCCATTAAGTTGTGGAGTAGCAGGAGGAGTCCACTGTGAGAGAATCCCATTCTCTTTTAGATAATCAAGAAACTCGGTACTCAAGTATTCTCCTCCTCGATCAGATCGAAGAGTCTTAACACTACGACCAATTTGTTTCTCCACCTCGCATCTGAATTCTTTGAACTTTTCAAATGCTTCAGATTTGAGCCTCATAAGGTACACATAACCATACCTAGAATAATCATCGGTAAAAGTTATAAAGTAGTGATAATTCCCACGTGCACTAACGCTTAGTGGTCCACAAACATCTGTATGGATCAAATCCAACAAACCATCGGCACGTTCCACTTGCCCAACAAATGGTGATTTGGTCATTTTTCCTTTGAGACATGATTCACATGTTGGCAACCTTTCCTCTTCCCTAAGGTCGAGATTTTGTCCCAACTTGCGCATCCTTTTCTCAGAAATGTGACCTAATCTAGCATGCCAAAGAGTGAGGGATTTATAATTATCTAATTTCCTTTTCTTATTTTGTTGAATTGTGAGTATGGGGCTATCAAGATTAACTGTGTATAAACAATTCGTCAAATAACCGGAATATATAAAAGCAGAGTCTTTGAAAATGGAACAACTTCCATTCTCAATAACAAACTTAAAACCTTCTCTGTCCAAAACAGGAACAGAGATAATATTCCTAACAATATTCGGAACATAAAGACAATTGTTCAAACACAAATTAAAACCATTCTCTAAAGAAAGATTAACAGTCCCAATAGCTGATGCAGCAACTCTTGCTCCATTCCCCATCCTAAGAACCTTGTCCTTTCTGTCCAGTTTCCTGCTTCTTGTCATTATCTGCAAATCATTGCAAATGTGTGAGCCACAACCGGTATCCAATACCCAAGAAGCATCATTAACAGATAAATTAACTTCAACAAAATATATACCTGAACTTTTCAGGCTTGCAAGGTACTCCTTGCGTTTCTCTTCCAATGCCCCAATTTGCCGCAATGGTTGCATTTGTCATTGGCTTGAGATTTGACCTTTTTCTTGCCATTGTCCTTTGCCTTCTTGTTGGGCTTGGAGGAACTCTTTCCTTTCCACTTCCTCTTATTATTAGACTTTGCGGCCTTTGACCCGAAGTGGATTCAACAAGGAGGACGGCTTATCCTTTTTGATTGTGGATTCTTGTTGTCAACTTATTCACCAACTCGGGAGACTAGTTTCCATAGAGTGCATATTGAAATTGACAACAAACGAGTCAAATGAGGGAGGGAGATTGCAACAAAAGGTCCACATAGAGTTCATTATCCATAACGACATCAAGGGACTCGAGCTTTTCAATGAGTGCTATTATCTTCACCCCATGATCATGGGTGAAGAGCCCTCGGTCATACGACATCGAAAAGCTCCTTAGATATCGATATCTTACTTGCCTTACACTCTCACCATACAACTCTTGTAGGTGAAGAAGGATCTCACGTGCGGTGTGTAGACCCTCATTCGCCTACGCGGCTCATTTGACATCGATGCTAACATGTAGCATCTAGCTTGGAGATTATCATCAGCATGACGAAGATACTCTCCATAGGCATCTGATGTCTGGTCCTCAGGAGGTGGAGGAGGTGCTTTGTCAAGTACATAAGCCTTCTTCTCATACTCCAGAACAATCTTAAGGTCACTCAACCAAGTAGTAAAGTTTGGGCCAGTTAACTTGTTTTGCTCAAGAATTGATGTGATTGGATTCTTAGCCATTTTAGTAGAGATATCTACAAAATAAACGAAGCAGAAAATGAGTAAACTATGGAAAATATTCATATTTAATATAAGGTCTTTAATATTAAATGCTCCCACTATTTTATTTAAATCTATTAACCCCATAATAGATTTCGGAAAATCAAATTTTCTTAGTGGGCTTGAAGCCTAATAGAAACATTTCACACCCCAATTTTATGAGCCCATGAAATATTTCCATCGGTAGTCAACTCTTTGACAATTGTATCAATATACAACCCTCAAGATTATTTTGCCTCATCTCTTCCCATATACCCCAATTTTATGAGCCCATATGGTACTAAATGTCAAACACAACCCATCAAACCATCGTTTAGATGGAACATTTAGAGTCCCACGACTCGTGGCCAACATAAAACGAATCCATCCTACGAGCATCTATATGCTTGGTAGGGATCACAGCTTTCTCACACAAAATCACTCCACGACTCATGGCCAATGACTAAGAGCGGTAGCATCGTCATGTCATCTACCTTTGATGGAAGGCATGGAACGATATGTCTAACATATCTTGTCCATATTTGTTTGATATAGAACTAATCAAATTAAATTCTTTTAAGTTTCAAAAACTTGGGGTTTTTCCTTTTAAGACCTCATCCAATTAACTTACTAGGTGGATTTATTTATATAATGCAATATTTCATCGCATGAGCGCAAGCATAAAGCATTAAATAAATCTAACATACATTCTATGTAAAAATGATGGGATGATCATGGCCAACCTATGCGACCCATTTGAGCCAAAAATGGGTCTTGGTCAATCTAAGGGACAAAGTAAATAGAACTACTTCTATTACATTTTATTGTATTTACCCATACAAGCATGGGCCTTCAAAATTCTATTCTATTACATTTGTAAGATCTACCCACACAAGCGTGGGCCTTCGCATCGAACGTCCTCCAATTCAAAAATTAAAGAACCTCACCACCTAGTCTACTCTCAATGCAAAAATTTAAAGAACTTACAAATAATAGAATAAAAGGCTCGCAGGCCCCAAAAACCCAAAGATAAATACATCCAATCACATTGGTCATAGGCTCATGATCATCCCAAATAAAGTCATACTAACAACTCATCATATGAAAATAATGCATAAAAGTTTCCAATTGTATGTGTCAATATGATTTTTGGGATAAACATTTCTTGAATATTCATAAAACTATTTTATTAAGTATTAAAATTAACGCTTTAATTTTAAAACATGAATAATACAAGAAAAATTAAAAGAAGAAGGAACTGTCAAGAGGGTCACGGCTGGAAGGAAAAAATTTCAAAAACATTTTCTATTCTGATCAAATCTCTACAAAAAGTCTAACTTTCTTGGTTGAACATAATAATGATAAGATTGATTTTGATTTCTAAAATTAAACAAATCTCATCATATATACATGTACAGTACATGGTCATAGCATGAAACAATATAAAATGATTTGGATGTTTCAAAAACATCGCAAAATAGATGAACCCGAGATCATAAAATGTAAGTTTCAAAAACATTACATCATGTTTAAAGTGAACATGCCGAAATACAAAGAAATGCTTCCAGCCTATTTTATTTTGTTTATCAAATAATTCAACATCCCCTTTTTAACAAGAAATTAAATTTCTTCAACCTTCTAATTTTTATTTCAATTTTATCCCAAATCGAATTGAATAAAACAAATTTTATCACACATACAATTATTCGGTAAACATATTTTAACAAATTAAAACATGTTAAAACTACAAACAAACTTGCACAATTGCGAAACCGTGGCTCTGATACCTCTGTTGGGTTCGCTATATCGCGGGGCTAATCGCAGCGGAATTTAAAATTTTATAAAACGTGTATACAATATACGTTAAACATTAGCACCCGATTCACGTAGCGATTTAACGATCGCGCATATTGTGCAAGTGATAAAGAAAAGTTTTAGGCTCTTACCAAAAACGCTTCCTTAAAGCTTCCTTTTGATGAAGATGTGGAGGCAATCAATTGCCGGCAAAATCTCCAATCCTTAACTCGTAGAGGTCCACACGTCCCTCCTCTAAAGGTAGTCCACACGAACGAATGGAATCACCGAATTAAAATTTCGCTAGCAATTTTAATCCGTTTTGTTCAATGATATAAAACCAAAAACAAGTTTTTGTTTTCTTGCTTGGGAGAGATTAAAAACCAAAAGAAACAAAAAGCTTTTCAAAGGAAGGGGGCGGCGGCAGTTATCTTTTCAAAAGATATAACCTACCGTTTTATATATAACCTTTTATATATAAAAAAACTTTTTTTTTTTTTTAAAACCTAATGTGTACTACATCTAATGTATACACAATAGTGTCTAGGTTCATTAGCATGAAGATATGGTAATATTATTATTACCATATATTGCCTTATTAAAATAACATTTATTTTAATATTATCAATATAACCCCTCCTTCTTTTTATTTCTTTCAAATTAACAAGATGGGCTCTTCCAACGGGCCTAATTAAATATTGGATTTAGAACAAAATTTCATCAATTAATCTAAATTAATTGACCGAGTCCAAATTTAATTAAATTGATCGAATCAATTTCATCTATCAATTAATCTCTACTAATCAATTATGTGCAACAATTTGACACAATTCTTTATTGAACAAATGAATCCTTCCATTCTTAGTGTGCGACCCTTTAGGTTCACAACTAATGCTAGTTGTAGGCTTACAACAATTTTGTAACTTATGAATAACGATTTATTCTATTAAATAATCCGATTAGATAATATACTTGAAATTAACTCTTTAATTTCAAGAACCTACAAATCGTGGGAACACCTAGCAAGTAGCACGAATACCTAGCAGTAGGTGAAATAGCGAGCAAACCTATTTCAATTGCGAGTGCATACATGTACGGTCCTTTCGACATCTAATTTCCCGATTAAATCTAGGACATGGATTATAAGTCAAAATCCAATTGATTTAATAACCGTGATTCCATTTCAAGTACCAGTGATTCAGTTATGAATCAAATTCATCATGCCTTGGCCAAGGTCTTCGAATCATGAACTATGAAAAACACAGGAAATTCTCTTATCATCTGATAAGTGTCGAATTCTATGTTGGCTCTTGATTAACCTCCATGCACACCGTGCAATACCCAAAATACCCCTTTGCGATTGTCAAGCAATCAGTAAGTAAATCAAAGTATTGCAGGATGTACACAAGGCTACTATCGTACCTCAAGTCCGAGGACTAATCATGTACTATCACAACGTGAAAATTCTTAATTTGACAAATCAAATTTCCATTTAAGAATTTTCAACGGGTCATGTTCAGTGAACTTGTTCTCTAACAAGCACCTGCATATATGCACTTGCGTCACAACGCTGATGTTAATGGAATGCAACATCCTCGTCATACGAACATGCATCATACGCATAAGTCTCACAAGGCTTTTCAATGTCCTTGTCTTGAAAAGCCAACCGACTTAGAACCAATTTTAAGACCAAAGCCTTAGAAGCATTTTCCATGATTACCATCAAATGCGTAACCATGCCCCATAGCTAAAAATGGTCTAAGGACTTTATCAAATATTTATAAACATGAAAATATAAGATAAAGAAATGCCTTCATATATAAAATAAATTCCAATAAAATTGTTTTACACGTAGAATAAAATCCAATCAAATTGGAACTCTGGGCATTCTACTCTAACATACACGACGATAACGATACGTGATTGTTTATGCTACATGAGATAGTGTGTATCGAGTGATTATATGATACTGTAAAAAGATCCTAAGTTGAGTATTATAGTTACGTGTTGTTTAATGGTTGTAAGTACGTTTAGACTTACGTATGTTGTGATTGTGAAGTCTAGCATTAGCAGACTTAGATAATTCGGTTGGGTTGTCCAATAGGCCTACTTTGCCTATTGTCTTGTTTAGTTTATATGTTCAGTGATTATGGACATTGTGAGATTGTTCTAGTATGTGATAGGACAATCATCCTACCTTGATGATTGATTGTGTGTTTAATGTTTACTAGCACACTTTGTTGATTTGTTGTTGTAGGCTTATTGTGACCTACTTGAAACATTCGTATTGTTATTGAATGTTGTTGTTGTGGTATGCTCCCTACTTTGGAGTATGAATGTTTATTTTAAATGTCGAGTAAACATCTACTTGTGCATTTAGTTAAGTCCATGGCATTTGTGTCGGCGGTGTAATAGTTGAAGGCCAATACATCGGGCCTCGCCCTACCGTTGGCCACGATAGGGGTATAGCGCCATGTGTTGTACGGAATAAACGCAAACTTGGTAAGCTATATCCGTGGTTGATTCTTGGGTTGTAGGGACCAAGATCACACGTCGACGTGGATACAGAAAATGGTTCACATAGTTTCATGTTGTTTCTTGTTCTTGGTTTGAGCACGTCAACAACAGCTTCGAATTCTTGATTTGGTTTATTGATCGAGCACGTCAAAACGGCTTCGATATTTGGTATTATATTGGTTGGTTGGTTGGAACTATTGGTTTGGTCGGAGGTGTACCTTGACGCCGTATCCCTTTTTACGTGTTTACTTACCGCTCTTATGTATTTCCTATACAAGCGAATGATGGTCACAATTTCCAACTGGTATGGGACGGTTGGCGATTGTTGAGCCTCTTGTTAGTATAAGGTTGGTTGCCCTTATGTGCTACTACATGTTTACTTTCCTGTTATATTGTTGTGCATAATGCCATGCCATATAGTCACATGTAGTAACTTGTCGATTAATGGTTAAGCTAACATTGTTACCAAGATTAGTGCATTTAGAGTCTTGGTTTACTGTTGCATTCATACTCATAGCACCCAATACATTATAGTATCTTACGGAGTCTTTTAGACTCACCCAACAACCTCCTCAGTTTGCAGGTTAAGTTCCAGCGCAACGAGTCTTGAAGCTTGGAGTTAGCAAGATGTAATTGTATTGTCATTTTATTCTTATCTCTTGTACTGTAAGATCGTGAGGTTCACTAAGTTATGTAAACTTAGTATATGGGTAGAAATAGTTGTATTCTTTAGATTTGTATTTTGGTGCCGACTTGTGTGGTCGTGCCAGTTGTTGTACTTTATCATTTTGGGTTTCTGACTTGTGGTATTTTAGTATTATTGTTTCTCCGGCTTGTGTATTTTTCCGTTGAGGTTTTTATGGTCGAGTTATCTTTAGCGTTGTTCTCCGGCGTATGTTTGGCCGTTGAGGTTTATTTAGTTGTAGTTGTTGTTTGAGTTTTTGAAACTCACATTTTAACTTGTTTTCCGCTGCATAGTTTTGGTTTTGAGCTTGTGTAGCTCGTTCACTTCTGTGGACTTTTGTTGTTTCTTTTAGTTTGGCGCACCGAGTTAGGGGTTCAACATCAAACCCCGGACTCGGGTCGTCACAGTATTTGTAGCGACCTGGCCTTCGTGGCCAGCGCTGCTAGCTCAATTGGTACTCACACTCACATTTAAAGGCCTTTGTACCTTACCTAGAGGTCAGGGGTTCGAGGGTGGGGGAAGGCATGAAACCCATGACTAGGCATGGGAAGTTCTTGAGGCCTGGCTGTGATACTCAGTAGAGGTCGAGCTAGGTGTGGACGTGTCCCTAGCGGCGCTGGCCACGAAGGTCAGGTCGTTACATAATTGGCATTAAATCTCAAAAGATATTAAAGACATTAATGGTTGTACTCAGTCACTTAGGCTTTAATTTTTGATTTTCTCTCACTTTGGCCCCATTAGCTAGCCTCTCTTTCTCTCTTTATTTTTAATTCAATCGTTATAAAATGAAAATTTGAAATAAAAAATCCAACATCTAAATGTACATGCCAAACACACCCTATATTAATAATTTTCAAAAAGTTAAAATACCTCTTCAATTTGGACAAATAAAAAATGTAACCTTTCAATTTGGACAAACTAATTAGAAACTGTAACTTTCAATTGGAGGGGCAACATTGTGATTTAGGTGGCTTTTCTCTTCAACTTCAAAGGAACATGCAAGTGGACCTTTTTTGCTGTGGGGTGTAAGGTGAGATTTGGTCAATATCTAGAGATTTTTCATACTTTGACCCAAAATATCTTGATTTTCTAGGTTGGGAGGTTTTTTGACCCAATATTTTGATTTTCTAGGTTTCCGATTACCTGTCAATATTCTTCCTCGCGAAAATTGTCACCAGACTCTTATAGTTGTTGTAACCAAATGCGGAACGGATCTTTGCAACCCACACACCGACAAACAAAGTAACAAATAAGGCTCAATATTTACGTGGTTCGGAGAAGTCCTCCTACGTCCACGGGTGGCAACCAAACAAAATCACTATTATCAAAGTGATTACAAATTGTTTACAAAGTGTATCACTCACACTCGTCTCACACTACAAATGTGTCTCTCTCTTAAAGTGTTTCTCACTCAATTGCAATTTGCCACACCACTAGAATGAGTCATAGTCAAGCCTATATATAGACACAAACCATCCATGAAAAAGATGTATCCAAGAGAAGAGAGAACACTGCACCAAGAGTTTCATTGGAAACTCAAACAACATCCATACATGTACCACATAGATAATGATCACATGTGATAATGTACTTGGACCAAATGTATATGAACTTGAGCCAAATCCAACAATCTCCACCTAGGCGAAAGTTCCCAACCACATAGCCGATTTTGGTTGCCACCAAACTAACCAGCTATTCTTTCCTTCCAATGTTGATCAATCCCAAACAATGCTCAAACTTGTCTCGAGTAACCACCTTTGTCAACATATCAGTAGGGTTATCAGCAGTCCCAATCTTCAATAACCGAATGTCACCTTCATTAACGATTTCACGAACAAAATGAAAGCGAACATCAATATTATTCGTCCGGCCATGGTGTACTTGGTTCTTCGATAAACAAATAGCACTCTGGCTATCACAATACACATCAATGTGTTTCTGCAAAATCCCCAAGTCATTCACCAAACCGTGCATCCAAATAGCTTCCTTAAAAGCTTCGGTAACTGCCATATACTTTGCCTCGGTGGTAGATAATGCAACTGTAGACTGAAGCGTAGAACGCCAACAAACTGGTCCACCAGCCATAGTGAACACATAACCAGTAGTAGATCGTTGCATGTCCAAATCACCAGCATAGTCAGAATCAACATAATCAACCACAAGTTTATCAAGCTCAAGTTTTTCCATTTTCTGAAACTTGAGACCAACATCAACAGTACCATGAATGTACCTCAAAATCCACTTAACAGCTTGCCAATGCCCTTTTCCAGGATTGTGCATATAATGACTAACTATGCTCAAAGCTTGAGCAATATCAGGTCGGGAACAAACCATAGCATACATCAAAGCACCAACTACATTTGGATAAGGAACTTTCTCCATCTGACTTTTCTCTTCATCTGAACTAGGACACATCAATGCACTAAGCTTGAAATGAGGAGCGAGCGGCATATGAACAGGTTTTGTCGAGCCATTCATACCAAATCTTGTCAAAACCTTTTGCAAAACTATGACTGAGTCAACCAAACAGTACCATTTCCTCTATCTCACTTAATCTCCATCCCAAGTATCCTTTCTGGTTCACCCAAGTCTTTCATATCAAATGCCTTTGACAGCTGAGCCTTCAATTTATCAATCTCTACCTTGCTCTTGGATGCAATCAACATGTCATCAACATACAAGAGCAAATAAATGAAGGAACCATCTTTGAGTTTACGAAAATATACACAATGGTCAAATTGGCTTCGAGTGTAATCATGTTCCACCATGAACTGATCAAACCTCTTATACCACTGTCGAGGAGACTGCTTAAGTCCATACAAGGACTTCTTCAATTTGCAAACCCAATTTTCCTAACCAGCAACTTGAAAACCATCTGGTTGAGGAAACATTGGCTGTGGACAGCGTGATGCAAGGATTACTTGTGGGTTTTGCAAGAAGAGTGGGCATAATGAAGATAAGTGTTGGTTGAAATAAGGGAAATGTTTGTTGTGTGGTGATGGCACACATTTCCAGAGGGATTGCCCTAAGAATAAAGGGACACAGCCGGGAGGTGCACAACAGAACGCTGGGGTTAAGAGAGATAACAAGGGTCGTCCTAGAGTGCAAGGTCAAGTCTTTGCCTTAGACCAGAGGGGAGTTCCCGAGATCCCTAATGTCATAGGAGGTACTTTAACCATCTCTAGTGAGAAAGCCCGAGTGTTAATAGACCCAGGGTCATCACATTTTGCTTATCATTTGCATGCTATACCTAAGTTATTGCCTTATATGTTGGAGGTGTCTACTCCGTTGGGAGAGTGTCACGTAGCTTTGGATGTTTATCGTGCTTGTGATGTTGTTATTGATGATCATCACTTACCTGCAGATTTGGTCATATTGCCTATACGTGATTTCGATGTCATTTTGAGAATGGATTGGTTACATGCTCGTCGTGCTATTGTTGATTGTCGTAAGAAATTGGTTACCTTTGATTTACTGAATGTACCTTCATTCGCGTTTATGGGTGATAAGACGTGGGCGGTATTCAGCTTATTTCGGCTTTGAAAGCTTGGAAGTTATTGTCTCATGGATGTTCAGCGTATTTGGCTTGTGTTGTTGTAGATCACAAAAGGTTGTTACCTTGGAGGATGTTCCTATTGTTCGTGAATTTTTGGATGTATTTGCAGCTGATTATGATTTGCCTCCAGACCGAGAGTTAGAGTTTTGTATTGAATTGTTACCAGGGACCGCACCGATTTCGAAAGCACCTTATCGTATGGCACCAGCTGAATTGAAAGAGTTAAAAGTCCAATTGGAAGAGTTACTTGATCGGGGTTTTATTAAACCGAGTGTATCGCCTTGGGGTGCACCGATGTTGTTTGTAAGAAAGAAAGATGGTTCTTTGAGGTTATGCATCGATTATAGAGAGCTGAATCAAGTGACCATTAAGAATAAATATATTCTTCCACATATTGACGATTTATTTGATCAACTTCAAGGTTCCGTAGTGTACTTTAAGTTTGATCTCAGGAGCGGTTACCATCAGTTGAAGGTCCGAGTGGAAGATATTCCTAAGACGACTTTTCGAACTCGTTATGGGCACTTTGAGTTTGTGGTTATGCCTTTTGGGTTGACTAATGCACTAGCCGTGTTTATGGATTTGATGAATAGAGTGTTCTTACCTTATCTTGATTGTTTTGATGTAGTGTTCATTGATGATATTTTGATTTATTCTAAGTCCCGTGAAGAGCACGAGAAACATTTGAGGTTAGTATTAACGGTTTTGAGGGAGAAGAAGTTGTTTGCTAAATTTAGCAAGTGTGCCTTTTGGCTTGAGGAAGTGGCTTTTCTGGGCCATATTGTATCGGGTGAAGGTATATTGGTTGATCCCGGTAAGATTGAGGCAGTTGTGAATTGGAAGAGACCCGAGACTGTACGGAAGTTCGTAGCTTTCTGGGTTTAGCGGGGTATTATCAGAGGTTCATAGAAGGGTTTTTTAGGATTGCAACCCCGTTGACTACTTTGACACAAAAGAATAAGGCTTTTGTTTGGAATGATAATTATGAGGTGAGCTTCCAAGAGTTGAAGAAGAGATTGACTACGGCACCGATTTTAGCTTTGTCGAACGGACATGAGGGTTGCTTATTTATAGTGACGCTTCGAAAGAAGGCTTGGGATGTGTGTTAATATAGAATGGAAGGGTTATAGCATATGCTTCTCGAAAGTTGACTCAGTGTAAATAGAATTATCTGGCTCATGATATGGAGTTAGCAGCAATTATTTTTGCTCTTCACAAATGGAAGCATTATCTTTATGGGGCTAACTTTGAGGTATTTATCGATCATAAGAGCCTTAAGTATTTGTTTTCACAAAAGGAATTGAATAATAAGCAACGGAGGTGGATGGAAAGGTTAAAGGACCATGATTGCTCTATTCTATACCATCCGGGAAAGGCCAATGTTGTGGCCGATGCCCTTAGTAGGAAAGCCTATGTTTCTCGTTTGATGGCACGTGAATGGAAGATGCTTGAGGATGTTCGGGATTGGTGCCCTTGTATGTCTAACCATGGGGTGATATTTGCTAACATTCGAGCTACACCGGTTTTATGTCAGCGAATTAAGGAAACTCAAGAGAATGATCCAAAATTGAAAAGGTTGGTCGAGGAATTAGATGAGGGTAAGACAATGGATTTTTCGAGGAATAGTGATGATATTCTTTTGTTTCGAGGTAGAGCTTGTGTGCCAGCAATTGTTGATGTAAAACGGCAGGTATTGGATGAGGCTCATAAATCTAAGTATAGGATTCATCTGGGGAGTACGAAGATGTATAGGGATTTGAAGAAGAAATTTTGGTGGAACGGAATGAAAAAGGAAACAGCCGAGTTTGTTTCGATGTGTTTGACATGTCAAAGGATAAAAGTTGAACACCAACGACCTGCAGGTCTATTGTAGCCATTGGAAATTCTGGAATGGAAGCGGGAGAACATTCCTATGGATTTTGTGACTGGGTTACCACGGACTCGACGAGGTCATGATTCGGTTTGGGTTATTGTCGATCAATTGACCAAGTCAACTCATTTTCTTCCTATTGCAATGACTTATTCGATGGAGAAACTTGCTACCTTGTATATTCAGGAAATTGTGAGACTTCATGGGGTTTCAGTTAGCATTGTATTGGATAGAGATCCATGGTTTACTTCGCGGTTTTGGAAGACACTTCAGAATGCATTGGGTTCAAAATTGACATTTAGTACGACGTTTCATCCGCAAACAGATGGACAGTCTGTAAGAACTATTCAAACACTTGAGGACATGTTGAGGGCTTGTTTAATGGACTTTAAAGGCATTTGGGATTCGCATATACCGTTGATAGAGTTTGCCTACAACAACTGTTACCATTCGAGTACAGAAATGGCTTCGTACGAGGCACTCTATGAAAGGAATTGTCGCTCGCCAATTTTTTGGGATGAGGTTGGTGAAGCGAAGTTATAGGGACCCAATTTAGTTCTTGAGTCGGCCGAAAATGTGAAGATTATTCGGGAAAGATTGAAAACAGCCCAGAGTAGACAGAAAAGTTATGCAGATAATAGGCGACTAGACCTTGAGTTTGAGGTTGGTGATCGTGTGTTCTTAAAGGTGTCGCCTCGAATTGGGGTTAAAAGATTTGGGAAGAAAGGTAAATTGGCAGAAGATGAGGTTCTTGAAAAAGAGTTGTTGTTTGAACTTAATAATTCGGGTGATAATCGCTCAGCTTTAATGTCTACTCAAGCTATGCTAAAAAAAGGCTTTGGCTAACAAGGAGGCTTATTGGAGGCAAAAATAAAAAATCAAATGGTTTAAGGAGGGAGATTGCAACACCAAATTATTTCACGCTTCGGTCCATCAAGCCCAATATCGGCTTCATATTTATGCTATTCGAAACTCGTAGGGTGTTTTACTTGACTGTGAAGATGATATTAAGTCTGGGGTGGTGGATTATTTCCGAGATCAGCTTATGTCTACTTCTACTCCCAGCCTCATTGATCTTGACATGATTCTTTCTCTTATCTGTGATGACTGGAACCAAGATCTTATAGCTATGCCGACTATTGAGGAGGTTTTTTCAGTAGTTTCAAGTCTTAGTGAGGACAGTGCAGTTGGGCCGGATGGCTTCTCTGGCCATTTCTTCACGACTTGCTGGGAGATTATTAAAGATGATCTTTATATGGCCGTTTGGGAATTTTTTTCAAGGTTTCCAATTCCTCGAGCTTGGTCGAGTACTCTCATTGTTACTATTCCCAAGGTTGATTCTCCTGAGTCTTTTAAAGATATGCGGCCCATTAGTCTTTGCAACTTCTGCAATAAGATTCTCTCCAAAGTATTGGCAACCCGGCTCGCGAAAATATTACCCCACATTATCTCTCCGAATCAAAGTGCCTTCACGAAAGGTAGAGTCATCCAAGATAATATTTTACTAGCTTAAGAGATGGTTACTTTCTTGGGTAAGAAAGTTAATGGCTCAAATATAGTTGTTAAACTGGACATGGCAAAGGCATTCGACAGGGTGTCTTGAGTTTTTCTCACTCAAGTTCTTCGCAAATTTGGTTTCCATGAAATTTTCATTGATCTTATTTGGCGGTTAATATCAGACAATTGGTGTTCGGTCTTACTTAATGGTGAATCAATGGGTTTGTTTAATTCCACACGAGGTCTTCGTCAAGGAGACCCTTTATCGCCAGGCTTGTTTATCATTGCTTCTGAAGTGCTTAGTAGAAGCCTAAACCAATTGCATGCTCGTTATTCTAATGTTGGTTATTCAACCATTAGTGGATACCCTATCATCTCTCACTTGGCTTTTGCGGATGATGTGATTATTTTTTGCAATGGTAGTCAAGGCTCTATTTAGCGACATGCTAATCTTCTTAGAGACTATGAGGCTTCCTCGGGGCAGATGGTTAATGTTTATAAAAGTAAAGTCTTTGTGGCTCCTTCCCTCTCTACTATTAGAGCTGATCGAATTGCTATGGCCTGGGGTTACTGATGAATGAGTATTTTGCTCATTCATTTGGGTACTTTCTAGCTTTAATCTTTGTAAATTCTCGGGATTTTTGTTATTTAATGTTATTCTTTTAGTGTTTATGAGATTTCAGGGGTTTTTGAAGAAATCAAGATATTTTGAAGCTGTTTGAAAACATGGAGGGGTGAGAGTGTAAAAAGTTTAAAGCAGCAGGAAAGTGGAAGAAATTTCTTCTTGCCGGTGTGCGCCTTGGCGTGCTTAAGTTCTGCGCCCTAGCGCAGCTGCCCCCTGAAGTTTGAGAAAAATCGGAATTCTTCAAAGCAAAAGTACTGAGACCTTCCGCGCCCTAGCACGCCTTTTCCCTGCGCCCTAGCGCGTTGTGACTGCTGAGATGATTTTTTTTTTGTCGTTCCAATTTTGAGTGGGGGGAATTCCAAAGTGGAAGAAGAGATAAAAAGGGGAACGAGAGGCTTTGGTGAGGATCGCAACAGGAAGTAATTTTGGAGTGATTTCTATTTCAGATTTTGATTTCTTTCTTTCTCTCCAAATCAAATTGAAGAATCAGATATTTTTGTAATGAGTTTTATGAGGAGCTAAACTCATCTTCTAGGGATTGGAGGTAACTAAGTATCAAAATTTTGATGTTATTAAGCGTTTATTTCTATTCAGTTTATATATTCTAGTCTCTACAAAGTTTACTTAATCGAATCATATCAATTGTTTTACGAATCGTATTTCAGTTGTTTTGATTATTTGATGTATGAATTCATGAATGATCAATGTTCTTAATTCATAACTTGCCATACTTTGTGAGATTGACTTTGAGTGATACATGATCATTGTTGAATTCAAGGCTAGGTTCAAATTATTCTTTTATATTTTATAAATTTGTAAATGTTGTGTTAACGGATCAAGGAGATACAACATTTAGGAGTTAAAAAGATTGCAAATCGTGATCAATGCGTCCCAATCTTTGCCTTAGAAAGAATGAACCCTAGAATTGGACTGTGACCTTAGAATAACATTAAAGTGAGATACAAAGTGAACCCCAATCCCTAGGCTTTCCCAATTTCTGAATTTTCCCAGTTGAATACAGTTGTGAATTTCCTTAAATGTATTGTTTTATTATTAATTTAGTTGTTAGTAAAAAAAAATCCAAATCATTTCGTTTTCTTTAAATTGTTTTCTTCAAGTTATTAGTTAAGTTTTCTAAATCAAAACCCTTGTCCTTGTGTTCGACCCTTGTATTTGCACAATTATACTACAATTGATTCGTGCACTTGCGAGGTTAAATAAATCTTCCATCAAGTTTTTGGCGCCGTTGCCGGGGACAATTGTTTGTTTTGACTTAGATAAGCTTGGTTTTTAGCTTGTTGAATTCTTGTAATTGAATACTTGTATGCACGTTCGTCGTTCGTTGAATCCTGTCCTAGCGGAATTTAACGACAACATTGATAGAGTGGGTAGAAACAAAGGGGTGGACACAAACAAAGGTGAATCTTCAAATTTTGAATCTGAAAATCCTGAATTGAAAGAAGATAATCCTACTGTTAAAATGGTGAACCGAACCTGCGCGATCCATGAGGGATTATGCTCGTCCTAGGATTAACCAGTCTCCCTCTTGTATTGTCTTGCCTACAGCTGCTAGGAATTATGAGTTAAAGAGTCTTCATTTTAATATGCTTCCGTCTTTTCATGGGATGGCCATGAAGATCCTTTAACTTTTCTGCGTGATTATTATTCGATGTTCAAAATTTTCCGTTGGGAAATTTAAGCGAAGATCAGTTGAGAATGCGTTGCTTTCAGTATACTCTGAAGGATACAGCGAAAACCTGGTTCATGTCATTGGCCCCAGGTAGTTTGACCACTTGGGAGGGGGTTTATAATACTTTCATCAATAAGTACTACCCTCATCCCACATTGTCTGAAATGCGAAAGAAAATTGTAGGATTTAGTCAAGAGCCAGGAGAGGCGTTTCATGAAGCTTGGGATAGGTTTAAACTAATGTTAATTCAATGCCCGCATCATGAATTTTCTTTGCATTTGCTAAATCAATCTTTTTATGATGGTTTAACACAAAACTACCAAGCGATGGTAGATAATGCTGCAGGTGGTGCTATGGGAGAAAGAACTCCCGAAGAAACAAAAGATTTGTTTGAGATGCTTGGTGCGAACTCTCAACAGAAAAGTGTGAGAGGTAAAACCAGGGGTATGTATGAGGTAAATTCTTCTTCTTCTTCTTCTTCTTCCAATAGTGAAATGGCTATGCAATTAGCTAGGTGACTTCACAAATGGATTCTCTCTGTCTTATTCTAAATCTCGACTGTAAATGAAGCATGTTCGATTTGTGGTATTTATAGTCATGTTACTAATATGTGCCCATCTCGAGAACAGTTTCCTGAGTTTTTGGAACAGGCTAATTCTATGAACTCATTTCCGCAAAGGGGGCGGAATGATCCTTACTCAAACACCTACAATCCTGGGTGGAGGAATCATCCCAACTTTTCGTGGAGCAATCAACATTCTCAAAAACCTCTTCATCCACCTCAACTTCAACCTCAGTATCAACATCAGCATCAGCAGCAGCCGGTCCAACCCAACAAGCCTTCATTGGAAGAGACTCTCCAAAGTTTCATAATGGTGAGTCAGAAAAATCAGCAAGAAAATGAGCAGAGGCACAAGCAACACGAGGCCTCATTTCGAAAGTTAGAAGCACAGGTGGGTCAGATTGCAGAATCTTTGCAAGGGCACAAACAGGGCACGTTTCCAAGCCAACCGGAACAAGCCAAAGCAGTCACCACACTCCGGAGTGGTAAGAAAATCGGAGAAGAGGTAAAATCAAATCCTGTTCCTGAAAATACTTGTGATATGCCTGAAAATGTGGGGGAAAATCAAAAAGAGGATCATCCTCATGAAAGTGACAAAGTTCCTTTCCCCAACCCTTATGTGCCTCCGGTTCCATTTCCTGGTAGATTAATGAAAAACAAGATGGATAAACAGTTTTCGGAAATTTATGAAATGCTTTCAAAAGTTAACATAAATCTTCCTTTGCTAAATGTGATTAAAAATATTCCATCTTATGCAAAGTTTTTCAAAGATCTGAACACTAGGAAACACCGGTATGAAAAAGATGAGAAAGTCATTGTTTCTGAAAATGTTAGTGCCGTTCTTCAACAGAACCTTCCACCTAAGTTGAAAGACCGGAAGTTTTAATATTCAAATAAGTTTGGGGGATTCAAAGAAGGTGAAGGCAATGTTAGATCTAGGTGCTAGCATTAATTTGATGCCATATTCGTCTATGTGCAATTGGGTCCAGGTGAACTAAAACCCACTACAATGTCCTTACAATTGGTCGACCGCTCGGTCAAACATCCACCGGGCATTGTGGAGGATATTTTGGTTCAAGTTGATAAATTAATTTTGCCTGTGGATTTTGTGGTGTTAGAAATGGAGAAAAATGTTAGTAGTAATCATGAAGTGCCTATTCTCGCTTGGGCGACCCTTCATGGCTACCGCTAATACTGATTAATGTGAAAATGGCAAATTATCCATGTACGTGATGGATGAAACAATTGAAATTTCGTGTTTGATGCCATGAAATTGCCAAATGATAAAAATGAATGTTTTTATGTTGATGAGTTAGAGTCTGTCATTCTTGAGAATTTGGAAAATGAACTTGTTTGTGATGAGATTGAATTTTTGCTTAATGGATGTGTTGATGGGGATAGTGAAGAAGTGAAAGAGGTTAGAAAAGTTTTTGAATCACAGAGGAGAAAATCCCTAGTAATTCTCTGTTGAACCATTAGGACATTTTAATCCTAAAATTGCTCCATCTGTTGTGTCACCTCCGAAACTTGATTTGAAACAATTGCACGAGTCTTTGAAATATGCATTTCTTGGGGAGGGTGATACTTTACCGTCATTATTGCATCGATTTGACCTATGAGCAGGAAGAAAGATTGCTTGGTGTTTTACGTGCACATAAGGAAGCCATAGGATGGACCTTAGCGACATCAAGGGTATAAGCCCTACTATGTGCATGCATAAAATCCACCTTGAGGAGGGAGCAAAACCCTCTAGAGAGCACCAAAGGCGTCTTAATCCTCACATGGAGGAAGTGGTAAGAGCGGAAGTGCTCAAGCTACTTGATGCGGGTATTATATACCCAATTGCCGATAGTAAATGGGTGAGTCCGGTACAAGTGGTACCGAAGAAGTGGAATCACGGTGGTCAAGAACGAAAAAGAAGAGTTAGTGCCAACCGAACAATCACAGTTATAGGATGTGTATCGATTTAAGAAAGCTTAATGCTGCAACTAAAAAAGATCACTTTCCTTTACCTTTCATTGATCAAATTTTAGAAAGATTAGCAGGACATGCGTATTATTGCTTTTTAGATGGTTTTTCGGGGTATAATCAAATTCCAATTGCCCCCGAAGACCAAGAAAAGACAACTTTTACCTGTCCCTTTGGCACATTTGCATATCGGAGGATGCCCTTCGGTTTATGCAATGCTCCAGCTACTTTTCAGAGGTGCATGACCTCTATCTTTTCTGATATGATTGAGAGGTCTGTTGAGGTTTTCATGGATGATTTTTCTGTGTTTGGTGATTCATTTGATGTGTGTTTAGAAAATTTGACCATGGTTTTGAAAAGATGTTGTGACACCAACTTGACTCTTAGTTGGGAAAAGTGTCATTTTCTAGTGAAGCAGGTATTGTTTTAGGTCATATTGTTTCGAAAAGGGGGATAGAGGTTGACAAGGCCAAAATTGAAGTAATTTCTCGACTTCCTCCCCGTGTCCGTCAAGGGTGTTCGAAGTTTCCTAGGGCATGCGGGTTTTTATAGGCGTTTTATAAAAGATTTTTCTCAAATTTGTAAGCCTTTAAGTAATTTGCTTGCCAAGGAAACTGAATTTGTTTTTGATAAAGAATGTCTTGAGGCTTTTAACTTGTTGAAAGATAAATTGACTTCGGCTCCCATTCTTGCTAGCCCGGATTGGTCTTTGCCTTTTGAAATCATGTGTGATGCTTCGATTTTGCAATAGGTCTTTGTGTTAGGGCAAAGAGTTGATAAATTACCACGTGTAATCCATTATGCAAGTAGAACACTCAATGATGCACAACTTAATTATACCACAACTGAAAAAGAATTTTTAGCTGTTGTGTTTGCTCTTGAGAAATTTCGTTCTTACTTGCTTGGATCAAAGGTAATTATTTTCTCGGATCATGCCGCATTGAAATACTTGTTGACAAAAAAGATGCTAAGCCAAGATTAATAAGATGGATGCTTTTGTTGCAAGAATTTGATGTGGTCATTAAAGACAAAAAGGGATCGAAAATGTGGTAGTGATCATTTGTCTAGGTTGGAAAATTTGCCTTTACTTGAGCGTCAATTTATTGATAATGCTTCTCCGGTCAATGAAAATTTTCCGGATGAACAATTATTTTCAACTCAAGGAAAAGAGCCGTGGTATGCTGATTTGGTCAATTTCATGGTGTCGAATGTCATCAATCCTAGTTTTAATTATCATGAAAAGAGGAAGTTTTTGTCGGATGTGAAACATTATATTTGGGATGAGCCATACTTGTTTAAATTGTGTCCGGACCAAATGATTCGAAGGTGTGTTCCTGATGAGGAACAGAGAAGTGTGTTGGCATTTTGCCATGAACACCAATGTGGTGGTCACTTCGGTGGCCAAAAGACAAAGACGGAAGGTGCCGCAGTCTCTTTTGGCCTTCCTTGTTCAAAGATGCATATGAATTTTGTCAACATTGTGATCGTTGTCAAAGAGTAGGTGGGATAAGTAAGAGAAATGAAATGCCGTTAGTCAATAACTTGGTTGTCGATATCTTTGATGTTTGGGGCATTGATTTTATGGGCCCTTTCCCAATATCCCATGGTTTTGCTTATATTTTGGTTGCGGTTGATTATGTTTCAAAATGGGTAGAAGCCATAGCAACTCGGTCTAATGATGCTAACATTGCAAAATTTCTTAGTGATATTGTGTTAAGCGGTATGGAACTCCAAGAGCAATCATTAGTGATCAAGGGACCCATTTTGTGAACAAGATTTTCAAGAATCTGATGAAGAAGTATGGGGTTGTGCACAAACTTGCAACTCCATATCACCCGCAAACATCTGGCCAAGTTGAGGTGAGTAACCGGCAGATAAAGAATGTGTTAGAGAAAACGGTGAAGCCAACAAGGAAGGACTGGGCTTTAAAGTTGAATGATGCTCTGTGGGCGTATAGAACAGCTTTTAAAACTCCCATTGGAATGAGTCCTTATCGGATCGTTTTTGGGAAAGCTTGTCATTTGCCGGTTGAGTTAGAGCATCGAGCTTATTGGGCAATTAAGGAGCTCAATATGGATTTGGCATTAGCAGGTGAAAAGAGGTTGCTTGCCCTCAATGAATTGGAAGAATTCCGTCAAGATGCATATGAGAGTGCTAAGCTTTACAAAGAAAGGACCAAGAGGTATCACGACAAGAAAATAGTTCCTAAGTTCATTGAAGCAGGGATGAAAGTCTTGTTGTTTAATTCGCGGTTGAAGTTGTTTCCGGTAAGTTGAGATCTAAGTGGATGGACCATTTGAGGTGGTGACTGTGTTTCCACATGGTGCAATAGAATTAAAGAATTTGAGAACCGGAGAAAATTTTAAGGTTAATGGGCACCGGGTGAAACCATACTACGAAGGGGTGTCAAGTTTAGAGGTGATCGAGGAGGTTACTTTGAAAGATCCTGAGTGAAGAAGGAGGAGCAACGTCGGGCTAACGACGGTAAAAAAATGTGCTTGTTGGGAGGCAACCCAACATGGTAAAAAAAAAAAATAAATTTTTTTTTGTTGTTTTAAAAATAGGTAGTAGGTTTTTGCTCTCAATTTTAAGTCATGGTATTTTAAATTTCAAATTTTGAAGAAAAAGCATGATTTAAGTTTGGGGGTGGAACACAATTAGTTTAGTTGTTTTGTTAGTTATTTGTGATTTATTTATTTTATTTTATTTTAATTTATTTTATTTTACTAATTTGTTTGTATGTAGTGTTTTTGTCCACATTGTCTGATAGCAGGTGTTGAGGTAGCAGGTCATAGTGAAAAGCACAAAGTTTTTGAAAAAGTACTGGAGATTAGCGCGCCTTAGCGAGCCTTCTGCGCGCCCTAGCGAGAAACTTCAGAATTTTTGAGTCTCTGAAATACTCAAACTTCAGAGAGATAGTGCGCCTTAGCGCAGCTATCGGATCGCGCCTTAGCGCAGGAGGGGGCAGAGTGTAATGTTGTTTGCCGGCGTGCGCCCTAGCGCAAAAGTGGGTGCGCCCTAGCGAAGAAAAGAAAAAAAAAAATTCAAAGCCCTAGGTGTGCCTGTTACTCTTAATCTTTCAAAGCTGTCTGCCTTTTCATCACCAAATTTTCATCTCCCTCAATTCTCCACCATCTTCCCCTCAAACACCGCCCATAGCCGCCCACCACCACTCTCTCTGTCCTCCCTATCTAAGCACAGCTGCTCTCCATAGCCATCCACCTCCGCATCTCCATTCTCCCTCAATCTCCGCACCACCTCCTCCCCAAATACTAAGCAATCCTTAGCTACCCACCACACCTACTTTCTCTCTCTAGTTCTCCCAAATTTCAACCAATCACCCGCCAACATCGAGCCATGTCTCCATAAATACGGCCACCCTCTCGCGAAACACCGCGTTGCTACGCCTTCTTCCATAGCCGCCTTCATCATATCGTTGTTCTCTGTCCCTTCTCTCTTTCTTCACATCCCTCAATTCTCCACCATTTCTTCCCAAAGATTACAACTTCATCACAACAGCCCTTCTTCTTCCTCCATTATTTCTTCCATACCCTCTCATATGCCATTTCCCTAATTCAATCAAGCTCAGTGAAGGGAAATTTCACCATTGCGCAAGTGGAAGACATTTTGGCTATTGAGATTCTTCAGTTTGGGGGTACATGGTTATCTACAGTACAATACCAAGTAAGAAATCTTTAGTCTAACATTAACTTGTGATATAATTGTACAATCTGTGTTGGTGAAGGTGGAATTTTTGGTTTGTCTTAAGTTTGTAGTTGTTTTGTTGACTTAATTTGTGGATGGTATGGCTGCTGGGATTGAATACTTTGTGTTAAGTTTTTCCCTCACAATTTGTGCTAAGTGGTTGGTGTGCATAGTGTTTGTGGTGGAATTTGTGTGACTTTGGCTAGTAATTGGGCGGATTGAATACTTTGTTGGGGTTGAAGTTTGTACTTTGTTGGGGTTGAAGTTTGTATTTTGAAAAAAAAAAAAATGCCCCCTAAAAGTCTTCGTTTCTAAAGTGCAAAAGACCGGGTGATAGACATCATCTTCACCGATTTGATAGAGCTAGATTTGTCAATAGTGAGGCTAGTAGAATCTTTTCGATTTTTGGGTACTAGGACACTTTTGGCTGAAAGAGGGATAAAAATTCATGATTTTTGCCTAAGAACTAAGCGGAGAATGTTGGCGGCTAATCCCGAACCCGTTGTCCCTATTGTTAGGGAATTCTATGCAAATGCAGTCTTGAGGGATGATAGTAGGGCAATTGTGAGGGAAAGGAAGTGGACTTTTCAAGTGCAAGGATTAATGCATTTTTGAGTTAGAAAATGTTGCTAATGATGCTTTTCGTGCCAATCGTAATTTGCCCCTATCTCATTGAGGAAGTGACCTCACTCCTAGTTGGAGGAGAAGTTGAAGCGAATGGTCGTATTACTCGGATGGGAAACCCCGACACATAAAAGAATCATTTTTGGATTGGAATGCTAGGGGTGTTCATAAATTTATTTCTGCTCGACTGATGCCATCTGGGCATACTTCGAGGTTACATGGGAAAGAGCCGTGTTGAATTACACCATTCAAAAACAAGAAAGAATTGATGTAGGGGTGATCATAAATGATCGATTTGAGCGCAATTAAATCGGGAAGGAATTCAGCCTATTGTTTTCCTAATCTTATCACCGAATTGTGCCGATTGTCAGGGGTAAGATGGCCTCAAGGATTAGAGATTTTGCCTGCTAAACCAATGATCACTTACAAATTAGTGAATACTGCGCGTGCTCCCGTGGCGCGAGACGCGAGTAGAGGTAGAGGTGGGCAAGACGACCAAGCGGAGGAGGCTGAGATTGTTAGAGATGAGGGAGGGCCCAGTGGGCAGAATTTGGCATCAAGAGTTGATGCAATTGAGCGGGATTTCATTCGATGCAACAGACAGCTTACAATTTCGTGGATGGGTGACGACGGTGCTTAGAGAAATGGCGACTCACACGGTATAGCTCTGAGAGAATTCCTCCGTGGCCGCCTGTGCATCCGGACGGACAAATCGTGAGCGAGGGTAATTTTGATTCTCGCCTTTACTTTTATTGCATTCACGGTGGACACCGTGCGGTTTAAGTTTGGGGGTGGGAATTGATAATTAATTTTTGTTTTGTTCTGTTTTTCTTAGTACTTTGTTTTGTTCTGTTTTAATTCTTAGTTAGATAGTTAGTTTCTTTATTCAAAAAAAAAAAAACAATGTTGTTTTGAGAGTCTTGGTTTGGGTTGGTTGTTTTCGCCGATGATGATAATTTGTTTGATGGGTAATGTTTTGCGGCCAACAATGCATGTGGCACTTGTCTAAGAACTTTTAGCTTGTTAATACCTATGGGACTTTGAATCTCTACCTTTTGTGCACATTCACCCTGTTTCGATATATGGATAAATTTGGTTGACTTTATAGAGTTTGCAGTGCACATTCTATTCCTCCGGGTTTTTGTTGTATGAAGAAAAATTGCTAGAGTATTCATGAAACTGTTAAACTATTTTCACTCCTTGAAGTTAGGCCTAAACAGAGTTTAAGTAATCCGAAAAAGAAAAAAAAAAAAAAGAAACATTTGTGTAAAGACTCGGTTCTACTTCGTAGCCTTTTTAACTCGAGTTAGTAAGCTCTTAGGGGTGTTTCTACACCTAATGCCTTAAAGTCATCTGGCTTGAGAGTCATTGGCTTAACACTCGCTACATGGGTTAATTAGAAAGCTTAATGAAGTGAACATTGCACAGTCCGCAAGTTGGTTTGAAGACTTAAAAAAATTAAAAAAAAAAAATTTAAAAAAAAAAAAAAGAAAAAGAAAATTTCGGTATTGCTACTCTTGTTTGTAGTAACGAATGGGAGTGAATATTTGTTTTTCTGTTTCATGAAGCACTTTGATATGTTTATATTGGAAAAAGTTTGTACAAGTGAAGTCGGAGGGAAATCTTGGGTACTTGGCTCTATAAGGAATTTCAAGTTTTGTAAATTTTTGAGAAATGGGTGATGCACACACACACGGAGATTTGAAGTGAAATTGGTACATGATGAGTGAATTTTAGACTTGTGTCATTGTGTTGTTAATAGCATTTCGTTATTGTTCTTACCCTGAGGCGTTGTGAAGTATTCAGCCATGACCATTGATTCGCAATATGGATGTTGTTTTGTTTATTCTCTGTTTTTAGTGTTTTCTTAGTTTTCTTGTTTTGCTCGAGGACAAGCAAAGTTTAAGTTTGGGGGTATTTGATGAATGAGTATTTTGCTCATTCATTTGGGTACTTTCTAGCTTTAATCTTTGTAAATTCTCGGGATTTTTGTTATTTAATGTTATTCTTTTAGTGTTTATGAGATTTCGGGTTTTTGAAGAAATCAAGTGAAATCAAGATATTTTGAAGCTGTTTGAAAACATGGAGGGTGAGAGTGTAAAAAGTTTAAAGCAGCCGGAAAGTGGAAGAAATTTCTTCTTGCCGGTGTGCGCCTTGGCGTGCTTAAGTTCGCGCCCTAGCGCATGCCCCGAAGTTTGAGAAAAATCGAATTCTTCAAAGCAAAAGTACGAGACCTTCCGCGCCTAGCGCGCTTTTCCTGCGCCCTAGCGTCAGATCTTGAGATGATTTTTTTGTCGTTCCAATTTTGAGTGGGGAATTCCAAAGTGGAAGAAAAGATAAAAAGGGAACGAGAGGCTTTGGTGAGGATCGCAACAGAAGTAATTTTGGAGTGATTTCTATTTCGATTTTGATTTCTTTCTTTCTCTCCAAATCAAATTGAAGAATCGATATTTTTGTAATGAGTTTTATGAGGAGCTAAACTCATCTTCTAGGGATTGGAGGTAACTAAGTATCAAAATTTTGATGTTATTAAGCGTTTATTTCTATTCAGTTTATATATTCTAGTCTCTACAAAGTTTACTTAATCGAATCATATCAATTGTTTTACGAATCGTATTTCAGTTGTTTTGATTATTTGATGTATGAATTCATGAATGATCAATGTTCTTAATTCATAACTTGCCATACTTTGTGAGATTGACTTTGAGTGATACATGATCATTGTTGAATTCAAGGCTAGGTTCAAATTATTCTTTTATATTTTATAAATTTGTAAATGTTGTGTTAACGGATCAAGGAGATACAACATTTAGGAGTTAAAAAGATTGCAAATCGTGATCAATGCGTCCCAATCTTTGCCTTAGAAAGAATGAACCCTAGAATTGGACTGTGACCTTAGAATAACATTAAAGTGAGATACAAAGTGAACCCCAATCCCTAGGCTTTCCCAATTTCTGAATTTTCCCAGTTGAATACAGTTGTGAATTTCCTTAAATGTATTGTTTTATTATTAATTTAGTTGTTAGTAAAAAAAAATCCAAATCATTTCGTTTTCTTTAAATTGTTTTCTTCAAGTTATTAGTTAAGTTTTCTAAATCAAAACCCTTGTCCTTGTGTTCGACCCTTGTATTTGCACAATTATACTACAATTGATTCGTGCACTTGCGAGGTTAAATAAATCTTCCATCAGTTACTAACTGGGAGCTCTCCCCATTTCTTATCTCGGGTGTCCAATTTATTTTGGCCGTAAACAGAAAATTATTTTTGACTCCCTTGTTCTCAAACTTCAATCTATGGCGGCTTCTTGGTTGGGCTCTTTTCTTAATTCAGCGGGTAAAGTTACACTGATCAATCATGTCCTTCATTCCATGACTGCTTATCTCCTTGCATCTCTTGAACCTCCGGTGTCGATTATTAATTTGCTGGAGCGGACTTTTGCTAATTTCTTTTGGGGATCCTTTGAAGAAAGAAACAAATCTCATTTGGTTTCTTGGCGTAATTGCGGTAAGCCTAAGACTCAAGGTGGTCTTGGTATATTTTCTATCTACAACCTTGTTCAAGCTTATTCAATCAAATTATGGTGGTGTTTCCGGACTCAGTCCAACCTTTGGGCTATCTTTCTGCGTGCTCGCTATTGCACTCTTTATCATAAAATGCAAGCTTCAGCCAGGGGCTCCCATATTTGGCGTCGCTTAAAGATGATTCAGTCCATTGCAGAACCTAATATATGTTGGATTATTGGTAGAGGGAACTGCTCTATATGGTTCGACTCTTGGTTGCTGAGATAGCTTCTCATTAGACCTCCAGATTGCCGCCTCCAGCTAGTGCATGACTTGTTTGACCCCTCAGGTGGCTTACTTCCCATAGCCATGGATATTCTTCCTCCTGCTGCTGTTTTCCTCATTCATTCCCAGTGTATTTGTATTACCGAAGAGCAGGATACCCCTAGCTGGACCAGCTCGGTTTTAGGGATGTTCTCAATTGCTGCTGTTATGCCTTTTATTTGTGCTGGAACTTCTTTGTCTTTGTCTTCTGATTTCATGTGGCACAAGCTTCTCCCCAAACACATAAGGATCTTCTTATGGCGTTTATTCAATAATGTTTAACTATTAATGAAGCGCTTGGCAAGAAAGGAATTCAGCTTACCTCTAAGTGCTGGTGTTGTGAACATCCACATGTTTGGGATTACTTCAGCTTTCCATCATCTTTTTACAGATAGTGATATAGCCCAGCTTGTTTGGGATTACTTTCGCATCTCTCATGATCTTCCTGTGGCTGGCAATTCTATTCGTCAAAGATGAATGTCTGGTTGGTATTCCTCTCAGTCCATTGCCCACACTTTTCTCCCTCCAATTATCCTTTAGAATTTATGGAAATTTCACAATTCAGTGATACATAATGGCTCTTCAAAATCTCTTCACTCTCTTACTCTGGATATCGATCGAGATTTAATCTATTCTTTAAGGGCAGGTAACTATGTTGGAGTGCGCAATTATAATGGTATTACCTATTCCTTTGCCTTGAAGAAAACTATTTCTATTAGAGCCATCAGATGGGATAAGCCGATTGCAGGCACTTATAAGCTCAACTCTGATGGGGCTAGTCGAGGTAATCCAGGGCTTAGTGGAGGTGGGGGTGTTATTCGGGATTCGAATGGGATAGTCATCTATGCTTACTCTTCATTCTATGGTGATGCTACCAACTTTGAAGCTGAGATGAGAGCTCTCTTTCAAGGCACATGTTGGCTGTACGAGAATGGCCATCGAGACGCGATCATTGAACTGGACTCTAAATCAATCTGTCATTGGCTCAACAATCGCCATACTCATCCATGGAAATTGGCCTATTATGTCCGTGCCATTTTGCGTATGAAGATAGCTTTTAACTTTGCTTTTCGTCATTGTTATAGGGAAGCTAATTTTGTTGCAGACGGGCTTGCCAATCTAGCTGTTGATACTGGTTCGGATAAAGATTTCTACCTCCTTGCTGACTTTCCACGCATTATTAAAAGTGAGATCATGCTTGACACTCAGTCAGTTGCGAGGATTCGATCTTTCTAACTAAAGAGTTTTTTCTCTTTCTTCTTGTTTGCTTAGAGTCTTTATTTCTCTCAGTTTTTCCTTTTTGAGGTAGGCTCCTCCGTCCTCCTTCTTATAAGGGCAAGGCTAGTTGTCCCCCTTAAGTTTATATTTTTTTCTTTCTCTATTAATAAAATCTAGCAGGGTGCCGCCCCTGTTTCTCAAAAAAACAAAAAAAAAAAAAAAAAAAACAAAAAAAAATAAATAAATAAAAAAAACAAAAAAAAGAAAGGTAAATTGGCTCCGAGGTATGTTGGACCATATGAAATATTGGAGAAAGTTGGGAAGTTGGCATATAGGCTTGCTTTGCCACCATTGATGTCGGGTATTCATGCCGTGTTTTATGTATCGATGTTGAGGAAATATTTGTCGGATGCATCGCATATTTTGGAGTATGAACCGGTAGATTTATCGACCGATCTCTCATATGTTGAATAACCCGTGGAGATATTGGATACAAAGGAACATGTTTTAAGGACCAAGACGGTTAATCTTGTGAAGGTTTTGTGGAGGAATTAAAACGTTGAGGAAGCCACTTGGGAGTTGGAACGAGAGATGCGTGGGAAGTATCCGTTTTGTTCGATAAGATTGGTAAGTAAATTCGCAGGCAAATTTATTCTAAGGGGGTGAGAATGTAACACCCGCATCATTCATGACATTCTTTTGCATCATGAGTATTTATTTCATTGGTATCATTATCATTTCATGTATATTCTTCATCCTAGCACGTTTGCATTTGAGTTGATTTCATGCTTCTCATATGTCTTGTTTAGTGTTTAAATCCTTACAATCATTGGTACTTGTATTGGATTGCATTCTTAACCTTGCTAGAGGTTGTTTAGTATGAGTTTCTCTTGTGTTTTGGACTTGGTTTGAGGTTTGTATCATCTTTGGATGACTTGGGAGTGTTTTGGAATCACTTTGGAAGTGTTTGGAAGCCTTTTGACCTAAACCAGTCGCTATGCAGCTGCATAGTGCGTTCACAGTTAAACCTCAAGTTTCTGGATTCTATGATGCCGCCTTAGGCGCTCGCATAGGAGCTATGCGTCCACATTACGCCAGCTCGCTTAGAACCCCAAAGTTTCTAGATTGTATGCGGCCACATAAGGAGCTCGCATAGGAGCTATGCGTCCGCATAGCGCGGCCGCTTAACGTCGTGCTCTGCTTTGTTTGTTTGACGAACTTTTAAGTGATTTGACCAATTGACTTACATCCAAGGGCTGAGGATTAGACACGACTTGGGGCTCTTAGATCAGACTTGATGAGACTCCTTAACACCATTAGAGAGCTAAAACTCGCTTCATTTCTCCATCTTCAACCTTGAAACTTAGAGAGAGAAAAGAGAGAGTTCTAGAGTGAGAAAGTTGCATAGCTTTCTCATTTGAAGTCTAAATCACGATCTGACTTCGTCATTGTAGAGCTACTAACTAAGAGATCACCTCCCTTGGATTGTATGTGGGTTTCGTTAGGTTTTTCTTGGGTTAATTTCTGCTAGAGGTAAGCTACTACCCCTCTCTTTCTCTATTTATGTCTTGCATGACATCCTAGCCTTGTAAAATGGCATTTATATGTTGAAATCAACATGTTTGAGTATGTTTTGATGTTGAGATATGTAAATTTCGTGGATGACTTGTTTTATATGTTGGAAGACATGTTTTGTCTTGGTTGGTACACATAGACATGGTATCACTAGTTAATCTTAAAGTAAAAATGATTCTTCTTCGATTCGAACACATTAGAAAAAATTAATGACTCTAACGGAGTTGAATAGGTTTTCATAATAGATGAGACCACGTGTGTGACTTGGGGATTTCGTTGTGATACGAGAGTTTTGTTGGGAAAATTAGTTACCCAAATTGTGTTTGATGTTGTTTATGTCTCGTAAATATTATGAGATGGTTGATTACGTGAGTAGGATTATTATGACCTACTTGGACATTCATGTTTAATGATGTTGTACTCCCTATCTTGGAGTGTGTATTGTTGTTGTGAATGTCAAGTAAACATCTACTTGTGCATTTGTTATGTTCATGGATTATTTGTTGGCGGTATATTGACGCTCGATTATTGCGGGAGCCAGGGCTACGTAATAATTGAAGGCCAATACATAGGGCCTCGCCTTACCGTTGGCCACGGTAGGGGCATAGCCCCATTTGTTGTATGGAATAAACGCAACCTTGGTATGCTATTCCGTAGTTGATTCTTGGGTCGTAGGGACCAAGATCACCCGTCGACGTTAATACAGAAAATGGTTCAAAAAGAATTGGTTATCGTTTTGATTCGTCGATCGAGCACGTCAACAACGGCTCCTACATTGGTATATTATACGTTGGTTGGTTGGAAGTATTGGGTATATTGGAGGTGTACCTCAATACAGTATCCTTTTAAAAATATATCGCACTTATGTGGTTTCTATATATGCGAATGTTGGTCATGGTTTCCAACTGATATGGGACGGTTGGCGACTGTTGTGCCTATCGTGTAGTATAGGGTAACTTGTTGTTATGAGATGTTTGATATATGCTATGTCTCGTGAATGTTATATCATGCCATAGCTTGTTACACTTGTTAATATTAATGTCTTGCATCTCGTATGGCATATCGTTGCATTAGTAGCTTATTGAGTTTTAAACTCACTCCATCCAATGTTTATTTGTTTTCCTTAGATCACGGTCCGGCGAGGAACCCATAGTAGGAGTTTACTTCGTCTCAGCGTTTCTGTAGGTTGTTCTTTTGGTCGTGCTCTTCAGGCCCTTGTATTTCTTTTAGAGAGGCCGAGGGTATACATTGTTACCTAAACTTTGTAATGTTGGGTAGTGTGCATTGGTTCTTTTAATTGTATTATTCTTTTGGTTATGCCGACATGGTTGTCGTGCTTGATGTAATCATTATTACTTGTTACTTCCGCATACTCTGATTTGTTTATTGTTGTTGTTCTCCAAGCTTGTTGCTCGTGGAGGTTGATGTTTACATGATTGGTTTTATGTTCAAACTATGTTTTTAAACAAGTTAAGTTCCTGGCTTGTTTATATGCCGATGAAGTATTGTTTTGGTTTTAAAGAAAAGCTTTTGCACGTACATTCCAGGGTTTTATGCATTCACTTTATACTTGCATCAAAAGGAATTTTTGAGATGTATAATTTGTGTTCTTCGTTCATCGCGATCCGACTTGGGGATTCCACGTAGGAATTCGGGTCGGGTCGTGACATTTACCACCGTCGATGTCAGGTATTCATGCAGTATTTCACATGTCGATGTTGAGAAAGTACTTGACGGATGCTTCACACATGTTGGAGTATGAACCAGTGGATTTGACGCCCGATCTTTGCTATGTTGAGCAACCCGTGAGGATATTAGATACGGAATAACAAGTGTTGAGGATGAAGACTATACCTCTTGTGAAGGTGTTGTGGAGAAATCACAATGTCGAGGAAGCCACTTGGGAGACGGAGCAAGAAATGCTTGAGAAATATCCCTTTTTGTTCGATGGAATTGGTAAGTAAATTCGCAGACGAATTTATTCTAAGGGGGTGAGAATGTAACACCCGCATCATTTACATCTATATAATTTATATCATCTCATTTAATGTCACTCACGTTTCATTCGTATTTCTATGTTTAAAACATTGTGCATTCATGTTGATATCATGCATTTTGTATGCCTTAGAATGTTCTTAAATTCTTCTAATTGATCATACTTGAGATGCGTTGAACTTCTAGCCTTGTTATCGACCTTTTTGGGAATCTTTCGCGAGTGGTTCGACCTTGCCTTGGACTTAGAATCAACTTAGGATAGCTTGGGAGCACTTCGGAATCACCTTGGAAGAGTTTGGAAACGCCTTGGACTGAGCTGAAGCACTATGTGGCTACATAGTGCTAGCTCGCACAAAATCCTTCAATCTCTGGATTCTATGCAGCCACATGATGCGCTCACATGAAAGCTTTGTGGCCGCATTATGCGTCCGCATTGTTTCTCGGAAGCCTTTTGACCTTTTCTCCCTTTTTGACGATTTTGACCAAATGTTTGACCCTCCTTGTGCCATGTGGACTCCCCCTTTGGCCTAATATTTTGGTCATATAAATCAAGTGGAGAGATCTCAAATCTCTCACATTTCTACACCCACTTCATCTTGCAACTTAGAGAGAGAGTAGGGAGTGTTTAGAGAGAGAAGGTGAGATTTCTTGAGTGTGTGAAAGAATCTCGAGGATTCGAGCATGCCGTGGCGAAGGTCTTGGCTAGAGGAGTATTTTTCACCGATTGGATTTCATTTTCCTTCATTTATTTCCGTTAAGAGGCAAGCTACTACCCCCTTTTCTTCTTGATTTATGTCTCATATGACATTTAGACTTCTAGTATGTTGAAGTTGCCATGTTTGGGTTGTGAATACTTGATTTTTCCATGAAATCACATTATAGACTTGTGAAGTATGTTGTTGGTTGTTCTATATTATTGGCTATTCGAAATCGGGCGTTAATATGCTAGGTTTAAAGTGCAAGACCACTTTCGTAACTCGACATCACTAGAAACTAAAAATGACTCAAACAGTGTCGGTTAGGGTTTGATAAGCAATATGACCATGAGTGTGTTTTGTGAGCTCTTTGGAGATTCAAGAGACTCGTTGGGTGATTGGTTACACGATATATGTTTTAATGGTATTGTGTTAATTCTCAGAATCTTGATGTTTAAATGGTTATGTGTAGTAAATCACTTGATCTATATGAGCATAATATTGTTGTTATCGGTGTACTCCCTACTTTGGAGTATGACATGTTTATATTAAATGTTGGGTAAACATCTACTTGAGCATTTGGTTGATTTGTTATAATGTGTTGAGTACATCTACTTGAGCATTCGTTATGTCCATGGCAGATTTGTTGAAGGTGTATTGACGCTTGGTCATTTCATGAGCCGGGGATACGTAATAGCCGAAGGCCAATACACTAGGCCTCGCCCTACCGTTGGCCACGGTAAGGGTTATAGCGCTAAGTGTTGTATGGAATAAACGCGACCTTGGTAAGCTATACCATGATTGTTTCTCGGGTCGTATGGCCCGAGTCTTCACGTCGACATGAATACAGAAAATGGTTCACATGGTTATTGGTTAAAGGTTCGGTTCGATGATCAAGAACGACATCAACGATTTCTACATTGGTATTATTGGTTGGTTGATTGGAAGTATTGGTATGTCAGAGGCGTACCTCGACGGTATCCTTTTAAAATGTGTTATATATCGCTTCAACATGAGATACTCGTTATGTGATATGTGTTAACATGAGATATGTGTTACATGCTATGCTTTGTAATCGATTATGAAATGATGTATTATATATATTGTTATACTTATTCGTATTAATGTTTCATATCTCGCATGTCATATTGTTGCATTAGTAGCTTATTGAGTTTTGACTCACCCCGTCCAGTGTTTATTTGTTTTCCTTAGATCCCGGTCCAGCGAGAAGCCCTCAGTAAGCTTGCGTCGTCTTCGGTGAGCTCGCCAGGCGTTCTTTTGGGTAGTTGCTCCTTGAGCCTTTGTACTTTCTTTTGGTGAGGTCAAGGTGTACATGTTATGTGAACAATGTATTGTTGGGTAGTTGTCATCGTATTTGTTACTCGTGTTAGTATTCTTTTGTAATAGCGGCAAGGTTGCTGAGCTTGGTGTAAATTCTTAACTCTTATTTTCCGCGCACTCTGATATGATTATATAGTTGTCCCGAGCTCGCTAGCTTGTTGGCTAGCTAATGTGTTTGTTCTCCGGCTTGTTGTATTTCCATTGAGGTATTGTTCTATTTTAAAAATCATGAACTTGCATTACCGGGTTTTAGCATCAAAGAAAATTTTGAGATCATGGTTTTCATGTCTGTTTTTGTTGTGGTCTCACGTACCGAACGAGGTTCCACATAGGATCTCGGGTCAGGTCGTGACAGGGAGACTTCTCCTTAAATGATTCACTAGTCACACTCGGAACACCTTTCTCCTGAGTAGTTAGATCAATCATAGTTTTAATAGTTGGCTCCTCAATTCTCAACTTCTTAGCCGGGCCAGATGTTGACGAGGATTTGGTTCGCTTAGCAGACACCTTTGAGCTGGTCACTTTCTCCTTTCCTTTGTCCATGGGGGCGGCAACGGAAGGGAGGACTTCGGTAGTCCCACCCTAGCTGCTCAGAACAGGTGGACTTGTCTCTGGCACGTTTTGTCAAGATCTTCTTCAAAACATCAAGGTCTTCTATACCTGCAAAGTGTGAAAGAAAGTCAAGAACAATAATGAAGACATAAAAGATATCAAGACGTCGTTTAGAGGACAACCACTCTAAAGACAACCCCTCTTTGGGTCTCGCTAGTAATAGGGGCACAAGGTGTTGAACAAAAAATCCTTATCAAGGAGCCACCCCGAGAAGCTCTCGAAGATAGGAAAAGTGCACATCGGCTCGATGCCATCAACCTTCCTCGGGGAGAGCCCGACAATAACTAGCAGGTTTTTGTCATAAGTAATCCCCTTCCAGTCATAATACCTGACTTGAGAACTACCCTGGACGTCGAGTGGGATCTCTAAAGTCTGTTTGGCTAACTCGTCATAGCCATCATGCTTAGTATGATGGATAAAAGTGTAGGGCTCCTTGGTTGGCACATCCAAATTCCACCAGCGCCTACTCTCAACCATTATCACTTTGTCAGCCCAGTTGCCAACCTTACTGCAAGGATCAGAAAGAACTATTGGGGCCTCGGTACAACCAATCAATACGGAATTAAACAAAAAATAAATACTTATAAAAGATAAATATCAATGTACTGTCCAATGTACTCAATGTAGAGAACACATTGGAAGACACATTGATATGGCAGCGGAATAATTAAAAAACAAGTATACGGAAGAAGTACAGAATTAAACACAGAGGAGTAAATTTTAATCAACAAGTAAATCTCTTGTTGATTAGTGCTAATATGGCAAAACTTTGTAGTTTAATACAAATATAAAACCTACTAACTAGTGAAAATTATATGAAAAGCTCTAACATGTAGCTGATATATAATCAATGAATAATAGTTCACCCAAAAACACTTAAGATATAGCTTATCAGATCAAACGCCAAAGGCTGGGTGAATAATAAAAGGTAGCGCTGGAAAACACTATGAATGAAGGCTCTAATGTAGGTGTTGAATATTACATTGATTTGCTTGCATCCATAACCTAAGTCTAAATCAAGGTGACTAATGGGCCTGCGTGTCTGTTAGTGTGGCAACTTGTATTTAGAAATGTGCTTATAATAGCTTAGGATTGCTTTTTGTACTTAGCCTAGTCTTCGGTAGTTAGCCTATCATGGATAAGACATGTAAAAGATCAGTTATCCTTACAATAGCTGAATCTTTTAAAGATATTGGACAAGCTTATTCTAGCCAAGATTCATCAGCAATGAAGAAAAACTAAAGACGTCTGATCAAGACTCTACTGGTTAACGTGCCTTAAGGCCATCTGCAGCATTTATTGTCAACGATAATATAACGATAACCTGCAAAGAGCATTGAATGATCCATGCCATATTAGGCAATCATCTCAGAAAAGGACAGTCCGTCTGCTCTTATCATCTACCTATTTTTGGCAATACTGCAGAAGTCAGTCTGAAGTGTGCAGGATATCCTATCAAAGATCAACAGCAAGATTAGAGCATTAATTACATTCAAATTCAAATTCCTCTAAAGCTGAAGATCTCCAATGGCTACCAAAAACTCCCTGGGTATAAATAGAAGACTTCATGACAGCATTGAAGAAGCTAGCGATCTATCAACAAAATCTCAACTAACATTCTTCATCTTCAACTGCTAGTTCATAAAAGCTTCAAAGAAAAATCTGTACAATATTCTTTTAAGAGCACCAACCTTAGACGATCAAGTCTTTATTGCTCTTCATTGATTGCAATCCTTTCATTCATAGCACACGAGAATTATATCTCTGTAGATATTAATTCTCCGACAAACACTTGGTCAACTATTTTTTGTACATGGTCCATTAGTGATCTACATTGTAAAGATTCTAGTGGATAAACTTAGTACACGTTTTCAAATCCAAAGTTGACCACTTTGGTTGTGGATGTAGCACTTATTTATAAGTGTGAACCATATCAAATCTCTTATCTATATCTTTTATGTACTTGTGATTTGCTACTGTGTATTTCCAGAATTTCAACTAATTTGAAAAACAGCTGATCTTGTCCTATCAAGATCAGCCATTTTAAACTTGTCCTATACTTCACATATTTCCGCTGCAAAGTCTTTTCAACTTACGTGAAGTAATTTTTAAAATTTTCAAAAGCACAAATAGGTTATTCAACCCCCCCCCCTTCTAGCCTATTTGAGCACCGTGGGACCTAACAATTGGTATCAGAGCTTAACTCTTTGAAAACAAGATTTTCCAAGAATAAACTCTTGAGAGATTAAAGATCCAATGGCTGCTCATCAAATGTTGGAAACTTCAAATGTGAATCATTGTCCTGTATTGGATGAAGTTCACTTTGATATCTGGAAAGACAAGGTTAAAAGACACATGAATTCTATTGACAAACGTTTATGGAAACGTGTTACAGATGGACCAAGAATTCCTATGAAGCCAAACACTCTAGCTACGGTTGATCCTACTGCTAATCCTGAAATCCCTAAACCTGAAGAAGAATGGGATGAAGAATATAGAAAGAATGATGCTCTGGATGGAAAAGCTATCAACATCATCACCAGTTGTGTAGATATAAGCACCTACCAGCAGATCATAAATCTAGATACAACAAAAGAGATGTGGAAAGCTATATTGGAATATCTAGAAGGTGATGGAGAAACAAGGAACAACAAGCTATACACTTGCATCCAGAAGTTCGACTTATTCAAAAAGGATCCTAAAGAGACTCTCCGAAGTGCCTACGACAGATTTTATGAGGTAGTTAATTCCTGCTATTCTTTAGGAAAGAAATATGAAAAGAAAGAAATAAACATGAGATTTCTTAATGCACTAGGCAGTTTATGGCATGTAAAGATCACTGCCATGAAAGAATCAAAAGACTTGAATAAATTGTCTCTTAGAAATCTTTATGCAAGTCTTTCATTTATGAGCTTGAGATCCAGCAAGCTCAAGAAAAGGAAAAGAGTTTTAAAAATGTATCTTTACCAGCCATGTCTGTTGAACCTTCTTGTTCTACACCTGATGAAACCCCATCTACATCTAGTGATGGTGATGATATTCTTTCTGATGAAGCTTTTGCCATGTTTGTAAAGAAATATCAACGTTTCAAAAGGTTGAACAAATCATCCTATAAGCAGTCTCCTTACAAGACTGCTGCTCCTACAAAAACAACTGCTCATAATAAGACTGTTGTTAATCAAAAAGAAAATGAGCTTGTTTGTTTTAATTGTAGGAAGACAGGTCATTTTGCTTCAAGATGCCCAAAGCCAAAATATGAATTTTACAAAAAACTTCCCGATTCTAAATTTCAAAAACAAAAAGGGATGGTGGCTGGGGACATTGATGAAAGCAACTTGCCCACTTGGTGTGATACAGATTCTGATGAGGATGATTCCTGTGACTTTGCTGAGGAGGCAAATATATGTCTTATGGCCAGAAAATCACCCCATGACTCAGTTAGATCACTACCATTTCAACAGGATGATAGCGATGATGGTGAGATCAATGAACCTTCAAGGGGAGAACTCATTAAAGCTAACAAAGACATGCAGAAAGAATTCTCCAAATTTAGAACTGCCTATGTAAAATTAGACAAAAAGCATGAGTTGGTTGTCTCTGAGAAATCTACCTTGGTGTCTGAGACCAAAGATCTCAATAAACAACAAGCAGAGAATATCAAGACTCAAAAAGAGAACAAAGCATTAACTGAAAGGGTGGAATTCTTACTTGAACACATAAAGAAAATTAATTCTGAGAAAGATAATCTTCAAAAGGTTATTGATACTTGGAATAATTCAAAAGGAAATTTTGATACCATTCTTTCAAAACAAAAATCTCTTGATGACAAAACTGGTATTGGTTTCCAAAATGAGTTCAATGTAGGAAGCTCATCTAGTTCTCAAGGAAATGAGACAGCTGAAGTGATTGCAAAAGAAATGGCTGAAGAAGTTGTCTATAATCAGCACTCTTCTCAAAAGGGAAGGCAAGGACTTGGTTTTAACAAAGTTCCATATATTTATTCTAAAAATAAACCATACAAGTCCAAGGGTAAGAAATCTGTCAACTCCTATGACACTGTTAATAGGAAGATTGAGCATCATAGATCTGCTATCAGACATCCCGTGAAAACAGTGATGCCTGATAACAAGTCAAAGAACTTTCAACTCAAGCCTATTAAATTTGTCAAAGGGAAGACTGCTAACTTCAACCCTGCTGATAAAAAGCTTAAAGGAATTTTGCATGAAAATGTAAAATCTTTTGATAAAAGGTCTACTATTATGAAGACCAATATCACCAGAAAGTTGCATTATCAACCTAAATCTAATAAGCCGGCTATCAATAAATCGGTCACTCTCAAGACTGCTGATAGTAAGAAAACTTCTAAAGAAATTATCAAATATGTTCAAGGTTTTCATAACTGCTTATTTTGCAAAGGTCATGGTCACAAGATTCATGAATGCCTTCTGAGATTCATACCTAAACCCAAAGGGTTCACACCTCCTAAGGTTAAACAGGTATGAGTTCCAAAAGGTTACTAAACCTCAGGACCCAAAAATAAACTGGGGACCATGTTCTTAAATGATTAAATTTCAGGAATGCTTCATGGCTATTAGTGAGGAGGAGAAAGATTTATGGTATCTAGATAGTGGCTGCTCAAAGCACATGACTGGAAATCAGAATCTTCTCTCCAGCATTGTTAAAGCTAAATCGTGCACTTTTTAAGCAGATGTACACTTGAAATAGAAAAGAAGGCCCACACATGTGCATAGGAGTTATTGGGATATAAAGTTCCACATCCTTGCCATGATGTTGTTGAAAAGAACGAGTCCTCTCTAATTTGCAACCATGAACACCTTTTGGAAGTTTTTGATGATATTTGATTATTAGTTATCATCCAGTCCTCTTTAAATCCATAGAAGCCACCTGATGTAAGATGTCCTAAAAGATAATGTCTAAGAGCATGGTTTATCATTTACTATCTATAGGTTTTGCAGCACTAATTCCTATTATCTTTGCACTCTGTTTTTATCATAAACATCAACGTTTTGCAGCGCTAGTTGTTGTAATCTTTGAATTCCGTCTTTATCATAAACATCTTATGCATTTTACAACACTAGTTCTTAACTCTTTTATGTTTTCATTCTGCATGATATACCGAAAAAATAATGCCTTATTGACCAAGGCCCATTGTGTGTCTTTGTGCCTTAGCTGTTAACAATCATCATTGATTACTTTGATTATTTAGGGATTTACATATCCCTGCTGCTTTTTAATTACGAAGATCATAACATCATATTCTAACTTTGCTAAGGGGAAGTTATTATTCTAAGGCTTATCTCTGTGTTTGCATGTGGTGTGGCCTACCATTGTTAGTCATAACTGGGAACTTGGAAATATCTTTGTTCATTTAAGCCGGCGGTGGTTAGAAGAATATGGAGATTTTGAAATCCAAAATATGATTCTTTCCTACTAAAAAAGCTATCTTTGGTTCATGGATTTTGCTAGAAAGAGGAAAAGAAAGGAATTTGCTTTTTAAGTGCCGTGGAAAATGAGATCTAGAAAAAGGAGGTGGTATAGCAAGAAGAAAATTGAGTTTTACATATCATTTCTATTTTTTTTATATAAATATCTTTCTAAGGCGAGATGCCTATCTGTGATGCGGCAGCAGCAAGCAGTGGAATTATTTTGGGGGTTTTGAGTTTCATGTTCATTCATACTTCTGCGAATCTTGTGGTAGTATTAAATTGTATACTACATTTCATTACTAGTAGTCTAGTACACTACTAGCAATCTCCTAAATTTGGAGTTTTTAATTCTCTTTTTGTCCTTTTTGTGCAGGGCCTCCTAATGGAGAAAGCAATTTTGATGAACGTGTGGAATTCGATCCAATTAAGCACCACAATTATTTCTGTCCTTGGGTGAATGGAAATGTTACTGCAGCCGGTTGTAGTAGTAGCAATGGCTCCGGTTCCAGTTCTGGTGCTTTAACCCTTTGTGGCTGGCAGCTGAGACAGAATCGGGAATGGGATTGAGAACAGGACGGGAATGGGACCAAACTAGGCCAGCTAATAAAAAAAATAATAATAAATTTAACAACGTTTTTGATAAACGTTGTAAAAAAAGATTTCACAACGTTTTTAAAATATTGTAAAAACTAGAATTCACAACGTTTTAAAAACGTTGTAAAAACTAGATTTCACAACGTTTTTAAAACGTTGTAAAAACCAGATTTCACAACATTTTTAAAACGTTGTAAAAACCAGAATTCACAACGTTTTAAAAACGTTGTAAAAACCAGATTTCACAATGTTTTTAAAACGTTATAAAAACCAGGAACCTACCACAACGTTAGTTTCCACAACATTTTAGAAAACGTTATGAAAACTCTATTTCAACGTTTTTAAAACGTTGTTAAAGCCAATTAAGATAACATTTTTCGCATTTCACTGCCATTGTTGATAACAATAATAACCATGAGCCTGAACATTTAATTTGTGAATCGCAAACACTGCTAGCATTCTTAACCAACTCGTGATCTAATAATTTCATTCTGTTTAGGACTACTAAGCCTAAATGGGGGCACCTCAAGGACTTGCATGCTGCTATAAAGCTTTGTGAACCTGCTCTTGTTGCTGCTGATTCAGCTCAATATGTTAAATTGGGGTCAATGCAAGAGGTTTGTTAAAAGCTTGCACTTAGCCATGTTGATAAATTGACTGTTGTTTCTTAGTTTGATTATCCTATTTCAAAATTTAAAAAGGTCTTCTATAATACTCATAATGCTTCTTCTGTTTGAGGCCTGTGGTACTTTCATAAGGTTTCTGATAGTAAATGGTTTCACATCCAATTGACTGTTTCTAAATTTTGTAGTTCTAATTGGACTAGATAACTGTGTTTCTCAGTATCAAGATTTGAGATTATAATCTTTCTACGTGCCTAATGGATTGCTACTGAGTTTGTTTTTCAATAATGCAGTTAATTTTGTTAGTTGGCTGATTTAATGTATTAGCACACAACACGTGTCATATTGGTTACTGATTCCTCTTGAAGCCTTTATTTTATCTCTGTGTGCATCCCCCTTCCATCTTTCCTTTGGACTCCTTTATATGGAAAGCTAGAGTTCCTTATAAGCTTAAAGCATGTGTGGTCTCTTGTGCTTAATTGGCTGAATACCAATGGTTCACAACAAAATGCAGACTTCACAAGCCTATCTCACCAGACGAGTGTATGATGTGTAGGAAGCCAGAGTGACACTCATGTAGCATTGCCTTCTGCATTACCTAGTGGCTTGGAAGTTAGGTGTGTATTGTTTGGTTGGTATGTTGGAGAAGTATGGGCTTGTCCTTCCATGATTGAGGCATTGTTTCTTTCAGATTTTAGGGGGTTTAGAAAGAGAGTTTGGGGGGGGGGTTAGATTTGTTTTATCGCACTGCATTTGTGTTTTGTTTGGCATATTCTGGGCTGTATGGACAGAATGGAATACTTGCATTTTCTGGATTAGACATTTTCTCTCCCTCTTCTCACAGAGGGCCTGATTTTTTCCTTCTTTATGGTCCTCATTGTTGGAAACCTTCAAAGTTTTGTCAATCTTGGATCTTACGAGGGCTTGGAAAGATGCATTTCATTAGTTTTCTCCTTTTCTCTCTTCTTTCTTCACGCTTTTCTGTTTTCTACCACTTTTTAGCTACTTGAACTTCTGGTTAAAATTTCTTTTATTATATTTAAAAAAAAACTTGCAGTTACAGCAGAGCGAAGGAGGTTTGGATCAAGTTTTGGTGAAACATAATTCAAGGCTTGAGAGGGAAAAGGTTGCTGCTGCCGAGCAAACCAACAGCCAGATAAAATAATATTCTGTATCAAGGAAAGAAGCAAGAGAAAGAGAGTTGCAAGAAGCATGGAGAGGCTTGAGTTTTGGCAACTCTATATAGCCACGCCTTTCTAGACTTCAGAGAGACAAGGCAAAATTATCTAATTTTTACTCAATATCATTCCTTTTTTTTTTTATCGTTCTGAAATTTCTTGATATTTGAGTGGTTGGTATTAAAAAATTAATGGGTGTGTTGATTTTGTTTACATGTAGGCTGCCTGGCTTAAAGCCGAAGAAGAGGAAAGAAGGAGAGCTACGGAGGAGGTATAAGGTTCTGGTGCAAACAACTAGTGATGAAAAAGCTCTTTTTATTTTGACTTTGTTAAGAATTAAATACAATAGTTTGGTGTTAGTTGATGACTTCAAAATTTTATGGATATGTAAAATAATATATATTCATATCTATGTGATGGAAGTTTTTCATGTGATAATGGTTTAGTATATATTCATATCTATGTAGTGGGATATATAGTGATTATTCTCTATGAGTAATATTCGTAGTGAAATAGCAAAATATTTGCGTAAAACGAAATTCGTAGCAAAAGAATTGGGCAATTGCGACGAAATATTTTTGTAGCAAAAGAAGAGGGTAATTGTGATGAAAAATTTTCGTACTGAAAGAAGGGGGCAATTGCGACGAAATATTTTGTAGCAAAAGAAGAGGCAATCATGACAAAATATTTTGTAGTAGAAGAAGTAGCAACTGCGACGAAATATTTTGTAGCGAAAGAGAAGCAAACTGCGACGAAATATTTCGTAGCAAAAAGAGAATTAACCGCAACGAAATATTTTGTAGCAAACAGAATAGGCATCGGCGACGAAATATGTTGTAGCGAAAGAGGAGGCATTGGCGATGAAATATTTTGTAGCAAAAGAGCAGGTATTGGCGATGAATTTTTTCATAGCTAATCATAGTCTTTCTGCGACTTTTGCATTTGCTACGAAAAAATTCGTAGCTAATGCTTAACATTTGGCGATGAAATGAATTTTTGTCGTTGCTAATCATAATCATTCTGTGACGTTTTTTAGCATTTGCTACGAAAAATTCGTAGTTGTTGCTTTCCATTTGGCGACAAAATGGGATATTTGCGACGAATTTCAGCCTTGATTTCGCGACGAATTATTTCGTAGCAGAAGGACTCATTTCGTGACGAAAATGATTTTCGTAGCAATGGACCTTTAGCGACGTCGCATAGGCGCATTTTCGTCGCCAAAGGCCTTTAGCGACGAAAAATTGACCTTTTGCTACGAAAATTTTCGTAGCTAAATCCCAAATTTCTTGTAGTGATGAAAGTTCCTCCTTTCAAGGGTAAAGCTGATCCGGAGGAGTATTTGGAGTGGGTTAGGAAAATTGAGGTGTTATTCGGTTGTAATAATTATACGGAGGCTCAAAAAGTCAAACTGGCCTCTTTGGAGTTTACCGAATATGCTAGTGTGTGGTGGGAACAGCTAGTAATCAACGTAGGAGGATTGGTGAGGGTCGCATTAACATGTGGGAAGAAATGAAACGTGTTATGCATAAGAGGTTTGTCCCAAGCTACCACCACCAAGATTTGTTGAGGAAGGTTTAAAACTTGACCCAAGGGAGCAAACGGTGGAAGAGTATCATAGGGAGATGGAGATGGCTCTTACTCAAGCCAATATTGTTGAGGATGATGAAGCAATGATCTCTAGGTTCATCAATGGCCTAAATAGAGAAATTGCGAATATAGTCGAGTTGAGGGAGTATGAGGAGATGGAAGAAGTCGTCCATGCCGCCGTCAAGGTAGAACGACAACTTAAGAGGAGGGGTACCTTTACTCGAGGTTATAATTCTTCTTCATCATTTCAAAATCCTAATAAACCCAAAGTTGAAGGCAACAAGAACCCAAGTGTTACACCGGCCAAAGCTTATGGGGAGACTTCAAGGGGTAAGGAGGTCGACAAGGGAAAAGGGAGTAAAATCCAATACCCCCAAATCAAGGGAGATTGTCTGCTTTAGATGCAATGGGAGGAGCCACATAGCATCTCAATGTCCCAACAAACGAGTGGTCTACATTCACAATGGGGAATATTATTCAGAGGATGACAAAGAAGAAGAAGAAGAGAAAGAAGATGGTGAGGATGATGAAGTGGCCAAAGCCGCATGGGGAGAGGCCCTTGTGATTAAAAAGGTGCTTAACATGCAAGTGAAGGAAGAGTGTGACCAACAGAGAGAGCATATCTTTCAGTCTCGTTGTTTCATCCAAGGGAAGATATGTTATCTTATTATTGATAGTGGTAGTTGCACCAATGTTGTTAGCACTGAGGTAATTGAAAAATTGAAAATTCCTGTTATAAGACATCCTCAACCTTATAAACTACAATGGCTTAATGACTGTGGGGAACTCAAAGTAACAAAACAAGCCTTGATCACTTTCTCTATTGGGAGATATAAGGATGAGGTGATGTGTGATGTCGTCCCTATGCAAGTGGGACATGTACTCTTGGGAAGACCTTGGCAGTTTGATAGACATGTGATGCATGATGGTTTCCTCAACCAATACACTGTGAAGCACAATGGCAAAACGACTATACTTGTTTCGTTAACCCCTCAGCAAGTATATGAGTTTAAGGTACAACAAGCCAAGAAGCATGAGGATGGTGAGGTTGAGAGGAAAAACAAAGAGAGTGGTGGAAAGGAAGTGAGAGAAAACCTGAGTGAAGAGAAAAAAAGTGAGAGTGGTAAAAACACGAGGGTGGATACACGAGTGTTTGAGGAAGAAAAAGAAATAGTTGAAAAGCCGAGGGGCAAAGATAGAGTGAGACAAAAAATTTATGCCAAACCCAGTG
This sequence comes from Platycodon grandiflorus, assembly GCA_016624345.1. Lineage (NCBI taxonomy): Eukaryota > Viridiplantae > Streptophyta > Magnoliopsida > Asterales > Campanulaceae > Platycodon > Platycodon grandiflorus. Next base: position 26,341,756 of record CM028368.1, read on the forward strand.
AGATTGTGAGGGAGTGGGGGAATAAACAAAGTGTGATAGTTCTTGTGTATAAGGAGAGTTACCTTGCTACTAACGAATTATCCAAAACTGTATCTCCTTCTGTGTTGTCTCTTCTACAGGAATATGAAGATGTCTTTCCCAACGACAAACCAAGTGCCTTGCCACCATTCCGAGGGATCGAACATCAAATTGATTTCATGCCCGACGCCACTTTGCCAAATAGGCCAGCCTATAGGGCTAATCCGGAGGAAACAAAGGAAATCCAAAGGCAAGTGGAAGAACTCCTCAAAAATGGTAAGGTAAGAGAATCTCTAAGTCCTTATGCAGTTCCAGTAATTGTGGTACCCAAGAAAAGTGGTGAGTGGAGGATGTGTACAGATTGTAGGGCCATTAATCAAATTACAATCAAGTATCGTTATCCTATCCCTAGATTAGATGACATGCTTGATGAATTACATGGTGCTGTAATTTTTACAAAAATTGACCTCAAAAGTGGGTATCACCAAATTAGGATTAGAGAAGGAGATGAGTGGAAAACTGCTTTTAAAACCAAGTTTGGACTGTATGAGTGGTTGGTGATGCCATTCGGTTTAACCAATGTACCTAGCACATTTATGAGATTGATGAATCATGTTCTTAGGGAATTCATTGGAAAGTTTGTTGTTGTCTACTTTGATGACATCTTAATATATAGTAGGAACATGGATGAACATTTAGTGCATCTACGTGCTGTATTAGATACTTTACGTGAGCACTCATTATATGCTAATCTCAAAAAGTGTAATTTTTGCTTGGATAAAGTTGTTTTCCTTGGTTTTGTGGTAAGTGCTGCAGGTGTTGAAGTTGATGAAGAAAAATTCAAGGCAATCAAGGATTGGCCGAATCCTACCAATGCTAGTGAAGTGCGGAGTTTTCATGGGTTGGCCAGTTTTTATCGAAGGTTTGTCAAAGATTTTAGCACTATAGCCTCACCTTTGAATGAGTTAGTGAAAAAGGAGGTAAAGTTTCATTGGGGCGAACAACAACAAGCCGCCTTTGATCTGTTAAAGGACAAGTTAATTTCTGCTCCTATTCTTGCTCTACCAAACTTTGATAAAACTTTTGAGTTAGAGTGTGATGCTTCAGGGGTGGGAATTAGTGGTGTGTTGAACCAAGAGGGTCGACCAATTGCATACTTTAGTGAAAAATTAAATGGTGCATCATTGAACTATTCTACATATGATAAGGAATTATATTCATTGGTGAGGTCCCTACGGACTTGGGAACATTATCTTAGGCCTCGAGAGTTTGTGATACATACGGATCATGAATCCATCAAATACTTGAAAGGCCAAGGTAAATTGAATAAAAGGCATGTTAGGTGGGTAGAATTCATTGAGTCTTTTCCTTATGTGATTAAGTATAAGAAGGGTAAGGATAATATAGTGGTTGGTGCATTGTCTCGTAGACATTCTTTAATCACTACCTTACACTCTCGATTACTTGGTTTTGCTCTCATCAAGGAATTGTATGCTAATGATCCTGATTTTGTCTCTATATTCAAAGATTGCGAGACAAGTGTTTATGGGAAGTTTTATAAACATGAAGGGTATCTATTTAAAGAAAACAAGCTTTGTATCCCTAGATGCTCTATACGTGAATTGTTTGTTCATGAGGCTCATGGTGGGGGTCTCATGGGGCATTTTGGTGTGCTTAAAACCTTGGAAACTTTAAAGAACACTTCTTTTGGCCTAAAATGAAATTTGATGTTATTTCTATTTGTGCCAAATGCATAACCTGTAAGCATGCTAAATCTCGAGTGGAACCTCATGGGTTGTACACTCCTTTGCCTATTCCTGATTCTCCTTGGACTGAAATCTCTATGGACTTTGTTCTTGGATTGCCTAGATCTAAACATGGGCATGATTCTGTGTTTGTGGTAGTTGATAGGCTTTCCAAAATGGTGCATTTTATTGCTTGTCATAAAACTGATGATGCTAGTTACATAGCAAATTTGTTTTTCAAGGAATAGTGCGTCTACATGGTATGCCACGAACCATTGTTAGTGAAAGAGATGCTAAGTTTGTGAGTCATTTTTGGCGTGTGTTATGGAATAAATTGGGTACAAAACTCTTGTTTTCAACTTCTTATCATCCACAGACTGATGGACAAACTGAAGTGGTCAACCGAGTTTTGTCTCAATTGTTGAGGGTTGTGTTGCATAAAAATCTTAAATCTTGGGAAAAAAGTTTGCCCTTTGTTGAATTTGCTTACAATTGTTCTGTGCATACTGCTACTAACTATTCTCCTTTTGAAGTGGTATATGGACTCAATCATTTAAGTCCACTTGATCTTCTTCCTATACCAGTTGAGGAACGTGCTAGTATGGATGGTAAGCACAAAGCGGAGATCATTCAAAAATTGCATGAGCAAGTAAAGATGAACATTGAAAGATGTACTGCTCAATATGTGAAGCAAGCCAACAAGGGACAGAAACAAGTTGTCTTTGAACCCGGTGATTGGGTATGGCTACACTTGAGGAAGGAAAGGTTTCCCATCAAGGGTCGATCCAAATTACATCCTAGGGGAGATGGTCCTTTTCAAGTTCTTGAAAGACTCAATGACAACGCATACAAGCTTGACCTACCAGGTGAGTATAGTGTCCATGCAACTTTCAATGTCACTGATCTTTCTCCTTTTGATATAGGTGATGATTCGAGGATGAATCCTTTTGAGGAGGGAAGGAATGATGGAGATCAAGGACCTAGACCCAATATTTAAAGAGATCCGATGGTGATAACCGGAGGCCCAATGACAAGAGCGCGAATCAAGAAAGTTTGGGAAGCTCTCGTGGCACTTGTGCATTCAATCAAATCCGACACAACTCAAAACAGTGACGGACGAATCATATGTGTGTTGGAGGGACGTTCGCATGAAGAGTAGAGTTTTCTGCCTGAAGAGCGATCACCCTGTTTTCTCCAAAAGCGATCGCCCTGCTTTCTGCCTGAAGAGCAATCGCCCTATCTTCTCCAAAAGTGATCGCTCTGCTTTCTACCTGAAGAGCGATCGCCCTGAATCGCTGCAAAGCGATCGCCTTGTGACCAGATTGTCAGTAACGCGCTATTTGACGAATTTTTATCAAGTTTTGGTAACTTCAGGATATTTTAGGTATTTTTGTTTCCTAATAAACGTTTCCTAGGGTTAGTTGGATTGTTAGGCCTATATAAAGGCTTCTTTTTTGTAAAACATTAACTTTGATATTGATTAATTTGATTTGAGTTTTCACAATATTGTGAGCTTTTGAGAGATTTCTTGGATTAGAATTCTCAACCCTTGAACTTATCAAGTTTGTTGAGCTGCAGGCTTGTGGCGTTCCGTGATCTTGGTTCCTAATCAATTGCGATTAGTGGGTTAAGGTTGCACCCCAAGGTTCTAGGGATTAAATCTTCCCTAGGGTTGAGGGAAGCTCCCTATCTTCGTTTCAATTCGTTGTTTTCTGTTTTCAATCCGCGTTTTTGGTTGGTTCCGCTTTGTCACGATCTTGGAATCACATCAACATGGCTGCTCCACAAGGGTGAGGTCATGGTTTAAGGAGAGCCAAGGGATTTGGGTCAAAAAGTCAAAAACCAAAAATTTACGTAAAGCTGTCTGCCGGGCCGCGCAAAGGCGTAGGTGTTTGCGCACTAAGGCGCGGTATGGACAGAACTTTTCTCTGATTTTCTCAAAACTTCTAGTTATTGCGCCCTAGGGCGCGCCTGGGGTTGTGCTAGGGCGCGGCCTGGGACTCAAAGTTGGTCTAAAACTTGTTCCAAAGTGACTCAAAATCATCCTAATGCAAACCTAACTCCTATACAAGTTTAAACCACTCCTACTACTCACCTTTACCACATACAACATGACTAAATGCAAAGACCTCATATCCATGAATGATTTAAGAACTTACATCAAATTTAAGCATTTCTAAGTTAACAATATATGCAACTATAAAATGCAACAAGAATCATTGTATCACTAACTCAAGATGTCATTCACTCAAACCTAGCTTACATGTCTAGCACATGTCAACAATGAAATAAAGCAACATATCAAGCATAGGAAGAATTCAAGGTATTACATCCTCTCCCCCTTAAAAGAATTTAGTCCTTAAATTCCTTACTAAGTCCATCGAAAAGATGTGGGTATTTTTCACGCATCTCAACTTTGGTTTTCTAAGTAGCTTCCTCAATATCATGATTCCTCCAAAGCACCTTAACGAGAGGAATTCGTTTGGTTCTCAACACTGGCTCCTTAGTATCAAGAATTCTCACCGGTTGCTCTATATATGAAAAATCAAGCTCAAAGGTGCGGTTCTCATACTCTAACACATACGAATCATCCTTCATGTATTTCCGAAGCATCGACACATGAAATATGTTATGAATCTCTGACAAAAAAAGGTGGTAAGGCAAGTCTATAAGCTGATGTTCCTACCTTCTCAAGTATCTCAAACGGACCAATGAATCTTAGTGACAATTTCCCTTTCTTTCCAAACCACTTAGTACCCATACGTGGTGATACCTTAAGAAACACATAATCACCCACTTGGAACTCAAGATCCCATCTCCGGTTATCAGCATAGCTCTTCTGTCAACTCTGAGCTGTAAGTAATCTATCACGAATTAGCTTCACACTCTCGGCCGACTGTTGTACCATTTTCGAACCCCAAATTTTAGCTTCACCAACTTCATCCCATCAAATCGGTGATCTACTTTTTTGCCCATACAATGCTTTATACGGTGCCATTTCAATACTTGCTTGAAAGTTATTATTGTAAGCAAACTCTGCTAAAGGTAAATCCTTGAGAATCTATATCAACCTCTCTGACTATACTAAAATTTAATTTGGTTCCTATAGTATCCGGCAAAGCCCGCCAAAACCTCGACGTGAATCTCAGATCTCTATTTGACACAATACTGACCGGCACTCCATGTAGTCTCATTATCTCCTAAATGTACAATGCCACTAACTGACTCAAAGAATATGTTATCGCAATATGGACAAAGTGAACTAAGTTTGTTAACCTATCAACAACAACCCAAACTGCATCAAAACCCCGACGAGTACTTGGCAACCCTGTCACAAAATCCATCGTAATATGTTCCCACTTCTATTCCAAAATCTCAAGTGGTTGTAACAAACTCGCTGGTCTCTGATGCTCGGCCTTTACATGTTGACAAGTCAAACATCTAGAAACATACTCTGCAATTTCCCGTTTTATACCACTCCACCAAAACTGCTTCTTCAAGTCCCTGTATATTTTTTTACTCCCCAGATGAATAGTATATCTTGTCTTGTGAGCCTCATCAATAACTTGTCGTTTTACTCCATTATCTGAAAGAACACAAACTCTTCCTCGAAAAGTGAGGATACCATCCTTGTTCATCGCAAAATCGGGTGCCTGGCCTTCACTTAACCCACTAATTATCTTTTCCAACTCTGGATCACTAACTTGAGTTTCTTTAATCTATTGGATCAAGACTAGCGTAGCTCAAACATTAGCGAAGATTACTCCCCACTCGGTCTCGCTAGGACTCCAATCTCGTAAATTCTCTAACATCTTCCATTCACGAATACCATCATACAAGAAATGTAGGCCTTTCTACTCAATGCATCCGCTACCACATTTGCGTTCCAAGGGTGATAGAGGATCGTGCAGTCATGATCTTTTAACTTCTCCATCCACCACCGTTGTCTCATATTCAATTCTTTTTGTGAGAAAAGATACCTCAAACTTTTGTGATCTGTGAAAAATATAAACTTTGCACCGTAGAGATAATGTTTCCATTTATGCAATGCAAACATGATCGCAGCCAATTCTAAATCATGAGTGGGATAATTCTGTTCAAAAGTCGTCATTTTCTTCGATGCATAAGCAATGACATTCCCATTCTACATTAGTACACAACCCAAACCTTCTTTGGAAGCATCACTATAAATTATAAAGTTATCTCCACCACTAGGTAATGCCAACACAGGAGCTGTCGTTAAACGTCACTTCAATTCTTGAAAACTTGCTTGACATTTGTCACTCCACACAAGCGGTGTATACTTTTGTGTTAAATTTGTCATAGGTGTAACAATCTTGGAAAATCCTTTAATGAATCTCCGATGATATCCCGCTAAACCCAAGAAGCTACGAATCTCCGTCACTGTACTCGGCCTTTTCCAATTCATCACTGCTTCAATCTTAAATGGGTCTACCACTATTCCAGCACTAGAAACAACATGTCCCAGAAATGATACTTCCCCGAGCCAAAAGGCACACTTACTAAATTTGGCAAATAATTTCTTCTCCCAAAGAACTGATAATAATAACCTCAAATGTTGCTCATGGTCTTCCCGAGACTTAGAATAAACAAGGATGTCATCGATAAATACCACTACAAAGCAATCCAAATACTGATGAAATACACGGTTCATCAAATCCATGAATATCGCAGGTGCATTTGTCAATCCAAATGGCATAACTATAAACTCATAATGTCCATACCTCGTGCGAAAGGCTGTCTTAGTATCTTCCGCTCGGACCTTTAGCTGATGATAACCACTCCTCAAGTCTAACTTGGAATACACAACTGATCCCTGCAACTGGTTGAACAAATCATCAATGTGAGGTAAAGGATACTTGTTTTTTATTGTCACCTGATTCAATTTCCTGTAATCAATACACAACCTCAAAGTACCATCTTTCTTTCGCACAAATAACACTGGTGTACCCCCAAGGCAATACGCTTGGTTTAATAATTTCCCTATCAAGAAGTTCCTGTAATTGTTCTTTCAATTCCTTTAACTCTGCGGGTGCCATCATATAAGGAGCTTTAGAAATAGGAGCAGTCCATGCAATAACTCAATACAAAACTCAACTTCTTTATCGGGAGGCATAGCAATTTTTTTTAAGGAAACAGGGGCAGCACCCTGCTAGATTTTATTAAATAGAAAAAGAAAACAAACTTGAGAGGGACAACCAGCCTTGCCCTTATAAATGAGAGAACGGAGGAGCCTGACCTCGAAAAAGAGAATACAATATCAAAACAGCTAGGAAAATCTAAAATGAAAAGGAAATACAAGCCATAAAACTAAGAAATGTGAATTCGAGATAAGCCTTGAGCATCCATTAGAATATCTCCTCGAATCGGGAGGCATAGCATAATCAGTAGAAAACACATCTAAAAATTCACAAACCACTGGAACCTCTTCCAACTTTGGTGTAGCAATACCCCTATCAACCACACATGCTAAATAACCCGCACAACCATACGACAACAACTTCCTAGCTTTCAAAGCAGAAATCACATGTATACTACTCTTAACAACATCACTCACAAATACAAATTCAGGTACACCCGGCATAGAAAAAGTCACTTTCTTACAATAACAATCTACTAAAGCATGATATACACATAAGCAATCCATGCCAAGTATCACATCACAATCACGTATGGGTAACACCACTAAATCAGCATGCAAAGTGTGATCACCTACAAGTATATCACAAGCTCGGTATGCATTCGAAGCTAACATATGCTCCCCCAACAGGGTAGACACCTCGAGCACAAAAGACAAAGATTGAGGCAATACACACAAGTTGTTCACAAAGTGAGATGCAACATATGAATGCGATGATCCAGGAACAATAAGAACTCATGCCTTACTACCAAAAATAAAAAGACTACCTTCTATCACCGACGTAGATTTCGGCACTCCACGCTGATCAAGCGCAAACACACGATCCTAAACCTTTGGTTTACCGTCACTATCTCTCTTCGTACCACTAGACTGCATACTCGCGCTCCCGGCCTGACTACCCCTCAACTTAGGACAATCGTTTTTCCTATGACCCATCTCCCCACAATTGTAGC